>OY728131.1:1366462401-1367681329 GCA_963277665.1 Viscum album | reverse complement strand
CTCTACCTCTTCCTGGGAGGTCCCTCTACTGCCTAATGCTCCTCTGTAGGATGGGTCGGGTAGTCTCTATCCCTCTGACCCTGCCCGCCACATGAATAGCACAGCCTGCTCCTCATATGGCTGGCTCTGTTTTGTGTGCCCCACACAACCGAACATGTATCCTGAGGTCACCCACCTGATGGCCTAGACCGCTTGGACCTTTGCGTCAACTGTCTACTGTCAGCTGCAGAAGACTCGGATACGTGTCGTCCTACGAAGGGTCTCGCCACTGGTGACTACTCATTGTAGAAACTCTCCACTAGAAGGGATCTCTCCAGCAATCTCTCTAGCGTCGGGATGTTGAGGGAGATCATTGAAGCCCTGATCTCATGCCTGAGTCCCTTCTCGATGGTTCGGGCCCTGAATAAGGGGTCTCATACCATATCTGTGGAGTAGCATGAGATGTCAGTAAACCTAGCTGAGTACTGAGCTAATGTCATGCTGCCCTACTGCAGATGAAGTAACTCCTGAATCTGCACCTCACGAAGGGTGGATGGTACAAACATTGGTCGGAACAGGCTCTCGAGATCTGTCCTGAGTAGTGATGCCTCGTCATGCACCTGGAGCATCAGCCTCCACCATCTGCCTGCTGCCTCATGCAGGAGACTCACGACAAGGATCTCCATGAGGTCGGCTGGTGTCCCTACCAAAATGAATATTGTGGCGATAGCCTCCAGCCAATCCTCAACATCCTTGGGGTCCGTCTCTTCCCGGAACCTAGGCGGCCTCTGTTGCTGGAACTCGTGCAATGCACTCAGACATCATTCACTCTCTACTGCAGAGGCGGGTGGTATCAGTGGACCAACGGTTAGTGGTACCGTTGGTGCCTCTACTATGATGGGGCCCTGCACCGAGGCCTCATTGCTCGTTGGGATACCATCTCATACTTAACTCGGAACCCTAGCTAGCTGCCTTAATGGGGCCATCCTGAAAAGGAACAGGTGCACCGTGATTTAAACATTATACCAGGTGAGCTGACACAAAGTAATCACAGAGAAATTTTTGTCAAAGGAAACACACATACAATTAGTGTTTTTGTGCACTATGTCATAATTCAGAGATCATGGTACCGTTGTATGGAAACGTCGGCCACCACACCAACACTGGACTCCCTAGACTGAAAACCATAGTCAATACTCTTAACACTATTTCTTCACAGAAAATAATGATCAGAGACCTGAGTTCTGCGGCAGAACTAACTCATTTGATCCCAATTTGTCACGACTCGTCCCCGGGTCCCATGCCCCGACTACCCCATGCTCGCCTTCCATAGGCCAAGGGCTGGCGACTATCACCAAAGGCGAAAATCCTGATAAAAAGAGAAGGCATTTCCATTATAACAGTAAAAAAACACAATAGAGTATGCAACCGAAGTAAGCACTAAGTAATACTGAATACAAAAGTAAGTGCTGAAAGGAAAGGGGCCGGAAATACAAGCACAATACTAAGTACAATAAATCTGAAAAAACTAGTACAACCATAGTAAAGTAAAATAGAAACCACTGAGTCGTCCTCCGGGAATCCCACCTGATGTGTGGGTATAGATGGCCTCATCAGTACCTCAGGTCCTTCTGTCTGCTCTGTGTACATCTTGCCATGTGGTCCACCTCAGCGTACCGTCAAGCTATGCATGTCTCTACCTCAATCAGTGTTTTCCGTCATATGCATCCAACACAACGTATTGTGGGAATAGCCCATGCAGGGATGAGTATACGATACTCAGTAGGGTTTTCGAGACCCCGAAGGTCTCCTAGAATCCACGAAGGATAAACCAAAGAAGATAGATACAATCAAGAAGTATCAACCAACCTTACTTAGGTATATGCCCATACATATACCTAATTTATCAACCACAGTTTGGCTCCAACTCTCGAGCCCAAGCACAACCCAGTCCACACATGAAATTAAGTCAATCATATCGATGATAATGATTATAAGTCAAGACTCAACTCACATAGGTATACATCTTTCATATAGTGATAGAGATTATCAGAGGTAGTCACTGATTCATATAAGCTGTTGGACCCACATAGGATACTAGACCAGCTATGCTGTCAGATCCACTCAGGATACAAGACCAGCTACTCTGTCAGACCCAATCAAGATAAAAGTAAGAAGTAATTGCGTTCGAACCCACAGAGGATCTCAGAACTAAATTCATCGCCGTCGAACCCACAGAGGATTCTAGTATGGTAGACGTCATCGTCGAACCCACAGAGGATCCAAGTACGGTAGTCGTCATCGTCGAACCCATGGAGGATCCCAGTACGGAAGTCCTCGTTGTCGAACCCATGGAGGATCCTAGTATGGAAGTCATCGCCGTCGAACCCACGGAGTATTCCAGAATGGTAGACGTCATCATCGAACCCATGGAGGATCACAGTACGGTAGTCGTCGCAGTCGCAGCCCGCACTAGGGTTCCCGCACAGAGCACGCTTGAATCTAGGAGGGTCCGCTCCTCGAGAAAAGGGTCGATACATCAACCATCATGGTGTCCTAAATTTAAATATCCCAAATTTCCGTATCATCATAAGGAACCCAATGTGACAGACGACGTGTCAATCAGATTCACGGTCTGAGAGTTATTAGCTTTTCCGTTCTAGAGGCCCGGTTGGATTTTGGGTACAATCCAACTTAGCCATACTCCAATCTCATTCAAATAATGTGTGGAGTATTCCAAAAGAACCGTCTCGTCAAAAGTAAACCAATTTAGTTGACGGAACGTCAATCGGACATCTGGTCCTTAAGTTATATGTGTTTCCGCTCCGAGGGCCCAGTTGATTTCGAGTTTGAACCAACTCGGCCATACCCAATCGTCCTTAAAACCTTGAGTTTAATATATCTAAATGACCTCCTCGATTAAAGGAATCCTAGGCAACTGACGGTGTGTCGATCGGAGGTCCGTAGCTCATGTTATGGGTGAAATATAAAATGGGTCCGAAGAGGGGGGTTTGGGTCCGATCCGACTCGGCCCAACCCACCTTGGGTCGGCCAGAACCGGGCCGAATGGACCCGGGTCCGGGTCTGGCCTATTAGAGGGCGGCTCGGCACGGCGGGTCACGGCCCAGCCCGGTGGGTCGTGGCCTGGCCTGGCGGGGCGTGGCCCGTCCCGGCGGGGTGCGACCTGGCTCAGCGGCAGGCAGCCCGGCCCGCGGGTCGGCCTGTTCGCAGAGCGGTCCAGGGGGCGCGACCCCTGGTTTTCCGAAACGGCGGTGCCACGCAGCGCTAACCGTCTTGTCCGGCTAGCTGAATCTGGGCGGTCTTCTCCATCGTGAGCGGCCCTGACAACGGGCCACTGTCCTCCCGTGTGGCACATGCGGGTGCCGCGGGCTCCTCAACCCGGCCGGTAGGGGGCCAGCTGGTTCGCCAGCCAAAGCGGCCCTCAGATTTCGGGTCGTGCTTCCTCCGCAACGCGGTTCCTAGTTGCGTCGCGGTTCTTCCATCCTGGCTGGCTTTAGCTGGGAAGTTCTTCTTCGGCCGAGCGGCCCACGGTTGCAGGCCGATGTCTCCCTTCCGTGCGGCACACGGTTCCGCGGTCCTCGTCGGGTTGTCACATGGCTGTCATTGCCACCGCCGCCTTCGATCATCGCTGCCCCTGATCGCAACAAGCTCTGGTCACCACCACCTCTTCCAATACCATCTCCATCACGAATTAAAACACAAAACAACGGAGGTTCATCGGTCTATTGTCGTTCGGCCCGCGCCCTCCACGTAAGGCGGTAACAAATGTCCATATATGATTACGTGAATTCAACACAAAGGAAGGTATAATTTATTCAAATAAAATTATAAAAATCCCCTACCTCATAATTGATGTCGCACGCCGTCGAGCCGCGGAAGACAAGCGTCGCAGTAGTCGGGCGTCGCAAGAGATGTCGCCGCCGAGTACGGTGTCATCCCGTCAGCATTGGAGTAAGAGTCATTGTCGTGACACGAAAATAGAATATGAATATGACATAGATTCCTTGACTTCAAGGTGTGTCTGAGGAGGAAGTGTCATTCGAAGAAGTTATTCACGTTCTTCATCAGAGTTGTTTTTTGCTGAAGAACGATGTTCATGGTCAATAGAGGAACACCATTCTTCTATTTCTCCTAAGGTTTCCCCACCGAAATATTTTCCAAGTCAAATATTATAATAAGACTCCCCAATTTTATAATAATTTCCATGAAATTCAAATTGATTCAAATAATAGGTGCCAATTAATTAATGAAGATATTAATTAGATGGGTTGGCATAATTAAGAGAGAAGGGAGGTGAAATGTTTAAAATTCAAAGAGAGGAGGTGGAGGGTTTCAAGAGTTAATAAGGGGGGTTTCATGGGAGTTTAAGGGGTTAGGATCTCTTGTGGGCCCCACTACACATTATCCTCACATGGGAGGTTATGTGGGTGTGGGACCCACCTCTAACATCCCCTTGTAGGAAATAACCAACACTTAATAAATTAAATTAAATTTTGTACACTTAATGTAACACCATAATTTAATTTTAATTTGTTACGAACCACCAAATTAAAAATTCTACTCTCGAACAATCAAAGAATCTGTAAAGATCCCCTTAAGAGAACACTGGTGCTGCGAGTTCATCGGTGCCCTCGTATTTCAATTCTGAGCACCGGTTCAAAAGATATAAAAACCTGCACGTACGTTTACTGAGCGTACCCAAACAAAACTTCAGAAATGGATTCTGGGCATAACGGGCCTCAGAATTGAGTGTCCTCAGAAATAGTGGACTTGTAAAATTCCAAATAATTTAAGACAAAAAATTCCCTTGAAATTTTTAGGACTTTACATTACCCCCACCTCATGGATTTACGTCCCCGTAAAGCTACAACACACACTAGGGGAACAAATGGGGGTACTGAGCACGCATTTGAGCCTACCTCTCCCAAGTTCCCTCCTGGAGGATCTTGTAATTCCAGCGAATGTGCAATAGAAGAATCGACTGTCCACATAGGACCCAATCATGTCGATCCTCGATCTCCACTTGGACCTCCGTGAAAGTCACCCCATCATCAATGTCTAGCTCCCCATGGTCAATGATGTGGGATGGGTCGTGCACGTATCTCCTCAGCTGAGATACCTGGAAGACGTCGTGCACCTAGTGAAACTGAGGTGGAAGGGCCATGTGGTAGGCCACCTCGCCTACCCTGCTGGGGACCTGGAACAGTTTGATGTAACATGTAGATAACTTTCCGCCTCGGCCAAATCTCGGTAGACCTTGTTGAGATGAGCCTCGTAAGAAGACATGGTCACCATCCTCAAACTCAAGTGGTCTCCATCTCCTATCCGAATAGGACTTATGTATACTCTGTGTAGTCTTAATTAACTCCTGGATGATCTGAAACTTCTCCTTCATAGCCTACACAATCTCTAACTCGCTGAAGTAGTGGAGGAGTGACTGTGAGGACTGCAGAAAGGTTGCAACATCCCAATCCACAAAGGATAGTTGCAATGCGGAAAGCTGCTTTGTCCCCTCTCCTTGTAGCTGAATGCCTGATCTCCTTCTGGGAGCACCTGATACAACTTTCCCCTTCCCAAGAGTATAGACTAACTCAATGTCATAGTCCTGGAGGAACTCAAGCCAACATCACCGTCTCAGGTCCAGGTCATTCTACGAGAAGACACACCTGCGACTTTTGGGATTAGAGTAAACCGTAAACCGTTCGCTCAACAAACTATGGGTGTCACTAGCCATTTGTAAAGAACTCGACTACACCCTTTTCGCTTACGTCTTACAAGAGCTTCTATGATTTCTCCTTTTCTGAAAAAATAAATCTGGTCTCATCCCTTGGATGAACCATGTTCTTTTCCTAATAAAATCAATCCTAAAATGAACGGTACTATTTCATGCCATGGATGACGTTTTAAGGCCTCAATGCTACTACCATGAGATCAAACAGTTACTCTCTCCTCCAAGGGTCAAGTAACATAGTTGGCAGAAGTGTGTGGTAACTGGGTCTCCTCCAGTAAGAATATCAAATGTGAGGGTCACGTCAACGATTTTAACTGGAACATCTCAGTATCAACCATACAAAAAGGTAGGAAAGAAAATATCACATGGACAAGTGTCTTTTATTTCAACAGCTCAAAGTACAAAGACTCAAAGAAACCACAAACAATGACATCAACAATGCTAGAAGAATCATGAACAAAAGTCTCTATGCCTGGAGCTATTCCTGCTCCTATCCACCTGCTCCCAGAGCACTATGGTCATAGGCCTTAGCTTACTAAAGCTGAGCTCCCCTCGGTCCACCCATTCTCTGCGGTCGGGGTGGACCTCCTGGTGGTGGCGGTGGTGGTAGTGGTGGTAGGGCCTCGAAACATCGTCCACCACCTACTGCTCGGACAGCTCCTCTGCCACGTCTGCCTTCTCCCAGAGGACCAACAAGGCCAAACGTCTACCTCTCCCTGAGAGGTCCCTATACTGCCTGCTTCTCATCTGCAGGACATGTCAGGCAGTCTCGAGCCATTTGACCCTGCCCGCTGCAGGGATAGCACTGCCTTCTCCTCGTATGGCTGGATCTGTTTTGTGTGCCCCGCACAACTGAAACTAGATCTTGAGGATGCCCACCTGATGGGCTGGTCTGGTTGGACCTCTACATCATCTTCATACTACCGTCTACAGAAGACTCCGCTACGTGTCATCCTACAGAGGGTCTCGCCACTGGTGATTGTTCAGTGAGGAAACTCTCCACTAGAATTGATCTCTCCAACACCCCCTCTTGTGTTGGGATGTTGAGGGAGATCATCAATGCCTTGATCTCATGCCTGAGTCCCTTCTCAAAGGTCTGGGCCATGAAGAACGGGTCTCGTACCATATCCGTGGAGTATCATGAGAAGTCAGTGAACCTCGCTGAGTACTGAGCTACTATCATGATGCCTTGTTGCAGATGAAGTGACTCCTGAATCCGCACCGCACGAAGGGTGGCTGGTACAAACTCTGCATAGAACAGGCTCTCAAAGTCTGTCCAGAGTAGTGATGCCTCATCATGCACCTGTAGCATCAGGCTCCACCATCTTCTTTCCGCTGCATGCAGGAGACTCGAGACAAGGATCACCATGAGGTCGGCTGGTGTCCCTAACAATATGAAAATGCTAAGGATAGCCTCCAGCCAATCCTTAGATGTCTGGGGGGCCGTCTCTCCCCGGAACCTGGGCGGCCTCTGTCACTAGAACTCGTGCTATGTACACAGGCGGTGTGCACTCTCTTCTACTGGAGCTGGTGGTATGGGTGTCCCAGAAGTTAGTGGTATCGTTGGTGTCTCCGCTTTGATGGGGCCCTGCACCGAGGACTCGTCGCTCGATGCGCTACCATCTCTTACTAAACATGGAACCCTAGCTGGTTTCTTTCATAGGTCCATCCCAAAAATGAATAGGTGCGCCACATTTTAAACATTATAACTGGTGATCTGACACTAATTAATCACAGAGAAAACTTTTTCAAAGGAAAATCACACGCAATCAGTGTTTTCATGCACTATGTCGGAATTCAGAGATCAAGGACCCGATGTATGGATACGTCGGTTGCCGCACCAATACTGGACTCCCTAGAATGAAAACAACACTCAATACTCGTAACACTGTTACTTCATAGAAAAGAATGATCGTAGTCTTGAGTTTTGCGGTACAATCGACTCCTTTGACACTGATTTGTCATGACCCGTCCTCAGGGCCCATGTCGTGACTACCCCAAGCCCGCCTTCCATAATCCCGGAGCTAGCGACTAGCACCAAAGGTGAAAATCTTAATAAAAAGGGAATGCATTTCTTTTATAAAATTAAAAAAACACAACATAGTACGCTACAGAAGTAAGCAGTAAGTAATAATGAATACATAAGTAGGTGCTGAAAGGAAAGGGGATGAAAATACAAGCCCAAAAGTAAGTACAATACAACTAAAAATGTTAGTACAACTACAGTAAAGTAAAACAGAAACCACAGAGTCATCCTCTGGGAATCCATCCTGAAGGGTGGGTACATATGGCCTCCTCAGCACCTCGGGTCTGTCTATATGCTCCGTTTATGTCTCGCCATGTGGTCCACCTCCGGGTACCATACTGCTCTACATGTCTCTACCTTGATCAGTATTGTCCGTCATCTGCATCCAACACAACGTATCACGGTCATATCCTATGCAGGGGTGAGTATATGATACTCAGTAAGGACCCTGAGACCCCCGAAGGTCTCCTATAATCCACGAAGAATAAGCCACATAAGAGAGATACAATCACGAAGAATCAACCAACCCGACATAGGTATATTCTCATTCATATATCTAAGTTATCAACAATAGTTCAGCTCCAACTCTTGAGCCCACGCACAACCCAGTCCACACAAGAATGTAAATAAATCACATCGATGATAATGATTGTAAGTTAAGACTCATCTCACCCAGGTATACATATTTCTTATAGTGATAGAAATGATAAGATGTAGTCACTAATTAATCTATGTTGTCTGACCCACATAGGATACTAGAACACTTAAGCAGTAGGACCTACCCAAGATACAAGACCAACTACTCTGTCGGACCCACTAAGGATACAAGTACAGAAGTCATCACAATCGAACCCAGGAAGGATCCCATAACTGAAGTCATCTTCGTCGAACCCACCGAGGATTCCAGTACGGTAGACGTCGTCGTAGAACCCATGGAGGATCCTAGTATGGTAGTCGTCATCGTCAAACCCACGATGGATCCTAGTATGGAAGTCCTCATCGTCGAACCCATGGAGGATCCTAGTATGAAGGTCATCTCTGTCAAACCCACGGCGGATTCCAGCACGGTAAATGTCGTCATTGAGCCCATGGAGGATCCCGATACGGTAGTCGTTGCAGTCACAACTAGCTCTAGGGTTCCCGCACACAGCATGCTCGAATCCGGGAGGGTCCTCTCTTCCAGAAAAGGTGTCGATACATAAACTATCACGAAGTCCTGAGTTGATGTATCCTGAAATTCCGTCTCATCATAAGGAACCCAACAAGACAGACGACACGTCAATCAGACATCCGGTATGAGAGTTATTGGCTTTTCCGTTCCAGGGGTCCGGTTTGATTTCGGGTAAAATCCAACCCAGGAATAATCCAATCTCATCCAAATCCCTTTTGGAGTATTCCAAAAGGACTGTGTCATCAAAATTAAACCAACATAGTTGACGACACGTAAATCAGACGTCCGGTCCTTATGTTATAAGTGTTTCTGTTCCGAGGGCCCGGTTGGTTTCAAGTTAGAACCAACCCGGCCATACAAATACATCACCAAAACCATGATTACAATATACCGAAAATATCCTCTCGATCCAAGGAATCCTACGCAACTAACGGTTCATCTATCTAAGGTGCGTAGCTAAAGTTATGGACGAAATACTAAAATTGGTTTGAAAAGGGGGGGGGTGGGTCCGGTCCGGTCCGACCCGACCCAACCAACCCTGGGTCGGTCCGCACCAGGTCCGGACCAGCGGGGTGCAGCCCGGCCCAATGGCAGGCAGCCCATCCCACGCAAGGGCGACCCGGCCCATGGCTGGCTCTGGGTTGGCCAGTTGGCCAAGCGGCCTGGGGGGCACGACTGCCGCTTTTCCGAAACGGCGGCGTTGCACCTCATGTACGGCCGACCGCAGCTAGCCGGTCTTCTCTGGCATTAGTGGTCAGCACAGTGGACCACTGTCCACCTGTTCGGCACCTACGTGTGCCGAGACTTCTTCAACCCGGCTGGCAGGCGGCCGGCCGGTTCGCCCGCCGATGCGCCCCGCGGAGCGAAGGCTGCAGTTCTTCTGCAATGCGGCGCCGAGAGGCACCACGGTTCTTCCAGTAAGGGCGACTTTAGCTAGCTGGTTCTTCTTCGGCTGGGCGGCCCACAGTTACATTCCGCGGTCTCCCTTTCGTGCGGCACCCAGTGCCGAGGACCTTTTCGGGCCGACGCGCTGCCACCGTCGCCGTCGTCGCCTTCAATCGTCGTCTCCCCCGCTTGCTGCCATCTCTGGCCACTGCCACCTCTTCTGATACCATATCCATTGCGAATAAAAACAAGGAATAGCGCAGGGTCATCGGGTCGTGTTTGTTCAGCCCGCATCCTCCTTGTAAAGCAGTAACAAATGGCCATTGACGATTACTTGCATTCAACAAGAACAAAGGTATAATTTTTTCAATTTAAATTATAAAAACCCCCTAACTCGTAATTGACATTGCACGCCGTCAAGCCGCAGAAGATGAGCGTCGCGGTAGTTGGGCATCGCGGAAGATGGCGTCGCGGAGAACGGTGTCATCCTATCGACATTGGAGGAAGAGTCATTGTCATGATGCGGAATTAGAATCCTATGAAGATTTATATTCCTTGATGTTGGGGTGTGTCCGAGGAGGAAGCATCATTCAAATAAGTTCTTTGCATTTTTCATCAGAGATGTTCTTCACTGATGAATGATGTTCTTCATTGAGAGAGGAACACCTTTCTTCTATTTCTCCAGAGGGTTCCCAACCGAAAT
Source organism: Viscum album (assembly GCA_963277665.1). Classification (NCBI taxonomy): domain Eukaryota; kingdom Viridiplantae; phylum Streptophyta; class Magnoliopsida; order Santalales; family Viscaceae; genus Viscum; species Viscum album. The sequence continues at coordinate 1,367,670,813 of OY728131.1, read as the reverse complement.
ATTTTCCAAGGAAAATATTATAATAAGACTCACCAATTTTAATAGAATTTCCATGCAATTCAAATTCATTCAAATTAGTGGTTCCAATTAATTAATGAAGATATTAATTAGATGGGTAGGCATAATTATGAGATAAGGGAGGTGAAAAGTTCAAAATTCAAAGAGAGGAGGTGGAGAGTTCTAAGAGTTAATAAGGGGATTTCATGGGATTTTTAGGGGGTTAGGATCTCGTGTGGGCCCCACCACACATTATCCTCACATGGGAGGTTATGTGGGTGTGGGATCCACCTCTAACTTTCCCTTATAGGAAATAACCAACACTTAATAAATTAAATAAAATTGTGTACACTTAATGTAACACCACATATTTATTTTTATTTGTTACGAATCCCCAAATTAAAACTTTTACTCTCGACCAAACGCAACTACGGTAAATGCCCTTTATGCGAATACTGGCGCTGTGAGTTCATCGGTGCCATCAAATTTCAATTTTGAGGACCATTTCAAAAGATAGAAAAACCCGCATGTACGTTTACTGAAATTACCCGAACAAAACTTCAAGATATTGATTCCGGGCACACCGGCCTTAAGAATCGAGTGGCGTCAAAAACTGCGGACTCGTAAAATTCAAAGATTTTAATAAAAAAACTTTCCTTGAAATTTCCGGGTCTTTACAGGAATATTCATTCTATTAAATTTATATCATATTATATTATGGGTTTTTCCCTTCAAATTTATCATGACAATGTTTTCTATTACTCTATAATATTCTTTGGAAGTTACTTTCCTCATATATGCCTAGATTTTTAGTTTTCAACATTATTTACATTAATTTTGAAGCTCGAATATGTGTTAATATTATTGATATTTATAATTTATTGTTACACCATTCAGTAGGAGGATCTACGTTGTAACACCCCGAGATTTTATGAAAAAAATATATTCTTTTTAATTTCATTAATGTATTGTGTTGTATGCTACACCAAAAGGAGCTTTCACAACACGCATCCCTGACTTGCCTTGCGTTACACGCAATCGCGACCTTCCTCTATAGCGTGTGTAGTACGCAATACCGAGTTTCACTAAACGAGATATTATTATAATATTATTATGAACTAGCCGTTATGAATAGTAATACCCACATTTTGAAATTTTATAAATTTTATCTTTCAAAATGGACTTCATTTTTTTGGATATCGAAATTAGCTTTGGGTGAAATTTTGGTACTTTTCGAATAACTTTGATACTATGATGAATAGTGAAAATTACTAAATTTTAATTAAAAACAAATTTTTTAATCGAAATAATTAATACTGATAAATTATTAATTTGAGTGGTTTAAAAGTATATTTAGAATATATTTTTAAAATTTAATACAATGTTGGTCATTGGATGTAATTTCACATTTAAACCAGACATAAACAAGTGTCAATCTTTTTATAGTTATTTATCTTGAAAAAACACGCTATTTGTTTTGACGATGGGAATAAATTTTTAAATTAGTTAATGTAACTGATATGTTTTGAATTTGGTAAAATAGACATAATTTTTGAATTCATAATATCAAATATATCTTAGGCCTAATTTTTTGTATTTTTCCGGAAACTTTCATTTTTTGATGAACAGTGAAACCACTAAGTGGTAGTTAAAAAACTAAAATTTTCATAAAACATAATTTTACCGCTTCTGTGAGTGGAATTTCAAAAATCCGAGAGACATGGTTAATATCAAGGACTAAAATGTGGTTCAATGAGATAAAAATAATTTTTGGTGAATAGTAACTATTTACTTTTTTTTACCATGGTTAAAAATAAATAGGGTAATTAAGGGTAAAATGATATTATTATTTCCCTAACACATGTCCTAATTCTATTGGATAAGTGAAATTCGGAAGAAAACAACCTTAAGAAAAAAATATGACCATTTAGATCCACTTGGATTAGATTATGACATTTATTATTAATTTATTTAAAGAAGGGTTAAAATAGTTAAAATCAATGTTTAATAACTAAATCATTTTTAATATAGGGTTATACATAAGATAAATTTGACTATAAATATTAATTAGAAATATAAAACGATTTCCTACATAATGGTATTTTATTTATTATTTTTAGAAATTATATAATTTAATTTATTTATAACACAATGATGATACAGTAATTATCTTATTAATGAAATATTGACATAATTGATGTTATAAGTATTCAAATAAATGTAATTTGAGACTTTTGATGAATTAAAATAATTTTATATGTTAATATGATAGGTTATTATTGATTTAATTAACTTTTTTCGAACTAATCATTCTGTTATGATTTTCACAAAAATAAATTACCAAATAGTGTCAAAATTGACATAAAATTATTTTTAAAACAAATATTATATTATTAATTTTTATTTTATTCCCAAAAAACTATGGTTCGGAAAAATGACATATATAAGGTTATATATATTAATAATAAACAACTTGGGGTTCTTTTCCCTTGATATAGTAGGTTTATTAACCAAATAGTGTAAGAAAACAAGCAGACACGGTAAAAGCTAAATTATCTAACATAAAGTTAAATCTAAATGATAAGGATAAAATGGATACCTAAACTTGTCTAAATTATATTGGATGAGAGTATTGCGACCCAGCCCCACCTTAGTTTCGAAATAAATAAATTTGGAGCTATTAATAACCGAATATAACTTTACAATAAAATAATATTTTTGGTTTTTCCAAAGGTGCCCCTCTCCTCCCTTATAAAAGGGCACCTCCTCCCTCTCTTCCTCACTCCACTTTGAGCCTTCATGCTCGGCCAAAACCAGAAAAATTCCCTTCTCCACTTCCCTAGAAACATCCTAGAGGTCTTGGTCTTCTTCAAAGACCAATTTTAGTTCCCTAAGAGGAGGTCTCAAAGAGGCGCTTCAAAGAAGAGGTAATGTCTATTACCGATTCTTTCAACTTTATTTCTTCTTCCACTTCTTTTTCTTTAGTTGTTTCATTATGAAGTAATAACATATGTATCACTCATATAATGATATGTTATTATATTTATGAAACAACCCTATTTCACCATCTATCCATCCTACAGAAAACGAAATCACCGCGCGTACGTACGTACGGAATACCATCTCCACGCCGTGGTGTAATCTATTTTCAACCACCACCTTACTTGGATGGTTATAATGGTGTAAATAATGACTATATATGATTATTGTAAAGTGTTATTGATTCTGAAATTGTATACATACACTCCAATACAATTCCACGATCATGGGAACGATATAATCGCTCATGCATACGTATGGAATACCGTCTCCACGATGTGATGCGACTCGTTCTACATGATCTTCATTGAATAATGATTATATAAATGAATTGAATGAATGAATATGATATATATTACAATAATACCATTCTGGAAATGAGATATCCATAACCTAAAAAGAAAAATAAGAATTTATTCGACAAAACACGCTTAAGAACAAAAAGTAATAAACACCCGAATAATAAGTAGTAATGAAATATTACTAATAAGAAGCTGAGAATATGACCATATATGATATCATAAAAATAAGTACGATTCTGGAATAAGTCAATAACATTATTTAAATCATTATACAGCAGGTTTGGACACTTACGAAGCAAATTGGTTCTAAGGTAAGAGAAAATATCACAATCTCAATTTATCTGAGATTGTTTATACTTTGATATTTACTGGGGTGTATTTTATCATCTAGATCCATGTTTCCTCAATATTTAATGTTATTTATATCCAAATACAATTTTTTAAATCCAATTTTACCCTTTGGTGAGTTTTTAGTAAAAGATATGAAAGGAATCTTTTGTCGTTTTTTGTACGAGGTACTTTTTGACTTTTCGGACAGAAGTACGAGAAGAATGTTTTTTTAACATATACGGCATGAATGGATTTTTAAAACATTATTTCCAAGAGGATTCCTTTACATTTTTTCAAGTTTATTTTTAATCAACTTCTTTTATTTTAGAATTGTATGACATGTTAAGAAAGGAATAGTGTTTTTTGAAGTACAAAGGATATTTTCCTCAAGAATGGAGTTCAAGTGTTTTATCAAAATTATTTTCCATCAATGAAAATAAAGGGTTTTGTTTCTATCCCTATTTTCAAATTGAATTGATTATGTTGTGATGGAAATATTTTTATAAATTCCTTTATATTATATGAATTGTTTTATGATGTCAGGATGTTTATGATTCCAATTTTTATTACATGGGTTATGCTATGATGTATGGTTTATGATTTTGTGGCATACATAAGAATGGTATCATTATGAGATGGGTGGGACCTATATCTACATCCAATTAATTGGGTAAAGATTTTATATCTCATGAGATAGAAATGGCTGGAACGTCAGGTTAAACCGGTTCAGGGAAATAGGAATGAGACGAGGAGTGAACTCAGTTCAGAAATGGACTTCGTCCACTAAGATAGTCTTGGAAATGAGTCTTGACTAATAAGAAATGATCTCTATGATTATGTGTGTATGTCACAAAGTTTCATGTTTTAAGTTATGATTATTGGGATTACATTTCACTACTATGATTTATCCCATGTTATGAAATTATGATCTCTTTTGCAGGTTAAGATTTCCAAAAGTTATGTTCTAATGTATATGATGTGATTGATATTTATTTTGTTTACCCTTACTGAGAATTTGTGCTTATCATTTATATATTTTATTTTCCCCGGGATTTAAAGAAAGGTTTTAGGTATGAAATCAAAAAGGGGAAGATCTTATTGGAGATGTTGAAGATCTTTCACCATGATTAGAAGATTACATTCAAAGTTTCCAAAGACACTAAACTATTACGGTGATTCTGTGTCTGTTTTTTGTTATGTATTAAGTATTCCGAAAAAGTAATGTAATGTCCATGTACTTCAAGCTACGAGTCACTACAGTTGGTATCAAAAGAAAAGGAGGTAGGAACGAATCTGATCCTTGGGAACTCTCACATGTGAGCGTTGGACGAAGCATGGCTCTCCGCCCAAGGGCTTCATGAGGAAATGGCTACCACTGGGGATGGTGGCGTGTCCCGCCCAGGGGGTGAAGCCACCCATGGAGTGCCCTGATAGGTATCAATTATAGTCCACTAGAAGTAATTCCAGACTGCTACAGTTGGTATCAGAGGAAAGGTTTAGTCAACCATTGGAAACTAGGATGTGAGAACTTTAGTGAGATCCCTTGAGATATTTCTAAGGTATGTCTAGGGATGTCCCTAAGGTTAAGTATAAATATAGTTTATAGTCCTATAATTATGGTAACGATCTTAGAAGTAAACCTAAGATGTTAGATATTTAAGGTACTCCCCCTTTATTATGTTGTCTTCCCTAGCATGATTTTTGCCTCTCACACTATTCTTTTTGGGTTTTAGACGATGGTTGGAACCCGAAGGAACTGTTTTGATCAATGAAATGGACAATGCAATGATTTTCCTCCTGAACAAACAAATGTTATGGGAGATGGAGTGTAAAATCTTATTGCTATACTTACACAATCTATGAATCATTCTGGACTTCCATATGAGAAGAGAAGGGAACAATATTCTATTGAGTCTTTCATGAGGCAACATCCAACTTCTTTCAGTGGGTCTTCTGATCCACTTGTTACTGAACAATGGATCAGTACCACTGAAAAGATATTTTCAGTTATTCAATTTTCAGAACATGATAAATTCATCTTAGCAGTATATCGTTTGGAAGGTGAAGCTGATCAATGGTGGAATCTTATCAAGAATACGAGGCCAAGAGATGAAATTGAGTCCATGGAATGGGACGAGTTCAAGAACTTCTTTTTCAATAAGTACTTCCCTCATATTCTTCGAACAAAGATGGAGAAGGAGTTTCTTGAACTAAAGAAAAAGGACGATGAATCTGTTGGTGTATACGATGCGAATATTACAAGGCTTGCAAGGTATGCATCTGGCTTTATCATCCAAACTGAATGTAAAGTTGATTGATTCTTCAGTGGCTTAAAACCACATCTTTGAAGGGAATTATCTATAAGAGACTTCAGTAGCTATGAAGAAATTGTGCGTTGTGCTATCAATGTAGAAATGGAAGTTGGTGTTACATATCCATCTCATAGTTTTGACAAGAAACAAAAGATGGAGTTCAAGGATAAATATCAGAATAATGGTGAAAAGAATATGATTGTTTCCTTATGATAAAAGTGTGGAAAGAAGCATGGTGGACATTGTCTTAAATGGACTAGAAAATTCTTAAGTGTGGAAAAGAAGGTCATCGAGCAGCTGAGTGTCGAAGTAATAGAAAAAGGGTTTCTATGATGTGAATAAAGAAAAGACTGTAGAGAACGCACCACCAACACTTCAATTCTTCAAGTGCAAGGAAATGGGGCATTATGCTAATAAATGCCCTAATACAAGGGTTAGTGATGATCTACATGAGCAACCACTTATGGAAAAGGACAAAGGGAAGTCACATGCGATCACTATTGGCGATGTTGAATATGATAACGATGTGGTGGAATGATTAAGTGTTTATGTAATGGGATTCCAAAATAATGTTGTATATAGTATCATAGAATATTGGAATATTTATGTATTGGTCTATTGTGGTTTTCAATAATTTTATGGTACCGGTAACCATGGAATGTGATTGAGATATTTTTGGGAAAAAGATGACATGCACATAATGAAGGGATAAGAAGAAATTGAAATGTTTGACAGTAATCATGAGAACATGACTGATATAAGGAAATAGTTATATCATGGTTTGTGGTTTTGGTATGTGAAAAGAGTTAACTTTTGACAGCACTCATGTTTTCACTAAGATTCAATGGGTGTTCATTTTTTAAGAGAATACATGATTAAGGCCTTCAAATATTTGGAATGTGACCAACAAGACATATCTCATGATATACAGGGATCAACGATGGTATTAACATGGTTGTTATATGAACTCTTTGGTAATCGTTTTCACTATAATATGAGATTGGACAGCATTATTTTGGATTAGCCTAAAGATTGGAAAGGATTATGTTGGATATAAGTTAGTATTGTTTAAGGATAAAACTTTTTTCGATATTATTTATGGGATGTTATATTCATGTAGTTTTAGAAAAAGGACAACCTGCAGGACGAGCGACAACCCATTTTGTCGGATAAGGCTATGGGAATCAAACCCACAACCGAAGTGCGACTGGCCTTTATCGCCTACCACTGGCCTACAGGAAGTCCCTATTTAGTTGAAACTAGTTTTATTATATTAAGAAGCATGATATATGAAGTATAACTCCATTTTAGGAACCATATATGATTAATCTCACTGTAGATCGACTTATGTATATTTAAAAACTTTTTCTAACCTTTTGTTTGAGACAGATGGAATGACCCGTCATTCTATCACATGATCTGCTAACACTACACGAATAACAAATTCAACATCATTTATTTAAGAGATGAAGTGTATTTTTTTCAAGGCACAAACAACAGTGAGACTGTACCAAAATAATGTATGTATTTATTCTAATTCAAATTCTTTAACTTTAGGGAAATGATCTTGAAAACCAAAAATGTTGTCCTAGAGCGCTTATATCCGATGAATGAGATGGTACCTTAGATCGTCACAAATTTATGGCTTTGTGGTTGTTGGATTTTTCATAGCCATGTTCTCTACCACTCTCCATCAGAACATGATGGTTAGATTTTTCTTCCATATCCATATTTTCACCTATGTTCTCCTTTGTGGAAACCCAGTGATAAGTTAATTTGGGTAACCGTTACGTTTCATAAATTAATTTTTAAAGAAAAGTTTTGGTATTCCTTTTTACGATGTGGGTTTCTATTAAAGAAACATTCGAGTAGTAAAACATTTATAACCCCAAAGAATTTCAAGGGCGAAATTTCTTTTAAAGGGGGTAGAATGTAACACCCCAGGATATTATGAAAAAAAATATATATTCTTTTTAATTTCATTAATGTATTGTGTTGTACGCTACACCAAAAGAATCTTTCACAACATGTATCCCTGACTTGCCTTGCATTACACGCAATCATGACCTTCCTCGATAGCGTGTGTAGTACGCAATACTGAGTTTCACTAAACGAGATATTATTATAATATTATTATGAACTAGCCGTTATGAATAGTAAAACCCACTTTTTGAAATTTTATAAATTTTATCATTCAAAATAGACTTCATTTTTTTGGATATCGAAATTAGCTTTGGGTGAAATTTTGGTACTTTTCGGATAACTTTCATATTCTGATGAATAGTGAAAATTACTAAATTTTAATTAAAAACAACTTTTTTAATCGAAATAATTAATAGTGATAAATTATTAATTTGAGTGGTTTTAATGTATATTTAGAATATATTTTTACAATTTAATATAAATTTGGTCATTGGATGTAATTTCACATTTAAACTAGACATAATCTAGTGTCAATCTTTTGATAGTTATTTCTCTTGAAAAAACACGCTATTTGTTTTGACGACGGGAATAAATTTTTATATTAGTTAATGTAACCGATTTGTTTTGAATTTGGTAAAATAGACATCATTTTTGAATTCATAATATCAAATATATATTAGGCCTAATTTTTGGTATTTATCTGGAATCTTTCATTTTTTGATGAATAGTGAAACCACTAAGTGGTAGTTAAAAAACTAAATTTTTCATATAACTTAATTTTAACACTTTTGTAAGTGGAATATCGAAAAGACTAGAGACACGGTTAATATCAAGGACTAAAATGTGGTTCAAATGAGATTAAATAATTTTTGGTGAATAGTAACGTTTTACTTTTTTTTACCACGGTTAATAGTAAATAGGGTAATTAAGGGTAAAAATGACATTATTATTACCCTAAAACATATACTAATTCTATTTGATAAGTTTAATTCGTCCAAAAACATCCTTAGGAATAAAATATTACCATTTAGGCCCACTTGGATTAGATTAGGACATTTATTATTAATTTATTTAATGAAGGGTTAAAATAGGTAAAATCAATGTTTAATAACTAAATAATATTTAATATATGGTTATACATAAGATAAATTCGACTATAAAAATTTATTAGAAATATAAAAATATTTCCTACATAATGGTATTTTATTTATAATTTTTAGACATTAAATAATTTAATTTATTTATAACACAATGATGATAGAGTAATTATCTTATTAAAGAAATATTGACATAATTGATGTTACAAATACCCAAATAAATGTAATTTGAGACTTTTTATGAATTCCAATAATTTTATATGTTAATATTACAAGTTATTATTGATTTAATTAAATTATTACGTACAAATCATTCTGTTATGAGTTTTCACAAATATCAATTACCAAATAGTGTCAAAATTGACATAAAATTGTTTTTAAAACAAATATTATATTATTAATTGTTTTTTTATTCCTAAAAATCTATGGTTCATAAAAATGTCTTATATAAGGTTATATATATTAATAATAAACAACTTGGGGTTAGTTTGGCTTGATATAGTAAGTTTATTAACCTTATAGTGTAAGAAAACAAGAAGAAATGGTAAAAGTTAAATTATCTAACATAAAGTTAAATCTAAATGATAATATTAAAATTGATACCTAAAATTGTCTAAATTCTATTGTATGAGAGTATTTATACCCATACCCACCTTATCTTCTAAATAAATCAATTTTGAGCTTTTAAAAACCGAATATGACTTTACAATAAAATACGAGTTTTGGTTATTCCAAAGGTGCCCCTCTCCTCCCTTATAAAAGGGCACATCCTCCCTCTCTTCCTCACACCACTTTGAGCATTAAATCTCGGCCAAACCCTGAAAAACTATATTCTACACTTCCCTAGAAACATCCTAGAGGTCCTGATATTCTTCAAAGACCAATTGTAGTACCCTAAGAGTAGGTCTCAAAGAGGCGCTTCAAGGAAGAGGTAATGTCCATTACCGATTCTTTCAACTTTATTTCTTCTTCCAATTTTACCCTTTGGCTAGTTTTTAGTAAAATATATGAAAGGAATGTTTTGCCATTTTTCGTTCGAGTTACTTTTTATGTTTTCTGACAAAAGTACTAGAAGAATGTTTTTTTAAATTATACGACATGAATGGATTTTTAAAACATAATTTCCAAGAAGCTTCCTTTACATGTTTTCATGTTTATTTTTAATCAACTTCTTTTAGTTTATAATTGTATGACATGTTAAGAAAGGAAAAGTGTTTTTTGAAGTAGAAAGGATATTTTTCTCAAGAATGGAGTTCAAGTGTTTTACCAAAATTATTTTCCATCTAAGAAAATAAAGGGTTCTGTTTCTATCCCTATTATTACATTGATTTGATTATGTAGTGATGGAAATATTTTAATGAATTTCATTATCTTATATGAATTTTTTTTATGATGTCATGATGTTTAAGATTCCCATTTTTATTACCTGGGTTATGCTATGATGTATGGTTTATGATTTTGTGGCGCACATAAGAATGGTATCATTATAAGATGGGTGGGAACTATATCTCCCTCCAATGCATTGGGTAAATATTTTATATCTCATGAGATAGACATGGCTGGAACGTCAGGTTAAACCGGTTCAGTGAAATAGGACTGAAACGAGGAGTGAACTCAGTTCAGAAATGGACTTTGTCCACTAAGATAGTCTTGGAAATGAGTCTTGACTAATAAGAAAAGATTCTCTATGATTATGTGTTTATGACACAAAGTTTCCTGTTTTATGTTATGTCTATTGGGATTACATTTCACTACTATGATTTATCCCATGTTATGAAATTATGATCTCTTTTGCAGGTTAAGATTTCCAAAAGTAATGTTCTTATGTATATGATGTGATTGATATTTCTTTTTTTTACCCTTAATGAGCATTTGAGATCACCCTTTATATGTTTTCTTTTCCCCAGGATTTAAAGAAAGGTTTTAGGTAAGAAAAAAAGGGGAAGATCTTATGGGAGATGTTGAAGGTCTTTAACAATGATTAGACGATTACGCTCCAAGTTTCCAAAGACACTAAACAATTACGATCCTTGTGTGTCTATTTTTTGTTATGTATTATGTATTCCTCAAAAGTAATGTAATGTCCATGTACGTCAAGCTACGGGTCTCTACAGTTGGTATCAAAGGCAAATGAGGTAGGAATGAATCCGATCCTTGGGAACTCTCACATGTGAGTGTTGGACGAAGCATGGCTCTCTGCCCAAGGGATTCATGAGGAAATGGTAGCCACTGGAGATGGTGGTGTGTCCCGCCCAGGGGGTGAAGCTCCCAATGGAGTGCCCTGATAGGTATCAATTATAGTCCACTGGAAGTAATTTCAGACCGCTACAGTTGGTATCAGAGTAATGGTTTAGTCAACCTTTGGAATTTAGGATGTGAGAACTTTAGTGAGATCCCTAGAGATATTTCTATGGTATGTCTAGGGTTGTCCCTAAGGTTAAGTATAAGTATAGGATATAGTCCTATAATTATGGTAATGATCTTAGAATTAAACCTTTGATGTTAGATATTGAAGGTATTCCCTCTTTATTATGTTGTTTTCCCTAGCATGATTTTTTCCTCTCACACTATTCTTTTTGGGTTTTAGACGATGGCTGGAACCCGAAGGAACCGTGTTGATCAATGCAATGGAAAATGCAATGATGGTCCTCCTGAAAAAACAAATTTTATGGGAGATGGAGTGAAAAATATTATTTCTATACTTACAGAAGCTATGAATCATTATAGACTTCCAAATGAGAAGAGAAGGGAATAATATTCTATTGAGTCCTTCATGAGGAAACATCCACCTTCTTTTAGTTGGTCTTCTGATCCAGTTGTTGCTAAACAATGGATCAGTACCACTGAAAAGATATTTTCAGTTCTTCAATGTTCATAACATGATAAAGTCATCTTAGCAGTATATCGTTTGGAAGGTGAAGCAGATCAATGGTGGAATATTATCAAGAATACGAGGCCAAGAGATGATATTGAGTCCATGGAATGGGACGAGTTCAAGAAATTATTTTTTAATAAGTACTTCCATCGTATTCGTTGAACAATGATGGAGAAGGAGTTTCTTGGACTAAAGTGAAAGTATGATGAATCTGTTGGTGTATAAGAAATGAATTTTACAAGGCTTGCATGGTATGCATCTGGCTTTATCATCCAAACTGAAAGTAAAGTTGATCGATTCTTCAGTGGGTTAAAACCAAATCTTCGAAGGCATTAGCTATAAGAGAATTCAGTAGCTATGAAGAAATTGTGTGTTGTGCTATCAAGGTAGAAATGGAAGTTGGTGTTACTTATCCATCTCATAGTTTTGACAAGAAACAAAAGATGGAGTTCAAGGAGAAATCTCAGAATAATGGTGAAAAGAAGATGAATGTTTCCTTATGCTCAATGTGTGGAAAGAAGCATGCTGGAGATTGTCTTAAAGGGACTAGAAAATGCTGTATGTGTGGAAAAGAAGGTCAACGAGAAGCTGAGTGTCAAAGTAATGGAAATAGGGTTTCTAATGATGTGAATAAGGAAAAGGCTGCAGAGAATGCACCACCAACACTTCAATTCTTCAAGTGCAAGGAAATGGGGCATTATGCTAATAAATTCCATAAACCAAGGGTTAGTTATGATCAATATGAGGAACTACATAAGGTAAAGGACAAAGGGAAGTCACATGCGATCACTATGGGTGATTTTGAATATGAAAATGATGTGGTGGAATGATTAAGTGTTTATGTAATGGGATTCAAAAATAATGTTGTATATAGTATCGTGGAATATTGGAATATTTATGTATTGGTCTATTGTGGTTTTCAATAATTTTATAGTACCAGTAACCATGGAAAGTGATTGAGATATTTTTCGAAAAAAGATGATATGCACATAATGAAGTGATAAGGAGAAAATGAAATGTTTGACAGTATTCATGAGCTCATGACTGATATAAGTAAATAGTTATATCATTGTTTGAGGTTTTGTTATGTGAAAAGAGTTAACTTTTGACAGCACTCATGTTTTCACAAAGATTCAATGGGTATTCATTTTTCAGGGGAATACATGATTAAGTCCTTCGAATGTTTGGAATGTGACCAACAAGACATATCTCATGATATAAGGGGATCAATGATGGTTTTAACATGGTTGTTATATGTACTCTTTAGTAATCGTTTTCACTATAATATGAGATTGGACAACAATATTTTGGATAAGCCTAATGAATGGAAAGGATTATATTGGACATAAGTTAGTATTGTTTAAAGATAGAAATTTTTTCAATATTATTGATGGGATGTTATAGTAATGTAGTTTTAGAAAAATGACAACCTGCAGGACGAGTGACAACCCATCACGTCGGACAAGGCTGTGGGAATCGAACCCACAAATGAAGTGCGACTGGACTTTATCGCCTACCACTGGCCAACAGGAAGTCCCTGTTTAGTATAAACTAGTTTTATTATATTAAGTAGTATGATATATGAAGTATAAGTCCATTTTAGGAACCATATACGATTAATACCACTATAGATTGACTTATGTATATTTAAAATATTTTTCTAACATTTTGTGTGAGACAGATGGAATGACCCATCACTCTATCACATGATCTGCTAACACTTCACGAATAAAAAATTCGACATAATTTCTTTAAGAGATGATGTGGAAATTTTTCAAGGCACAAACAACAGTGATATTGTACCAAAATAAAGTAATTATTTATTCAAATTCAAATTCATCAACTTTAGGGAAATGATCTTGGAAACCAAAAATGTTGTCCTAGTGCCCTTATATCTGATGAATCAGATGATACCTTATTTCGTCACAAATTTACGGCTTTGTGATTGTTGGATTTTTCATAGCCATGTTCTCTACCACTCTCCATTAGAACATGATGGTTAGATTTTTCTTCCATATCCATATTTTCACATATCTTCTCCTATGTGGAAACCCAGTGATGAGTTAATTTGGGTAATAGTTACGTTTCATACATTAATTTTTAAAGGCAAGTTTTTGTATTCCTTTTTACAATGTGGATTTCTATTAATGTAACTTTTGAGTAGTAAACCATTTATAACCCTGGCGAATTTCGAGGGCAAAATTCATTTTAAGGGGGGTAGAATGTAACACCCCGATATTTTATGAAAAAAATATATATTATTTTTAATTTCATTAATGTCTTGTGTTGTACACTACACAAAAATGAGCTTTCACAAGACGCATGCCTAACTTTCCTTGCATTACATGTAATCGCAACCTTTCTCGATAGCGTGTGTAGTATGCAATACCGAGTTTCACTAAATGAGATATTATTATAATATTATTATGAACTAGCCATTATGAATAGTAATACCCAGTTTTTGAAATTTTATAAAATTTTATCTTTCAAAATGGACTTCATTTTTTTGGATATCTAAATTATCTTTGGGTGAAATTTTGGTACTTTTCGGATAACTTTCATATTCTGATGAATAGTGAAAATTACTAAATTTTAATTAAAAACAACTTTTTTAATCGAAATAATTAATAATGATAAATTATTAATTTGAGAGTTTTTAAAGTATATTTAGAATATATTTTTACAATTTAATACAATGTTGGTAATTGGATGTAATTTCACATTTAAACCAGACATAAACAAGTGTCAATCTATTGATAGTTATTTTCTTGAAAAAACACACTATTTGTTTTGACGACGGTAATAAATTTATAAATTAGTTAATGTAACTGATATGTTTTGAATTTGGTAAAATAGACATCATTTTTTAATTCATAATATCAAATATTGATTAGGCCTAATTTTTGGTATTTTTCAGGAATCTTTCATTTTTTGATGAATAGTGAAACCACTAAGTGGTAGTTAAAAAACTAAATTTTTCATAAAACTTAATTTTACCACTTCTGTGAGTGGAATTTCGAAAATCCGAGAGACACGGTTAATATCAAGGACTAAAAAGTGGTTCAATGAGATTAAATAATTTTTGGTGAATAGTAACTTTTTATTTTTTTACCACCGTTAAAAGTAAATAGGGTAATTAAGGTTAAAAATGACATTATTATTACCATAAAACATGTCCTAATTCTATTGGATAAGTGTAATTCGGCCAAAAACAACATTAGGAATAAAATATGACCATTTAGGCCCACTTGGAGTAGATTTGGACATTTATTATTCATTTATTTAAAGAAGGGTTAAAATAGTTAAAATCAAAGTTTAATAACTAAAGAATTTTTAATATTGGGTTATACATATGATAAATTCGAATATAAATATTCATTAGAAATATAAAAATATTTCCTAAATAATGGTATTTTATTTATTATTTTTAGACATTAAATAATTTAATTTATTTATAACACAATGATGATACAGTAATTATCTTATTAATGAAATATTGACATAATTGATGTTATAAATACCCAAATAAATGTAATTTGAGACTTTTTATGAATTAAAATAATTTTATATGTTAATATGACATGTTAGTATTGATTTAATCAAATTTTTTCTAACTAATAATTCTGTTATGATTTTCACAAAAATCAATTACCAAATAGTGTCAAAATTGACATAAAATAGTTTTTAAAATAAATATTATATTATTATTTGTTATATTATTTCTAATAATCGAAGGTTCGTCCAAATGACCTAGATAAGGTTATATATTTTAATAATAAACAACTTGGGGTTATTTTGGCTTGATATAGTAACTTTATTAACCTTATAGTGTAAGAAAACAAGAAGACACGGTAAAAGTTAAATTATCTATCTTAAAGTTAAATCTAAATGATAAGGTTAAAATTGATACCTAAACTTGTCTAAATTAGATTAGATTAGAGTATTTAGACCCATCCCCACCTTAGATTAGAAAAAAATCAATTTGGAGCTATTAACAACCGAATATGACTTTATAATAAAATAATATTGTTAGTTATTCCAAAGGTGCCCCTCTCCTCCCTTATAAAATGGGACCTCCTCCCTCTCTTCCTCACACCACATTATGCCTTAAATCTTGGACAAACCCTGCCAAATTATATTCTCCACTTCCCTAGAAACATCCTAGAGGTCCCGGTATTCTTCAATGACCAATTTTAGTTCCCTATGAGGAGGTCTCAAAGAGGCGCTTCAAAGAAGAGTTAATGTCCGTTACCGATTCTTTCAACTTTATTTCTTCTTCAACTTCTTCTTATTTATTTTTTTCATTATGAAGTAATAACATCATTATCACTCATATACTGATATGTTATTATAAGTATGAAACAACCCTATTTCACCATCTATCCATCCTACGGAAAATGAAATCACCCCACGTGCGTACGTGCGGAATACCGTCTCCACGCCGTGGTGTAATCTATTTTCCACCACCACCTTACTTGGATGAGTATAATGGTGTAAATAATGACTATATATGATTATTTTAAAGTTATATTGATTCTGAAATAGTATAAATACACTCCAATACAATTCCACGATCATGGGAACGATATCATCGCTCGTGCGTACGTACGGAATACTGTCTCCACGATGTGATGCGACTCGTTCTACATGATCTTCATTACATAATGATTATATAAATGAATTTAATGAATGAATATTATATATATTACAATAATAACATTCTGGAAATGAGGTATCTATAACCTAAAAATAAAAATAAGAATTTATTCGACAAAACACGCATACGAACAAAAAGTAATAAACACCCGAATAATAAGTAGCAATGAAATATTACTAATAAGAAGCTATGAAAATGACCATATATGATATCATAAAAATAAGTATGATTATGTAATAAGTCAATAACATTATTTAACTCATTATACAGGAGTTTTGGACACTTACAAAGCAAATTGGACCTAAGGTAAAGGAAAATATCACAATCTAATTTTATCCGAGATTGTTTATACTTTGGTATTTACTAGGGTGTATTTTATCATCCACATCCATGTTTACTCAATATTTAATGTTATTTATATCCACCTACAATTGTTTAAATCCAATTTTACCCTTTGGTGAGTTTTTAGTAAAAGATATGAAAGGAATATTTTTTCATTTTTCGAACGAGGTGCTTTTTGACTTTTCCGACAAAAGTACGAGAAGTATGTTTTTTAACTTATACGGCATTAATGGATTTTTAAAACATTATTTACAAGAATATTCCTTTACAAGTTTTCATGTTTATTTTTAATCAATTTATTTTATTTTAAAATTTTATGACATGTTAAGAAAGAAAAAGTGTTTTTTTGAAGTATAAAGGATATTTTCTTCAAAAATGGAGTTCAAGTGTTTTATCAAAATTATTTTCCATCTAAGATAATAAAGGGTTCTGAATCTATCCATATCATTACATTGATTTGATTATGTTGTGATGGAAATATATTTATGAATTCCTTTATCTTATATGAATTGTTTTATAATGTCATGATGTTTAAGATTCCCATTTTTATTACATGGGTTATGAAATGATGTATGGTTTATGATTTTGTGGAACACATAATAATGGTATGATTATGAGATGGGTGGGACCTATATCTCCCTCCAATGAATTGGGTAATGATTTTATATCTCATGAGATAGACATGGCTAGAACGGAAGGTTAAACCGGTTCAGTGAAACAGGACTGAAACGAGGAGTGAATTCGGTTCAGAAATGGACTTTGTCCACTAAGATAGTCTTGGTAACGAGTCTTGACTAATAAGAAATGATTATCTATGATTATGTGTGTATGCCAAAAAGTTTCATGTTTTATGTTATGATTATTGGGATTACATTTCACTACTATGATTTATCCCATGTTATGAAATTATGATCTCTTTTGTAGGTTAAGATTTCCAAAAGTTATGTTCTTATGTATATGATGTGATTGATATTTCTTTTGTTTACCCTTAATGAGCATTTGAGATCACCCTTTATATGTTTTCTTTTCCCCAGGATTTAATGAAAGGTTTTAGGTATGAAATCAAAAAGGGGAATATCTTATGGGAGATGTTGAAGATCTTTCACCATGATTAGATGATTATGTTCCAAGTTTCCAAAGACACTAAACTATTACGGTCCTTGTGTGTCTGTTTTTTGTTATGTATTATGTATTCTACAAAAGTAATGTAATGTCCATGTACGTCAAGCTATGGGTCTCTACATACGTTCCATTTTTATTTTTTTTATTGAAAAAATATATTATTTTATATTAATAATGTTTTTCCATTCATGATTTTATCTTTTATCATTAACTCACTAGAGATGATTATTATTTATAAAAATTTTTAAATCCATTTTTTGAGGAAAGAGATTAAATTTAGATGAATTAATTCAATTTATGGGTAGGAATATAAAACCCCAAAAATTTATTAAAATAATAATTTCCTCGATATCATTCTTAATATAGAGAACCATGATTTAATCTAGTTGAGATATATTATAAAAATATTATTATTTGTATATGAACATTATAAAATAGATGTCTAATTATAGGGTAAGAATATTAGAAAACATATAATGAAATATGTGTGTGACGGTCCTACTCAATATATATGTATTGATTAATTATTAGGAAATGAGAACTCAATTCTTATTGATGTCATATTATTAATAAAAAATACATTCTCTTTCAAAATAGTTTTTATCAATAATAAAACATTTAAGAGTTATTTTATATCAAAGGAAGTAATTTTTCAAATCAATATATAATACATATCTTAATCTAAAAACCTGTGATTTTTCTGATAATATTAATTTTTCAGAGACTAATTAGAATAATTACAATTTTATTGAAAATTGACGTTTCCCTTCAAGTTTTTGAAAATTATCATTTAATTTTTAATTAATTTTTTAAAATCATACGTTCATTTTTATTATTTATAATAAAAATAATGTCATTAGAATGAATATTATTTTTAATTATGGTATAAAAAAATTTATACTTAAAAATTCATTTTTCTTCTAGAAACCTATTTTCATCGCATTTTGGTGGTTTTTTAAAATTATTTTCCACAACTTATGTAGATTTAATTTGATAAATTCTACTCAATATATGGAAATATAATTTAACAATTCTATAAAGTGGAATACTTTAGTTCTATTCATAATGATTTGTAACCTTGGTGAAAATAATATCACTAAGGTAAGAGTTAAATATGTAAAATGAGGTAAAACCTATAATATATGGATTTTAAATCATTCACACACTTGTATATATTTAATTATATGAGTTTAAATTTACCAATAAATTTATATCCTTTAAAAAATGTTATTTTTTCCAACGGTCTATGATAATGATTTTATATTATTTTTTGTGAAAAAAATACAAAAAATATCTCCTTATTACAATCAATATATTTTTTATTTTTTAATAGGAATAAATAAATAAATATATTATTGTAAAAGTATATTTTGATGATGAATATTATTTTATCAAGGTAATTTAGTTTTAATTTTTGGTCATGAAATAGTTACCTTAATAGATTTTGAACCACGAAGACCATGCTTGTACATGGAATAGAAAAATTAAGCAAATTATTTTAAATGCATACAATGTAATATTTGTTTTGACGAGTAACAATGTTCCAATAATTTTTCTATTTAATATAATTTATTATAGATGCATTGAATATTTATTTTCAAATAAAATTATTTTAATTAGTTTTTAAATTTATTTTATTTGAGTAGTCTTAAAAATTACATTAATGGTATCAAATGTTAAATAATATATTATTAAATGATACAAAATTCATAAAATTATTATCAATATCCAAGTGACTGATATACAGTCTATAATATATATAAAGTTACACTTAAGGATCAGTTTTCCTTTTATAGTAATATTCATGACCCTTATTTCTTAAAATTAAATAATATCATGGTAATTTTCAAAACAGTTAATGAGAGGTTAAAACTAAGATAAAAGGGTTAATATATTACCAAAACTTTTTGAAATATTACTATATTTGATTATTTAAACATATATTAAACCTAGATTATAAATATTTCAATTTGGATAATCGTGAACATTAAGAAAACAATATATTAATTAAATTTATTGGGTAACTAAAAGTGTCCCCCCATCATCTATAATATAAGGATGCCCCATCTCCTCAAATATTTACAAATCATGAAAAAATCAGCTCGACTAAAACCTAAAGAAATGCCTTTATATATTATGTGAACATATTTTTTCAATAGTTGGGGCCAAAGCCTCATTTATTATTAAATCAAAGAAAATACCTCTTTTAACTAGGTAGAGGGAGACCCATTACATAGCCCGAAGTACAAGTAGACATTTATCCAATAACATAGCCCGTAGGGTCATCATGGAATGATCCAAAGGGGGTTTTGAAAGAGGATGAATTTATTTTAACATAGTATTTTCAATTTACATCTTCAATATCCATGAATAATATTCTATACATTCCAATATATTAACATCACTATCAACCAAATAATTATTTTTTATTCTTCTAATGGAATAATCAAAATATTCTCAATTTCCATCAAATAAGGAATAAAAAAATTATTCTTGTACACATGTTGACTGGCACCTCCACAAAGCAATGTGTATAGCTTTCCATAATCACTTCTTACGGTTTTTAATAATGATGAATTTAAATAATAAATATGTTATTCTTAAAATAGTTCATAGTATACGATAGACATTATATCACTAATTTTCTTACCCTTTCTCTATTGGAAATAAATAATGTCGTTCATGTGTACGTGCAGTTTACCATCTCTATGAAGTGATGTGATTGGTTTTAAATGTATTACATTCACGGATTGTTGTATAATATTATTTAATATAGAAAATTTAGGTTAATTTTATTATTATTTTTATACATATGATATACCTTGGACTATATTGACTATGGTCAACATACCGAAGTCATTTTGAAATTATGAATTTAACACCCTCAAAATCGCTCACACGGACATAACCAATCATGTTGTATAATATATCATTTAAAAATAATAGTAATTATATAATTATAGTATATTAATATTATAAAAGGTTCTTAGTTTATTAAATTATTAATATAATTGTATTTTTAAAGAGTTAAAGGACATACATAGAATATTGTGACATGGGGTAAGGGGTTTCATAACTCAATTTTCATTAATTGGTTCATACGTCAACCTCATTAAGTATAGCTTATCCAGATAAGTGTTAAATGACCTACGAATTTATTATTTAGTTTTTTCACATGTTTTTATCGATTTTTCCATTATTACACATAATTATTTCATTTATTAAATTCTATTATCAAAATTGAGATCATTGTAACGAAAATTTATCTAAATATTATTTATTTGAGACATGTCTTTTATTATATACCTACTAAATATTTATGGTATAAATGATCCCAATTGGTATATTATTTTATTAAAGAATCTATGATCATGATATTTAATGATCATTAATGTTCTGACATTAGTTATATTTTGATTCAAATGTTATTAAAGTTGGATGGGATTTCATGGTCTCAATTTCAATAATCTAAGGTGAAATTCATGTTATGAACTAATATTTATTCTCTATTATGATATTTAATAAGTATAAAACTCTATTAACATATTATTTTATAAAAATATGGTATTTTTTAAATCATGTTATGTTTCTTAATTCAATATTTTTTTTGTTAAAATAGTATCCACGTTGCAAGGGTTTCTCGCCTCAAACACCTTTTCACGTGATTGGTTTTGATTGATGAACCTATACTAATTTATATTTTATATAAAATAAAACATGAAAAATAATATCAGGAATTTTTTAATAATAGTGTTTTATTTTTTTCATTAATTCATTTTTTTGTTTTGAATGACCATAAATGGGTTAAAAATATTTTCTCATGTTCTTAATGAATTTAACCAAACTAGTACTCAATGTTATTTACGTTATTTAAATATTAATTATTTTTAAACATAAATGATTTAAAAATGTTAATTTTAATGATCCAGTAACATCTATTAAATTAATTTTATTAGGAAATTTATTATGTTTTTCTTTATGTCTTTCTTTTTGATCTACGTTGAATATTTTGAAAAGAATACTTTTTCAATGATTATGAAATGAACATATTTTCCAACCACATGAACTATTATGTTATTCAAATATTAATTTATAATAATACATTGATATTTACAATGAAAATAATTTCCCAAAATTTTATACATTCTTAATAAATATTAGAAAGTTATTTTTTTTCTTGTTTTTAAACAAATATTTCATATAAACATTTAAATAATTTTTTTATCCATGTTAATGTCATTTATTGTATTAATTTTTTATAATGGGGATATGTTCCAATAATATCATCATTATTATGTATTTTTATATAATATGTTTGGTTTAATTATATTTTAATGGAACTAGTTTATTTTATATGATTTAATCAATCTACAATGTTATCATGGTTATTTTCAATGGTTATATATTAAAATGTAAACTTTTATTTTTTTCATTTAATAGAAAATGGAAATATGTGGGGATAATTTATGAGTTTTCATATTTATAACTATAGATTGGTGGGACTACCATATACAGACAATAAATTTAGTGATGTGATGGATTTTTCTCATATATGATACTTCTAAGAGAATAGAGATTTAACTATTGTAAGTTACTACTCCGAGATAAGAATGTTACTAAATATGAGTATCTCCAAAGAGATGAAGAAGTTTTATTTTGTAAATTAATATTAACGTAATGTTTGATGTTATTTTGATTTATAATCCATCTTTGGGTGTTTAGGAATTATGATGCTAAATGATTTATTTCTACTATAGTTTCTTTGTGGGGAATTTTATGGGACATGTTGAATGATTATTTTGAATTAAGATGATCTCTTTATAGTATGAGAAATTATCCCATAAATACATGGGTACTGTTATGTAAGAGCTTGTCCAAATTTTATAAAACTCTAACCCAAAAAAGTTATTTTCTATATACGTTATATAATATTTAAATTTTTTTAAATGTTTTTGAGGGAAAAAATTGGTTCATGTTTATCAGTATCAACACCTAAAATGTAAATGTTATGGTTTAGAAAAAAATTTAAGAGTTTAGGTTTGATGTTGGTATAGTTGGTTTAAGAGGATGGAATAGATACCTTAGATATTGTGACGACTCAATGAGCGGTCAAAAAAATTCTATGCATACCATCACGAGTTTATAAATTTAATGTTGACTATAAATTCAAACACACAATCACCCATTTTGAGGTTTTTTAGTGATGGGTTTTTTATATGATCAATGATATTTTGGTGGTGTTTTTATTTTGATGAGCTATATGTAACCCTTAGGTGTATAATGTTATTTAAAATGTTGGATAATTTGATAATAATTATATTAATTATTTTGGATTCATGCTAAAATGTTATATATAACATTTCGGGTTAATGAATAATAAGTTTCGAGGTTATTCAATTTAATTATGATGTATGGATAATTATTTATTGAATAATCTATGTATAACATTGGGTTATATTGATAAAATATTGGATTTTAATTTATTATTTCATAATATTAGGTTTTATAAAATTTGGATATTGTCTTATAATGGGATAACAAATTTGCATTTGGAAAACACAAATAGATAGATATGATGAATTTTCATTCTTTTATTAATATTTTAATACATTAGAAGTCGATTTTTGTTCTCTAGTAATGAAAAATCATATTGAATATTTATTTTATAGAGTATAAGATGATATAGAATTAGAAAAATTATCGTATCACAACTAAAGGATGATATTATTATTTTACCCCCAAAGGGACAATGGCCATATTTTTATTGATTTGTTATAATAACCCTTTTAAGGGATGAATTCTAACCTTTAAAAGGAAAATAGTCTAATTGATTACATGACCCATAGGTCTTAGAGGAAATATCCGGACTATAACTACCTAGAACTGCACTTCCCTAGCATCTACATTGTATTGTCATCTCTTCACCTTTGCATACCTGTTCGGTTAGGACTCCCAAGCATGAACTGGATGGTCCTAATGGCAATTACTTACCCTTTATTTCTTCCAAATCTTTCAGATTCTGCTTTTGTGAATGGGCATTCTTGGAAATAATGTATTTATATGTTATCATTTTCTATTTCCTGATATTAAATAACTCCTTCCATTCAATGGAAATATTTTTTTTGTAAAAATTTTATCATATTCACTTCATTTTTTATGAATTTATGGAATTATGTTTCTCTAAATTATTTATGGTTTTTTTCTTATTAATAATCCCATGACCATTTCCTCTACCACACTCTATTTTTTACTTTGATGTTATTTTCCACTTTTATGTCTATTTTTTTTACTTCCAAAAATGTTATTCTTATATGAGAGCATGATAATGATATATCTCATGTGAACTTCAATAATCCCACTTCCAATTTTTAAAAATTTGTTTTATTATCTATTTTTATGATGTGACTATCAATATAAGGTATTTTGAATTTAGAAATTTTTCTTGTCATGGTCATATGTTCTATCTTTCACTCCCTTGTATCGCTTTTGAAAATTATTTTCTTAAAACCATTATTATCATGAATAAGTGAAAATTTTTAGGATGTAATTTATTTATCTCGGATATAAAGAGACACCTAAAAACATTAGTTTAAAATTATAATATCCATGATTACATACTTAACGTGCTACACTATGATTTAATAAACTTAGGATATACATTACAAATATTAATATTTTAATATAATGGTTATAACCTATTAGTTTTAATGGAATTCATTATTAGGATTATATACATTTTTAAGTATATTAATAATTTTTCAAATGACTAAAATTTTATTTAGTAATGCCTTTGAAAAATGCACAAAATTTTAAGTGAATTTATTTAATGCTTCAGAAATAATTTTCCCTCAATAATGGCTTTCATTTATTCTGAATATATTTAATATAATATTATATAAAAAAGTATTTATTTTTTAAATTATCAAAAAAAATTATCTAAATGTGAAATGTTTTACTTTTTGTAAAAAAAAATTTTATGTGATAAGTGAAAATTAAAAATTTTATTTAAAAGTATATTTTCTATTGATATATTTACAATGTAACAATTTTATAATTTATTATAAAATATGATATGATCATAATGGTTATAAATAGTTCAATTAATGTCACATTAACTAATATTATTTATAATTATAGTATAAAACATGTTTATAATTAAAAATACATATTTCTCAAAAAACACTTTCATCATATTTTGAAGTTATTAAAATAATTTTTACCATATATCAGAATTTGATTTAATAAAATTTAATCAATATTTTGAATAATAAATTAAAAATTTATATAATCGGTGAACTTTAGTTTTGTTCATAATCAATAGCAACCTTTATAAAAAAATCACTTTAATAGGGGTAAAATATTTAAAATATGTTTAAAATTATAAAATGTGTCTTCCAAATAATCCATATAATTGCCTCTATTTTAATCTATGAGAATAATATTACCAAAAAATTTAATATTTGAATATATGTAATTATTTCTCATTAGTCTTTGATATTTCCCTTTATATTATTTAAAAAAAAGAAAATTAAAATATATCTTTTCCTTTATTTTAATTTTTTTTTTTGAAAGAATCATAAAATGAAATTAATGGTACTAAAATATTAGTTATAATAATAATTTTTATTACGGAAATTTATTTTTAATGTTTAGTGTTGAAATAAATTCCTTAAATTCCTACCCAACACCGAAACCGAAATCATCAAATTGGTTAACAATGTATTGAAACTAATAGATAATTGTATAGCACCGTTAAAATTATCTAAATATATTTTAAAAGAGTATATATGATAATGTTCATCCAATATTGTAAATAATTAACTTTTTATAATCTTATATTGGAAAATAATTTATATTTATCTAATACATTACTTCATTTAAAGGTTTATAGTCTTCTCTATTATATATGAAAACTATCTAGACTCTCATCCAAACAATTATTGTGAATCCATCATAAAAAACCAATGAAAAACTATTATTAAGTTCCATGGACACATTATATTGGGGTTTGAATTCTCAAAATATGTTCCGTAGGGTCCTTAAAGAGAGATCCAATGGTGGTTCTTTAAAGAAGATGTAATTGTATTAACCAACAATTTTCGATTAAATTATTATTTTCCCTCCAAATATTATATCATAAATAGTCTAAAAAATAACAGCATTATCTAAATTATAGTAAAATATTTTTCTTCTTCTTTAATAACCTTATTCAACACCTTTTCCATCCAATGGGTAATGAAACCATTGTTCATGTGTATGTGTAGACAACCACCTCCACAATGCGGTGGGATTTATTTTCTATAACCACCTCTCATGAATGTTTATAATGATGGATTTATTTAATATATTTCGAATTAATTATATAATTATAAATCAAAAAAATAAAATTCCATCTATTTTCTTAACCATCCATTGCATTGAAAATGGTTACGTCATTCTTGTGTATGTGTACTATACAACATCAATGAATCAAGGTGATTTAGTTTTCTTGTATGAATATCGTGGATGTAAATACAATTTTATTTAATTTAGAAAAGGGTAATGATTTCCTAACTATTACTCTCATTATGATAATACCATGATCTCTTTTACCATCGTTAGCATATTGAAATTGTTTTTTTAATTGTAATATTAATATCTTCAAAAAATTTGTTTTGGACATAACTAACTAAGTAAATAAATAGATCAGTGAAACTAATTAAAAAAATTCATTTAAAGTCAGATATTAAACCCATAAAATGTACCTAAACTAATAAATAATTAATATATTCCTGTTATATATGAGTTAATGGAAATAGATAACGCGTCGGGACTTGATGTAAGGGGTTTCTAAACTCAATTTCCATTCATTAAGAAATACATTTACTCTGTTAAATATTTAGTATAAATACTATTCTTGAATGATACATGATTGTATTATATTATTTTCTAACATTTTTGTGTGGGTTTAAATGTTTTACACATAATAACTTTATTTCAAAATTTATAACTGTAATAATTCGATTATTGTATGTATTATTCATATTAATATTGTCTCTCTAAGACATGTGTTATATTATGAACTATCATACTTTTATAAAGTGAATATGATACCTCTAGAGATATTAAATATTTAAATATATCTTGGATAGAAATATTTAAATTTCATTTAAAGTTCTCCTTTTCATGATATATTGATTCAGTTGTTATAAAATTTGAAATGATTTTCATGGAATAAATTTTATTTTTTAAGGAATAATTCATGTTACAAAACATTATTATATTTATATAGTGTATCTATCCACATGAATGTGTTTTCACAATGTTTTTCATGGAATTTATTATTTTTACAGAATTATTTTACGTTCATTTATTCAATTTCTTTTTGATTCAAGTATTATATATGTTTCAATGGTTCATTTTCTCAAACATCATCACTATTATTATTATTATATATATTGATGAACCCATATTCATTTATATGGGTTATACACTAACACATGTAATATAATATCATGTCTCATTTTATAAACATTGTATTTAATGTTCCTTTTTATATCATTTATTTCAAATGGTTTTTGGTTTTATAAGTCCATAAATGGGTTTTCTATTGTAATTTTCTTTTAAGGATTTTAAATACTTCTTAGAAAATTATTCCATGGAGCTCTTTATCTTCTTTCAAGAATTTTATTTATCTAAACATGTATTATTTTATAAAATTATTTTCCATGATCAGTGACCTTCTTTTAAAATTCTTTAATGTAAAATTTTGCAATGGTTTTTATAAAGGTAACTTTAGACTCTCTATACAAATGTTTGAAAAGAATGATTTTTGTTATTTATGATATGAATAGATATTCTGATGTTTATTTCCCTTAATTTATTTTAAGGAAAATGTATAATATTCCAACGTAATTTTTGAAGAAAATATTTTACACAATATTATATAAA
This sequence comes from Viscum album, assembly GCA_963277665.1. Lineage (NCBI taxonomy): Eukaryota > Viridiplantae > Streptophyta > Magnoliopsida > Santalales > Viscaceae > Viscum > Viscum album. The sequence continues at coordinate 1,367,642,887 of OY728131.1, read as the reverse complement.
TATTTCTAAAACATTATCAAATAAAAATAATATTTTCCATATTTTCAAATAAATATCTTAAATATTCATTTCAATTTATTTTCCATCTGTGATAATATTCATTATTGTTTTATTATGATCCAATTTTTGTATTTTCCAATCATACAAACCATATCGTTCGTATTGATGTATTTCAGTTAATTTAATGGTATATTAATAGTACTCATTTCATTTACATGGTGTTTTCAATTTAAAAAATAATGGTAGTTTTTTTGAAGTTTGTTATATTGAAAAGTCAAATAATTGATTTTTTTTTCATTCCATGGTACTTTGACAAATGTATCTATTATATCCATTTACTTCCATTATAAACAAGGCATTGGTGGGTAAATTATATCCAATCCAATTCATTCCGTAAATAGATTAAGTTTACTATTGTAATTTATTCCAAATACATGACATTTATTAGTTTTATATCCACTCCTAACAGGTGATAGAGTTTACTAAACATGATTAAATAATTTAAGATGATATATTTTACTGTTGTATGTTAATATTTATAGAATTTTGTTATTATCTTTTTTAGGTAATTTTAGGATTATTGTTTGATGTTATAAGATATCTAAATTTTTTCAGTTCATTGTACGATTTCAAATCAGACATTTTCCCGTTGATTTTTGTTTTCAAATAGACTGTCATTTTTTAATTATATAATTATTATTATCTTTTGTTAGAGGAATTTATCATATGTCCCAATTTATGATCTATATATTGATGTGAATGACTTTTTTTATGTCACTCTCATGTAGTTTGATTATATAATCATACAATTACACTAATTTTAGTCTCACTAATGTTGTCCAATTTTAAGTGATTTTGCTTACTGTTAATGATAATTTGGCCATACCCTTAATATTTTTTCTATTTACCTTGGTGATAAATATTTATGTGAAATTATTTATTTCTTGAAAGGTTTAATGTGTCAAGAATTTTTTGGGATATGTCGATGATTTATTGTGTAATAGTAAAATATGTGTATAGTTAGTTAAATGATCACTTGATGTCATGGGTACTATTAAGTTATTGTTTTTCCTGATTATCTAAAAAATTAAATTAAAAATTTCTTCATGTATCAAAGTGATCCAATATATTTTTTTGATGTTGAATGTTTTTAATGGACAATATTGTTTCATTTTTATATTCATAATATCAATAAATGTAAAGAATATATTTTAGCACAGAATCTGGGAGTGAGTGTTTGAGGATGATATAAAAATTCATTGAGATGTTAAAGAATCAATGTGAGTGACTATTTATCAATTTAAATATTTTCTCATAATTACTTATACAACTATTCATGTAATTAAAATCTCACACATTACTCAACAATTCTTTTTAATTTAAATGATAAGATTAAGAAACTAGTAACAGACACATAGAATGGTGTTTACAAAGTTAACTTATAAGATATATGAATACATTTTTGGTGTATACTAGTTATTTTCCCTCACACTCATAGGTATTTTTTAAAAAATGAATATAATAAGATGGAATATTCCTATATAGATATATTCAATGGAACCATCTATGATTATATGTTAGAAGTAGCTTTATATCTTTATGCTCTAGCACTAATTATGTCTTAATCCCAAAATTATTGATTGGCATGCCTTTGATATGATGTTTGATAATTTGAATGAATTTTTTCTCTCCCAAAAATAGGTACATATTAACAATATTAAACATGAATTATAATGACTTAGGTACCACTTTCACATCAATCAATGACATTTCTCATAATTAGGCATATGATATAGATAATAGTATGTTGGTCATCTCACTGTTCTTCTCTAATGGGATGAATGAAAATTATTATATAATATATGATCCAATATCAATATATTCTATTATAAATATTCAATAGAAAAGGAAAAATATCTCTATCAAATGAAATTGGGATGAAGCCTTCCTTAAAAAAATATCTTCAATTGAAACATCACTATTTCTATATCTAATTAATAATATATTAATTTTTATTTTTTTTTGATATTATATACTCATTATTTTCAAAAGAATATTTTCTTAATAAATTTTATGTGAAAACCCTTTAATCATGTCACATCAATCATCTATGATCCTTATTCAAGATTACCAATCTCATTTTTATTATTAAATATGTAGAAAAAATGGTATGCTGCACACAAAATTTCCTCCTTGATATTAAAATATTAAATATTAAAAAACTTGTACAATAAAAAAATTTGATAAATTATCATTCCTTGAATGATAATTCATCTCATAGTTTTCTTCCTCATAATATCAATGAATCATGGTTCCATCCTAAATTCAAACTTCCACAGTAACCACACACAACTAATTTCTCATATGCATGACTACATGTAGTGACACGGATAAATTTGTCATGACAGAGTTAATTTTTTCATGATTTCATCCTAGAATATAAATAAATCTAATCACACAAAATATAATCTCATAATAAAATTATGAAAAACATTTAGAACTTAACAATGCATTATAAGCCTATCGTAGAACACTCTCTTGATCACACAATATTGTATGAAATTATCATTGATGTGTGGCTATAGATCAAAATTTAAAACAATCTTTAACATTTTTTTTCTTTACAGATCTTCAGGTAAGGATAATATTCTAATGTGAGTAAACTTATCAAAAAAACATGAATATATCTCAAATTATTGATCTACAATAAACATTCTTTTTCATCGTTTTACTATTTCTGGTTGTGATCTTCTTCTTTTAGAACACAATGAAAATTCAGCTTCTCCATTCTACATCTCAAAATCCAATTTTATTATTCATAATTATAAATATAATAATGGTATTTAAATATCTGATGAATTGGACAAGAATAAACTGGATTTGACTTCTATGAAACTATATCCTCACATGCGTATATCATTTAGTATTATTTGGAAGTATCATTTCACCTGATAAAAATGTTCTGAATTGTTGACAATTACATTGGATCCCTTAAATATATAACCTTATGTGCTAACCATTATGTATAATTTAAAACAATATATATGAATGAATTTTTAAATTTAATATTACATTCAAATATTATCACTTTCAGTATACTTATATATTTCCTATGATAAACATTAATTAATTGGTAGTGGAACCCTTACATATCGACGTATTGTCATTTTACACTTCCAATTACTATAAAAATGATATAATTTATAGATACTATTTAAAAATAATAAAATTACATTTTACAAACCTTAAATCCTTTTCTTTCATCACTAGAATAATTATAAATCCCTACAGATCATATAAATATTAATTGTATTTCATTGGTATTCTAAATCAACAACCATTTCCAATCCTCCTGAAAAATTGTCTATGAATAACTGTGATTTATCAACGGTCTCTTCAATATAAAAATACTTAGTATGGAAAGTCACACCTAGATTTCATAAATTTTCCATAAATATATAACATCCAACAATATCAATAATATTTATAACTCAACTCATCTTATTATATACTAATTCTCAGTGAATGAAACAACCAACAATATTGACCCTACAGCATAATTAGGAAAAATTCCTTTATATGCTACGAAGTACAAACCTTATCATCTTCCACTATATTTTCCAATATTTTATAGACAAGTAAGCTCTAATAGATATTGGTAACAACATAAATAATTTTGTATATATTATTTTATATCCAATCATATGTCTACTAGATCAATCTCACCCTAAATCTACTTTACCATATAAATAGTGGTATAATTAAATTTATTATACTTTCCAATAATTCATTACATCATATTATATACTTATTCCCACCTTTTAATTGAATTATTTGTCACGGATCAAACATTAATTAATTTTGGACATATTGCATCATTGTGTTGTCTATTATTGTTGACTTCATTGCTACTCAAATTCTAATCATATTGCATCATTAATTAAATTTATTACACTATGTGGGTTCAATAATTCTCCACCTTATTTGGTATTATTTTCAATTACAACCTCAAAAATGCATTCCAGTTTGTGTTTTTTTTCATTTTCAATACACTTTCCAGTTTATGGATTCTAAATATGATGAATCTTAAGAGAGGGTTTTGTAAATTATCTTAATGAAATGTACCCACAATTATTATAGTGTATGTTTATATAAAAAAATCATGGGGTAGAATACAAGTGGTACTAATTTAAAAATATACTTTATGATAAAAAATCTATAATATAATTCCTAGCTGTAATTCATTTAATTTTGAAAAATTGTATAGATTCTTTTTTGTAATATAAGACTTCACATTAAAAATATTACATTATATGAGTTTAATATTCATTACATAACATTATGATCCATGACTAAACCCTAGAGGTTTAGTGCCTTTGTAAATATTGATATAAAAAAATTGTCTATATAATATATATATAATCTACCTTTAAGATCCTCATTACTATCTTTCTTAACAAATGTATCATTCTTAAAACCATTCATCATATTGATAAAAAATTTAATAAATAGAAAGGGTGTGATTATTTTATAAATAATTATAAGAGAGAAAGATTTCAATAAATAATCATTTTTAAGAAAAAAATGATCATAAGGGTAGGATAAAAAGATATTATCATGTGAAAATCACAAAAATCGATTCACAAATCATAATCATGAGTCACAAAATAGATCATGGTTTCTCATAAGGCATTAATCATAACAAAATAAATGAATATGATCCATGAGTGAATAAAATTGGCACATGGTCATGTCTTTAATGTGTGGAAAAATAATAATATAAATATAATATTATGTTTACCCACTAATAAATTCTTCACATATTGGGTCGGGGCTAACCACAAATGTACCTACATCAATCTTGGGATGACCTCCCAAGTACCATATGTTGTGTTTGGGTGAACCCCTTGTATAAAATCATTTGGGATTGAGATAACCTCATATGTAACCATTTATCTTATAATCCACTAATCATTTCCTAAAAAATTAGAGGGATATAATATTCCAACTTATTAGATAATCATCATCCATAAATATACAATCTATATGATCATGAAAAATTAATCATTATATCAATCATTATCCAATGTAAAAAAATGGAATTCCTTAATAGTTATTTATCATAATCATAAAAAATCTAGAGAAAGAATGATTTTGGTAAAATTGGATCATATTACCATTAATTAATAAAAAAACATTATAGGATGTTTTTAAAAATTATAATACCACTAAAAGACCAGTAGAATATTTCTTGTGAAAAATAATCTTTTCAGTTTCATAGATGTTATATAGAATATAAAAATTTCCAAAAAAAATAAATACATTTATATAAATATAAACATTGAATGTAATCATTAATTAATATATAAGTCCTGATAAAGGGATGTTTTTTTCTTACATATTATGTTAAAAAATATTCTGTTATCATTTTCTGTTGGAATTCAAATGCAAAACATTAGGAATATAAAAAGAAAATTACGTTTAATAATTTTAATAGAAAGAAAAACCAAGGTGAGATTGGATTTTAACAATCATTATGGAATTGGAAAATTAATCAAGAAAATTTATTAAATAAGATATGTATATGGCTTAAATGATTCATGACCATAGATTAAAATAAATATATTTTTTATAAATAATTTATTTTGGTATCCTGAGTAAATAAAGAGAGGAAAATAAAAGGAGTACATGTAATATCTAGAAATAACCATAGTATATTTAATTAAATAGTATTTTGGAGAGATAGGTAATATAATTTAATCATAAAAATATTTATCATAAACAATACCAATAAAATATAAGAGTGTAAGGTAAAACCATAACCACTTTGACAACATTGGAGTAATAACACCCATGAATGAAATTAAATCAAATGAAACATTAAATTAAAAAAATAAGAAGAGTTCCACTATATAATTTACCAATGTGGTATTATATAAAAATCATAAAATAGGATAGGTGTGTAACGTAATCTTTTTTCCAAATATGGAAATTATAGAAGATATAGCCTTACCACCATGGTAACATTCAAATAAAAATCATTCAGTTCAATATATTTTAATTGTATCTATAAATACTATGTATAATGATTGATACATGAAATAACATGTTATTGGACAAGTATATTAAAATTATAAACATAAAAAGTATAATAACATCAAACTATTCTTAATGATAAATATTGATATGGGAAACCCTTACATTTTATTTGACTTGATTCATAAGTTCTATAAAATCATATATATATATATATTTTAATATATTATAAGTCTAAAACATAATTATATTATTACATATTATATAATATATTATGCACATAAAAAAATTATATAATTATTTATTTATAATTCTCTCTAATTATTACCATTTCAATTATTAATTGATGTGTTTCCCATGCCTGTATTGATTGACACTTTCGAGTCCCTATTATTTGATAATGGAGAAATTATATCCTAAATGTTAATATTTTTATTAGTATCATAATAAATAAATATATTAATTTTTATAACTACTAATATAAATTGGTTATAAAAACTGAATTACCCCGCTTCTTGTAGATGGTTGTTTATACGTATGAATGAGAGATGTTTCCACTTTTCGATGGATGGATTGAAATAATGGTATATTATAATTTGAAATTCAAGAATCATTGTTATTTTATAGATATAATTATATTAATTAAATATTTCTACATTAAAATATCGCTAAATCAGAAAAGAAAAATGAAACACATCACTTTGGGGAGGTGCTAGTCCAAATATATGTTTGAGTGACATTATTGTTTTCCATCATTTTGGTTGGTTAGAAGGAAGAAATTATATTATAATTAAATATTAAAATTTCTTACATTATTTCCAAATATAAAAAATACTACACCATAATATGAATCAATGAATTATTGTAATGGAAACTAAATCCTACCTCTATGTGGCGGTGGTTGTCCCCACAAATGCACGAATGATGTAGTCAATTTTAATTTTATTAAATTGATGGGAAATAGTGGTAAAATAATCATAATAAAATTTATTTATATTTATTATATGAGAGAAATATTTTTTTTGAAACGACTTCTTAGAATGTGTAATAATAAATTAAATTGAAAGAGGATGGCTAAGATTTATACCACTTATTAGAGATTCCTCCTTAAAAAGACACCTTAAGCCATGAAATATTTATATATGGAGAATATCAAGTGATCAAGGATGATGTGAAAAAATCTAATGAGGGTTTGGAGTAGGAAGTTTGTGATATACAAGCTTCATGTTTTGTGAGTAAAGTAGGAAAAATGGTTCTCTTTTAAATATGAGAGAAGGGGTGTACATACAATGACTGAAAATAATTCAATAATATATAATCACTTTAATGTGAAATCATATGAAAATTTCCATAAAATCAATTTTTATATATGTTAAGGATTAAATATATTCAAATTATTATTATTATTAATGTTTATTACTCATTCTTACCATTATATCTTAGATTAACCTCATGTAGTTAAAATGTTTTAACCTCAACAAGGGGAACAAAATTTTAGTGTTTTAAATATTTATTAAGACAAAAAATTATTTTTAATAGAATATAATATTAAATTATTTCTTATTAAAAATTATTAAATAAATTCTCTAAAATTAGTGGAAATTAACACAAAATAAGTGTAAAAATTATAATGATTTTTATAGAATAATGTATTTTTATGTATATATATCTAATTAATTCCATTACATCCCCTATAAAAATAATTAAATGAATATTAAATTTTTTAATAGAGTATGTTATAGAGAGAGATATATATATTTAAAATCTTTAATAAATAGTGATTAATTTAATTTATTATGTTAAAAACATATAGCCCATATAAAAAATGTTAAAAAATCCATTTTATGACTAAAAAATTAACAGATAATAAAACAAAGTATAATGATAATTTCCATGTAAATAGATATATTATATAAAAATAATGTCTTAAAATGATACATTATGATAAAATTTATAAAATAATTCTACTTTAAAATTACTTGGTTTAATTGAAATAAATGAAAATTTTAACAAAATCTATATTTCTCAATTTTCAATAAGAAATTTTTTTTTATAAAAAATCAAATAACATTCCCTAAGACAATATTTAATTTCCTAATCCCAAAATTCTTATCATTTAAAAAATAATATTCCTAAAATTATAGAAATGAAATATAATCTATAGCTATAAAAAGAAATAATTTCAATTGAAGAATGCAATTTTCTGAAGAATTAAATGACTTCACTAAAATTTGAGTACATATTTATTATAAATTAATCAATATAATTTCATTATTTAAAACTTTAAAACATATTTTTTCATAATGAGTTCAAAATTTCTTTCCAGGAAACCAAGGTTCAATATTTGAAAATACTTTTTTTGAAAATTCAAATTGTATGTAGTGATATTAAAACATTATTTGAATTATGAATATGGGAAATATAAAGGTTCCATGGAATTACGCATAATAAGGTTTCTATATATGGAGATCTTCAAGGTATGTCAAAAAACATATATTTTGGATAAAACGTATTTCCTAGGAATACTATAAATTATTTTATAATATCAACTTGATAATGATAATGACTACAAAACCACAATATAGTAATGGATAAAGAAGACCAAAAATTCATCAGAAATTTATAGAAAAAGATACATTTATTACTCTGAGATCATATACTTAGTTTTGAGGCATTATTTTAAAATAAAAATATGACAAAATATACTTACTTAATATATTTCCATTACACAAGAACAATTACATCCTTTGGTTATGTTTCAACAAACATCAACTTATATCTTAGATATTAATCTATGTAATTAATATTCATGATACATTTCTCTTGCTAGAAACACAAAAATTAATGTTTAACAGATCATAATATCAATTAAAGTGTGAAATTAGAATCCTATTACATTTTTATACTTACCAAAACAAAAACTATTTTAAAATACATCAATTATGGATAAATCGTCCTATGATTAAATAATAAATTGTTTTAAAAAAACTAATAAATTACACAAAAAGTTAAACATAATCAATTCTAAAATTTGGTTACCTTTATACTCTTAAAAAATATATCTAACGATATTAAAAACCCAATAATATCTAAATGATTTTATCACATATATTTTCCAAGATCAACTTGAAATTTTTTCCCTAAACAGTTTAAAGTAGCACAAAATATTACCTTCTAAACATGTGAATACAATGATCATTTATTCTTATAAAACATAATTTTATCCAAACTTGGCATAAAATATTAATCATAACATAAATGTATCCAAAAATTAATTATGTACTTTTTCAATAAAATAATAACATGCTAAAAAATAAAATCCATAAATCCAAATATTCATTAATTTAAAAGAACGGGAAATTTCAAGGAAATTTTTTTCATAATTTATTTGTAATTTTACGAGTCTGTGGCTTCTAACGGCGCCTGATTCTGAGGCCTGGTTTTCCCGGAATCAATTTAGGATGTGTAGCTCGGGTACGCTCAGTGAACGAACAAGCAAGTTTTTCTATCTTTTGAACCGGTTCTCAGGATTGAAATCTGAGGGCACCAAGGAACTCGAAGAACCAGTAATTGTTTAAGGGGTCCTTTATCGCAGTTGTGTTTTAAGCAGGTTGAGTTTTAATAATTGGGGAATTAGTTTAAAATAAAAAAAATTGTTAGAACAATTTTATTTTAAATCATTGGAAGTTAATCCCTTCCATGGGAAGATGTTGGTGGGGCCCACAATCATCCAACTTCCCCTGTGTGGATATTTGAAAGGTGTGGCCCACATGAGCCCCAACCTTTCACCATTCCCTTAACTCCTTAAACCCCCCTTCTTTATTTTTGTTAACTCCCCCTCCTTAAATGATACCCCTCACCTCCCTCTGTCTCTAATCAATTATGCCAATACATTTCAATCAATTAATTTAAAGAGTTTGAATTATTTTGATTTTCACACACTTCTTTAAAATGGAAAGGCATTTTATTATTTTGGTGTTGGCAATATTGGTGGGAGAGCTCTTGAGAGAATTTAGAAGGAAGTTTTCTTCTTCGATGAAGAACACCATCCTTCCACAAAGAATGATGCCTCTTCGACGAAGAACGCCTCCGACGAAGAACGCGATGTAACCGACGACGTGTCTTCTATTCTTCTTCCTCCGCATAAAGGGAGGAGACACCGCTGTGGGGAACGTCGCCAATGATGAGGTCTCTTCCTCTGAAATCAACGGAAATGACATCATTCTTCCACAACGTCCGACCATCGCGACATTTGTCTTCTGCGGTTTGACGACGTGCGGCGTCCTTGCGACATTGGGGATTTGTGTTGTTTTTATACCCGTCATTTGTTGATGAATTTATGGTTTCAGCCTCTAACGCGGAGGGCATGAGCTAACAAACAAGCCTGGACCCTCCTTTGGTTGTTCATTTGTGAATGGGATGACGGGCTATGTGAAATGGTGCTGCATTGGTGATTTGAAGCTATCGCAGTGAAGAACAGGTCCCGAGAGAGCCACAGGCATAGACGGTGGCCGAATCGGACCACTAGAGCGCGTCTGGTGGTCCGCGGAAGATGATGTCGGCTGCCACCGGCGCGGTGGCGCAGGAGGCAGCCGCCAGCTTGGAGGCGGCAGTGCCCTAGGGTGCCACCGGAGGAGATCCACCGCGGCGGCGATGCTATGGATCCTGCGGCCGGGCGGTATCCAGGATGGTCGGGGGCGGCGTCTACGGGCGCCGCCGGTGCCAATCAGTGGCCCCCCACCCACTCTGCATTGACGCTCGGCCAGGCCGGCTGACCTGCGGCCAGATGCGGGTCGGGATACAGCCAACTAGGCTGGACTCGAACCCAAGTCGGGTCGCTCCGATTCGGGCCAACCCAGGGGATGTTGGGCCGGGTCGGACCGGGCCCAAACCCCCTATTTTCATACCATTTTGGGTGAAATAGACATATCTTGAGCTATCAGAACTCTGATTGATGCACCGTCAGTTGTGTATGATTCCATGGATCAAGGCGGTCATTTAGGTATATTACACTCAAGTTTTTGGAGAAGTTTTTATATGGCCGGGTTGGTTCTACCTTTAAACCAACCGGGACCTCAAAGAGAAAACACTTATAACTTGAGGACCGAACGACTGATTGACATGTCGTCGGCTACATTGGAATCATCTTGTTGAGAAGGTTATTTTGGCATACTCCACTTGAGGATTGGATTTTGTTTGAGTATGGCCGGATTGGATTGTACCCGGAATCCAACCGGGCACCTAGAACGGAAATGCTAATAACCCACAGACCGGGCGTCCGATTGGCACGCCGTCTATTGAGTTGAGACCCCTATGACGAGGAGGTCCCATGAGATACTTACATGAGAGATTACGTGACACTTGGAAGTGTCGACCAGTTGCTCGTGGAGAAGCTCTCCCTGGAGATATGCGTATGGAGTATGGAGACATTGTAGCTGGTTGAGACCTGATGACTGCTTGTTCGATTGGTTTCTTAGTGACTTGAATAGACCTGTGGGGAGCACTACTGTGTTGGGGTGGCAGAACCACGGTGGGGAGCACTACGTTGTTAAGGTGGCAGACCCGTGGTACTCGACAGTAGAAGTACCTCTGTAGGCTATTTGGGGGAGTGCTACTGTATTGGGGCATCAGACCCATGGCAGGGAGCACTACTGTCTTTGGGTGTTAGACTCGCGGTACGCAACAGAGGAGGAGTACCTCAGCTGTCTAAGGTTAGTGAGTAGCACCTCAAAGTCATGATAGGACTACTGTGCTCGGTAGAGGATTAGTTCTCTAGCAGCCGTGGTTTTGATATCATGAATAAAATCCTGGTTTGAGCTGAGTATATGACCTTTGTGTTTTATTCATGATTGAGTTGGGTTACTTGATAACTTAGATATATGTATGGGCATATACCAAAGTAAGGATTATTTGTTGAGATCCTTATTTGTGGTTATCCTTGTTGGATTAAGTGAGGCCTTGCGGGTCTTGGGGTCCCTACTGAATATAGTTATACTCACCACTGCATGGGCTTTGCCCGCGCCTCGTTATATTGGAAGCAGACGAAGGACAATGCTGACGGAGGCCGAGTGTACGAGGACTGGACGACACCTGGAGGTGGACCTCATGATGAGTCGGTAACTGGAGGTAGACCTCACGACGAGTCGGTACCTGGAGGAGGATGACAGACGAGGGTGCTGAGGAGGCTATCTGTAACGCCACGACCCCAGTTTCCTAGAGTCGGTGCATTACTTCATAATATTGGCATGATCACAAAAGATCAAGTCTCGAATAACCGATTAGTTTAGTAGCCTTGGAAACACTCGATACATTCATAAGTCTTACATTACATCATAATTTGTAAAGCTACAATAACAAAGTCTCCATAGTCCACACTCATATCCTCTTTTTACTATCCATGCAGGTCATTCCTAAAATACTACATCACATCCTGGAAAAATTAAAACATTGAAAGGGGTGAGCTCAGATGCTCAGTAAGGATAACAATATAGCGGAATCTTTCATAAATAAACATTAACATTTAAGGCAATGTATAACTAAAACAAAAGCCTTTTAAACTTGAACTTCAACAGAATATGGAAAAAGTAAAATGAAATAATTCCATTTACTTATTCACATGGATATTCTACTGGTCGAATAATCACATGCAATATCAATAACCACTTTCATAATGATGGAATTCATAATGCTATATTATCATAACCACGTAGCGAAGTCCTCGTGCCAAGACCACAAATAAGATTTTGTCAAGGCCTCGTGCCAAGACCACAAATAAGATTTTGTCAAAGTCTCATGCTAAGACACTAGTTTTTCTCATGAGACATGCTGATGTATCGAGGAGCTATAGCGGGCTCCACCCGTCACTTATTAAGTCCAATGCATTCCTCATATGAATAGTTTTAAACATTTCATAAACCATAACATAATCGTATCACATAAAACATGAATAAAGGAAATAAAACATTTCCACATTTCAATCACAAGATAAAAATACGACACATTGATATAATAAAAACATTATCAAAACCATTTTCAATACCAAAATAAAAGAAAAATTAAAACATGGTATTTATTTTTCATTTAAAAAAATTTATGGCCTGTAGAGGAAGCCGAAACCCAAATAATGGCCATGGCGGCGGAGAAGTCATTGTCGCCGCATATGTACGACAAGAAAAACATTCCTTTTTGCCGTTTAGTAAAAAAATTCGTATAAATAGATTCCTTTTGAATAAAAATAAAAGTCAAAGGGGTTTACACACCGTATAAATGAAAGATGTGTTTAAAACCAAATATGCCTCAATGAAAGGAGATTGAGACGAAGTTCTTACAAAGATAATTTTTTAAAATAAAATAGATCTATTATTTGTATTCACTATAATTACACATAAAGAAATTACAAATACAAGATAGGACATAATAATATCATGACATAATTTGAAAGTAGGAGATTAACCCAAAGAACGGAAATTGGGTTAAGAAATTCCCTGACCTCGTGTCCGACTTGACTCGACCGCTATTTAACCTCCTGAATAATAAACTAGAGTTAATCTCTACCTTCTTAAGAACATTTTTTGAGTTCATTATTCCTTTTATATAACTTATTACCATGTCATGAACATTATGTAATTATTTAAGTTTATAACGGCCGTTTTGTTGATCTTAGGTACTTGAGTCAAAAATAGACTTCTTATAGTTAAAAGTTGTTCATGTGGTGAAATATCCATTATATCCAAAATTATATTCATGATATGGAAATCATATATCTCATATATATCCAGTATATACAGTCATTCATAATATTACATAACATTTAGAGGTAAGAAATGAAATCCACCGTTCATGGAGACGGTAAGCCGTACGTACGTATGAACGCTACTTTCATTTCTATTTCGTATTTAATGGAATGAAATCATAATGATATAAAGGTATAATATAATTCTAGTATAATATAGTGTATAATACCATTTACTCCATCCTTTATACATCCCACATATGGTATTAACGATTCAAAACACTTTGAGGGGGCGGTAGTCCGCACTTCCTAAAATACAAATATCGCGTTTACCCATAATGGAAATCATAAAGGTATGCCATAAATTAAAAATACAGAAGCTTAAGTAAAACAAAATAATTTATATATCATATATAAATATAGTGAAATCTTAATGGAAACCTTTGAAGGTGTTATATGAGTGTTGAACAATCATCGTTTCGTGAGGCAGAAATTCGCCATCCACAGAAACAGTATGTTCTTTAAACATTAGATGTAGGTGTGTGTAATTGTAGCTCTAATAAATCTTTTAAAAACATCCTAGTATATTGAGGATACTGGTGTTGTTACAAAAGAAATGAATAAAAAGAGTTTAGGGGTTGGAGAAGAAAAATAAAATAAAAGAACACAAGAGTAGACATTACCTTATAATCGGGTAACTCTTTTTGATTTGAGACAAATGCTTCCTTGGGAAGAGTTATGCCCAAAGTGAGGCTTCTAGAAGAAAGGGAGGTAAGTTGGGAGAGTATTTGGGCAAAGTTTGGCCGAGCCAAATGGCTTGAATGTGTGAATAAGGTGGTAGAGGTGGGGGCCTTTTATAAGAGGAGAGGAGGGGCACTCTTGGAATGTAAGGAAATGTTACTTTATTATACAATCCTTTTCGGATTATAAAGGTCCCACACTTATATAATAAGAAGCTAAGGTGATAAGGGTTCGAAATATTCTCATCCAATAGGATTTGGACAAGTTTAATGCATATATTTTACATTATCCCTCCATTTTATTAAAATTATTAATTAATGAGGTAATCGCTGCATCATCATGGTGTCATAAATAATATAATTTATGTAATTTCTAAAAATTATAAAAAAATATCATGATGTAGGAAATCGCTTTCTCTTTCTAATGAATATTTATAGTAAAAAATATGACTTGTATAACCCCATTTAAAAATTGTTTTAGTAAAACAACTTATGTTTGTGGCATTTTTATTTTAACATTAAATAAAAGTTATTTAAGTCATTTTCCTACCAAAGTGGCTCCATGGGGTCCCCAAGTTGACCCATGGATTGTCTTGGTCGGCCATGACTCATCCAATAGGGGTATGACAAGTGTAAAGGTCATTTCATATTTTTATAATACCATTTTTACCTTAAATTTTACTAATTATCTTTAATCGCGATTAATTAAACTTAAAAGTTACTATTCACCAAAAAATTATTTTAATCCCATTGGACCAAATTTTACTTTCTAATTACAACCATGTATGTAAGATTTTTGAAAATAAAATCACATAAGTTGTATTATTTCATTTAAACGAAAAATCAGTTATTTAACTACCACTTAGCGGTTTCACTATTCATCAAAAATTGAAGTTTTTTAGAACAATGCCAAAATTTCACCCTAAGATATAATTGATATTCCGAATTCAAAAATGATGTCTATTTTATAAAATTCCAAACATATAAGTTTCATTAATTAATTTTATAATTAATTCCCGCTATCACAACAAATAGCGTGTTTTTAAGAAACAATATATATCAAAAGATTGACAATTGTTTATGTCCAATTTCAAAGTCAAATTAATTATAATGAACACCATTTGATAAAATGGTAAAAATAAATTTTAATTATAATTTAAAACCACTAAATAGTATAATTTATCAATATAAATTATTGTGATAAAAAAATTTGTTTTAAGTATTTTTCACTATTCATAAAAATTTGGAAGTTCTCAGAAAATTACAAAAAAATCAACATAGGCTAATTTCAACATTCCAAATCGAAAAATGAAGTCCATTTTGAAATATAAAATATATATAATTTCAAAAAGTGGGTATTACAATTCATAATGGTTATTTTGATTATTCGCGGTGTGTTAGAAACTCGAACTTGCGTACAATGCAAGCTATTGCATTATTGAAAGAGAAGCGTATCGTCGAAGATCAGGGTGTTACATTCTCCCCTCCTTCAATAAATTGCGTCCTCACAATTTGAAATTTTTCTTTGAAAATAAAAGGTTGAGAATAGAAAATACCTTTGTGGAAAACCCACATCAGAAATAAGGTTAATAAAATTTAGCCTTAATAAGAGGGAAGGGGAAATGAAAAAGTCACCACCCAATTATGATCTCGATTAGGAGAACATTGGTAGAAATTAGAGACATATAATTGGAGGAAAAATGTAAATATTTTTAGTGAGTGATTGAGGTCATCAATCATAAACAAGGGTCAAATTGAGAGCCTCAAAGCCTTCAGTCTATGTTGATTTAAAATATCATCAGTTCAACAAGACATAAGGAATTAGGATAACACATTTTTTTGTTTTAATATCCCTTTACTAAATTTTAAGAATTAATTTATTCATATAATAAGATATAGGTATATATATATATATTTATGCTTGACAAGTAGAGTTTCAACCTTCAACTAATTTCTACCACAAACTCATCTTTCAATCAAAAAGATAATAGAACTAAAAAATATTATATTTATCCTAATCGTACAAGGTTCAAAATATTAACACATACCATTTATATTACAAAAACTATTTTGTAATAACCAGGGACTTCCTGTAGGCTAGTGGTAGGTCATAAAGGCCTGTTTTGCCGTAGTGATGGTTGTGGGTTCGATTCCTGCAGCTTTGTCTGAAGCGACGGGTTATGCCCCACCCTATAGGTTGTCCTTTTCCTAAAACTATAGTATTATAATATTCCCAAAATAATCTTCATAAATGTTTTAACCTTAAACAATACTATCCAAGTTTCAACTTAAACCATTCCAACCTATATAGTTATCCAAAATACCTCTGTCCAGACTTTTTCTAAAAGGTCTCTAAATTCCAAAATCAATTGTAACATTAGATTCCCAAAACAAATTAATGTTTCTCTTATTGTCACATACTAAAAATATGATTACCTTCATCATATTAAAACCTTAATTAAAAAACAAGTATTGTAGTACAATCCTTATATATATCACATTATTCTTATAACCAGAATATAATCCTTGTTTCCAAAAGCACCAATACATTAATTATTCCAGTTCAACTATAGTAATAGCATAAGATTGTCCTTGATCCCTTGGCCTTTTCTCAGGCATGTTTCCTTGACTCTTAGGACATTCATTTGCATAATTCCCCATTTCCCTACAATTGTACCATTCAACATTGATAGCCTCTTTCTTTCCCTTGCAATCATGAGCCTGGTGAGCTTTTTCTACACATTTATAACAAACTCCCATTCCTTTTAGGCAAGTACCCGGGTGATTCTTGCCACAATTATCACATAATGGAAAATCCTTCTTTCTCTTTTTCCCTTTATCTATCTCTTGTTCCACCGTTCTCTTCTTCTCTTGCTTTACTTTATTGTCCTAAGACTTATAGAATTCCTTTTCTATCTTGATAGCACACGAGACAATATCTTCGTACGATGAGAAGGATTGTGATACTAAAGCTCGACGGAGAAATGGTTTTAACCCATCAAAGAAATGATAAATCTTACTTCTTGGGTTACGTATATAATCTGCAGCATACCTCGCTAACCTTGTAAAGTTGGCCTCATACTTTGCGACATTCTCATCCTCCTTTTGCCTCAGACTCAGAAATTGCCTTTCCATATCTGCTCGATGGTCACGAGGAAAGTATTTTTCTAAGAAAATTTATTTTAACTCACTCCATTCCATACATGATACTCATTCATCTTCCTTTGTATTTTGAATCAGCAATCACCATTGATCGGCATCTCCAGTGAGGCTGTAGACTGCCATGATAACCTTTTCCCTTTCACTACTCCCCAAGGCGTGGAATATTTTCTCTAAGGAGTTTATCCATTTCTCAGCTACTAATGGATTTGTACCCCGATTAAATGTTGGTGGTTGTTGCCTCATGAAAAGATCTAACATTGATCCTCCACGTTACGGATCAGGGTGCTCTATATGAGTAAGGTTATTCTTCATAACCTGATTGATTTGTCCCAGTATGGTAATAAGTTGATCAGAACCAGTTGTTTCTCCAGCTCCACAATAATTATCTTGAGCAGGAGGGAAATCCCTACACGGAGTGCATGCATTGATACGGTTTCCATTCCTTCCACTAGGCACCATTTCTAAACAATGGCATAAAACATATTAGTTTAGGAATCAAAATACATAATTTCATACTTGTAAAATACTTAACATAAATTGAAATATTCATGGATATAATCCATAATCATAAAAATAAATGTTTTCTTTGAGGATGTATATACTCATAACCCTTCATAGTGGTTTGTAAAGAAAATGATAATTATCCTAAGCATATCCCCCTAGAGTGTCGTAACCAAGAGTTCAGCAAATCCCGTTGTCGTGCACTAGTTCCCGTTCGAGTCTATCTCAAAGCGGTGTTTTCAGATTTTACCCCTAGGTACATCTGTGCCAGAGCCACCTCTACCTTCTCGTATCCAGACAGGGATGTATTGCTCGGAAAACTCACAAAATATCTATAATACCAAAATTCTAGGAAATTCTTCTATACTAATCCTCAAAGTCTATCTTTCGGCTATGTGCTCCAATTAGAGTTTATCTAAATCTAGCTTCCAAGGTTAGTAATAAACTGCCTCTGATACCAACTGTAATGCCCCGACCCCAGTTACCCAGAGTCGGTGCATTACTTCGTAGCATTGGCATGATCACAAAAGATCAAGTCTCGAAAGAACGATTAGTTTAGTAGCCTTGGAAACACTAGATACATCCATAATTCTTACATTACATCATAAAGTTTAAAACTAAAATAACAAAGTCTCCATAGTCCACACTCATATCCTCTTCTGACTATCCCGGCAGGTCATTCCTAAAATACTTCATCACATCCTGGAAAAATTAAAACATTGAAAGGGGTGAGCTCAGATGCTCAGTAAGGATAACAATATAGCGGAAGCTTTCATAAATAATCATTAACATTTAAGGAAATGTATAACTAAGAAAAAAGCCTTTTAAATTTGAACTTCAACATAATATGGCAAAAGTAAAATGAAATAATGCCATTTACTTATTCAATGGATATTCTACTGGTCAAATAATCACATGAAATATCAATAACCACTTTCCAAATGATGGAATGCATAATGCCAGACTATCATAACCACGTAGCCAAGGCCTCGTGCCAAGACCACAAATAAGATTTTGTCAAGACCTCATTCCAAGACACTAGTTTGTCTCATGAGACCTGCCGATGCATCGAGGAGCTATAGTGGGCTCCACCCGTCACTTATTAAGTCCAATGCATTCCTCATATGAATAGGTTTAAACATATAATAAACCATAAGATAATCATATCATATAAAACATACATAAAGGCAACAAAACATTTCCACATTTCAATCACAAGATAACAATACGACACATTGATATAATAAAAACATTATCAAATCCATTTTCAAAACCAAAATAAAAGAATAATTAAAACTTGGTATTTATTTTTCATTTAAAAAAGTTATGGCTTGTAGAGGAAGCCGAAACCCAAATAATGGCCATGGCGGCGGAGAAGTCATTGTCGCCACATACGTATGACAAGAAAAACATTCCTTCTTGTCGTTTAGTAAAAAACATCGTATAAAAAGATTCCTTTTGAAAAAACATAAAATTCAATGGGGTTTATACACCGTATAAATGAAAGATGTGTATAAAACCAAATATGCCTCAATGAAAGGAGATTGAGATGAAGTCCTTAAAAAGATCAATTTTTTTAAATAAAATAGATATATTATTTGTATTCACTATAATTAAACATAAATAAAGTAAAAATACAAGATAAGACATAATAATATCATGACATAATTTGAAAGTAGAGGATTAACCCAAAGAATGGAAATTGGGTTAAGAAATTCCCTTTCCTCGTGTCCAACTTGACTCGACTGCTCTTTAACTTCCTGAATAATAAACTAGAGTTAATCTCTACCTTCTTAAGAACATTTTTCAAGTTCATTATTCCTTTTATATCACTTATTACCATGTCATGAACTTTATGTAATTATTTAAGATTATAACGGTCGTTTTGTCGATCTTAGGTACTTGAGTCAAAAATAGACTTCTTATAATTAAAAGTTGTTCATGTGGTGAAATATCCATTATATCCAGAATTATATTCATGATATAGATATCATATATCTCATATATATCCAGAATATACATTTATTCATAATATTACATAACATTTAGAGGTAAGAAATGAAATGCACTGTTCATAGAGACGGTAAGCCGTACGTACGCATGAACGCTACTTTCATTTCTATTTCATATTTGATGGAATGAAATCATAATAATATAAAGGTATAATATAATTCCAGTATAATATAGTGTATAATACCATTTACTCCATCCTTTATACATCCCACATATGTTATTAACAATTCAAATCACATTGAGGGGGCGGTAGTCCGCACTTCCTAAAATGAAAATATCGCGTTTACCCATAATGGAAATCATAAAGGTATGCCATAAATGAAAAATACAGAAGCTGAAGTAAAACATAAACATATTAAATATCATATATAAATATAGTGACATCTCAATGGCCACCTTTGAAGGTGTTATATGAGTGTTGAACAATCATCGTTTCATGAGGCAGAAATTCGCCATCCACAGAAACAGAATGTTCTTTAACCATTAGATGTAGGTGTGTGCAAGTGTAGCTCTAATACTTCTTATAAAAAAATCCTAGTATATTTAGGATACTGGTGTTGTTACAAAAGAAATTTATAAAAGTATTTTAGGGGGTTGGAGAAGAAAAATAAAATAAAAGTACACATGAGAAGACATTACCTTAAAATCGGGTAACTCTTTTTGATTTGAGCCAAAGGCTTCTTTGGGAAGAGTTCTGCCCAAAGTGTGGCTTCTAGGAGTAATAGAGGTATGTTGGGAGAGTATTTGGGCAGAGTTTGGCTGAGCCAAATGGCTTTAAAATGTGAATAAGGTGGTAGAGGTGGGGGCCTTTTATAAGAGGAGAGGAGAGGCACTCTTGGAATGTAATGAAATGTTACTTTATTATACAATGATTTTAGGATTCTAAAGGTCCCACACTTGTATAATTTGAGGCTAAGGTGATAACGGTTCGAAATATTCTCATCCAATAGGCTTTGGGAAAGTGTAATGCTTAGATTTTACATTATCCCTCCATTTTATTAAAATTGTTAATTAATGAGGTAATCGTTGCATCATCATGGTGTCATAAATGATTTAATTTATTTAATGTCTAAAAATTATAGAAAAAATATCATGATATAGGAAATAGTTTTTTCTTTCTAATAAATATTTATAGTCAAAAATATGACTTGTATAACCCCATTTAAAAATTGTTTTAGTAAAACAACTTATGTTTGTGACATTTTTATTTTAACTTTAAATTAAAGTTATTTATGTCATTTTCCTAACAACTGGCTCCATGGGGTCCCCAAGTTGACCCATGGATTTTATTGGTCGGCCATGACTCATCCAATAGGGCAGGACAAGTGTAATGGTCATTTCATATTTTTATAATACCCTTTTACATTAAATTTCACTAATTACCTTTAATCGCGATTAATTAAACTTAAAAGTTACTATTCACCAAAAAATTATTTTAATCACATTGGACCACATTTTTCTTTCTAATGACAACCATGAATGTTGGATTTTTTAATATAAAATCACAGAAGTGGTAATATTTCATTTAAACGAAAAATTAGTTATTTAACTACCAATTAGTGGTTTCACTATTCATCAAAAATTGAAGTTTTTCAGAACAATGTCAAAATTTCACCCTAAGATATAATTGATATTCCATATTCAAAAATGATGTCTATTTTATGAAATTACAAACATATATGTTGAATTAATTAATTTTATAATTAATTCTCGCTGTCACAACAAATAGCGTGTTTTTAAGAAACAATATATATCAAAAGATTGACAATTGTTTATGTCCAATTTCAAAGTGAAATTAATTATAATGAACACCATTTGATAAAATGGTAAAAATATATTCTAATTATACTTTAAACCCACTCAATAGTATAATTTATCACTATAAATTATTTTTATTTAAAAAGTTGTTTTAAGTATTTTTCACTATTCATAAAAATTTGGAAGTTCTCAGAAAATTACAAAAAATTCAACATAGGCTAATTTAGACATTCCAAATAAAAAATTGAATTCCATTTTGAAATATAAAATATATATAATTTCAAAAAGTAGGTATTACTATTCATAATGGCTATTTTGATTAGTCGCGGTGTGTTAGAATCTCGAACTTGCGTACAATGCAAGCTATTGCATTATTGATGGAGAAGCATATCGTGGAAGATCAGGGTGTTACATTATCTGTACCTACCCTTCATGTAGGATTAGTGGTGGAATATCCCGGATCTTCTTGTCACCTTCTAGCTATTTTTTCTTTTACATTGTACTTTTCAGTTGGGATTCTATTTCTGGCCCCTTACTTTTGTCACTACTTTTCTTTTCAGTTTTTCTTAGTGTATGCTTCCACTTGTACTCCGGTTGAATCTGTTTATATTTTATAGAGGCAATACATTCCTTGTTATAGGGATTTATGCCTTTTGGTTCTAGTCTCCAGCACCTGGCCTATGGAAGGCGGGCTTGGGGTAGTCACAGCACGGGCCCCGAGGATGGGTTGTGGAAAATTGGTATTAGTGGGGTTCGTTCTACCGCAGAACTCAGGACTCTAATATTTCTTTTCTATGAAGCAATAGTGTTAAGGGTATTGAGTGTGGTTTTCCGTTCAGGGAGTCCAGTGTTGGTGCGGCGGCCGACGTATCCATACACCAGAACCCTTACTTCTGATTTCCGACTCAGTGCACGAAAACACTGATTGCGTGTGTGTTTTCAAAAGTTTCTTTACGTCATCTCAACAAGGTCAGCTCACAAGGTTTAAATCTTTTGACTGTGTTGTATCTGTTTAGGATGCCACCATGTAGACAGTCAATTGAAGTTCTGAGAGAGTACCCAATGACGGCCCACCGAGCAACGAGGCTACGGTGGTGGAACCTCTTACTATGATGGTACATTCGGGTGGTGTACTAGCGGACAATGCACGCTGACAGAGCGCGTTGCATGAGTTCCAGCAACAGAGGCCTCTGAGGTTACGAGGTGAGGCATATTCCCAGGAAGCAGTGGACTGGATGGAGGCGATTGCTAGAGTTTTACACCAAGTTTAGACACTAGTAGAGCAGAAGGTGATCTTAGCTACTAGTGTTTCCCTGTGAGTGACCTTGAGCTTGTTCCGCTTAGAGATGAGGATTCGATATGTGGATTGATGCCTGAGATAGTACCTTTGGGTAGTGTACCAGCTATATCACTACATCATGGTCAACAGTTTGAACTGGCGGTACCGGTAGATGACACATGTAGGCATTGTGCCTTACACGTATTTCAGCATCAGATACCCCTCAGGTTCCGAGGTTAGCACGACTCATAGACAGATGAGGACTAGATTGAGGAGGTGGCTGAGAGTTTTCTAGAGCTTATACAGCTTACGCAGGACGACATGTCAGTAGATAAGTATTCATCGAGGCATACCGATTGTTCCTGGTACTTGATGACTACGATACGATCAGTGGGAAATAATTGAATTGATGCCAGTCTCAGAGACTTGGGTGTGTAAAATGTATTAAGAAGAGGAAGTGTTAAGGACAGATGAATCTGCAGAGCATCATATGTGGAAGCAGGGCTAGGAGAGCAGCATGGGGTGGTGTACATATCGACATGTTACAACCACCGGCCATTTTAGTCCCCGCCAGGCTCAGAGAGCATGAGGGCAGGGGAAGAGAGTAGCTGTATGCAGTCAAGGAGTGTGATACAGTGCTCTAGGAATGATTCGAGGTTCGGTCTGTGTCTACTACTGGCTGTCGTAACAATAGACATTGATACGAATAATTCCTACCTTCCACGAATCTTGTCCCAGACCTAGAGTTTCCGGTTAAGCCATTCATTTGACCCTCACGTCTAGAGATTCCTTTTGGAGGAGACTCAATAATCACTCTTATGCCGACGGTGTGATATAACCCTTGAGGTGAGAGTTTCAGTTGGAACCACTTGGTGGCAGCGTCGAGGCCTTACGACGTTAGTTTGGGAATTGACTGGGCAACCACAGTTCATACACAGATTGACTGTATTAGGAAAAAGGTTTTGGTTTACCTACAACATTGGGATGGGTTTTTCTTGGTCAGAAAAAAAGAAACCCCAGGAAGCACAGGATGGAATCATGCATAAGTGGGTGCAGTCGATCACTCATGAGTCGGCCAAACATTGATTTGTGCCAGACTTCTCTAGAGTTCTTGCACCGCTTTAAACATTGACAAAGAAGGGGAAAACCCTTTGTGTGGTCAGAGAGATGCTAGAAGATATTTTCAGGAGCTGAGGCAGAGGTTGACCAATGCGCCCATTTTGAGGCTACCAGAGAGGTGCAGATCATCCAGGAGCAGATGAAGACTGCATAGAGCAGATAAAAGTCCTATGCTGATAGGAGACAGAGAGCACTGGTGTTCGAGGAAGGTGACCACGTCTTCTTACGGGTATCACCTCAGTGAGGTCTACGGAGATTTGGCCGAGGCGGCAAGTTATCTCCACGATTCATCATATTTTTTTTCCAGGTCATCAAAAAAGTAGGCGAGGTGGCTTACCACCTGACCCTTATACCTTAGTTGAACTAGGTTCACAACGTCTTGAGAATATATCAGTTCAAGAGATACGACCACAACCCATCCCACGTCATCGATTATGGGGCTACATTCATAGAGGTTCTAGTGGAGATTGAGAAGTGACAAGAGCGGGTACTATGTGGAAGACTGATTCCTCTAGTGCACATTCACTGGTAGCATAGGAACCTCTAGGGGAGCACATGTGAGAAAGAGGCTCATATGCATTCTCAGTACCCCTTTAGTTTCCCTAGTGTGTGTTATAGCTTTACTGGGACGTAAATACCTGAGGTGGGAGTAATGAAAAGACCCAAAAAATTTCCAGGAAATTTATTTACAAATTTATTTTTAATTTTATGAGTCTGTGGCTTCTGACGACGCCAAATTCCGAGGCCCGGTGTGGCCAGAATCAATTTCCGAATTGTAGATCGGGTAACTTCAGTGAACGAACAAGCGGGTTTTTCTCTCTTTTGAACCGGTGCTCGGAATTGAAATCTGAGGGCACCAATGAACTCGCAGGGCCGATAATTGCTTAATGGGAACTTTACCAGAGTTGCGTTTTAAGCGGGTTGAGTTTTAATAATTGGGGAATTAGTTTAAAATAAATAAAATTATTAGAACAATTTTATTTTAAAACTTGGGAAGTTAATCCCTTCCATGGGAAGTTGTTGGTGGGGCCCATAACCATCCAACTTCCCATGTGTGGATATTTGAAATGTGGGGCCCACACAATCTCCCACCTTTCACCTTTCCTTAAACTCTTCAAACGCCCCTTCTTTATGTTTGTTAACTGTCCCTCCTTAAATGAGACGTATCACCTCCCTCTCTATCTAATCAATTATGCCAACACATTTCAATCAATTAACTTGAAGAGTTTTAATTATTTTTATTTTACACACTTCTTAAAAATCTAAATCCATTTTATTATTTTGGATTTGGAAATATTTGTGGGAGAGCTCTTGTGAGAATTTAGAAGGAAGTGTTCTTCTCTGATGAAGAACACCATCCTTCCATGAAGAATGACGCCTCTTCAACGAAGAATGCCTCCGACGAAGAACGTGAAGTCACCGACGAGGTGCCTTCTCTTCTTCTTCTTCCGTGTCAAGGGAGGAGACACTCTTGCGGGGAACATCTCCAATGACAACAGCTCTTCCTCCGACGTCAACGGAAACGACAACATACTTCTGTGACGTCGGACCACCGCGACGTTCTTCTTCTTCGGTTTGACGACGTGCGACATCTTTGCGAGGTAGAGGATTTGTATTGTTTTTATACCCGTCCTTAATCAATGAATTTATGGTTTGAGCCTCTAATGCGAAGGGCACTGGATAACAAACAAGCCCAGACCCTCCGCTGGTTGTTCGTTTGTGCGTGGGATGACGGGCGATGTGAAATAGGCCGCATCGGAGATTTGAATATATCGTAGTGAAGAAAAGGTCCTGCGAGAGCCTAAGGCGCAGACAGTGGGCGAATCGGACCACCGGAGCGCGTCTGATGGTCCGCGGAAGATGCTGCCAGCGCGCCTTGCTGGCACGGCGACACAAGAAACCTGAGGCGGCGGCCAGCCGCATGGAGGTGGCAGCCAGCCGCTTGGAGGTGGCGGCGCCCCAGCATGCCACCAGAAAAGATCCACGGCGGCGGCGCGGTGGATACCAGGACCGCGCGAGATCTAGGATTACCAGGGGCGGCACAGGCAGGCGCCACTGGGGCCAATCAGCGGGGGGCCACGCCCCCCTGCTCCGCGTAGACACTCGGGCAGGCCGGCCGAGCCTCGGTAGTCGTGGGCTAGGCCGGGCCATGCCAGCCGCATGTCGGGTCGGGTTGGGCCATTCCCTACTAGGTCGGACCCGGTTTGGGCTGACCTAGGGGGTGTCGGGCCGGGTCGGACTGGGCCCAGACCCCATATTTTCGGACCGTTTTCAGTTAAAGTGACATATATTGAGCTACGATCCTCCGATCGAAGCATAGTCAATTTCATAGGATTCCTTGGATCTATAAGATCATTTTGGAATATTAAACTCAACGTTTTGGAGAATTATGTGTATTTGCAGGTTGGTTCGAACTCAAAACCAACCGGGCCCTTGGAGGAGAAACGCTTATAACTTGATGATCGGATGTCCGATTGACCAGCCGTCGACTAGGTTGGATTCATCTTGTTGAGACGGTTCTTTTGTAATACTCAACATGATAATTGGATGCAGTTGGAGTATCGATGGGTTGGATTATAACCGAGATCCAACCGGGCCCCTGGAATGGAAATGCTAATAACTCACAGACTGGGCGTCTGATTGACGCGCCGTCTGTTGCATTGAGACCCCTATGACGAGGCAGTCCCATTAGATACTTCCACGGGAGATTACGTGACACTTAGAAGTATCAACCAGTAGCTCATGGAGCGGATCCTCCCAGATAAGAGCGTACGGAGTATAGATATCTCGTAGCTGGTTGAGATCTGATAACTGCTTGCCGGATTTGTTTCAGACTGACTTGAATAGCCTAGTGGGGAGAACTATTGTGTTGGGGTGGCAGACCCATGGTGGGGAGCACTACTATGTTGGGGTGGCAGACCCGTAGTACTCGAAAGGGGGAGTACCATTGTAGGCTATTAGGGGGAGTGCTATTGTGTTAGGGCGGCAGACCCATGGCGGGGAGCACTACTGTGTTTGGGTGGCAGAACCACGGTACTCGATAGAGGAGTACCTCAACAGTCTAAGGTTAGCGAGTAGCGCCTCAGAGTCTTGAAAGGACTACTGTGCTCGATATAGTAGGAGTTCTCTAGCAGCCATGGTTTCGACATCATGAATAAAATCCTGGTTTGAGCTGAGTATATGACCTTTGTGTTTTCTTCATGATTGAGATGGGTTACGTGATAACATAGATATTTGTATGGGAATATACCTATGTAAGGGTTATCTGTTGAGATCCTTATTTTGGGTTATCCTTGTTGGATTTAGTGAGACCTTGAGGGTCTCGGGGTCCCCACTGTGTATCATTATACTCACCCATGCATGGGCTATGCCTGCACCTTGTTGTGTTGAATGCAGACAACAAACATTGCTGACGGAGGCTGAGTGTACGAGGACTAGATGACACCTAGAGGTGGACCTCACGACGAGTCGGTAAATGGAGGTGGACCTCATGACGAGTCGCTACCCAGAGGAGGTTGACGGAGGAGGATGCTGAGGAGACTATCTGTACCTACCCTTGAGGTAGGATCCATGGTGGATGATCCAGGAGCTTCTTGTCACCATCCACCTGTTTTGTCTTTTACCTTGAACATTTTAGTTGGTCTTTTATTTCTCGCCCCTTACTTTCAGCACTACTTTTGTTTTTATTTTTTTTGAGTGTTTACTTCTACTTGTACTCTGGTTGAATTTTTTTACGTATTATAATGGAAATGCCTTCCTATTTATAGAGATTTATGCATTTTATTGCTAGTCGCTAGCCCCTGGCCTATGGAAGGAGAGCTTGGGTTAGTCATGGTACGGGCCCCGAGGACGGTTCATGACATTAATATTCATTAATGATAACATTAAGCACTTTTTCAGGAAATATTTAATCAATTCAATGGTCACCCGTTCAATCCCAAATACTTAATAAATATAATTTATATCTATATCCCAAATAAAAAACATTCCCTCAACATTTTAAACATATTAAAAGTTTTTTGTTACATAATAACATGATTTCCAAAAAATATATATAACTCACCACTAATTCACTTTTCTAGGTTATCTAATCCATTCGACATATTCATCAAAATCCTTAATGACAAAATTCTACTCAATAATCTCTATATGGATCTTGATTATTATAAATGTAATATCCGTGACAATAAATTTATATAAAATAATTATTTACCCGATTTACATAAATAAATCAATCAATGCTTTTCATTCCCAATAGATTTACTAGGATTTTTCATCTTATTCATTAGTATATATTTACCACAGTTTGAAATATTCAATGTGTTTTAAGATTCATGAAACTAAATATTGACATGTTCATTTCTTTTAACATAGGAAATACTATAAAATAATTCTTACCAATCATATTTCATTATTATATTAATCAATATCAAAATAAAAAGGTATAGTCACACATCCTTATTGATAAACTTCTCAAGCATTACCCAAGGACATCAAATTGTGTAATTCCCATAATATTCACATTTAAAAAATTCAATCCTCAATGATATAATAACACCAAAAGATTTTGAGAAATATATTATTCAATTAAATTTATTGATTTAAATTTTATTAATTACATACATTAATTATTTTATCTTTCATTACACAAACCATCGATTTTTTTTCTTGCATTACATTAAACACTGTGTTTAAATGAAAAATGTAATTTTTTAAAAAAAATTATAAGATAGTTACAAAATATTCATTTGATTGGAAGGTATGATTAATATTAACTAAATTACTAATATATAATCTCTAAAAAATTAATGAAAATTTATTTTTCTTTAATAAATTATATTAAAATTACAACGAAAACTATTTGAATATAAAAGAAATATTTTTCAGAAAAAAAATTTTAATAAAAGAAATACGTTTGTACCTAATAAATTAAAAAACCAAATATAATGAATCGTTTTAATAAAATTTGAATAGTATTTATACAATAATCCATTTAAATTTTATCTTAATTGTATTATTGACGAGATATAATAATAAATCCAATTTGTTTCTAAAAAATTCTAATTTTCATAAAAGTATTTTTGTCGCTTTCGTCTCGCAATTCATTGAAAAACAATTTTTAAAATTTCATAAAATTTATTTTAAAAAATATGACATTTTTAAGTCATGATATTAAAATTATATATGGTTAATTTGTGATAATTTTTTGAAAATATTAATTTTTCAGATGAATAGTGAAAATATTGAATTTTAATTTATAACCATATTTTCATTTAAATTATTTATAAAGATAACTTATGTTTCAAATTTATTTTAATGTTATTTTAGAAAAATTCTACATATATATATATTTATTATATTTATTTAGTGTTAATAAATACCATATTGAAATTGGATATAATAAAAGTTTCTACTCTTGACTATTTTCTCTTTGAAAACCTGCTTTCTGATCACGTCGTTGTTATTAATTTAAAATTTAATTTTTCCACTTCTTGGAATGAAATTATTATATATGTGTTCCATATTATTAATCTTAATATTTTATATCATCTAAAATTTTATATTTTTTTTGAGAAAAATGCATAGTGAAAACAATAAAAATTATTTATCATCAATAATGAAAAAATGGATTTACCATTTGTTAAACTAAGAAGATAAGAGATACAAATGACCCAAAACATATCTAAATACTATTTAATGGACATATTTCCGCATTTTTATTCCCCATTTATTAAAAATGTTCATTTATAATCTTTCACATGTGAAAATTTATCATTTAGGATTCTTTTTGGAAATTTCAAGTATTTTTCAAGAGGGCACGCTTTCTATACTTATTAAAAGGAAACTACTTCGCCTCAGTTATTCAAACCACCAAATTAAATTTGATTAATAAATACCTAAAAAAGTATCTCCCCAACATAATTAGTTTCATTATAGATCTTCTATTAGTCCCAAAACACCATACATTTGCTCCTTCATAGGTTATCCAAAGGAGGTGCTTCTAAGTTCAAGTAATTTTCTTCTCTAAGATCCTTCTTTTTCTTTCATTTTTTCCTTTATCATTTATCCCATAACAAATAAAATATAAGAAAAATATTATTTAATTTATTCTATGTTGTTATTTTTATAATAAAATAACCACAATCAATCTTTACATCCATCATATGGGTTACAAAACCATCGTTCCTATGAGAGGAATATTATCACCTCATAAACCGATGTCATAAATTTTTCAATTATAACCTAATACTGGGGGGTATGTTTTTTCATATAAAGTATATATAGGTTATTTTTAACATAATTATATCCCATGATTCATTATATTATATATAAATTTTTAATTTTCTTTCTTTTGGGGATACGATAAAATTGCTCGTGTGTACGATGAACTACCTCCTAATGAAGCAATGCGATCAGTTTTCACTAATGCTATTAAATAGATGATAATAATGATCAGGGTAATAAAAATATATGATATAAATTAAATAAAATATTATTTATGACATTTTTATCATTCCTAAATGATAATATATATTTTTACTTCTTACCCTTTTACTCAACTATACATGATAACATCGTTTGTGTTCGTGTCGGCCACCACCTTCACGAAGTATTATGACTATCTATGCTCATCACAAAACCACTTGGATGATACGTATATGTTCATATAAATAAATAAAATCTTATTTATTATATTATTATAAATATTTAAATATAAAATATTCCTTACCTCCTTTCCATAATGATCATTTAAAAATGGAAACCTTTCTCATGCGCATGTACGACCTACCGTTTCCATGATCGTAATTTACTTTATTTTTAAAAACTATTTATTATGATTTGTATTATATGTATAATTGAAAAATAAATATGATAATTATTTTATAATTATTATTTTTTATGTCATGGAACCATTAGAAATTTAATAGAATCAATATTTACGAATTGCAACATAGGCGAAAAATAAAGTGGTCATTACATAAAACAACACTTTACCAAAAAATTATTAATAAAAAATAAATAAATGAATCAAAAAGTCATATATGGTATTATATTTATATGTATTATTATTTAATAGATTTATAGTAAACTTATATTTTATATATAGTAATTTTATTAGGGGAAAAGGATATTCAGACTTACGGTATTTGATTTCAATATAACATTTTACTCTTGTAAGACACATTATATATACACCACCTATTTATTTTAAGTTGTGTATATACATAGCATTAATTTTTATTTTTGTGGTTTACTTAAAATTAATTTCATTTTCATATCCATTTTATTATATCGTTTTCATGGATTTTAAGGTTTCAATGTCACTATAGTGGTAAGGGAATTATGTGACAATATTTTTGATAAATATGTAATATATTTAATCATTATCTTGAGATTTTATATTAATTTTAATGTTATTACTTTAAGGGTATTATGTCTTAATGTTACCAAATTCATAAATATTTTCTGTTACTATATCATCGTTTATCTGGATTATTTATAACTATGTTTCTGATGATCAAATACTATGATCCATCTCAAATTTAACTATTTTTTTCTTTCAATATTATTATAAATATATTTTAAAGTAATAGTGCCATTTTCCAACTCATTTGTAATTAAAATATTTCATAAAATGTTTTATGAAAATATGAAAATTTTTATCACTTTGATTGGAATCCATATTCATAAAGTGTTTTCAATTGTGTTTAAATTATAGAAATTAATTATTAAATAAATTTTTATCCCTATTATATTTTGAAAAAATGAATTCTTAAAATTATAAAAAAAATCAATGTTTAAAGGATATTTTCCAATACAATTGTTTTCAATTATTTTTAAAATCTATCTTTTTATGTTTCCATAATTATTTTCAAAGAAAATGTATTTTAAAATGTTATTTGTTTTAAAAATTGATAATAAATGAAAGTTAATTTTCATTATGAAATGTTACATGTGATTTTTCAAAATCCCCTATCCTCTAAAATTATATAATTTTATGTATTTTAGGTTTTGATGGGAATATGAACCAAGGACACCATTATTATTCCATATCACAATGGTGTGACTATAAAATATGTTTATGAAAAAAAATTATATTCCATGGGTTATAATATGAATAAATTATGATGAAACCAACTTCTTTTTTTATGGATTATTCTTGTATAAAATGATTAAATGATTATGTAGCCTATTTATTTTTATAGGTTACACTATGATGAAATGATTAAGAAACACATTCCATTTAATGGGTTCTAATATGTTGAAAGATTTATGATAATTTGGCACAAATATCTAGGATTTTCATTATGTGACGATGGTTTTGATATAACGAAGGAAGTCAGAATTGTTATAACAATGGATGGTGGTTACATTATAACTAAAAAAGAGTGGGGCCTATATCTCCCTACAATCCCTTGGGTGGAGATTTATATCTCATGATATATACTGGACAAGATGTGGGGGTGAACATGGTTTATTAAGGGAAAATTTCCACTATGATGGTCTTGGGAGTGATCTTTGAATTACATAATGGTGTGGGGAGTGATCCCATTCAACCGAGAGAAAGGAATTCCTCTGGGGAAAGTGTTGTATCCTACCAAGGTGGTGTAGCCACTCATGGAATAACCTTATTTGTTTTCTATATTGTCATTGACTATTAATGAAATGACTTTCTATGATTATGTGTATTAGAAAATTCAATATGTTGTGATGTTTTTTATGATATCATGGATCATTATCTTCAGATACATTATGACTCATGTCTTATGAACTGCCAATATTTATTCTATGAATCAGAATTATGATATTTGATAAAATTCGTATATTTTTCAAATATTATCATCCTATTAAAATACCCTTATATTCTTGTTATTATTTTATATTTTGTTTGTTCACCCCTACTATGAATTTGAGATCACCCAATATTATGTTTCCTTTCCCTTGTAATTATATAATGATTCAATTAGGGTATATATATGATTATTATATTAAGGGATGATCTTTATTTTAGAAAATAAAGATCTTTTATCGAATTCAAATATTGTTAACATATTCTCCAAAGGCACTAATTTATTATGGTCCTCATGCATGTATTTTTATTAATGTATTTAATATTCATCTAAAAAGAAGAAATATCCTTGTATGAAAATCCTAGAATTAAGTAGTTAGTATTTGTGGAATTGGAAGTTATGGAATCCTCATTCATATTTCAGCATTTGATGGTGCATGGATCTTCATCCAGGGGATTTATGATTAAAGGGATGCCACATGCGATTGTCATGTGTCCGGACCTAGAGGTGTATCCATCCATTGAGTACCCTAATAGGTATCAATTAAATCGCACTAGAAATAATTTCCAACCTTTATAACGGGTATCATAGGAATGGTTTAGTTAAATATTTGAAACATGGATGACAGAAAAATAGCATGTTCCCAAGAGATATTTCTAAGGATATGTCTAGGGATATATCTTAGAATATGTTTAAGTATGATTAATTGTGTATTAAAATGTATTGGACATTTATTAAATAATATAGAGAGTGTTTTATCTGAAATTACACAATTTTCAATATATTACAAGTGGATGTGGATCTAGAACAAATATTCATAGAGGTAGAAACATCAAGAAGGGTGCAGTGAGTTTAACTCAATCATTACTAGATACATGATAAATAGATTTTCTTTACACAATTTTTGAAACTCCTAGGGTATATTATTTTGAAATTCACAAACTCTTTATGAATCATCATGAAATATCTAAATATATTTTTACATTTAATGAATTCGGATAATCCAATGGTTTCAAAGATTAAAAATTTGGTGTTAGGATTTGACCTATTATACGTGATTTTTCATGATTATGTGGTTTTACACTATGATGAGTGTTTCTATCACTTTTTTTGGGTATTTGTCAAATTAAGGGAAACCATAATATCTAGTTTAATATTGAATATAATAGAGATTTTACGGATGAGCATCCAAATGGGATGATGACGGGATTAAAGTATATTGTGTTTATTCCCAATACTTTATTATTGAACATAATTAAAAACGTGAAATATAACCATGTATTGGAATCACCCAATAAGATAAGGATAGAGTTCCCTAAGATTTTGGGTAATGGTGACCATATAGGATTGATGATTTAGTTTCTTATATACTTTAAATATGGGTAGGATCATCAAGTGAATTTCTTGGATAGAAGTGGGAGGTACCTCAAATGTGGATGGGGTGGACATAAATAATGAGAACCCCAAAATAAGATTAATGGGATGGTTAATGAAATATATTTTAATTGGACTCCAACTAATGCACCATAAATGCTTCAGTGTTTCATGTGAATATAGTTTGGTAATTATGTGAATTAATTTCTAAATGATAAATCTCTATATGAGAACCAGAAAGGCTCTATGAGTAATGGTTTTTCTATTGACGATGAAGAGTCTTCGAATGAAATATGAATGGAAATAGGTATTAAAGAATAATATGATCAATTCTAGTTGATATTTTGAAAATGTTGTAGTATAATTGAATTAGTTTTCATCAGGATTCAAGAAATATATAATTAATAAGGATTATTGAGTTTATGATTTTCATTTATGATTTGAAAGTGAATGTTGAATGATGATGATGAAGAAGAGTATTTATTTAATGTAAATGATCGATTTTAGGGAAAGAATCTAATTAAATGAAGGCATCCATTAATATATTAACGATTTTGAGACAATGTTGTTAATTTTGGAGAGATATATGGTTTATATAATTAAATAATTGGGATAGTATTGATGAACTTCGAATTGATTATTGAAATACCAAAAATTGGCTCATTCTATCATCAATGGAGTTTATAATATTTTTATATTTAAGGAATATATCGTATAATTTGTTTTTATTTTAGGAAAAATGACGAAATTAGGTTTTCAAAATGATTTTATGGTAATTCAAGTTATTACCATGCTTCTAGAGAATATGTGATGAAAAAATTACCAATTTAGGTATATGAAAATTGGGAGCTACTTTGTGTTGTTTAGAGGAGTATGTTTTAGGTTATTTTCATAGATCTAGTGAACTTATTTAAAAACTAATACATTTGATGGGTAATATTTTTTAACATTTATATAATGGTTTATGTTTTACATTGGAAGAGTTTTAGGATATTAGTTAATTACTACATCATATTAACTTTTATCCCTGTTGGATAACCAATTGTAACCTTTTTTTAGTTAGAAGGAATAAATTTCCATTCTAAAATATATATTATTTATTGGTTCTAAATTAGAAAAAGTCATTTCATAGAGTAAGGGAAGAAGTGTGAACTGATCAACACAAAAAATATTAAATTGTTCCAATAAAATAAAAAGACATAAAGTATTTACATTTTGATATGTTATCAGTATCGATTGAGAAGTAATTAAACAAAAATAAGAAAAGGATACTGAAAAAAAAACTTTATCCCATTATCAACATTTTTATGGAATCAATAAAAATATTTAAGAGTCTTTGGTTTATAATTTTTTTGTTTCTTTCCTTCTCTAGATCAGCCACTTTCTTATTATCAATAACCTCTATCAGTCTATATAATTAATTATGCTTTTCTTCCTTGTCGAAATCTTCACTTCCCATCCATTTTCACTATGGTGGAATCCAAGTTATATGTTACCATAGGCAGCCAATATGTTTCCAACAATCCCTTATTAGGAAAATTTTATTATTAATTTGTAGGATGGGGATTTTTGTGAAAGAATATTTAGTTGTTAATCGTTTTATGATCGAGATGAGTTTTGAGGGATGAAATCATTTTACATGGGGTAGCATGTATCACCATAAGAATTTATGAATTTTTTTCAATTAAATTTATTATTTTAATAATTTTCATTCTAGGAAATAGTTAGTTTATATTGTGTTACACCTAACTTCATGTTTTTCTTATGTCACATGCAACACTGAGTTCAAACAAAACATGTAAAATTATTAAAATAATACAATATATATACTACCATGCCCTTGGAATGGTAGGTATTAATATGATTAAAAAATTTATGAAAACATATTGTTTTCAAGAGTATATAAAATGAATAATTTGATGACCAATTACCAAAAAATGAAAACATAAAATGTTTGAAGATAATGTAAAACATTTTCTCAGATACCATTTTTATAAAAACCAATAATATTACCTCAAAAAAATCATACACCAAATTTAGTGAATGATTCTAGCGAAATGTATTTATTATATATTCAATAATATTTTTAAAAATTATTTCATGAGTTTTCTTGAAAATATAGAATAATAAATACAATTTTATGCTTCAAAATTGTATTTTTTTTAATAACATAATTTTATCACCTATATTATTAAATTATCATTAAAAATTGAATATTTTAAAAAAAACATATTTTAAAAAATATACATCTTTTTTGAAATCATATTTTAAAAAATTTCATGGGGTGAATTTATGGTAATTTTCTATAACAAATAATGTTTTGCGGAATAGTGAAAAATAAAAACATTTAACTAAAAACTATCCTTTCAATTAAATTATTTATAATGTAAAATTTTATTTTAAATTACAAAAATGATAAATTATATAAATATTAAAAATTTTATGAAAATATAATAAATTCTATATTCACATTTGATATTAGAACATTGTAAACTTTGGAACATTTTATCTTTGATAACCTACTTTCTCATCGCATCTGCAGGAATAATTTTAAATTAAAATATTCCACTTATGGGAGTAAAATTTTTTAAAATTGGATTTTATATTTGGAATCATAATACTTAATATTATAAAATAATGTGAAATAGATGATTTATGAAATTGAATAATGAAAACAGTTAAAATTATTTATTATTGTTAAGGTATAAATGGATTTACCCAGGATTAATCTAAGAAGATATGGGTTAAAAATTACCCAACACATGCCTAAATGTTATTTTATGGACATATATCCACCATATTCATCCCAGTTTACATTGTAAGACCAATTAAAAGATTTTATATATGAATCAATGTGATGACCCAGACTCTCTTGATCCTTCCCTTTTCCAAAATCTGGGTCGCGTCTTAGTGAGACCGATCGGTGCGAGACCGATTGACGAGACCGATAGGTGAGACCGATCGGCGAGACCGGTCGGCGGGACGAATCGGTGGGACTGATCGGTGAGACGGATCGGTGGGGCCAATCGGTGGGACCGATCGGTGCGACCGATCGGTGAGACCGATCGGCGTCAGTAGCGCTCCTCTGCGCAAATGGGGTTTTAAACCCAATTCTGACTCATTTAAGCGTGTTTTTAAGACCCGTAACACGCATAAGAGCTTTAATTAAATACTTAATCAATTAATGAGTCAGCTTAAACCACCCGACCCCCTTTTTAATGACGAGTAGAGCCGCGTGGTCAACCCACGACCCCCGCGCCTTACGCGGTTTCGTGTTTTCTCCTCAACCGTCCTCGGCTCTTATAAACTAAGGGTTAGCCAAGGTTTCTCCCTTCCTCGATCGTGGATTTTCACAAACAGCTTCTGGTGCATCGGGCACATCGTTATCCATAAAGTTACGCGCCCCTGGCCTAAACATCGATTATCTATCAACAAGTAGGGAATTTCTCATTTGCCTCTCTCTTTGTGTATCATGCGGGGTGGGCGTGCATTTGATTCTGTAGAATTGGGTAAACCAGACCTAAATAAGACAATGAACAAACTCTACAATGAATGAGGGGGGCTGTGATTGTTGATGTTGTTTTATATTTTGATGTTGTTTCTTCTATGACTATCTTGCTGAGTTGTGCTGGATTATGCCTCCTGAAAATCGAGGCCTTTAGTGGTCATTGTTTGTGCACTAATGAATCCTGCTGATGTTTTAATTGCTTGTTTGTGGTTGTAAACTCCTACTGTTAAAAGTGATTTGGTTAATCACGTGTATCCACCTGAATAAATTGGAAGCACCAGGATCAACCCTTCTGTGATAACTCCCGGTTAGAAGACACGAATATTGAAATCATGGAGTGTGTTAAGTCGTTTAAATCTGAAAATCCCTGACTTGTGTTGGTGGTGGTAGTTGGTTGTTTTCCTTTCTGGCTGATTGCTGGAAATGTGGGAGGGGATGGGATCCCTTGTTCTTTTATACCCTCGGTGGTCGTGTGAAAGTGGGGATATGATCTCCTGTTGGTATGGATTCGGTGGTTGTGAGTTTTAAATCCGGGTGGTTACATGTTTATATCATGAATTGGGGTGGAATCCTCTGTTGTTGGGAACCGGGTGTGAATGTTTTTGTTGATGTTTGACTGTTTACTTTCCTGGACTTATTCTTATGCCTACTAGTTGCCCAGTAGTGCTTAAACATAAACATTATTACTGAACGTGAAATGAGAAAGGGGACAAACTGGTTGTTAGCATCAGTCGTGACTCGGACTTGAGTGTTTTTGTGATCCGTAGGCTGTCTGAAGAAAAACCTAGCTTGTGTGAGTGCTTGTTACCTATATATATAAACTTGTTGCTTTGTGTTTCTTATTCGCGCCCCACCCAAGTTGAGCACTTAGTGCCGAACACCCCCATTTCATGAGGGAGGGTGTTTTTCCCAACACTATTCATAGTGGCTGGTTATTAGCACTTTTTCTGCCCCCTTTCCCGGATAGCCCAAGTATCTTCGGGCAGGCTGTGATGGACTGAGGTCCATTATTAGCCCAAGAACCTTCAGGTGGGGTAGTGTGGTGGTTGGCCAGGTTTGTGCGGTAGGTGGTTTCCAAGTGTCTTCGAGATGAGGCCCGGGTGTCTTCAGGCATGGAAGTGGATCCTTTAGCCCAGGTGTCTTCAGGCGTGGTGGTGGTTGTTTTGGCCTAGGTGTTTGCAGGCATGGTTACATTTGACAGTTGTGGACCAGGTGTGTGCGGGTGGGATTCAGCATTGGGACTGCGTGCGGTTGGGGCCCAGGTGT
The DNA here is from genome assembly GCA_963277665.1 of Viscum album. Taxonomy (NCBI): domain Eukaryota; kingdom Viridiplantae; phylum Streptophyta; class Magnoliopsida; order Santalales; family Viscaceae; genus Viscum; species Viscum album. The sequence goes on along the minus strand of OY728131.1, from coordinate 1,367,603,607 downwards.
GTGCGGGTGGGATTTCGGTAGTGGGACTGCGTGTGGTTGTGGCCCAGGTGTGTGCGGGTGGGTGTGGCAGTGGGACTGCGATGAGAATGGAGAGATTGGTCTGATGCGTAGGATGTCCCAATAACCAGTGGGAAAGTGGCGTGGGGTACCCAAACATCGATGTGCTCTTATTATATATATTACCGACTTGTGTTATTTGGGCAGTGTGCCATGGTGAGGCCTGGGGTGGATAGTTTACCTTGATAGGTGTTTGGTTTACTCTTTTTCTCACGGGACTTTAGTACGTTCCCCCACTTGTGCACGAGAGTCTTCGGTTTTCCTTACTGAGTGTACTTGTATGCTCACCCTACGTATATAAAACTGCTTTCAGGTTTTTAGGAGGGCTTTGGGGATCACGCAGGACCTTACTAGCTCGAACCTTTGGAGCAGTTACAGTTGTTGTTTTTATTTTTCCTCTTTGGTACTAACCTTGTAGTCACCTTTTGTACTTTGTGGCTTTCACTTTTGGAACATGCATGTGGGAATGGTTTACTTTTGGCTTTACTTTTCTTTCTACCTTGGTGTTGTTGGGTTTTCTTCTCCTAATCTCTTGATCCTATAAAATAAAAAGGGTAATGCCTACCATTTGTGAGAAATTTATATACCCTTGGTGCTAGTCGCCACTCTGGGACCTATTGAAGGCGGGTTTCGGGGGTCATTATCTCTCCTTCGACTTAAATAAGGAAGGGTCTGGCAATCTGCTGACCCTTCCCTCCTTTTGGTGAAGGCGGGTCGTGACAGAATGGAATCAAAGGAGGTTGGTTGAGAGATAGGATGGAGTCTGGAGTTAGGAACAGTGAGGATTGCATGGGATGGTAAGGAAACGGTGTTGGGTGACCTTGGAGCATGAATGAGGCCAAGGAAGACCAGCTAGGAAATGGGATTTTAGGGCCCCCCGTGATCCGATGCAAGGACTCTAGACCTACCGAACGACCAAGTTAGGCCACACTGATCACCGGGTAGAGAGCCTAGGAAAGGTACATGCATCATAATGACTTGTGTTCTTGTGTTTCTGGGATGTCTTGGGAATTAAGAGTAAATAAAATTTTAAGAATTTTTAAAGAACGATATTCTGCACTACATGGTCTTAGGCATTCCATGTTTTCCTTGCAGTTCTGGCACCTGGAAGGCGACCACGTGTGGTACAGGCGATAGAGGCCCCAGAGACTACATTGGCCAATAGGCAGATAGCTGATCAAGAGGAAGAGGACGACCAGTGGCAGAAGACTCTTCGAGCCTTCCAACGACAGACCCTCGAGAAGTATGAGGGCATCACCTCCGATATGAAGATGGAAGGCTGACTAGAGGAGCTTGTTATAGCCTTCGGCCTGATTCGGGCCCCGACCGAGTACTGGGTTCCTCTGTCCGTTATCCAGATGCGGGGAGTGGCACGTCAGTGGTGGATGCTTTACCTAGGGGAGAGGAGAGAGTATGAGGTGGCTGGGGTGGATTTCGACAAGGAGTTCCGGGCGGAATTCCTCTCCTCGACGATGAAGGCAGAAAAGAGGCAGGAACTACACTCTTTCCAGCAGGGGAGTATGTCTGTGAGGGAGATAGGGATAATGTTCAAGGACCTCCTACTTTTTTCTCCAGACCTCTTTCCCGATGAGGAGTCTTGGGAAAGATGTTTGGAGGAGGCACTCCGACCCTCCCTCCAGTATGTTGTCACCCCCCTTTACCCTGCCGACATACTTGGAGGTCCAGAAGAAGGCCGAAGTGGTGGAGCGGATGCATGCTCTAGGGGGAGTGTCGCGAGAGGGGATCCAGCTAGGACCATCAAAGGGGAAGGCTGTCATCATCAGGCCTCCAGCGTCAGGACCCTCTAGGTTCTGACCCGCAGGGAGCAGGCCGTAGTAGTTTCAGTTTTGATCCCCCAGTTCTCGCCCTTTTCCTACGGGCCCGGGACTGCGGTGCTTCATCTATGGGAGACGTGGGCATCTCCGAAGTCAGTGCCCAGACCGGGTGTTGTACAGTAGTGGCAGTAAGCCCCAGCACCCGCCCCAACAGTAGCTTCCAGCCAAACCTTTCCAGCAGCAGCAGCAGGGACAGCGTGTTCCCGCTCCTCCGAGGGCAGACGTAGGAGGAGGAGGCCGACCTCAGGGCACTCCACAGGGACGTTGGCCAGGGCATGGTCGGGGAGGTGGCCGACAGCCGAGGGGCATGGGAGCTGGGCGTGGACAGTTGCACGCTGCAGAGGCAGCAGTTCCAGCAGGGCCAGAGGTTGTTCGAGGTACGATCTGTCTGTTTAGCACTCTTGCTTATGATTTGTTCAATACCGGAGCTTCGCACTCCTTTGTTGCACCCAGTCTAGCCCGTGCCTTGGGTCTTGATTCCGAGAGACTTCCAGTTCCCCTAGTGTTGATCACAGCAGTCAGAGGGCAGACCGACTTGTTGTTCATTTTTCGGGGATGTAGACTGATGATAGGGCCACACCAGTCGGTTATGGATCTTCTTCTGCTATAGATTCAGCCATACGATGTCATCCTAGGCATCAACTGGCTATTTTCTGTGTGCGCCGACATCGAATGTTTTCGAAGAAGGGTGGTGTTCTCAGACTTGGACAGCCGGCGTGATACCTTCACCGGCGAGCGGAGTAGTCCGAAGGGAAACAGGAGAGAGGAACCTCTCCTCTCCTTGTTGACCGAGCTGACAGTAGAATCAGTAGATGCTGAAATGGTGGAAGTGCCATAGATCGTCCGCGAGTTTATAGACATCATTCCTGAGGAGGTGATGACTCTACCCCCTTGACGTGATATCGAGTTCGGGTTTGACCTGCAGCCCGGCGCTCGTCCAATCTCGATGGCTCCTTATCGGATGGCCCCTTCAGAGCTACGGGAGTTGTGGATACAGGTTGACGATCTGATGAAGAGGGGTTATGTTCATCCGAGTGCGTCACCGTGGGGTGCTCCAGTCTTGTTTTCAAAGAAGGCAGTTAGTGGTCTTAGGTTGTGCATAGACTACAGGAGGCTGAATCAGGTGACGATCAAGTATCGCTACCCTCTCCCAAGGATAGATGATCTTTTTGGCCAGCTGAAAGGGGCAGGATGGTTCTCGAAGATCGACCTGCGGTCTGGGTACCACCAGCTGAGGGTGAAAGAGAGCGACATCCCGAAGACAGCGTTCAGCTGTAGGTATGGACACTTCGAGTTTGTAGTCATGCCCTTCGGTGTTACGAATGCCCCGACTGTGTTCATGGGACTTATGAACTCCATATTCCAGGAGTACCTAAATCTGTTCATGGTTGTGTTCATCGACGACATCCTGGACTACTCTAGATTAGAGGAGGACCATGCATAACACCTGAGGACAGTTTTGGAGGTCCTCCGACAGCACCAGATATATGGGAAGTTGTCAAAATGCAAGTTCTGGACATGAGAAGTGCACTTCCTCCGGCACGTAGTGTCTGAGTAGGGGGTAGCGGTCGACCCATCAATAGTTGAGGCAGTTGTTTCTTGGGCAGCACCCAAGAATGTGGCAGAAGTCCGAAGTTTCCTCGGGCTGGCGGGTTACTACCGGAGATTCGTTCCCAACTTCTCCCGGGTAGCAGCCCCTTTGATGGCTCTGACCAAGAAGTACCAGGACTTCTTATGGAGTGAGCAGTGCCAGTCAGCCTTCAGATATCTGAAGGAGAAGTTGGTCAGTGCCCTAGTACTAAGATTACCAGAAGAAGGGTTGGCCTATGAGGTATTCTGTGATGCTTCGGGACAGGGCCTGGGATGCATGTTGATGCATCGACGAGGGGTGATCTCTTATGGGTCCAAGCAGATGCGTTACCATGAGCGTAATTACGCCACCCACAACCTAGAGCTTGCAGCGGTCGTTTTTGCGAAAAAGTTATGGCGGCACTACCTCATCGGGGAACGCTTTGTGGTCTTCAAGGATCACAAAAGCATGAGGTATATCTTCTCCCAGCGGGATTTAAACTTGCGACATCGGAGATGGGTGGAGTTCCTCCAGGATTACGACTTCGAGATCTCTTATACTGAGGGAAAGGGAAATGTGCTGGTCGATTCCTTGAGCAGGAGGACACAGAAGGATGCGGTCCGAGAGTCGGCGGACGCCTGGAAGGCAGTGGAAGAGTTGGTTGCCTTACACCTGGATGCGACGATGGATAGCGGCAGAGGCTGCCTATATCAGATGAAAGTGCGGTCATCCCTGTTTCAGCAGCTGGAAGAGTCTCAGTGGGGAGACCTAGAGTTTGAGGTGATGCGTGACCAAGTTGACCAGGGCAATGCTCCTGAAGGATGGACCGAGGATGGTCAGAACCGGATCCTTTTCCTGGGAAGGTTGTTTGTCCCAGAGGCGATGCATGACAAGGTTCTCAGTGAGTTACAAAACTCACCCCTGGCGGTACAACCAGGCGTTTCCAAGATGTACCAGGGATTGAAGAGGTAGTCTTGGTGGCCCGGAGTTAAGCGAGCGGTGGCAGAGTTTGTGGCCAAGTGCCCAGTGTGTCAGTAGCTAAAGGCTGAACATCGAGTTCCAGGCAGCCTACTACAGCCCCTAGATGTCCCCGAGTGGAAGTGGGATGACATCTCAATGGATTTCGTCACGGGACTACCCATGGTCCAAGGAGGGTACGACGCCATCTAGGTGCTAGTGGACAGGTTGACAAAATCGACTCACTTTTTGGCGATCAGGGAGTCGAGTGTTGTGGATGATTTGGCATAAAAGTACGTGGATGAGGTGGTGTGGTTGCATGGAGTTCTGAGGTCTATAGTCTCGGATAGGGATGCACGGTTTACCTCGCGGGTCTGGAGAGGATTGCAGCATGCGTTTGGCACCCAGTTATGCCTTAGCACTGCTTTCCATCCCCAAACAGATGGACAAACAGAGCACACAATCCAGACCTTGTAGGATATGCTGCGAGCATGTGTTCTAGACTCAGGAGGGTCATGGGTGAAATACTTGCCTCTGGTAGAGTTTTCCTACAATAATAGCTACCACTCTACCATTGGCATGGCCCCGTTTGAAGCTTTGTATGGGAGGCCATGACGTTCGCCTGTATGTTGGGCCGAAGTATGAGAGGCATGCATCCTTGGTCCGGAGGTGGTGCAGAACACGATAGAGAAGGTTCAGCTCATACGGGAAAGGATGAAGGCAGCCCAGGACCGACAGAAGTCATATGCTGATACCAGGAGGAGGCCCTTGGAGTTTGAGGTTGGGGACCACATGTTCTTAAAGGTCTCCCCTCGGCGTGGGCAGCGGAGGTTCGGAAAAGGGAGTAATCTTTCTCCGAGATTCATCGGACCCTTCCAAGTGTTGAGGCGGGTCGGCGAAGTGTCTTACCAGCTAGCGTTTCCACCGCCGCTACTAAGGATACATGATGTCTTTCATGTGTCCCAGCTCCATCGGTATCTGCATGACGATTCAAACGTCCTTGATTGGGGTGAGCTGGAAATCGAGGACGACGTGACCTTTGTGGAGAGACTAGTGGTGATCGAGGATCTCAAGGAAAAGGTGCTTCTTGGATGAACCATTCCCTTGGTTCGCGTGTTGTGGAGACATGGTGGGCTTGAGGAGAGTACGTGGGAGAGGGAAGCACAGATGTGTACCCAGTACCCAATTTGTTTTAAGTTTTGTTCCTCGTTGTTCCTGTTCTGATAGAACGTTTTGTCTTTTGGCTATGAAATGTACTAGTTTTCTTCCTCTACTTGTGTGTGAAAATCACCAGCTATGGGGAAAGAGAGAACCCGACCCCTAATCAAGACGCATTTAGGTGGATGTGATTAAACCCGTGCGGGCGAGTCAGTGCCGCCCAAAGAGGATAATATATTTACATAGTGGAGGAGACTCCCCAACCCACATGTCAGGCGGTTGGCATGGTATGTTGCTTGGTTCGTGATAGGAAGGTGTTCTTAGTTAACGATGAGGTTCACTCTTGGGAGGTATCTTTTGGAGTGGTTGTTCGGACCCGCCCTTTCCTTCTGGGTGTTTTAAATTCTCGGGGACGAGAATAGTTTGAGAGGTATCTGATGTGATGACCCAGACTCTCTTGATCCTTCCCTTTTCCAAAATCCGAGTCGCGTCTCAGTGAGACCGATCGGCGCGAGACCGATCGGCGAGACCGATCGGTGAGACCGATCGGCTGATCAGTGGGACCAATCGGTGGGACCGATCGGTGGGACCGATCGGTGGGACCGATCGGTGGGACCGATCGGTGGTACCAATTGGTGAGACCGATCGGTGGGACTGATCGGTGTGACCGATCAGTGGTACCGATCGGTGAGACCGATCGGTGGGACCGATCAGTGGGACCGATCAGCGTCAGTAGCGCTCCTCTGTGGAAATGGGGTTTTAAACCCTATTCTGACTCGTTTAAGCGTGTTTTTAAGACCCGTAACGCACATAAGAGATTTAATTAAATACTTAATGATTTCATTAGTCAGCTTAAACCACCCGACACCCTTTTTAATGACGAGTGGAGCCGTGTGGTCAACCCACGACCCCAACGCCTTATGCGGTTTCGCGTTTTCACCTCAACCGTCCTCGGCTCTTATAAACTAAGGGTTAGTCGTGGTTTCTCCCTTCCTCGATCGTGGCTTTTCACAAACAGCTTCTGGTGCATCGGGTGCATCGTTATTCGTAATGTTCCGCGCCCCCGGCCTAAACGTCGATCATCTATCAACAAGTAGGGAATTTCTCCTTTGCCTCTCTCTTTTTTGTATCATGCGGGGTGGGCGTGCCTTTGATTCTGTAGAATTGGGTAAACCAGACCTAAATATGATAATGAACGAACTCTACAAAGAAAGAGGGGGGCTGTGATTGTTGATGTTGTTTTATATTTTAATGTTGTTTCTTCTATGACCATCTTGTTGAGTTGTTCTGGCTTATGCCTCTTGAAAATTGAGGCCATTGGTGGTCATTGTTTGTGCACTAATGAACCCTGATGATGTTTTCATGGCTTGTTTGTGGTTGTAAACTCCTGCTGTTAAAAGTGATTTGGTTAATAACGTGTATCCGGCTGAATAAATTGGAAGCACCAGGATCAACCCTTTTTTGATAACTCCCGGTTAGAACACACGGATTTTGAAATCATGGAGTGTGTTAAGTCGTTTAAATCTGAAAATCCCTGACTTGTGTTGGTGGTGGTAGTTGGTTGTTTTCCTTTCGGGCCGATTTCTGGAAATGTGGGAGGGGATTGGATCCCCTGTTCTTTTATACCCTTGGTGGTCGTGTGAAAGTGGGGATGGGATCTTCTGTTGGTATGGATTCGGTGGTTGTGAGTTCTAAATCCGGGTGGTTACTTGTTTATATCATGAATTGGGGTGGAATCCTCTGTTGTTGGGAACCGGGTGTGAGCGTTTTTGTTGATGTTTGACTGTTTACTTTCCTGGACTTATTCCTATGCCTACTAGTTGACCAGTAGTGCTTAAACATAAACATTATTACTGAACGTGAAATGAGAAAGGGGACAAACGGGTTGTCAGCATGAGTCGTGACTCGGACTTGAGTGCTGTTGTGATCTGTAGGCTGTCTGAAGAAAAACCTAGCTTGGGTGAGTGCTTGTTACCTATATATATATACTTGTAGCTTTTTGTTTCTTATTCGCGCCCCACCCAAGTTGGGCACTTAGTTCTGAACACCCCCATTTCATGGGGGGTGGTGTTATTCCCAACACAATTCATAGTGGCTGGTTATTAGCTCCTTTTCTACTCCCTTTCCCGAATAGCCCATGTATCTTCGGGCAGGCTGTGATGGCCTGAGGTCCATTATTAGCCCAAGAACCTTCGGGCGGGGTAGTGTGGTGGTTTTCCAGGTGTGTGCGGCATGTGGTTTTCCAAGTGTCTTCGGGATGAGGCCGAGGTGTCTTTGGGAATGGCAATGGATCCTTTAGCCCAGGTGTCTTCGGGCATGGTGGTGGTTGTTTTGGCCTAGGTGTTTGCAGGCATGGTTACATGTGACAGTTGTGGCCCAGGTGTGTGCAGGCGGGATTCGGCAGTGGGACTGCGTGTGGTTGTGGCCCAGGTGTGTGTGGGCGGGTGTGGCAGTGGGACTGCGGTGAGAATGGCGAGATTGGTCCGATGTGTAGGATGTCTCAATAACCAGTGGGAAAGTGGCGCGAGGTACCCAAACATCGATGTGCTCTTATTATATATATTACTTGACTTGCGTTATTTGGGGAGTGTTCCATGGTGAGGCTTGGGTTGGATAGTTTACCTTGATAGGCATTTGTTTTACTCTTTTTAGCAAGGGACTTTAGTATGTTCCCCCACTTGTGCACGAGAGTCTTTGGTTTTCCCTACTGAGTGTACTTGTATGCTCACCCTACATATATAAAACTGCTCTCAGGTTTCCAGGAGGACATCAGGCATCACACAGGACCTTACTAGCTCAGACCTTTGGAGCAGTTGTAGTTGTTGTTTTTCTTTTTCCTCTTTGGTACCTACCTTGTAGTCACCTTTTGTACTTTATGGCTTTTACTTTTGGAACATGCATGTGGGAATGATTTACTTTTGGCTTTACTTTTCTTTATTCCTTGGTTTTGTTGGGTTTTCTTCTCCTTATCTCTCGATCCTATAAAATAAAAAGGGTAATGCCTTCCATTTGTGATAAATTTCTATACCCTTGGTGCTAGTCGCCACTCCAGGACCTATTGAAGGCGAGTTTCGGGGGTCATTATCTTACCTTCGACTTAATGAAGGAAGGGCCTCACAATCTACTGACTCTTCCCTCCTTTTGGTGAAGGCGGGTTGTGACAATAAATTTATCATTTTGGATTCTTTTGGTAAATTTCCATGTAATTTCTAAGAGAGTTCCCTTTCACAACATATAAAAGGAAACTCCCTCCCCTCAGTTATTCAAAACTCCCATTATATTTTTATTTACCAGACCCAAAAAAGTTTCTCAAAAAAATCATTATACACAATATAATGATGTAGTTTCTCCTAAAATACCATACCTATGATCATTAAGTGGAGATATAATGGATATTCTTCTATGAGAAGCTAATTGTCTTCACTGTGATCCTTCTTACTCATTATTCGTTTTCCGCATTAATTTATGTCATAACACAAAAATATAATTATAAAAATATATAATATATATTTAATATTTAATGTGTTAATGTAATAACATAAACTATATCCACATCCATCAATTGGGTTACTAAATCATCAATCATTTGTACAAAAAATTACCACCTCACAAACCATTTTCATTTGTTTTTTCCATTACCCCCACCCAAGGTTGGGAATGATGATGGATAAAATGAATATATTTGATATTTATGACATAAATAAAAAATATGGAGTCATTATATCAAATATAACTATCCATGACTTGACCTAATCTAGGGCCCAACTCGCAACTACCCCAAGCCTTCCTCCATAGGCCATGGGGTGGCCACCAACGCAAAAGGAATAACCAAATTTTGGAGGGGCTTTCCTATGATTCTCTATGCACACACTCATCCTTCTCGAGGATAATGTTTAGATTGAATGATTAAAATATGAAACACTTATATAATGTCAACTAAAAATTCCTGATCCTTTTTATGATACAAATGTACGGTAGAGTAAGGATATATTCATATCGTAGCTCAGCCCAAGAAGAAGTGTAACCCCATCCAAGTACAAGGGGCTTGACACCGGGAGTAAATGAACTACACATACTGTCTTTACCACCTATAGTTTAATATTATCCTCATGAAACAACTAGAATATAAATATGGGAATCATTTTACACACCGTTTTAAAATTTACCTCTCTTGGAAAGAGCATTTACAACATTTCTAATTGTCCATAAATGATGCCTAGAATCTGAAGATTCTACCAAGAAGTAACTATCCAAGTCTAACCATGCCTCGTCACTATGATTCACATCAAAGGGATAAAAATTAAAAGTAGGGGACCCTTGACCTAGTGCGTTTGAGTTGTTCCACTTTAGAACTATCTGTAGAGGACCAGTTCCCATGCTGATAGGGGGGTCCACTCTAGGTCACTAAGGACCTAATCCCTATTTGATTTGGGGTTTCCACTCAAATTACAGGGACCTGCACACTTTTACGTCAAGGGGGTTTCACTATGAATGAGATGAGGAACCACTGACCATCTCTAGATTAGATTCCCACTCAAGATATGCCAATGACACACTTCCCACATCGATATGAGGGTACCACTCGAAAAATGTCGATGACCCACAACCCAGCTCAATGGAGGGCACACTCACAAAACTTTGATGGCCCACATCCCAGCTCTACTAGAGTGTAAATCTAAGTAGACATAAAGAACCCACTGCCCAAATCCAACTAGAGGGTGCCCCTTGGAGGGAATCAATAAACCAATGCCTTTCTCCAGTGGAGGCTACACCTCTAAAGATCTCTGGTGATCCTATACCATCAAATCTAACATCAAGAATAACCTCAGCAAGCCCCTTGGCTGGAAAATTTAATGTTATATATATTAAGACACAACTTTGGTTACACTCTTGTTATACAAAAAAACACATAGGATAGAGTACTCATTGGACAAAATCCGAGTTCTAACGAAGGATATATGGACTGTTGAGGTTAACCTAATGGGAACTATGGGTACAGGATATGCGAGGGGACCAATATTTCATGTGGTACCACTACACCTTCTAGCTCTATCGTCTAAAAAAATTATTTTCTAGAAATTGAGTACTACAAGGCATGTTGGTTTTTACACAACACATATCATCCAAAAACCTAACGATCATACTTTGATCGTCATTGGTTCGAAGGGTAAATACATAATTCCACAGATATGCCTCAAAAAACATCATTGGATATTTTGATAGACCAAACCATTATGATCCTCAAGTAATTTTTTTTTGGGATAGGAAATACACATTCCCAAATCGGAAAGCCAACTAAAAAGTCTCATTTGACCACATAACAGACAAAAAATTATTCATGGGCCCAACATATGAGTCCAAATTAAATACCCAATATTGGTCTTGAAAAGACTCTCTCGATATAAAAGCCATGATACCACATACAGCTCATCAATCGAACATTGTAAGAACATTTTATGTTGTTAGAAGTTTAAGCCATAATAATAAATTTATTCTTATTGGTATTTTCATTGACTCAATGAACAAGTTTGAAAAGGTATCCAACATTGGTCTTAGAATTACAATCTCAATGTTAGGGTCATGTTGCTATTGGAGGATTATCAATTTGAGGCCATATAAAGAAGTTGTAACAAAAAAACTTATTTCCATTAAATAATAATAATAATAATAATTTATTATTATAATTATTATTATTTATATTTTTATTATTTAAACCATTTTTCAAGAGATTCATGCTCAAGGTGGGTCATGACCTTGCGGTACATGAACCTAGACCTCCACGTGCCTCTCAAATTTTTATTGAAAGATTTTATTTCTATTTTCCTATTTTCTATTAAATATTATTATCTCAATTATTTTAAAATAATATTAATAATATATGACTCACCTTATAAAATATGTGGAATGCCTCCTTCACTGCCCCAGATCCATGCTTAACTCTGCCATTTTTGTTTCAAATAAAATGATATTAATTAAATTCATTTAATTAAAATGTATTTTTTTATTAAATTAAAATAATTTAATTTAATTTACCATACACATTTTATGCCACCACCATGGTTATTAATTAAAAAAATAATAATAACAAAACCTATATTAATTTTTACCAACACATAGACATTATTATTATTAACAATAATAACATTTAATGCTTTCCATGTTGACCTAATCTAACCACCTCATTATAGATCTATGTCTAGATACGATCTTGTACACAATGATATGTCTCCTCTATGAGATTTCATACATGTCGTCCACATGGAAATGATATTATCACACCACGTATCATAACAACAAGACAACAGGGAAAATAGGGATCACTTACCTGATCCTGAACCACCTTCGATGAAAAATATCACACCTGGAGTACCAACCCTATAAGGCCCCAGCCTTGAGCCTTACTTAATCTTGAGTTATTACAAGATTACACATTGAGGATCTTTTTAGGTTTAGAGTTTTAGATAATTAGATCATAAAACTTTCATTACATTCCACATTTAAACAAAGTGGTTACATAAAAGATAATATTCATTTTCCCATCAACGGGAACATATTTAAAATAAAACATGGATTATTTCTTGACACTTCTTTGACACTATCATCATATCATGTACCAATCCCTTGACCCGTGAAAACATTTCAAAAACTTGGGATGAGCATAAAAATCTCATTAAGGGTTATTAAAAGTATGGAAAGGAAACATGAGTACATATATACATAAGAATGAAATCATACTTTACCCATAAAACATAAGCACTTTAACATACCTCATAAAATCATGAATAAATAATAGAAATCATAAGACAGAAAGGTAACTTGAGGCATTCCTAACATTTTTACGTAGGGAGTAACCCTATTGGTTACGTTTGGAATACCCATCACAGTATATTCCCTAAATCTCTTCGGAGAAACCTTAACGTTTTACTCCTTCGCGTTACCCAATGCATTGGAGAGCTATATCGGGCTCACCCGCCCTTAGTTTATCACGGAACCACATGTCTTCATAACAATTCCCAAGAACTATAACATAATCAAAGCACATAACATAAGCATAAAGGAAAGATAAAATTCCCACATTTCATAACAGTAAAACACCCTAAGATATTGAAATAATGAATCCATTCTAAAAACCATTTTCAAAACCATTTATAAAATTTAATAAAGAGATTTTTAAATCAATGTGTCACATACCACATTGAAGATTTTAAAATTTTAAACCATTAATATCCATATAAATAAATCCTTAAAACCATTTTAAAAATATGGATATTAATGAGAAATATTTATAAAATTAAATCATTAAAACATTTAAAAGGATATTTTAGTTAAAGGGTTTTTAACAAAATGAGAGACACTTGGATACAATACTCGAGGAATAACATTTAATAAAAACAATATAATTTCATGAGAATAAAGGGATTCATGATATAATATTTCAAATGACAGTATATACACCATATAAGATTGAATTGGTGCATAAAAACAATGAATTCTCAATGGAAATGTAAATTGAGATGAAATCCATTATAAAGATGGTATCCTTAAATTAAAGATTAATCAATCTCATAATTATGTGCAGAAAATATAAATACACCCAGTATAAGTTGATATTAAGTGTAAAATAATAAAAGGTCATTCACATATATTCAAAGTATGACATATTCAATAACTACATGTTGAACCCAAAGAAATCGAAATTGGGTTAAGAAGTTCCCTTGACATCCTAACAGTGTCACATGAAATTTTAGAAAAAAGATGGATGAGAGAGATAAAGGGTATCTCATCACTTGGAAATAAAATTTACGGCAATAAGGATATATAAGAACATATCCCACCTAATAAGATGAAAATTAAAAGACATAACAAAATAAGTCATTTAAAAAGAGGAGGGTGAAAGGTTCCCTTACCGATTTGGGTAACTTTTGAAACGTACTCCCCATGAAAGAAGGACTATATAACACTGATGTAAATACTCATAAAAGAAATTATGTTACACAAAGAGTAGAATAATGGACAGTACATACACTAATCAAAAGGAAATATTGGAAAATGTAGCATTCGTCTCATGAAAACACAAAGTGAGATAAAAAGCCCCATATGAAATTTCGGTAGCCTAACGACGCCAATTAAACATTCCAAAATGTATTGATGAGATAAAATAGGGTCTCTCATCATATTAACATAAAAATTACAGTAAGATTAATATAAAAGAACATCCCAATCATAAGAAATATGATCATAAAAGTAATGACATAAAAGAGTGTACTTAAAAAGAAAGAGAGGGGTAGGATCGCTTACCTCGGGTCCGACTTGACTCGATCGTTCTTTAACCTCCTGAATAATAAATTTGAATTAATTTATAATTTCTTAATAACCTTTTCCATGTTCATTATTCCTTTTATATATCTTACTACCATGCTATGAAAACTATGTAATTTGTTTACTTTAATAATGGTCGTTTTGTAGATCATTGCTACTTGAGTCAAAAATAAACTCTTTATAATTACAAGTTGTTCATGTGGTAAAATATATATTATATACAGAATTATATTAATTATTTAGATATCATATATGTCATATATATCCATTATATACATTCATTTATAATATTACATAACATTCATAGGTAATAAATGAAATGCACCGTTCATGGAGACGGTAAGCCGTACGTATGTATGAACGCTACATCCATTTCTATTTGTTATTTAATGAAATTAAAACATAATGATACATAATGGTAACATAATTACAGTATGGTATCATATATAATATCATTAAATTTATCCTTTATACAAACCACATATTGTGTTAACGAATCAAATCACTTTGAGGGGGCGGTAGTCCGCACATCCTAAAATAAAGATATCGCATTTACCCATAATGGAAACCATAATGGTATGAAACAAATGAAAAATACAGAAGCATAAGTAAAACATAAACATATTATATATCATATATAAATATAGTGTCATCTTAATGGCCACCTTTGAAGGTGTTAGAAGAATATTGAACACTCATCGTTTCGTGAGGCAGAAATTCTACATCCACGGAAACAGTATACTCTTTAACAATTAGATGAAGGTGTGTTTATGTGTAGCTCGAATACCTCTTATAAAAACATACTAGTATATTGAAGATACTTTTTTTTTACAAAATAAATTAATAAAAAGAGTTTAGGGGGTTGGAGAAGCAAAATAAAACAAAAAAACACAAGTGAAGACATTACCTTAAAATCGGGTATCTCTCTTTGATTTGAGCTCAAAGGCTTCCTTGAGAGAACTTCTGCCCAAAGTGAGGCTTCCAGGAGTAAGAGAGGGATGTGGATAGACAAAATGAGCAGGGGTTGTCCGAGCCAAAGGATTTAGAGGTGTGGGTAAGGTGGTAGAGGTGGGGGCCTTTTATAAGAGGAGATGAGGGGAACTCTTGGAATGTTACAAAATGATACTTTATTATAAAATTATTTTCGGATTTAAAAGGTCCCACAATTAAAAATTTCCTGGATAAGGTGATAAGGGTTCGAAATCCACCCATCCAATAGATTTATGAAAAGTGTAGGTATAAGGCCCCAACCTTAAACCTTACTTAATATTGAATTAAATGAGTAATTCACATTGAGGATCTTTTCAGGTTTAGAGTTTTAGAGAATTAGGACAAAACTATTACATCTCAAAAGATTACAAAGTAGTCGCTTCTACTAAATTTCCATAAAATAAAAACTCTTAAAAAGAAACATTTCTAGTTCCATGTTTTAGGTAGCATGACTTTCCCTTGATCCCATCCATGACCCTATTCCACGTTAAGTTTTGTGAAAAACATTTCAAAAACATGGGATGAGCATAAAAAGCTCAGTAATGGATACACAAAGAATGAAAACTGTTAGTTTTTCAAAACAACAAGTAAACCATGTTTACTTTAACAAAGTAATACTTTTCACCTTTTCGAAGTAGTAAAAAAAACTCTTCACTGAATAAAAGTTCATTACTTACCCTTCTGTAACCAAAAGATTACCATAAAACCCATATAAATAACACATAACATATAAAGGTAACTTGGGACATAAACATACTTAAGTGGAATAACCATAAAGTCAACTTCCACACATATCACTTAATGGAGTAGCCATTCGGCCAACTTCCATACATACCTAATGGAAATAGCCATACGGCCGACTTCCATACCCAATGCATTGGAGGTTATAACGTAACCACCCGTCCAGGTATTCACGGTACCACCCGTCATATGGCCTATCACGTAACCACCCGTAAAATTTCCAAGGCCCACAAAAAAATTATAACACATAAAACCAAGATAATGGAATGATAACATTTCCACATTTCAATCACAATATATCATTTAAATATATTGACATAATAGAATCCTTTATCAAAACCATTTTCAATACCAAAGTACAATGAAAAGTATATGGTATTTATTTTATTTTAAAAACATTACGGCTTGTTGAGGAAGCCAAAGATCAAATAATACTCGCGACGGTGGAAAAGGTCGTTGTCATCGCGTACGTAAAAAGAAACATTCCTTTTTGTCTTTTAGAAAAACGCTTCATAGAAAAAAGATTCCTTTTGAATAAACATAAAAGTAAAAGTGGTTTATACACCGTATAAAAGAAGGTTGTGTATAAAACAAAATATGCCTCAATGAATGGAGATTGAGACGAAGACCCTTACAAAGACGGTATCCTTAGTTTAAGGATAAATCAATTGCATAATTATGTGTGACAAATGAATAGACAAAATATAAGTGGACATTAAGTGTAAAACAATCAGCAGTTATTCACACATATTCATAGAACGACATATTCAAGGAGTACAAGTTTATCCCAAAGAATCAAATTTGGGTTAAAAAGTTCCCTTGCAAAAATTTGACAGCCTAACTACGTCACTTCAAAGTTCAGAAAAAGAGTTGATGAGAGAAAAAAAAATGGTATCTCATCACTTGGACATAAATTTTACATCAATAAGGATGTATGAGAACATATCCCAACATAACAATATGTGTATTAAAAGACCCAACAAAAGAAGTCTTTTAAATAGAGGAGGGTCAAAGGTTCCCTTACCGACTTGGGTATCTTTCGAAACATACACCCCATGAAAGAAGGACAATACATCATTGATGAAAATACTAATAAATGAATTTATATTACACAAAGAGTAGAATAATGGTCAGTACATACACCACTAAAAGGAAATTGTGGAAAATTTAGCATAAATCTCACGGGAATAAAAGTGAGATGAAAATCCCTTACGAAAACTCGGCAGCCTATCGGTGCCACTTAAAACTTCCAAAAATGGATTGATGAGATCAAATAGGGTATCTCATCACATCACAATAAAATTTACAGAAAGAGGAATATAAAATAACATCCCCCATCATAAAAAAGAGGAGCTTAAAAGAAGTGACATAAAGGAGATTACTAAAAGAGAAAGAGAGAGGTTAGATCTCTTATGAAAATTCGGCAGCCTAACGGCGCCACTAAAAACATCCAAAATGGATTGATGGGAGAGAATAGGGTCTCTCATCATATGAACATAAAAATTAAAGTAATTTTAATATAAAAGAACATCCCAATAACAAGAAATATGATCTTAGAATGAATGACATAAAAGAGTGTACTTAAAAATAAAGAGAGGAGTAGGATCCCTTACCTCGGGTCCGACTTGACTCGATCATTTTTTAACGTCCTGAATAATAAACTTGAGTTAATTTCTATTTTCTTTAGAACCTTTTTCAAGTTCATTATTCCTTTTATATCACTTATTGACATGTTATAAACATTATGCAATCATTTAAGTTAATAATGTTTGTTTTCTCGATATTTGGTTCTTAAGTCGAAAGTGGACTTCTTACAATTACATGTTGTTCGTGTGGTCAAAGGTTCTTTATATCCAGAATGACATTCCTGATTTTGATATCATATATATCATATATATCAAGAATATACATGTATTTATATTATCAAATAATCATTTAGAGGTAAGAAATGAAATGCACAGTTCATGGAGACGGTAAGCCGTACGTACGCATGAACACTACTTTCATTTCTTTTTCATATTAATGGAATTAAAACTAAATAAGAGGTATGTATATATTAATTCCAGAATTATATTCATCATTTAGATGTATCATTAATCTTATATATCCATTATATACATGTACTTATAATAGTACATTACATTTGGGGATAAGAAATGAAATGCACCGTTCATGGAGACAGTAAGCCATACGTACGCATGAACGCTACTTTCATTTCTATCTCATACTTTAATGAAAAGATATAATTAATATATAGAGGTATATAATAATTCCAGTATAACATCATATATAATAACATTAAATCCATCCTTTATACTTTCAACATATGGCATTAACGAATCACATCACTTTGAGGGGGCGGTAGTCCGTACTTCCTTAAATGAAGATACCGCGTTTACCCATAATGGAAACCATAAAGGTATGCCCAAAATGAAAAATACAGAAGCTTAAAGAAAACATAAACATATTATATATCATATATAAATATAGTGTCATCTTAATGGCCACCTTTAAAGGTGTTAAAAAAATGTTGAACAATCATCATTTCGGGAGGCCGAAATTTGCCATCCACGGAAACAGTATGTACTTTAACCATTAGATGTAGGTGTGTGAAAGTGTAGATCGAATACTTCTTATAACAACATCATAGTATATTGGGGATACTGTAGTTGTTACAAAAGAGAGAATAAAAAGATTTTAGGGGGTTGGAGAAGCAAAATAAAACAAAAGGACTCAAAAGAAGACATTACCTTAAAATCGGGTAACTCCCCTTGGTTTGAGCTCAAAGGCTTCCTTGGAAAGACTTCTGCCCGAAGTGAGGCTTCAAGGAGTAATAGAGGGATGTGGAGAGCCAAAATGGGCAGGGTTTGGCCGAGCCAAAGGCTTTGGGAGTGTGGGTAAGGAGGTGGAGGTGGGGGCCTTTTATAAGAGGAGAGGAGGGGCACTCTTGGAATGTGAAGAAAAGTCACTTTATTTCAAAATGGTATTCGGATTTAAGAGGTCCCACATTGATGTATTTCGAGGATAAGGTGATAAGGGTTCGAAATCCACCCATACAATTGGTTTTGGACATGTGTAGGTCTTAGATATTACATTATCTTTCCATTTTATTTAAATCGTTAAATAATGAGGTCATCGCTGCATCATCATGATGTCATAAATAATTTAATTTATTTAATGTCTAAAAATTATAAAATAAATACTATGATGTATGAAATATTTTTAGATTTCCAATGAATATTTATAGTCAAACATCAGATTTGTATAACCCCATGTAATAGTTGTTTTAGAAAAACATTTCATGTTTGTCTCATTTTTACTTTAACTTTAAAATAAAAAGATATTAATGTCACTTTCCAACCAAAGTGGCCTCATGGGGTCCCCAAGTTGACCCATGGGTTGTCTTGGCTGGCCATGACACATACAATGAGGTTAGGACATGTTTCAAGTTCATTTCATATTATTAAAACTTTATTTTTACCTTAAACTACACTAATTACCTCTAATCGCGATTAAAAACTTAATAAGTTACTATTCACCAAAAAATTATTTTTATCCCATTGAACAAAATTTTACTTCTTAATGAAAACCATGTGTGTCAGATTTTTGAAATTCAAAACACAAAGATCACAAAACTTCATTTAAACGGGAACATCAGTTTTTATAAGTACCCCTTAGTGGTTTCACTATTAATCAAAAATTGCAGTTATTCAGAAAAATCCCAAAAATTCACCCGAAGATATATTTGATATTCCGAATTCAAAATTGAAGTCTATTTTACAAAATTAAAATCATATAAGTCACATTAATTAATTTAATAGTTAATTCCCGATGTCATGACAAATAGCGTGTTTTTATGAAACAATAAGTTTCAAAAGATTGACACTAGTTTAAGTCCGATTTCAAAGTGAAATTAATTCCAACGACCACTATTGGATTTAATGATAAAAATATATTATAATTTCACTTTGAAACCAATTAAAAAGATAATCTAATCATATAAATAAATTAGATTAAAAAGTGGTTTTGAATTAAAATACAACATTTTACACTATTCATTAAAAAAATGAACTTTATCGGAAAGATACCAAAAATTTACACAAAGTAAATTTTGATGTCCCGATTATAAAGAAGAGTTTTATTTGGTCCAATAGAATGTATATGAGTGAAGAAAACTATATTTAATGATAGTTCACCATCAAAAGGCGATAAGTGAACCTTTAGTGAAAACTACGGCATAAACGCCTAAAATTGAATTCTTTCCGTATTTTAAGCCTATATCTTTTATTGGATAAATGTAAAAACATTTAAAAACATATATAATCATATTTTAGTTATTTCTATCCATTATCGCCCATAAAACGGCTACATGTTAACTGCCATTTAAAATAATATTATTTTATTATTAGAGTGCAACGTAAGATTCCCAAGAAATCCGTTGTTGCGTGTTGGGTACGCCATCGAGCATAGCGCCCCCTTTAAAGACATATTAATATTTTATTCACAAATATGGATAAATATGAAAATTTCATATTCTTTATTTACCTGGGTTGTTACATCCTTCCCCCCTTTTGGGAATTGCGTCCTCGCAATTTTTAAAATTGAGCTTGGAAACATCCTTGAAAGTCCCACATCGGAACAAGAGTCGGTAAAACAATCACATTAAAATAAAGGAATAAAAGTACAAAGGTCACCCGAGTTAACCCATACTAGGACACCATGTATTAAAACATGGACATGGAGGAGAAAACATAGGGTCATGTTCTGATGGAGAGTGATAGAAAACATGTTTAGGAGAAAATTAACCACAAGAAAATCACAAACTTGTGATGGGTTAAACGGTATTCAATTCCCCAGTAGGAAAAGTTAATAGACAACATTTTTGTTTTAAGTTACTTTTTATTGAGAAATTTATTCATAAGGACACATAATCACTTATCATGTGGACTTTCAACTTTTACTAGATTCCTTAATCAAACTCATATTTTTTTTCCAAAAGACGAGTATTTAGGGAGACTTGTTCGCATTAAGAGTACTATAATCAACATTTATAGAGTCACCTAATCCAAAAAAGAGAACTATATACTTCCCATGTATTTAGACTTTAACCAAAACCGAAACCCAAAAGGTTAGTACAAGATCAGATAATCCAGAAAAGGATAACACTTTATAAAAAGAAATACTATTCTTAATCTCCAAAATTTGTCAAAAAAAACCCAAATTTCAATGAGGACCATTTGATAAAAAATTTGTCCATAAAATATTTCAAAGTAAACCAAACTAAGATTGAAACCCAAATATTTGATGGATTTCGTCACATAGTCTTCCATGTTAAATAGTAACATTTATCTCCAAACAAAATCAGTTGCTCTTACTGTCTCGTATTGAAAAGTAATTATCCTAATCACATATCCTCCATGATAGATTAATCATTTTCATAAATAACCCAAAATAAACATACTCTTGATTCCTAAAATCATCTAACTAAAAAATAATCAGTCAATATAACCAGGGACTTCACGTAGTCCAGTGGTAGGCGATAAATACCAGTTACACTTTGGTTGTGGGTTCGATTCCCGTAGCTTTGTCCGACGCGACGGGTGGTCACACGCTCTGCGTATTGTCCTTTTTCCAAAACTATATAATTCTTAAAACATTCCCCAAAACGAGATAAAATCTTAAAAAATGATCATAACATATTTTAACCTCAAGTTTATCTCATGCCTTTCATTTTCCATCATAACATATAATAACCGATAATTACCTCAAAAGTAAGGATCATATAAACTCTAATGGTTATGTTTATAATTATTACCTGAACATCCACATTGAGTTGGCAATCTCGTACATGATGCATTAGAGAACTCACCAAGGTTGAAGTGGTTGATCATGACTCCTTGATAGTTGGTTTAGAACAACCATGATATTCCTCATTGAATCCCCCATCTCATCCAGTCTCTTAATCAGAGAACCACCACAGTTTCCTTCAAACCCATTGTCACTTTGGTGCCTGCTAGATCCAGCCATTTACTAAAACCAAAAAGGTCATTGTGAGTATATCAACATAACCATCATGTACTAATGAGGAATATAAACACTAAGATATACTTACTCATTCACTTTATCTAAAACTAGGACTCTTTCTGAAATCCTAACCATTATGGTAATGTCACTTGTGCTTAGAGAATACCCTAACCTCTAAAGTTATCTAAACCGACCTTTGATACAAACTAGAAGGCCCATCCTTAAACCTTACTTAATATTGAATTAAATGAGTAATTCACATTGAGGATCTTTTCAGGTTTAGAGTTTTAGAGAATTAGGACATACCTATTACATCTCAAAAGATTACAAAGTAGTCGCTTCTACTAAATTTCCATAAAATAAATACTCTTAAAAAGAAACATGTCTAGTTCCATGTTTTAGGTAGCATGACTTTCCCTTGATCCCATCCTTGACCCTATTCCACGTTAAGACCTGCGAAAAACATTTCAAAAACATGGGATGAGCATAAAAAGCTCAGTAAGGGATATACAAAGAATGTAAACTGTTAGTTTTTCAAAACAACAAGTAAACCATGTATACTTTAACAAAGTAATACTTTTCACCTTTTCGAAGTAGTAAAAAAAACTCTTCACTGAATAAAATTTCATTACTTACCCTTCTGTAACCAAAAGATTATCATAAAACCCATATAAATAACACATAACATATAATGGTAACTTGGGACATAAACATACTTAAGTGGAATAACCATAAGGTCGACTTCCACACATATCACTTAATGGAATAGCCATTCGGCCAACATCCATACATACTTAATGGAATAGCCATATGGCCGAATTCCATACACAATGCATTGGAGGTTATAACACAACCACCCGTCCTGGTATTCACAGCACCACCCGTCATATGGTTTATCACGTAGCCACCCGTAAAATGTCCATGTACCATAATAAAATTATAACACATAAAACCAACATAAAGGAATGATAACATTTCCACATTTCAATCACAATATATCATTTAAATATATTGACATAATATAATCCTTTATCAAAACCATTTTCAATACCAAAGTACAAAGAAAAGTATATGGTATTTATTTTATTTTAAAAACATTACGGCTTGTTGAGGAAGCCAAATATCAAATAATACTTGCGACGACGGAAAAGGTTGTTGTCACCGCGTACGTAAAAAGAAACATACCTTTTTGTCGTTTAGTAAAACGCTTCGTAGAAAAAAGATACCTTTTGAATAAATGTAAAAGTCAAAGTGGTTTATACACCGTATAAAATAAGGTTGTGTATAAAACAAAATATGCCTCAATGAATGGAGATTGAAACGAAGACCCTTACAAAGACGGTATCCTTAGTTTAAGGATAAATCAATTGCATAATTATGTGTGACAAATGAATACACCAAATATAAGTGGATATTAAGTTTAAAACAATCAGCAGTTATTCAAACATATTCATTGAACGACATATTCAAGGAGTACAAGTTTATCCCAAAGAATCAAATTTGGGTTAAAAAGTTCCCTTGCAAAAATTTGACAGCCTAACGGCATCACGTCAAAGTTCAGAAAAAGAGTTGATGAGAGATAAAAAAATGGTATCTCATCACTTGGACATAAAATTTACATCAATAAGGATATATGATAACATATCCCAACATAAAAATATGTGAATTAAAAGACCCAACAAAATAATTCTTTTAAAAAGAGGAGGGTGAAAGGTTCCCTTACCGACTTGGGTATCTTTCGAAACATACACCACATGAAAGAAGGACAATAAATAATTGATGTAAATACTAATAAACTAAATTATATTACACAAAGAGTAGAATAATTTCCATTACATACACCACTCAAAGGAAATTGTGGAAAATGTAGCATAAATCTCACGGGAATAAAAGTGAGATGAAAAATCCTTTATGAAAACTCGGCAGCCTAACGACACCACTTAAAACATCAAAAAATGGATTGATGAGATCAAATAGGGTATCTCATCACATTACATTAAAATTTAAAGCAAGAGGAATATAAAATAACATCCCCCATCATAACAAAGAGGAGCTTAAGAGAAGTGACATAAAGGAGAGTACTTAAAGAGAAAGAGAGAGGTTAGATCTCTTACGAAAATTTGGCTGCCTAACGGCGCCACTCAAAACTTCCAAAATGGATTGATGAGAGAGAATAGGGTCTCTCATCATATGAACATAAAAATTAAAGTAAGAGTAATATAAAAGAACATCCCAATAACAAGAAAGACGAGCTTAGAAGGAATGACATAAAAGAGTGTACTTAAAAATAATGAGAGGAGTAGGATCCCTTACCTCGGGTCCGACTTGACTCGATCGTTCCTTAAAGTCCTGAATAATAAACTTGAGTTAATTTCTAGTTGCTTGAGAACCTTTTTCAAGTTAATTATTCCTTTTATATCACTTATTGAAATGTTATAAACATTATGTAATCATTTAAGTTAATAATGTTTGTTTTGTCGATATTTGGTTCTTAAGTCGAAAGTGGACTTCTTACAATTACATGTTGTTCGTGTGGTCAAAGGTTCTTTATATCCAAGTTAACGTTCCTGATTTTGATATAATATATATAATATATATCTAGAATATACATGTATTTATAATATCACATAATCATTTAGAGGTATGAAATGAAATGCACCTCCATTGAGATGGTAAGCCGTACGTACACATGAATGCTACTTTCATTTCATTGTCATATTAATGGAATTAAAACTAAATGAGAGGTATGTATATTTTAATTCCAGAATTATATTCATCATTTAGATGTATCATTCATCATATATATCCATTATATACATGTACTTATAATAGTAAGTTACATTTGGGGATAAGAAATGAAATGCACCGTTCATGGAGACGGTAAGCCGTACGTACGCATGAACGCTACTTTCATTTCTATGACATACTTTAATTGAAAGAAATAATAATGATATAGAGGTATATAATAATTCCAGTATAACATAATATATAATAACATTAAATCCATCATTTATACGTCCCACATATGGCATTAACGAATCACATCACTTTGAGGGGGCGGTAGTCCGCACTTCCTTAAATGAAGATATCGCGTTTACCCATAATGGAAACCATAAAGGTATGCCCAAAATGAAAAATACCGAAGCTTAAGTAAAAAATAAACATATTATATATCATATATAAATATGGTGTCATCTTAATGGCCACCTTTGAAGGTGTTAAAAGAATGTTGAACAATCATCGTTTCGGGAGGCCGAAATTCGCCATCCACAGAAACAGTATGTTCTGTAACCATTAGATGTAGGTGTGTGAAAGTGTAGAACGAATAATTCTTATAAAAACATCCGAGTATATTTAGGATACTGGAGTTGTCACAAAATGAAATAATAAAAATAGTTTAGGGGGTTGGAGATGAAAAATAAAACAAAAGGACTCAAAAGAAGACATTACCTTAAAATCGTGTAACTACCCTTGGTTTGAGCTCAAATGCTTCCATGGGAAGACTTCTGCCCAAAGTGAGGCTTCAAGGAGTAAGAGATGGATGTGGAGAGACAAAATGTGCAGGGGTTGGCCGAGTCAAAGGCTTTGGGAGTGTGGGTAAGGAGGTAGAGGTGGGGTCCTTTTATAAGAGGAGAGGAGGGGCACTCTTGGAAAGTGAAGAAAGGTCACTTTATTTCAAAATGGTATTCGGATTTAAGAGGTCCCACAATGATGTATTTCGAGGATAAGGTGATAAGGGTTCTAAATCAACCCATAAAATAGGTTTTGGACATGTGTAGGTCTTAGATATTACATTATCTTTCCATTTTATTTAAATCGTTAAATAATGAGGTCATCGCTGCATCATCATGATGTCATAAATAATTTAATTTATTTAATGTATAAAAATTATAAAAAAATACTATAATTTAGGAAATCTTTTTAGATTTCCAATGAATATTTATAGTCAAAAATCTGATTTTTATAACCCCATGTCAAATTTGTTTTAGAAAAACATTTCATGTTTGTCTCATTTTTACTTTAACTTTAAATAAAAAGACATTAATGTCACTTTCCAACCAAAGTGGCCTCATGGGGTCCCCAAGTTGACCCATGGGTTGTCTTGGTCGGCCATGACACATACAATGAGGTTAGGACATGTTTCAAGTTCATTTCATATTATTAAAACATTATTTTTACCTTAAACTGCACTAATTACCTCTAATCGTGATTAAAAACTTAATAAGTTACTATTCACCAAAAAATTATTTTTATCCCATTGAACCATATTTTACTTCTTAATGACAACCATGTGTGTCAGATTTTTTATATTCAAAACAAAATGATGGCAAAACTTCATTTAAACTGAAAAATCAATTTTTATAAGTACCACTTAGTGGTTTCACTATTTATCAAAAATTGAAGTTTTTCAGAAAAATCCCAAAAATTCACCCTAAGCTATATTTGATATTCCGAATTCAAAAATGAAGTCTATTTTACATAATTAAAATCATATAAGTCACATTAATTAATTTAATAATTAATTCCCGCTGTCATGACAAATAGTGTGTTTTTATGAAATAATAAGTATCAAAAGATTGACACTAGTTTAAGTCCGATTTCAAAGTGAAATTCATTACAACGACCAATATTGGATTTAATGGTAAAAATATATTATAATTTCACTTTAAAATCAATTAAAAAGATAATCTAATCATATAAAAAAATTAGATTAAAAAGTGGTTTTGAATTAAAATACAACATTTTACACTATTCATTAAAAAAATGAACTTTATCGGAAAGATACCAAAAATTTACAGAAAATAAATTTTGATGTCCCGATTCTAAAGAAGAGTTTTATTTGGTCCAATAGAATGTATAAGAGTGAACAAAGCTATATTTAATGACGGTTCGCCATCAAAAGGCGATAAGTGAACCTTTAGTGAAAACTAGGGCATAAACGCCTAAAATTGAATTCTTTCCGTATTTTAAGCCTTTATCTTTTATTGGATAAATGTAAACACATTTAAAAACATATATAATCATATTTTAGTTATTTCTATCCATTATCGCCAATAAAACGGCTACATGTTAACTGCCATTTAAAATAATATTATTTTATTATTAGAGTGCAACGTAAGATTCCAAGAAACTCGTTGTTGCGTGTTGGGTATGCCATCGAGCATAGAACCCCCTTTAAAGTCATATTAATATTTTATTCACAAATATGGATAAATATAAAAATTTCATATTCTTTATTTACCTGGGTTGTTACATCCTTCCCCCCTTTTGGGAATTGCGTCCTCACAATTTTTAAAATTGAGCTTGGAAACATCCTTGAAAGTCCCACATCGGAACAATAGTCGGTAAAACAATCACTTTAAAATAAAGGAAGATAAGTACAAAGGTCACCCGAGTTAACCCATACTAGGATTAAAAGTATGAAAACATGGACATGGAGGAGAAAACATAGGGTCATGTTCTGATGGAGAGTGATAGAAAACATGTTTAGGAGAAAGTTAACCACAAGAAAATCACAAACTTGTGATGGGTTAAACGGTATTCGATTCCCCAGTAAGAAAAGTTAATAGACAACATTTTTGTTTTAAGTTACTTCTTATTGGGAAATTTATTCATAAGGACACATAATCACTTATCATGTGGACTTTCAACTTTTACTAGTTTCTTTAATCAAACTCATATTTTTTCCATAAGACGAGTATTTAGGGAGACTTGTTCTCATTAAGAGTACTATAATCAACATTTAGAGAGTCACCTAATCCACAAAAGAGATCTATATACTTCCCATGTCTTTATACTTTAACCAAAACCAAAACCCAAAAGTTTAGTACAAGATCAGATAATCCAGAAAAGGATAACACGTTAAAAAAAAGAAAATCTATTCTTAATCTCCAAAATTTGTCCAAAAAACCCCAAATTTCAATGAGGACCATTCGATAAACAATTTGTCCATAAAATTCTTCAAAGTAAACCAAACTAAGATTGAAACCCAAATATTTGAAGGATTTAGTCACATAGTCTTCCAAGTTAAATTGTAACATTTATCTCCAAACAAAATCAGTTGCTCTTAATGTCTCGTATTGAAAAGTAATTAACTTAATCACATATCCTCCATGATAGATTAATCATTTTAATAAATAACCCAAAATAAACATAATATTGATTCCTAAAATCATCTAACAAAAAAATAATCAGTCAAACTAACCAGGGACTTCACGTAGTTCAATGGTAGGCGATAAATACAAGTTGCACTTTGGTTGTGGGTTCGATTCCCGCAGCTTTGTCCGACGCGACGGGTTGTCACACGGTGTGCGCGTTGTCCTTTTTCCAAAACTATATAATTCTTAAAAAATTCCACAAAACGAGATAAAATCTTCAAAAATGATCATAAAATATTTTAACCTCATGTTTATCTCATGCCTTTCATTTTCCATCATAACATATAATAACCCATAATTACCTCAAAAGTAAGGATCATATAAACTCTAATGGTTACCTTTATAATTATTACCTGAACTTCCACATCGAGTTGGCCAACTCGTACATGATGCATTAGAGAACTAACCAAGGTTTAAGTGGTTGATCATGACTCTGTGATAGTTGGTTTAGAACAACCATGAGATTCCTCATTGAATCCCCCATCTCTTCCAGTCTCTTAATCAGAGAACCACTACAGTTTCCTTCAAACCCATTGTCACTTTGGTGCCTGCTAGATCCATCCATTTACTAAAACCAAAAAGGTCATTGTGAGTATATCAACATAACCATCATGTACTAATGAGGAAGATAAACACTAAGATATACTTACTCATTCACTTTATCTAAAACTAGGAATCTTTCTGAAATCCTAACCATTATGGTAATGTCACGTGTGCTTAGAGAATACCCTAACCTATAAAGTTATCTAAACCGACCTTTGATACCAACTATAAGGCCCCAACCTTAAACCTTACTTAATATTGAATTAAATGAGTAATTCACATTGAGGATCTTTTCAGGTTTAGAGTTTTAGAGAATTAGGACAAAACTATTACATCTCAAAAGATTACAAAGTAGTCGCTTCTACTAAATTTCCATAAAATAAAAACTCTTAAAAAGAAACATTTCTAGTTCCATGTTTTAGGTAGCATGACTTTCCCTTGATCCCATCCATGACCCTATTCCACGTTAAGTTTTGTGAAAAACATTTCAAAAGCATGGGATGAGCATAAAAAGCTCAGTAAGGGATACACAAAGAATGAAAACTGTTAGTTTTTCAAAACAACAAGTAAACCATGTATATTTTAACAAAGTAATACTTTTCACCTTTTCGAAGTAGTAAAAAAAACTCTTCACTGAATAAAAGTTCATTACTTACCCTTCTGTAACCAAAAGATTACCATAAAACCCATATAAATAACACATAACATATAAAGGTAACTTGGGACATAAACATACTTAAGTGGAATAACCATAAGGTCGACTTCCACACATATCACATAATGGAGTAGCCATTCGGCCAACTTCCATACATACTTAATGGAAATAGCCATACGGCCGACTTCCATAACCAATGCATTGGAGGTTATAACGTAACCACCTGTCCAGGTATTCACGGTACCACCCGTCATATGGTCTATCACGTAACCACCCGTAAAATTTCCAAGGCCCACAATAAAATTATAACACATAAAACCAAGATAATGGAATGATAACATTTCCACATTTCAATCACAATATATCATTTAAATATATTGACATAATAGAATCCATTATCAAAACCATTTTAAATTCCAAATAACAAAGAAAAGTATATGGTATTTATTTTATTTTAAAAAACATTATGGCTTGTTGAGGAAGCCAAATATCAAATAATACTCGCGACGGCGGAAAAGGTCGTTGTCACCGCGTATGTAAAAAGAAACATTCCTTTTTGTCGTTTAGTAAAACGCTTTGTAGAAAAAAGATTCCTTTTGAATAAATGTAAAAGTCAATGTGTTTTATACACCGTATAAAATAAGGGTGTGTATAAAACAAAATATGCCTCAATGAATGGAGATTGAGACGAAGACCCTTACAAAGACGGTATCCTTAGTTTAAGGATAAATCAATTGCATAATTATGCGTGACAAACGAATACACCAAATATAAGTGGATATTAAGTGTAAAACAATCAGCGGTTATTCACACATATTCATAGAACGACATATTCAAGGAGTACAAGTTTATCCCAAAGAATCAAATTTGCGTTAAAAAGTTCCCTTGCAAAAATTTGACAGCCTAACGGCATCACGTCAAAGTTCAGAAAAAGAGTTGATGAGAGATAAAAAATGGTATCTCATCACTTGGACATAAAATTTACATCAATAAGGATATATGATAACATATACCAACATAACAATATGTGAATTAAAAGTCCCAACAAAAGAAGTCTTTTAAAAAGAGGAGGGTGAAAGGTTCCCTTACCGACTTGTTTATCTTTCGAAACATACACCCCATGAAAGAAGGACAATACATCATTGATGTAAATACTAATAAACTAAATTATATTACACAAAGAGTAGAATAATGGTCAGTAAATACACCACTCAAAGGAAATTGTGGAAAATGTAGCATAAATCTCACGGGAATAATAGTGAGATGAAAAATCCTTTACGAAAACTCGGCAGCCTAACGGCGCCACTTAAAACTTCAAAAATGGATTGATGAGATCAAATAGGATATCTCATCACATTAAATTAAAATTTAAACCAAGTGGAATATAAAATAACATCCCCCATCATAACAAATAGGATCTTAAAAGAAGTGACATAAAGGAGAGTACTTAAAGAGAAAGAGAGAGGTTAGATCTCTTAGAGTGCAACGTAAGATTCCCAAGAAACTCGTTGTTGCGTGTTGCGTACGCCATCGAGCATAGCGACCCCTTTAAATTCATATTAATATTTTATTCAAAAATATGGATAAATATTAAAATTTCATATTCTTTATTTACCTGGGTTGTTACAGTAGGTCGTAGATTTGACATTATATT
Source organism: Viscum album (assembly GCA_963277665.1). Classification (NCBI taxonomy): domain Eukaryota; kingdom Viridiplantae; phylum Streptophyta; class Magnoliopsida; order Santalales; family Viscaceae; genus Viscum; species Viscum album. The sequence continues at coordinate 1,367,572,946 of OY728131.1, read as the reverse complement.
TTCATTTTATTTAAATTGTTAAATAATGAGGTAATCGTTGCATCATCATGGTGTCATAAATAATTTAATTTATTTAATAGCTAAAAAATATAAAAAAACTACTATGATTTAGGAAATCATTTTAGCTTTCTAATGATTATTTATAGTCAAAAATATGACTTGTATAACCCCATTTAAAAATTGTTTTAGTAAAACAACTCATGTTTGTGTCATTTTTACTTTTACTTTAAATAAAAGGAATTAATGTCTTTATCTTACCCAAGTTGCTCCATGGGGTCACAAAAATCGACCCATGGGTTTTCTTGGTCGGCCATGACACGTCCAGTAAGGGTATGACATGTGTCTAGGTCATTTTATATTATTAAAACATTATTTTTACCATAAATTACACTAATTACCTCTAATCGCTATAAAAAACTTAAAAGTTACTATTCAAAAAAAATTATTTTAATCCCATTGATCCAAATTTAACATGTTAATGACAAACATGTATGTCGTATTTTTGAAATTCAAATCACAGAAGTGGAAAAGTTTTTATTTAAACGAAAAATCAGTTTTTAAACTACCACTTAGTGGTTTCACTATTCATCAAAAATTAAAGTTTTTCAAAAAAATACCAAAAATTCACCTAAGCTATATTTGATATTCCAAATTCAATAATGATGTCTATTTTACAAAATTCAAAACATATATGTTACATTAATTAATTTAATAAATAATTCCAGCTGTCAAAACAAATAGCGTGTTTTTAAGAAACAATATCTATTAAAAGATTGACACTAGTTTAAAGACAATTTCAAAGTGAAATTAATTCCAATGACCACAATTAGTTTAAATGGTAAAAATATATTCTAAATACACATTACTCTAAATTAAAAGTATAATCTATCCATATAAATAAATCAGATTAAAAGGTGGTTTTGAATTAAAATGAAACAATTTCAATAAAAATGATCTTTATCGGAAAAATAACAGAATATTACAAAAGTAAATTTTGATGTCCAGATTCTAAAGAAGGATTTTATTTTGTAAACCACAACATATAAAATTTTAAAAATTATATTTAAAAAGGGTTCTCCATAAAAAGGCGGTTAATCGACCTTTTAAAGAATATTAGAAGATTTAGGCTTAAAATTGGATTCATTTGCATTTTAAGCCTCTAACATTTATTGGATAAAAGTAAAAATATTTGACAGACATATATAATCATTTTGTAGTTATTTCTGTTCATTACTTCCATTATAACGGCTATGTGTTAACTACCTTTTAAAATAATATCATTTTATTATTAGAGTGTAACGTAAGATTTTTAAGAAACTCGTTGTTGCGTATTTGGTATGCCCTTGAGCATAGAATTCCCATTAAAGTAATATTAATATTTTATTCAAAATATGGATAAATATGAAAATGTCATATTATTTATTTAACAGGGGTGTTACATCCTTCCCCCCTTTTGTGAATTAAGTCCTCACAATTTTGAAGTTGGGCTTGGAAGCTTCATTGAAAATCCCACATCGAAACAAGAGTCAGTAAAACTATCACTTTAAAATAATGGGAGAGAAGTACAAATGTCACCTGAGTTAACCCATACTAGGATTCCAAGTATAAAAATATGGATATGGAGGAGAAAACAAAGGGTCATTTTCTGATGGAGAGTGATAGTAAACATGTCTAGGAGAAAGTTAACAACAAGAAAATCACAAACTTGAGATGGGTTAAACGGTATTTGATTCCCCAGTAGGAAAAATTAACAGACAACATTTTTGTTTTAAGTTACTTTTCATTGAGGAAATTATTTATGAGCTTAACCAAAACATTAGGAATCTTACTTAATTGTCATGTTGACTTTCAACTTTTACTATATTTCTTACACGAAGTCATATTTTCCCCAAAAACAAGTATTTAGGATGACTTGTTCACATTAAGAGATCTATAATAAACTTCTAGAGAATCACCTAATCCACAAAAGAGAACTATATACTTCCCATGTCTTTAGACCATAACCAAAAATAAATACAAAATGGCTTGTATGAGATCATATAATACCCAAAAAAGATAATCCTTTATATATAAAAAATCTATTCTTAATCTCGAAAATTTGACAAACAAAACCCAAAGTTCAACAATGACCATTCAATAAACATCTATCTGTAAAATTATACAAAGTAAAAAAAACTAAGATTCAAACCCAAAATGTATTAACCAGTAATTGCCTCAAATTCAAGGATCATATAAACCCAAATGGTTCTTTATAACTTCATCCACAAAATGAAGGTTAATTATTCCTTGAATAAAATTTCTGTATATCAAACATCAGGGTTAATATAAAAAGTCTTCTAATGTATCCCCATCATCAAAATAGACTTAATACATCTAAGAATTTCACCATCCTAAAATCTACCATAACTCTTGAATCCCTTATATGGTGACTTCTTACTCATCCAACATTCTTCATGATCCATTAGCCATTCCTTTTCAACTTATTCTGAAATAATTCTTTCCTACAAACAAAATCATGAATCAAATACTAAGATTCCAATAATAGGAAAGAACATGTTAAGAAATAATACATACCTTTCATTCTTCATTGTCAGTTTCTTCATCCTCAATCAGAATGGAATTAGGTATTGGTAAATGAATATTTGTATGATCTTGGAGACCCCATTCCTGAAAATTCTTCATAGGACATGTGTTTGCATAACCACCATGCACACCACATTTAAAACATTCAATTGATCCTTCCGAAAGAACTTATTTCACTTTACTAGAGTCAACTAGATGCTTCCTTTTTCCATGGTAGGTTCTTGATTTATGACCTTCATTTCCACACCTATAGCTTCTTTCTATCCCTTTGAAGCATTTTCCTATGTGTTTCATTCCACATATTTGACACATAGGTTTTTGAACATACTTACCTTTATGATTTTTACCTGAACATCCGTAGGGATTTGTTTCTCGCATATATGATGCCTTATAAAAATCAAGAAGGCTCAGGTGGTCAATCATGACTCCAGATAGATGGTTGAGGATAACCACAAGAGTTATCATTGCAGCTACAATATCATTTAGTTGTTCTTTCATAAAACCGTCACAGTTTTCTTCAAATCCATTGTTACTTTGGTGCCTACTATATCTAGCCATTTACTAAAACCAAAAAGGTCAGTGTGAGTATATCAGTAAAATCATCAAATAAAAAAAGAGGAAGATAAACAACAAGATATAATTATCCAAGTTATCTCAAACTCATTCTAACTTTCAGAAAAAAATGATGACTCCATTTAATATGCTAACCATTGTGGTTATACACAACTAGTCACTTTTTCTTAAACAACACTCTAACCTCTAAAGTTATCTAAACCAACCTTTGATACCAACTATAAGGCCCCAGCCTTAAGACTTACTTAATCTTGAGTTATTACATGATTACACATTGATGATCTTTTAGGTTTGGAGTTTTAGAGATTTAGATCATAAAACATGCATTACATTCCATATTTAAACAAAGTGGTTACATAAAAGATAGTATTCATATTCCCATCAACAGAAACATATTTAAAATAAAACATGGATTCATTCTTGACAATTCTTTGACACTATCATCATATCATGTACCAATCCCTTGACCTGTGAAAACATTTCAAAAAAATAGGATGAGCATAAAAAGCTCAGTAAGGGTTATAAAAAGTATGGAAAGGAAACATGAGTACATATATACATAATAATGAAATCATACTTTACCCATAAAACATAATCACTTTAACATACCTCATAAAATCATGAATAAATCATAGAAATCATAAGACATAAAAGTAACATGAGGCATTCATAGCATTCTTACGTAGGGATTAACCCTCTTGGTTAGGTTTGGAATACCCATCACAGTATATTCCCTAAATCTCTTCAGATAAACCTTAACGTTTAACTCCTTCGCGTTACCCAATGCATTGGAGATCTATATCGGGCTCACACGCCCTTAGTTTATCACGGAACCACCCATCTTCATAATAATGCCCAAGAACCATAACATAATCATAGCACATAACTTAATACTAAAGGAAAGATAACATTCCCACATTGCAATAACAATATAACATTTTAAGATTTTGAAATAATGAATCCATTCTAAAAATCATTTTCAAAACCATTTATAACATTTAATAAAGATATTTTTAAATAAAAGTGTCCCATAACACATTGAAGCTTTTAAAATTTTAAACCATTAATATCCATATAAATAAATCCTTAAAACCATTTTGAAAACATGGATATTAATGAGAAATATTTATATGATTAAATCATTAAAACATTTAAAATGATATTTTAGTTAAAGGGTTTTTAACAAAATGAGAGACAATTGAATACAATACTTGAAAAATAACATTTAATCAAAACATTATAATATCATGAGAATAAAGGGATTCATGATATAATATTCCATATGACAGTATATACACCATATAATAGTGAATTGGTGCATAACAACAATGAAGTCTCAATGGAAATGTAAATTGAGATGAAATCCATTATAAAGATGGTATCCTTAAATTTAGGATAAATCAATCTCATAATTATGTGCGAAAAATATAAATACACCCAATATAAGTGGATATTATGTGTAAAATAATCAAAGGTCATTCAAAAATATTTAAAGGATTACATATTCAATAACTAATGTCGAACCCAAAGAAATCGAAATTGGGTTAAGAAGTTCCCTTGACATCCTAACGACGTCACATCAAATTTTAGAAAAAGGGTTGATGAGAGAGATAAAGGGTATCTCATAACTTGGAATTTTTTATTTACGAAAATAAGGATATATAAGAACATATACCCACATAATAAGATGAAAATTAAAAGACATAACAAAAGAATTCTTTTAAAAAGAGGAGGCTGAAAGGTTCCCTTACCGATTTGGGTAACTTTCGAAACGTACTCCCCATGAAAGAAGGACTATAAAAAATTGATGTAAATACTCATAAACGAAATTATGTTACACAATGAGTAGAATAATGGACAGAACATACCCCACTCAAAAGGAAATATTGGCAAATGTAGCATGAATCTCACGAAAAGACAAAGTGAGATAAAAATCCCCTTACAAAATTTCGGCAGCCTAACATCGCCAATTAAATCTTCCAAAATGGATTGATGAAAGAAAATAGGGTCTCTCATAATATTAACATAAAAAGTACTGTAATATTAATAAATAAGAACATCCCAATCATAATAAAGATGATCTTAAAAGGAATGACATAAATAAGTGTACTTGAAAAGAAAGAGAGGGGTAGAATCCCTTACCTCGGGTCCGACTTGACTCGATCATTCTTTAACCTCCTGAATAATAAACATGAGTTAATTTATACTTTCTGAAGAACCTTTTACATTTTCATTATTCCTTTTATATCTCTTACTACCATTCTATGAACACTATGTAATTTTTTTAAGTTAATAATGGTCGTTTTGTAGATCATTGCTACTTGAGTCAAAAATAAACTCTTTATAATTACAAGTTGTTCATGTGGTAAAATATATATTATATACTGAATTATATTCATTATTTAGATATCATATATATCATATATATCCATTATATAGATTCATTTATAATATTACATAACATTCAGAGATATGAAATGAAATGCACCGTTCATGGAGACGGTAAGCTGTACGTACGCATGCACGCTACTTCCATTTCTATTTCTTATTTAATGGAATTAAAACATAATTATACATAATAGTAATATAATTCCAGTATGGTATCACATATAATATCATTAAATTTATCCTTTATACGTACCACATATGGTGTTAACGAATCAAATCACTTTGAGGGGGCGGTAGTCCGCACTTCCTAAAATGAAGATATCGCATTTACCCATAATGGAAACCATAAAGGTATTACAAAAATGAAAAATAAAAAAGCTTAAGTAAAAAAAAAACATATTATATATCATATATAAATATAGTTTCATCTTAATGTCCACCTTTGAAGCTGTTAGAAGAATATTGAACAATCATCGTTTCGTGAGGCAGAAATTCGCCATCCACGGAAACAGTATGCTCTTTAACCATTAGATGAAGGTGTGTGTAAGTGTAGCTCGAATCCTTATGATACAAAAATCCTAGTATATTGAATATACTGTTTTTGTTACAAAATAATTGAATAAAAATAGTTTAGGGGGTTAGAGAAGAAAATTAAAACAAAAGAACACAAATGAAGACATTACCATAAAATCGGGTATCTCTCTTTGATAAATATCAAAGGCTTCCATAAAAAGGATTATGCCCAAAGTGAGGATTCTAGGAGTAAGAGAGGGATGTGGAGAGACAAAATGATCAGGGGTTGGCCGAGCCAATGGCTTGAGAGGTGTGGGTAAGGTGGTAGAGGTGGGGGCTTTTATAAGAGGAGAGGAGGGGCACTCTTGAAAAGTTACAAAAGGATACTTTATTATAAAATTATTTTCGGATTTAAAAGGTCCCACAATTATAAATTTCTAGGATAAGGTGATAAGGGTTCAAAATCCACCCATCCAATATGTTTTTGACAAGTTTAGGTCTTATATTTTACATTATATTTTCATTTCATTTAAATTGTTAAATAATGAGGTAATCGCTGCATCATCATGGTGTCATAAATAATTTAATTTATTTAATATATAAAATTATAAAAAAAATAATATGATGTTGGCAATCGTTTTAGATTGGTAATTATTATTTATAGTCAAACATATGACTTGTATAACCCCATTTAAAAATTGTTTTAGTAAAATAACTCATGTTTGTGTCATTATTACTTTTACTTTAAATAAAAGGCATCAATGTCTTTATCTTACCCAAGTGGCTCCATGGGGTCCCCCAAATAGACCCATGGGTTGTCTTGGTCGGCCAGGACACATCCAATAAGGGAAGGACATGTGTATAGGTCATTTAATATTATTAAAACATTATTTTTACCATAAATTACACTAATTACCTCTAATGGCGATTAAAAACTTAAAAGTTACTATTCAACAAAAAAATTATTTTAATCCCATTGAACCACATTTTACATCCTAATGAAAACCATGTATGTCGGATTTTTGAAATTCAAATCATAGAAGTGGAAATGTTTCATTTAAACGAAAAATCAGTTTTTAAACTACCACTTAGTGGTTTCACTATTCATCAAAAATTGAAGTTTTTCAGAAAAACACAAAAAATTCACCCTAAGATATATTTGATATTCCAAATTCAATAATGATATCTTTTTTAAAAAATTAAAAAAATATATTCTGCATTAATTAATATAATAATTAATTCCTACTGTCAAAACAAATAGCGTGTTTTTAAGAAACAATATCTATTAAAAGATTGAGACTAGTTTAAGTCCAATTTCAAAGTGAAATTAATTCCAACGAACACCATTATATTAAGTGGAAAAAATATATTATAAATACAATTTAATCTAAATTAAAAATATAATCTATCCATATAAATAAATCAGATTAAAAGGAGGTTTTGAATCAAAATGAAACATTTTCAATAAAAATTAACTTAATCGGAAAAATAACAAAATTTTGCACAAAGTATATTTTGATGTCCAGATTCTAAAGATGGGTTTTATTTTCCCAAACACAACATATAAAATTTTCAAAAGTATATTTAAAAAGGGTTCTCCATCAAAAGGTTGTTAATCGACCTATTAATGAATATTAGAAGATTTATGATTAAAATTTGATTCATTTTCATTTTATGCCTCTAACATTTATTGGATAAAAGTAAAAATATTTTACAAACATATATAATCATTTTGTAGTTAGTTGGGTTCATTCCCGCCATTATAACGTCTAGGCATTAACTACCTTTAAAATAATATTATTTTATTATTAGATTGTAACGTAAGATTTCTAAGAAACTCTTTATTGCGTATTGGGTATGCCATCGAGCATAGCATTCCCTTTAAAGTAATATTAATATTTTATTCAAAAATATGGATAAATATGAAAATTTAATATTCATTATTTACCTGGGGTGTTACAAAACCCATCCGTTCAAAAAAACCCACATGTTTATCAATATGTCCCAAACCATCGATTCACATGTTTTTCATGCCACCATATTTAATTTTGGGGTTCTAATGTGCTCGAACCCGCCTCATAAAAGTTGAATTCTGACCCCATGGACATGAAATAAATTGCTAGACCAATTTATTTCAATACACTAGCTCATTGGAAGATTCATATAAATGTAGTTCAATGAAATAAATTTATTAATTCTCAATAATTTAATCAAAAGTTTCAAAAACTACAATTTTTGAGACCTTCCTCGATTATGGATCAATCATTGGGGGAGAACTAATCCATTAGTTATAAATATGACCCGCTATAGTAACCACCAATCAAGTCCCATTGATCCAATCATTGGTCATTCTATAGTCTCAATCTTCAAACGAATGAACCTCTCATCCACCTCTAGATACAACAAGGGATAAATAGCCAACCCTTGAAAATATATCATAAGAATTTATTTATTGGGGATTTAATAATGTAGTTTAATATAAAAAATAAGTAACTCATTTATTTAGGTTAATTAAATATACCAACCAACAACTGCATCATCTGAACATCTCGTGCCGACCATGTTTAGGTCACGCCTAAGGTAAGCACCACATTCATAACTAAACAGTGGATTCATATTTCCCATACAGATATCCGTGTATGAGTTATTTGGGTTCCAGTAATTGATTTAATAATTATAAATTATTAACTTCACATAATTTACCAACCAACAACAGCCTCATGTGAATGTCCCATGACGAAATACTTATGTCATGCCTTGGTTAAGCTCCACATTGAAAATTCAAACTGGGTCTCAAATTTCCAATCAATGACTCGCTATTACAGATATTCATCTTTTTTAGGAAAACCATGCATGCACAAAAAATATTGGATATTATTATAAAAATATTTCCTAATTCATAGGGCCATATAATCTTGTGCCATATCTATGCATTTCTTTGAAATTATTCTTAGGAATATTCCAAAGTCTTACATGTTAAAACATGACTGTCTACATTATACATTATTTAAAGATTTTATTCCTCTAAAATTTAAAACTAAGAGAAATGGTGGTGACACATAACCCACATCCATCTATCCCACTCCCTAAACTATGATGTAAAACCAAAAGAGAGGTGTGAAAATCCCTCTTCACCTCCTCTAATAATTTTATGAAAACGACTATCTATGACTATTAAAATATGTGGTGATTCACTTATTCATAAAATCTATCTATTGAATATCTATAAAATATCTAATCAAACAAAATCTATAATTATGTATCCCTATGTTCCACATCTCTAACATGTTAAGTAAGAAGTGGGATGTAAACCATCGAACTGACTTATATTGAACTATCCACTGGGTGAAGAGGACACTCAATCTCCATGGTGAATAATACTTCCATATAGTCATCTGGTTTAAGAGATGTCTATCCACACCATACTTAAATCTCTCATACACCTCCATAGTGAACAGAATAGGGCTTCCCATGTTAACACATTAGGTCATATAAATCCCTAAATATAAGGACTTCTACAACCACACAACTAGCTGTCGTAGCCCCATGGGGTCATCTGATGTGTGATCAGAAACATCATGCAATCCCAGTTGAAGGTTTATATAGTGGTACATCTCATGGTGGGGTGGTAAACCTGGCACTTCATCATAACCTACCATCATTGGAGAATGTTTTGATACCATGAAAACCACAATTACACATGTAATGCTATCCAACCCTTTAATTGAGCATAACATCTTTTTAATGATTTCATCAAGATCCTTGCGAGGATCGCTCCTATTCTATGAGCAAAAATATATCCCATTACATGGAAGTAATACTACTCACTGGAATTAACTATATGAGCATGGATGGTTGAAAACTATTATATTCTGAGGAGAAAATCATAGTCTATCACTGCCTATGTGAAAATATCTGGTGTGATGCTCTATCTCCTCACATAGTAAGGTCATCCCGTTGGCAAAAACATGGGATCACAAAACCTCTCAATTAGGGCCTCCAACACAAGGGTAAAGAAAGGAATTAAATCCACTAGTATCAGATGGTCTAAAATAGGGGCTACGTATATGGATAATTGTATTTTGAATATATTCTATAAATATAAATGTAGTAGTGGATATGGATATCTTACCCGAACCACACTAAAAGATACTAAGACACAAGGCTCTACCACCTGAAGCTATTCATCCCATTTTCTGCATGGTCACCTCAACCAAGAATTTCTATAAAAACATATAATAATAGAAAGGCAACACACACACACGAAAAAATAACTCATCCACCACACCTCTATATTTTCTGCTTTAGTAGGGAAGTAGCTCAACCACATGGATTTAGATTGAGTTTTAAGAACATTTCTCGGTGGGGTCAGTGATCCTCTTTATTTCATGTTTGAAGCCATATCAAGCATCACCCACACATGTGCTCTACAAAATCCCAATTCCACCTTATAGATGTCTCACAATGAGGAAAACCGTAAAAAGGGGTCCAATCAGAGTTCTATATTGAAACCAAAGGATTATTCCTAACAACATACACTTGAAAAGGGATTCTAGATCAACATGATACCTGGGAAATCTATGTATTTAGAACATGAAATGTGCATTCCTCAAAGGTTCATCATTTTTTAGTACCTCCAGATCCAACTAATTCTCTATAATGTGATCATGAAGCTAGTGAAACCATCTGATCAATCATGATATTTACAAGTCTGAGAACTCAGGTCACCGTATAAAGCCAATATTCTTCAACCTAGGTATTTAACACATCATGGAACCTTAATAGACTTTAGAACCGGAACACATAGAGTGAATTGATCCTACACTTATCATATTCCTTTATATGATGTTACGATCTGCTACTCGATGGGTGGGGGAACTACTACCTACCTACCTAGATGAATAAGTTCCTGGGACAGACCTTGAACTGAAATTTAATCACTCATCAGATCATCATCATGACATAGAACTATGGTCCTTGATGGATATCAATGAATATTCTTATTGAAAATGATACCAAAATGTCAGGGTCAAATGAGAATATATATATATATATATATATATATATTGGTTAGATAACTCAAGACGGATAGTCAAAGAATCAATCATGTATGATGCATTTACCATTAATCCCTGAAACGAATGTCTCAGTTTTCCTAGTCGACAAGAAGGTAGTCAAGGTCTATGTTAATTGATTAATCAGACTCCAACACCATCATGGAATTCCCTATCTCGAGAGATGCACTTGAGACACCTTGAAACCATTTCCCCAAACCCAACTAAATTATATGAAGTAGATTATAAAGAAAAACATCCTATGGAATAAAATTTCATTAAATCTAATATATCATGACCCAACCCAAGCTGGGGCTCGAGTTGAAAAACCCAAATCCAACCTCTATAGGCCATGGTATGTCTATAATCATCAAAGGAATAAATAACATTGGCATACCATTACCTAAATACATGTACGCACACAGACACCCATCTCGATGAAAAATATTATATGGAAAGAGTAAATGATGTAACCCTCATATAAATTAATATAAGTTTGTATGAACCTATAGATAGTAAAAAAATATGATAGTATAAATATCAATGTAATGGGAAAAAATAAACACCCAATTATAAATATGTACCACCATGATAAAACTGGAAAATTAATCAATGGGGAGATCCCATATCTTAAATCCCATGATACAGCCACCGTATAATGTCGAAAAAACTAGTATCCCTAATCACTTTTTTAGTCATAGTGAACATGTACATCATTTACCTAAGACAAGGAATATGTGGCAATAACCCATGTAGGTGTGAGTATATACATAACCAGTGGGACACCCCGAAAGATGAAGGGGGAGTAATGGGAGATACAACCACAAAATAAAAATGATATATGGCCAATATAGTAAAAGGGAATAGCTAAACCAAAACCAAGAGTAAATGTATCCCCTTACAAGAACAAGGCACACCACATGGTGAGTGGATGAAAAATACTTTGATCCTTCACCACCTACTGATGGAGAGTAGACTCATGTTTCCATAAGAAGTAAGAAACGAAAAGCACTTGGCATACCCCTCATGCATTCACCTATCCTGAATGAAGAATAAACAAATAAAAGGTGTTGATAGTGAAGAAAACGGTATTTTCTCTGTCAAAAGAATATCAAATGTTTGAGAAAGGGGATAACCATATCATGGCTCATCCCAAGATAGAGAGAGAGAGTAACCTCATCTATGCACAAAGGGAGTGACACTGAGAGTAAATGAATTACACATGTGTTATTTCCACCTATAGCAGGATAGTAGACTCATCCAACCTAGATAATGTAACCATGTAAAGCATGTGTAATGACCCTAGTAACATCCCAGAACTTCTTTTCAAGTATGTTTTCCTTTTCTGGTCATCCTTGGGAAAAATAGGGTTTTCTGGATGTTTTTTATGTACAGGCTGTCTACTTTATGAGTACATGTCGTGTACTTCCTTGTCGTAGGATGTCGTGAGTTGACTATGTAGTAGCCACACACATGGCCGTGTGGGAGTGACTTGGAGACCCCATAAAGAGTAATATATAAATGGTGAGTACACGCCATGTACTCCAAAAGTACATGCCGTGTATTTTTTTCAATTAAACGCATCGGGTCACATCTGACAGACAAAACCATCTCGTTCGCAACCTAGTTCATCTGAGAGTGCCGAGAAGCCACAGATCCTTGACGACCCATGAGCCTCCGTTTGTCATCTAAATCAAACACCGTCAGTTGCATTGGAATCACATCGGTGAGTTCTCTTTTCTTCTTGAGCATCGATTCGAAATTCCCCTTCTTTTACATGTTATCATTGGTTGAACATGTCATAATTTTTCATAGATCGATGACGTTCCATGGAGATTCAAGATTTGGGGTTAACATATAGCAATCTCCTAACCCCAAGGTAGGTGTTTTGTGCCTTTATGTTCGATGTCTTTGAGTATTATGTGAAAATACCACCAATACCCTTGAACGGGGTACTGCATGTTTACCGTTTTACCCCTGTTGTTTTCCTTCCATTATTGTATGCTTATGTAGAGTTAACTTGGATATGAATAGGGTTGGTTGATATGCTTTGGATGTATTTCCATTTCATGTTCTGTTTATGACCGTTTGGTCCATTTTATCCATATTTGATACCTTGCATGTTTTCCATGCCTGTTGCTGTAGGATGGATAGTTGTGTTCTGACATGCTTGTTATGTTGTATAATATTTAGCCAAGTAGATCTATAGGTTTACATGGCCATATTACACTACTATGCTTGTTGACCTCCATAGGGGTCATGTGTAACAACCCGATATTTTATGATAAGTATTCTCTTTAATTTATTTGATGTCATGTGTTTTATTCTACAACAAGATTATCTTGTGCTATACGCCACACTGTATTAGCTTGAAGTATACACAACACTATTCTTAGATTGTGTTACACAGAATTTCAAGTTCGTTTTATAATAGTCATTCTACGCAACATTGAGGGTATATATATATATATTTAATGTATAAATGAAATATGGTTGGATTATGTTATACGAAATAATAAAGGAGTCTTGCACAACACGCAACCCTGACTTGTCTTTCATTACACGCAATCGCGACCTTCCTCGATAGCGTGTGTTGTACGCAATACCGGGGTTTACTAAACAATGATAAATTATTATAATATTATTATGATCTAGCCGTTATGAATAGTATTAACTAAATTTTTAATTTTATAACATTATTATTCATCTTAAACATTTTAAAGAACATGGTATAAGAACAAAATAAATTTTTCAGGTAAAATATGTATTTTTATAAAAATGCAGTTTTGCCGACTTTTGATGGCGCACCCACTTTAAATATAGTTGTTGACATTTTTATAAGTTCAATTGGAAAAAATAAAATTCTTCTTTTGAATCAGGATATAAAAATTTACATTGGATAATGTTTTGATATTTTTCTAATAACTTTCATATTTTAATGAATAGTAAAAACACGATATATTTTAATTAAAAACAACTTTTTTCATCATAATAATTTATATGGTTAAATTATAATATTTAGTGGTTTTAAAGTATAAATAGAATATATTTTTGTCATTTAATATAATTTATGTAATTAGCATTTATTTTACATTGAATTCGTAGGTTAAATCAATTCAATCTTTTGCAATGTTTTAAACAAAAACCTGTTTTCATTCGACAACGAGATTAATTTTAATTAATTTCTGCAATATCTGTGTATTGAATTTAAAAAAATGGATTCCATATTTGGAATCAGTGGGTCCAAATTATGTTAATAGGATATTTTTTATTTTTGGGAATTATGAATAGTAACTACGGTAAATTTTATTTACCATAGTTAAAGGTAAATCGGGTAATTAAGGGTAAATATAATATTATGAAATTACTCTAACACATGAAAAAATTCTATTGGATGGCTACAAGTATACTCATATCACCTAAGGGTCAGATTAGATTCATTTGATGGACTTTTGACCATGAAGATAATTTAATTATTATTAAAACCAAAGAAAGTGACAACTTGTCACTCTCTTAAAACTTATAAGTATAATAATTTTAATTTAGTGATAAACATTATAAAACATAGAACATGAATAGTCTCCAGAAATATAATAAAATTATCTACATCATGATAATTTATTTAGAATTTTTTGGGATTAAATAATTGTCATTAATAGTGATACAATAATGATGCAGAAATTATTTATTTAGTGAAAAATCAATAATATAGTTTGTATTGAAATAGTAATACATATCAAAATGACCAAAAATCTTCCCAAAACATCGTATTAGTGTATATATAAACCCTAATCATCCACTGGCCGAATTTTTGACCATTTGGATCCTTATTCAGGCAATTATGACACTTATATTATTTTATTTTAAATGATGCCAAAGTTGTCACCTTCATAATTTAATAAATATAACAATTTAAATATTGTGATTTTAAGATGATAAATTCGAGTAAAAGTATTATTGTGAAAGGTAATAGATTTATCTTCATCATATGATTTTATTTTATTTTTTATGCAACAAGTATGTATATTAAATAATTATGCAAAAATGTTGTAGTAATTATTTCATAAAGAGATAATCCAAATAAATGGTTTTTAAAAATAATAAACTAACTATTATATGAACTATTTAATGTGATACACTAATTTTCTAGATACATATGACATTTTTTAAATATATTAAAGCTTTTAGTTTGAAAATATCTTCTGTATATATTTTATATAAATTCAAATAATTGAATAGTGTCAAAATTGACACTATTGTTATTTTATAAAAATTACATATTATAAAATTGTTTAAAAATTACAAAAATATTTAAAAATTATAAATTTAAATTTATATGGTATAAAATGTTATAACGTATCCAATTATGGACAATTCACAACAAATAAGTAATTTTTTGTTACAATTTAAAATTTAGAATGTTATTAACATAAATAAAATTAAATTCATTAAATAAGGATAAATCAAGTTGATAATGTTTGAAATAAATTCCTAAAAAGTCTAAATTTGATTGTTTGATAAGATTACAACCCTATCCCATCTAATCTTTGGATATGAGTAATTTTTAGAGGTTTTTAAGTGGGGTTAGATTTATTATAAATTAATATTTTTAAGAATTCCAAAGGTGCCCCTCCCGTCCCTTATAAAAGGGAACCTCCTCCCTCTCCTCCTCACATCAATTTGAGCCTTAAATCTCGGCCAAACCCTTCCCATTTCACTTACCCACTTCCCTAGAAACATCCTAGTGGTCCTGGTCTTCTACAATGACCAATTTTTGTGCCCTAAAAGGAGGTCTCAAAGAGGCGATTCAAAGAAGAGGTAATTTCTGTTACCGATTCTTTCAACTTTATTTCTTCTTCCACTTCTTCTTCATAGGTTGTTTAATTATGAAGTAATAACATCAGTATCCCTCATATACTGATATGTTATTATATGTATGAAACAACCCTATTTCACCATCTATCCATCCTACAGAAAAAGAAATCATCGTGCGTGCGTACGTACGGAATACCGTCTCCACGCCGTGGTGTAATCTATTTTCCACCACCACCTTACTTGGATGTGTATATTGGAATAAATAATAACTATATATGATTATTATAAAGTGAGATTGATTCTATAATAATATAAATACACTTTAATAAAATTCCACGACCACGTGAACGATATCATCGCTCGTGCGTACGTACAGAATACCGTCTCCACGACGCGATGAGATTCATTCTCAATGATTAACCATTCATAAATGATTATAAAGTATATATAATAAGTAATCATGAAATATATGACATAATAATGATACTTTATTTATTTTTATATATATATATATTTCATCCAATTATTTACAATCAATTCAATGAGGAAACGAAAACAACGTTCATGCGTACGTACGGCCTACCGTCTCCATGAACGGTGTATTTCATTCCATTTATCGATCTATTATATATATGTATATTCTGAATATATATTATACAAAAATCATGTTTTACATTCTGGATGTAAGTAATCATGATCT
The DNA here is from genome assembly GCA_963277665.1 of Viscum album. Lineage (NCBI taxonomy): Eukaryota > Viridiplantae > Streptophyta > Magnoliopsida > Santalales > Viscaceae > Viscum > Viscum album. Next base: position 1,367,556,320 of record OY728131.1, on the reverse strand, counting down.
AATTAATCATATGAATAATTACAAGTCGTAACACGGACGACAAATGAAACGATTTTACCCAAAATGCTCGTTAACATGGAATTTAAAAAAGAACGGGTAATAAAAAGTCATAAGTGAACCATATATGATATCATAACAATGAATATGATTCTGTAATAAGTCTATAACATTATTTAAATCATTATACAGGACGTTCGGACACTTACAAAGCAAATCGGACCTAAGGGAAGGGATAATTATTCCAATCTCTTTCTTATCCGAGATTTTTTATTCGTAAGTATTTACTGGGGTTATTGTTCTCATCCATGTCTATGTTTCCTAAAAATCGTTTCATGTATGTTTAATGTCCATTTTACCCATTTTTCACTTTTACTACATGGTATGTAAGTAAACATTCTTTTTTTTACGTTACGAGGTACTTTTTTGACATTTCCGACAAAAGTACGAGAAGAATGTTTTTTTAACTTATATGGAACGAACAGATTTTTACGGTTTAATAAAGACTTATTTTCATGAAGCTTCCTCAAAATTATTTCATGACTATTTTCAACAAAATCTCCTTCTTTTAAAATTGCATGATGTTTTGTGAAAAGAAATTAATTTTGAAGAAGAAAGGATATTTCCCTCATGAATTCATTTGAAGTGTTTTATCAAAACCATTTTTCCATATAAGATGAAATTATTTCATATGTGTATGTTTCAAGTATAATTTACATGGTTTCACTTTTCTTATTATGAAATTATATCCATTTCTTTTATATGGATTATGTGATGATGGAATGATATGTATGAAACACATTTTATTCTTTGGGTTATGATGAATGATTTATGTTTATGTTGTGGCACAAGTACGAATGATATAATTATGAGATGGGTGGGACCTATATCTCTGTCCAATGCACTGGGTAAAGATTTATATCTCATGAGATAGACATGGCTGGAACGGCAGGTTAAACCGGTTCAGTAAAACAGGACTGAAACGAGGAGTGAACTCGATTCAGAAAGGGACTTTGTCCACTAAGATGGTCTTGGCTGCAATGCCTTGGTTACTATGGAAATCATATCAGGTGCTTAATGGTTTCCATAATTACATTTTTTATTTCCATGCTATTTTATCATGATTTATGTTCCATTATGATCTATGCCTTATGTACTTCCATGTTTTATGTCATTGGTCAAGATTTTTAATGTTCATGTTTTTTTAAGTTCAAATATATATGGTATGTTTTATTTTATCCATGCTTACCCTTACTGAGCATTTGAGCTCACCCTTTTTATGTTTTCTTTTCCCCTAGGATTAAAAGAAAGATTCTAGGTAAGGAAACAAAAATGGGAAGATCTTTATGGGAGATGTTGGAGATCATTCACAACGATTAGAAGATTACGTTCCAAGTTTACAAAGACACTAAACTATTATGGTCCTTGTGTGTCTGTTTTTGTTATGTACTATGTATTCCAAAAAAGTTATGTAATGTCTATGTACGTCAAGCTTTGGGTCTCTAAAGTTGGTATCAGTGGAAAGGTTTAGTCGACCTTTGGAAACTAGGATGCGAAAACGTTAGTGAGATCCCTAGAGATATTTCTAAGGTATGTCTAGGGATGTCCCTAAGGATAAGTATACGTTTAATATATAGTCCTAGAACTACGTTAACGATCATAGAATTTAACCTAAGATGTTAGATATTGAAGTTACTCCCCCTTTATTATGATTTTTTCCTCTAACACTATTCTTTTTGGGTTTTAGAAAATGGCTGGAAACAAGATGACTCACGATAATGGAGGATATTATGGACAATGGAATGATATTCCTCATAAGAAACCAAATGAAATGGGATTTGTAAGTCCAACCATCATTATTATGCCGAATCATCAATCTCATAATATGATCAATAAACTCAAATTTGGTATGTTTCCTGACTCAACTAATAATAGAAAGATGGAGTTTCATGATGATCATAGAGGAAATAAAGTTCAATTTCCCATATGTAAATCATGTGGGATGAGGCATCAAGGAGAATGTTTCAAGAGAACTGGAAGATGCTTTGGGTGTGGAAAAGAATGACACAAAGCCAGTTAGTGCAAAGGAAAAGGTTCTGTTAACACCATGGATGAGGATAATGGTATTGCTACGTCATCAACAATGGTTAAATGTTTTAAATGTGGAATGTACAGGCATTATGCAAACAAATGCCCTAAGGGAAAGTCTCATGAAGAAAATCAGTACGGTCGTATGGGTAGTATTTATGTTGATGATGATGAAGAGACTAAAAATGATATGTGAGATGAATGAATTGTTGAAGCTCGACCAGTGGTTTATGAAGGTAGTGGAATGATTACTTGTTTATCAAGTGTAATGTTGTATAAGTAATCTCATGGTACTATAGAATAATGTGAAATCTTAGGATTGTTACACTGTTGTCTTTCCTTAAGTTTTGAAATTATATGATGAATGGTAGTAATGACCGTGAAAGGTTATTCAGATATTTTTGAAAGTAGATGATATGCGCATAATGAAGGGATAAAGAAAAAATTAAATGTTTGATAGTATTCATGAGCTCATGGATGATATAAGGAGAAGGTCATATCATGGTTTGAGTATATATAATTTTTTTGATTTTGGAATGTGGAAAGAGTTACCTTTTGACAGCATTCATGTTTTCACTAAGGTTCAATGGGTATTCATTTTCTTCAAGAGAATACATGATTAAGGCCTTCGAATGGTTGGAATGTGACCAACAAGATAATGGGGGAAAAATGAAGGTTGGTTGATGACATTTCAAGTAATCGTTTTCTTTATACTATGAGCTTGGACCGAAGTATTTTAGATAAATATTGGAATGGATTATGTTAGACATAAGATAGTATTGTCTAAGGATATAAGTTTTTTTCGATATTATTGATGGGATGTTATAGTAATGTAGTTTTAGAAAAAGGACAACCTGCAGTACGGGCGACAACCCATCGCGTCGGACAAGGCTGTGGGAATCGAACCCACAACCGAAGAGCGACTAGCCTTTATCGCCTACCACTAGCCTACAGGAATTCACTATTTAGTAGAAACTAGTTTTATTATATTAAGAAGTATGATATATGAAGTATAAGTCCATTTTAGGAACCATATATGATTAATCTCACCATAGATGGACTTATGTATATTTGATAACTTTTGCTAAACTTTTGTTTGAAACAGATTGAATGACTCATCATTCTATCACATGATCTGTTAACACTTCACGAATAACAAATTAAACTTCATTTCATTAAGAGATGAAGTGGAAATTGTTTAAAGCACAAACAACGGTGAGATTGTACCAAAATCAAGAAAGTATTTCTTCTAATTCAAAATTTTCAACTTTAGGGAAATGATATTGAAAACCAAAAATGTTTTCCTAGTGCTCTTATATCCGATGAATCAAATGGTACCTTAGATCATCGAAAATTTATGGCTTTGTGATTGATGGATTTTTCATAGTCATGTTCTCTACCACTCTCCATCAGAACTTGATGGTTAGATTTTTCTTCCATATTCATATTTTCACCTATGATCTCTTATATGGAAACCCAGTGATGAGTTACTTTGGGTAATCGTTATGTTTCATACTTTAGTTTTTAAAATTAGGTTTCAGTATTCCTTTTTACGATGTGGGATTCTATGAATAGTAAATGATTTATAACCCTGACGAATTTCGAGGGCGAAATTCATTTTAAGGGGGGTAGAATGTAACAACCCGATATTTTATGATAAGTATTCTCTTTAATTTATTTGATGTCATGTGTTTTATTCTACAAAAAGATTATCTTGTGCATTACGCCACACTGTATTAGCTTAAAGTATACACAACACTATTCTTAGACTGTGTTAGACATAATTTCAAGTTCGTTTTATAATAGTCATTCTACACAACATTGAGGGTATAGATATATATATATTCAATGTATAAATGAAATATGGTTGGATTCTATTATACAAAATCATAAAGGAGTCTTTCACAACACGCAACCCTGACTTGTCTTGCATTACACGCAATCACGACCTTCCTCGATAACGTGTGTTGTACGCAATACCGGGTTTTACTAAACAATGATATATTATTATAATATTATTATGAATTAGCCGTTATGAATAGTATTAACTAAATTTTGAATTTTATAACATTATCATTCATCTTAAACATTTTCTATAACATGGTATAAGAACAAAATAAAGTTTTCAGGTAAAATATGTATTTTTCAAAAAATTCAGTTGTGCCGACTATTGATGGCAGACCCACATTAAATCTAGTTGTTGACATGTTTATAAGTTCAATTTGACAAAATAAAATTCTTATTTTGAATCAGGATATAAAAATTTACATTGGACAAAGTTTTGATATTTTTCTGATAACTTTCATATTTTAATGAATAATAAAAACACGCTATATTTTAATTAAAAACAACTTTTTTCATCGTAATAATTTCTATGGTTAAATTATAATATTGAGTGGTTTTAAAGTATAAATATAATATATTTTTACCATTTAATATAATGTATGTCATTAGCATTGATTTTACATTGAATTTGTAGGTTAAATCAATTCAATCTTTTGCAATGTTTTTAACAAAAACCCGTTTTCATTTGACAATGGGATTAATTTTAAATTAATTTCTCCAACTTCTGTGTATTGAATTTAAAAAAATGGATTCCATATTTGGAATCAGTGGGTCCAAATTATCTTAATAGGTTACTTTTTTATTTTTGGGAATTATGAATAGTAACTACGGTAAATTTTATTTACCCTAGTTCAAGGTAAATCGGGTAATTAAGGGTAAATATAATATTATAAAATTACCCTAACACATGCCAAAATTCTATTTGATGGCTAAAAGTATACCCATATCACCTAAGGGTTGGATTAGATTCATTTTATAGACTTTTTTCTATGAAAATAATTTAATTATTGTTAAAACCAAAGAAAGTGACAACATGTCACTCTCTTAAATATTATAAGTATAATAATTTTAATTTAGTGACAAACATCATAAATCATTGAACATGAATATTCTACAGAATGATAATAAAATTATTTACATCATGATAATTTATTTAGAATTTTTTGGGATTAAATAATTGTCATTAATAGTGATACATTAATGATGTCGAAATTATTTATTTAGTGAGAAAACAATAATATAGTTTTTATTCAAATAGTAACACATATCAAAAGGACCACAAATCTTCAAAAAAACATCTTATTAGTCTATATATAATCCCTAATAATCCACTGGTCGAATTGTTGACCATTTGGATCCTTATTAAGGCAATTTTGACACTTATATTATTTTATTTTAAATGATTCCAAAGTTTTCACCTTCATAATTTAATAAATATAACAATTTAAATATTGTGATTTTAAGATGATAAATTAGAGTAAAAGTATTATTGTGAATGGAAATATATTTATATTCATCATAGGATTTTATTTTTAGTTTTTATGCAACAAATAAATATATTAAATAATTATACAAAAATGTTGTAGTAATTATTTTATAAAGAGATAAACCAAATAAACGGTTTTTAAAAATAAGAAAATTACTATTATATGAACTATTTAATGTGCTCCACTAATTTTATAGATACATATGACCTTTTATGAATCTACTAAAGCTTTTAGTTTGAACATATATTATGTATATATTTTATTTAAATTCAAATAAATGACTAGTGTTAAAATTGACACTATTGATATTTTATAAAAATAACATATTATAAAATTGTTTAAAAATCACAAAAATATGTAAAAATTATAAATTTAAATTTATATGGTATAAAATGTTATTAAGTATCAAATTATGGACAATTAACAACAAATAAGTAATTTTTTGTTATAATTTAAAATTTAGAATGTTATTACCATAAATAAAATAAAATTGATTAAATAAGGATAAATCAAGTTGAGAATGTTTGAAATAAATTCCTATCATGTCTAAATTTGATTGGATGATGAGATTAAAACCCTATACCATATAATATTCTGATATGAGTCATTTTTGGAGGTTTTTAAGTGGGGTTAGATTTAATATAAATTAATATTTTTAAGAATTCCAATGGTGCCCCTCTATTCCCTTATAAAAGGGCACCTCCTCCCTCTCCTCCTCACACCAATTTGAGCCTTCAAGATCGTCCAACCCCCACCCATTTCACATCCCCACTTCCCTAGAAACATCCTATAGGTCCTGGTCTTTTTCAAAGACCAATTTTAGTGCCCTAAGAGGAGGTCTCAAAGAGGCGCTTCAAAGAAGAGGTAATGTCCGTTACCGATTCCTTCAACTTTATTTCTTCTTCCACTTCTTCTTATTAGTTTGTTTGATTATGTAGTAATAACATCAGTATCACTCATATACTGATATGTTATTATATGTATGAAACAACCCTATTTCACCATATATCCATCCTACGGAAAAAGAAATCACCGCGCGTGCGTACGTACGGAATACCGTCTCCACGCCGTGGTGTAATCTATTTTCCACCACCACCTTAATTGGAAGGGTATAATTGTGTAAATAATAACTATATATTATTATTATAAAGAGATATTTATTCTTTAATAGTATACATACACTCCAATAAAATTCCACGATTATGGGAACGATATCATCGCTCGTGCGTATGTACGGTATACCGTCTCCACGACGCGATGAGATTCATTCTCAATGATTAACCATTCATAAATGAATATAAAGTATATATAATAAGTAATCATGAAATATATGACATAATAATTATACTGGATTTATGTATATATATATATATGTATGTCATCCAATTAATTCTATTCAATTCAACGAGGAAACGAAAACAACTTTCATGCGTACGTATGGCCTACCGTCTCCATGAACGGTGTATTTATTTCCATTTATCGATCTATTATATATATGTATATTCTGAATATATATTATATATAAATCATGTTTTACATTCCGGATGTAAGTAATCATGATCTAAGTAATCATATGAATAATTACAAGTCAAAACACGGATGACAAATGAAAAGATTTTACCCAAAACGCTCCTTAACATGGAATTTAAAAAAGAACGGGTAATATAAAGTCATAATTGAACCATATATGATATCATAACAATGAATATGATTCTGTAATAAGTAAATAATATTATTTAAATCATTATACATAAGGTTCGGACACTTACGAAGAAAATCAGACCTAAGGTAAGGGATACTTATTCCAATCTCATTCTCATCCGAGATTTTTTATTCATAAGTATTTACTGGGGTTATTGTTCTCATCCATGTCCATGTTTCATAAAAATGGTTTCATATATGTTTAATGTCCTTTTTACCCATTTTTGACTTTTACTACATGGTATTTAAGGAATCATTCTTTTGTTTACGTTACGAGGTACTTTTTTTGACTTTTTCGACAAAAATACAAGAAGAATGTTTTTTTAACTTATACGGCACGAACAGAGTTTTACGGTTTTATAAAGACTAATTTTCATGAAGCTTCCTCAAAAATATTTCATGAATATTTTCAAAAAAATCCTCTTATTTTAAAATTGCATGATGTTTTGTGAAAAGAAATTAATTTTGAAGAAGAAAGGATATTTCCCTCAAGAATTCATTTCATGTGTTTTATCAAAACCATTTTTCCATCCAAGATGAATTTATTTCATATGTGTATGGTTCAATTATAATTTACATGGTTTCACTTTTCTTATTATGAAATTATATCCACTTTTTATATGGATTATGTGATTATGGAATGATATTTATGAAACCCATTTTATTCTTTGGGTTATGATGAATTATTTATGTTTATGTTGTGGAAAAAGTACGAATGATTTCATTATGAGATGGGTGGGACCTATATCTCCCTATAATGCATTGGGTAAAGATTTATATCTCATGAGATAGACATGGCTGGAACGGTAGGTTAAACCAGTTCAGTAAAATAGGACTGAAATGAGGAGTGAACTCGATTTAGAAAGGGACTTTGTCCACTAAGATGGTCTTGGCAGCAATGCCTTGGTTACTATGGAAATCATATCATGTGTTTAATGGTTTCCAAAAGTACATGTTTTATTCCCATGCTATTTTATCATGATTTATGTTCCATTATGATCTATGTCTTATGTACTTCCATGTTTTATGTTTTTGCTCAGGATTTTTAATGTTCATGTTTTTTTAAGTTCAAATATACATGGTATGTTTTATTTTATCCATGCTTACCCTTACTGAGTATTTGAGCTCACCCTTTTTATGTTTTCTTTTCCCCCAGGATTAAAAGAAAGATTTTAGGTAAGGAAACAAAAATGGTAAGATCTTTATGGTAGATGTTGAAGATCTTTCACCACGATTAGAAGATTATGTTCCAAGTTTCAAAAGACACTAAACTATTACGGTCCTTGTGTGTCTGTTTTTTTATGTACTAAGTATTCCGCAAAAGTAATGTAATGTCTATGTACGTCAAGATTTGGGTCTCTACACCATGAGAACCTGGTTTAGTAGACTATAAGGGGAATTGACTAGGTGAGCATCCTCAGAGAGTCATTGAGCACTTTTGGCTATAATGAGAATTGACCAAGTGATAATCATCAGAGAGGATAGAACCAATTGGGGCTATAAGGGGATTGACCGACAAAGCATCCTTTGAGAGTCCTTGTTTGCTTTATACTATAAGGGGATTGATTGTGTGAGCTTCCTCAAAGAGTCTTTGTTTTTTTACTGAACTATTTAATCTATAAGGGAAATTGACATTGAGTTATTTCTCAAAGAGTCTATGAATGACCTAATCTATATGGGGAATTGGCTGAGTGAGATTCCTCAGAGTTTCTTCATATACTGAACCAGAGAGGATAGGTTGTGTTTAAATCCTAGAGGGTTACTATGCTTGATTTATTGTTTGACTTATGGAACTGTTTACTTCTGATCACCTTCCTATTTACTGTTTTCTGTACTTTTTCTACCATACATTCACTGACCGTTAGGCACAGATCTTCGGGTAGTTTCCTACTAGGATTTAATCTCACATCATGTTTGGGAAATTCTTTTGGGCCCAAAGATATTATATTGATGTAGGTATATATAAGGGAAAGCACCATTCTACTTCAGGAACATGACTTTCTATAGAGCTGGAGATCATGGGACCAAGCATATGCTTGCGATGCTGAGGATTTGTTTATCTTTTATTTTTTACATTTGTTTTTTACTGTTTGTATTCCAGCATTGTGACTTGTTTGGCTGTTTTTCGAGACATATGCATCATGCGCAATTTTTTATATATATGTTCTATAGTTATTTAGTTTTACAGTCTTCCAGAGTTTACTATTGTTGGATATTTATGGCTTCCGCTATTGTTTGTATTTGTTTACTTCCGATGTGTACTCTTCCAATGAGGGCATAGTTTCCCCACTATCACACCCAAGGACCTCGCTTCTAGTCGGCAGCCTTTGGCATTCGGGGAAATGCTCTTGAGGCCATGTGACCAACCATGTTCGGGTGCCTTTGGGTGGCTTCCAGAACCGGGAAATTAAAAAGTGGTATCAAAGGAATTATTTTTTCTTGATTTACGGTTTGGAGACTTTAGACATGGGTGGGAAGGAATATGTACTTGATAAGAAGATTTTCCCAGGAGTAGCTAACCCGTGTACAGGGAAAAGTCAATATACCTCATTTATTCCAATTTGGTGGTTTTTCAGGTTTACGGTTATTCTGATTTTAACCATTGGGTGACTCAGATATTTTTTACTCTTACCATTAATGATATTGAGGTTAAATTTCTGTCTCAACATGATGAGATGAGGATATTCCATCTCATGCATCATATAGACACTTTCTAGAAATCACATGTCATGAATTTTTCCATGCCTTATATGATGCATTAGCGATTTCATGTTGTTGTAACAGATGATGTGTAAATTATGAATGCTATTGTGAAAGTTTCCCTAATAGAAATACCTGATGTATGATAGGATATTGTTTGTGCATAGGTTTTCTTGAATGGATTCCAAACATTTGTTCTTGAGGTGTTATGGGCCCTCCTAGACCGTAATTTAGTGGATCATTGTACTTTTATCCTTGTTTAAAACATGTTTAAGATTCTATACTTTGATTCGTGGGGAGTATGGGACCTAACAGATCGGAATTTGGCACTTTTAAAGTTCATTTTAGTGTTTTCTGGGTTCCAGAGTAGTTTCTATGGCATACTATCTAGAAAAACCCAGAATACATGTTGTGTAGTGTTAACTACACGCCATGTGATCTTATGTTTGGGAAAAATGGGTTTTCTTATGTACACACCGTGAACTTAATGAACGTGACGTGTAGTCTCTAACCATGTCACAGGTCGTGTAGGAAGAGACACAGGATGAGGTAAATCTTGTAGGAACACGTAGTGTACAGTTTGCACACACCGTGTATTGTTGATCTAGTGTATGCCCGTGTAACCAACAACGCGGATGGATAAGACCTTAAGCTATACATGCTATGTCCGCATTGAGCACGTCATGTAGTCTGGCCTAGGTACTCGGCCATGTCACGAACAACATGGGTTAGTGTTATGATTTATCGTACATGCCATGTCCATCTGAAATATGCCGTGTAGTGTCAACCATGTAGCCGACCGTGTATATAACCACACGGTCGGTTGGGACTTCTTAGTACACACCGTGTCCACCTGGAACATTCCATGTAGTGTAACCTAGGTATGTAGGCCGTGTCACTAACAACATGGGTTAGGTGAAGTGTGTTGAGTACACGCTATGTCTTTCTGGAACACGTCTTGTAATTTTATCTTATGAGAGCTTTGTAGATTAACCGTGTGGAAGGACTCGGGCTGGAAAAGAGGATCCAGGTACACTCTATGTGTTAGGAGAACACACTGTTTGTTTGGGGTGTTACACTACCAGTATAGGTAGGAGTACATGCCCATGTATATGTCTTTAGGGGACACACAGTGTAGGAATTGTACACATTGTGTAGTCATGTTTTGTAAAATATTAATGATTTCATTCTCCAATTCCCTATATACACTCCTTGTTTTTAGTCCTTGATAATATGGATCTAAGGTGTGTTCCTGACCTTGTAGAGTCATGCCACCGAGACGTCCTCTGGTTGTGCGCTCATTTCCAGGCGGTGATCAGACACCAGATAGGGTCGATTAGGGACTACCTTCTAATCCTCCTGTTGTGCCCACTTTGGCACCAACCATTGTACCTAACATGGGTGCTGATACACAATTCAAGGATGCCATTTTTAGGATGATGCAGACCTTTGAAGGAACCACCGTCTCCTGCTCTGTAGATGACTGATTTGATGAGGTTCTTCTTGCAGTAGTAGTATCCTACTTTCTCAGGGGATGGAGGACCTCAGGCTGCAGAGTCATGGCTAGAATCCACACTAATGATTTTTGAGAATCTGGAGATACATCTAGAGAAGTGGGAGAAGCTCACTACCTACATGCTCCAAGACTCCACCAAGATGTGGTGGGATGTGATCTCACAGGTGTGCCACAAGCATAATATGTCTTGGGAAGAGTTTGAACACATATTTCACAATTACTTCTATTTGGAGACCTTGAGGGCCGATCGACCCTGAGAGTTCAAGAGTATGAAGTAGGGTACTCTTACAATAATGGAGTATTCTTATCGCTTCATAGAGCTGCAGTGTTTCACACCTATTTCAGGAGGTGATGAGTTATTCCTTGCCCAAATTTTTGTGTATGACCTCAGGCATGACATCCGATCACAGGTGAACACCATCACGTTGACTTCGATATCTTGTATCGTCAAACATGCACTGATCACAGAGTGTAATCTGAGGGATTCTGAAGCTGTGATCTAGGGCGCTTCATCATCAAGAATTAGTTCTCCACCAGCTAGTAGCAGGAAGCACCACCATTATCTTTCTTGAGGAGATCAGAGCTGGCGAGATGCATCTTTCGGTAGCCAGTTGGCGTGTTACCTGTGTGGGAGAAGCGGTCATATGAGGCCACATTTCTCAAGAGACCCTATGGAATGCCAATTTTGTGGCAAGATGGGCCATATTCAGCACTTTTGTTAGTTCTTCTCACCAGCAGCTGGTGACAGGGGTTCTTCTATGACTCCTTCTTCCGGAGCACTGCCACCAGTTTCTCACCTATCTGAGAACTGGAGTTCTTCCAGCCGTTCAGGCCGAGGAGGAGGTCGTGGCTATGGTAGTCAGTCGCCAGTTCATCAGCGAACTCATGGTGGATTAGCTCAGAGTGGTTAGGCAGGGTCACAGGGTCGTGGTATAGGACAGACTCTTGTAGTGTAGCAGACCCAACAAGAGCAGTTTCCGAGACCTTCTATAGTTAGAGGTACAATCTTAGTTGCCTCAGTTTTATCTTCTGATATTTTCTACACAAGGTCCTCCAATAGTATTATATCTATTGATGTTGTAGAGATCCTTGGGCTCTTCATCTTTTCCTCTACCGATATCTTGATTCTAGACACACCATTGGGGTCTAGAACTGCAACTGTATGTCAGTGCAAGGAGTTCCCACTAGAGGTTGGTCGATATCACTACCTATGGGACCTATATGTCCTCGAGATGACATGTTATGATGTAATTCGTGGAATGAACTAGCTAGTACCTTTCCATGAACTTGTCGATTGTTACCACCGCAGGGAGAGTTTCGTATCACCAGAGGGTGGATCCATTCTTCATAAGGGTGAGTGGGATGTCTAGGAGACCAGAGTAGGTCCAGAGCATCATGGGTAGGGAGGATTTATAGCCCAAGTTTCTAGTCTATATCTGGATGAACAGGTTACTTCATAGTTACACTTTCCTCCAGTGGTGGATCATTTCATAGATGTATTTCTAGAGGACTTTTCAGGTTTTCCTATTAAGCGTGATGTAGACTTTTCTTTTGAGATTGTACCAAGAGAGGCACCTATGTCAATTGATCCTTATAGTATGGCTACACCATAGTTTCAGGAGCCCATGAAGAAGTTGGTTGAGTTGCAGGCAAAGGGTTTCATCTAAACCAGTACTTACTCTTCTAGTTCTCCTGTCCTGTTTTTGAAGATGGTAGATGGAACCCTCAGGCTTTTGTGGATTATTGGAAGCTGAACCAGTTGAAATTCAAGAACCGATATCCTTTTCCAAGTACTGATGATCACTTTGATCATCTTCGAGGATCCCAGATGTTCTCAAAGATTGACATGAGGTCTTTTTATCATCAGTTGCGCGTTAGACCATCTAATATACCTCTCAAAGCCTTCCAGAGTCTGTATGGTCTATATGTGTATATTGTTATGCTGTTCGGTCTCATGAATTATCTTGTAGTTTTCAAGGCACTGATGAACCAAGTGTTCCATCCATACTTGGATTCCTTCGTGGTGGTTTTCATGGACAATATCTTGGTGTACTCTCACACTCGACATGACCTTGCAACCCATCTTGAGATTGTTTTGAGTACACTAATGGAGCATCAGTTATATGATATGCCCTCAAAGTGCATCTTTTGGATGGACCAGATTCACTTCTTGGATCATTTTATCTCAAAGACAAGAGTGTGAGTAGACCCAGATAAAGTGAGAGGTATAGTTTCCTGGGAGCAGCTGAAGAACATTATTGAGGTGTGGAGTTTTCAAGGGCTGGTTGGATACTACAGAAATTTCATACCGAACATTTCAGGTTAAGTAGAACCACTGACGGGTCTTACTAAGAATGGTGCGATGTTATTATGGTCAGATTCTTGTGAGTCAGCCTTTGAGGAGCCGAATGGGAGGTTGACTTCTGCACTGACACTGGACTTTCTAGAGTCAGTCAAGAGATATACTATTTACTATGGTGTGTTAGGTATCGTTCTGGGAAATGTGCTTATGAATGGAGATGGAGTCATTGCGTACAGATCTCAGCAGTTGAGGCCACATGAGAGGAATTACTCGACACACGATCTGGAGTTGGCAGCTATTGTTCATGCCTTACGTTGTTGAAGAAATTATCTTATGGGAGAGCACTTTGTGGTTTTCACTGACCACAAGAGTCTCAAGTAGATCTCCACTCATCATGATTTGAATTTGAGGCAACGTAGGTGGGTTGAGTACCAACAATCCTTTGTCCTTGAGCTTGCCTATATGTCTGGGAAAGGCAACACAGTGGCTGATGCGCTGAGCAGGAGGACTAAGATACAGGCAGTTCCGGAGGCCAGTAGTGAGTGGCAGCTTATGGCTATATTCTCGAAGATGAATTTGGATGTTCATGATAGAAAAGGGCATAATTTTTTATCTTCTGTAGCTATTACCTCTACTCTTCTTGATCGAGTTCGAATGAGGAAACTATCAGATTATGAAGTCCTAGTCCTAAGGGAGAGTGTGTTAGAAGAGGACCCTATTCCTAGATAGACCGTAGCTGAGAATGATATCTTGCATTTCCAAGGGTTATTATGGGTTCCACCAGACTTACGCGAGGAGTTGATGTGGGACTTTCATTCATGAGTTTGGGTAGTTCATCCTAGAAATACCATGACGTACTGTGATCTACACCGTCAGTATTGGTCTCTGGGTATGAAGAGAGATGTTGCTAGTTTTGTCATGAGATTTTCCACATATAAGTTGGTGATGGTGGATCATCAGTGACAAATAGGGCTTTTAAAATAGTTACCCATTCCCATGTGGAAGTGGAATGTTGTCTCAATGGACTTTGTGATCGGTTTTCCAAGGTCGCCTCAAGGGAATGATGTAGTTTGGGTTGTCATTGACAAACTCACGATGGTCGCTCACTTCTTACTGATAAAGGAGACATTCAGTGTTGATGAGTTGGGATGGTTGTATATCTGATAGATTTTAAGTATTTATGCAGTTCTAAATTCAATTTTTTCATACAGGGATGCACATTTTACTTCTCGGGTCTGACTGGGGCTTCAGAAGGATTTGGGTACACAGGTACTTTTGAGTATAGCTTACCACCCATAGATAGATGGTCAGTACGAGTGTACGATTCAGGTGCTTGAGTACATTCTCTAAGCAGGCATCCTTGATTTTGGAGGTTCTTGGGAGAATCATATACCTCTTGTGGAGTTTTCCTACAATAATAGTTTTCATGCGACTATCCAGATGGAATCTTATGAGTCTTTATATGGTAGGCCATGCCAATCACCCTTATGTTGGATGGACGCAAGAGAGGAAACTTTGTTGGGAGCATGTATTGATCAAGAGACCACAGAGTAGATAGAGTTGATTCAAAAGAGGATGGCTACTGCAAAGTCTTGACAGAAATCTTATGATGATTAGAGAAGATGACCTCTAGATTTGGTGGTCAGGGATCAGGTTTTCCTGCGTGTCACACCGAGGTTGGGACAAAAGAGGATTAGGAGAGATGGTAATCTTACACCGAGGTATGTTGGGCCATTGGAGGTGTTGGAAAGAGTTGGGCCGGTTTCCTGTTGGTTTCAATTACATTATAGGTAACGAGATATGCATGACATCTTCCATGTTTCATAGCTTTGATGTTACTTCTCAGACTCGTCTCATGTCTTTCAACCCGAGGAGGTTGAGCTCGAAGTGGATGCATCATTTGAGGATAATCATATCCATATTTTGGATCATTGTATAAAGGTTCTCTATGGAAGGTCTGTTCCTCTGGTACGAGTGATATGGCAGTACGGGTAGGTGCATGACGAGACTTGGGAGATGGAGGCCGAAGTACGAGCATAGTGGCCAGAGCTGTTCGATGACTCTTATTCTATGTCGTGCTAGGGAAATTCGGGGATGAATTTTTTTAAGGGGGGATGTTTATAGGAACTTAGATCTTTTTTTCTGGTATGTTTTTCTTTTTCTAGGAGTTATTTGGGAAAAGATTGTTTTCTAGAAATTATCTAAGTACACGCCTTGTACTTTATGAGTACACACCATTTACTTCCTTGCTAGAGGATGCAGTGTGCTGGATGTGTAGTAGCCACACACATGGTCGTGTGGGAGTGACAAGGAGGCCACTTAAAGTGGATTACGGAAAAGGAAAATCCACGCAGTGTACTCCAAAAGCACACACCTTTTATTTTGAATTTTTCATTAAACGTACTGGGGTCGCGTCTGACGGATAGAACCTTCCCCACCTCATTGTAGTTCATGCGAGAGTGTTGAGCAGCTGAATATCTTTGACGAACCCCCAATCTTCCATCAGTCCTCCAAATCAAACACAATTGGTTATGTTTGAATCACATTGGTGAGATCTCTCTTCTTCTTGAGCATCGTTTCCCAATTTCTACTCTTTTCCATGTTTTCGTGGGTTGAAAATTTTATACGTTTTCATAGATATACATTGTTATAAGGATATTAAAGCTTTGATGTTCATATATAGAGATCTCCTAACCCTAAGGTATGTGTTTGTTCCTTTATGTTCAAATTCTTTTAGTATTATGTGAAAATTCCACCAACACCCTTGAACGGGGTATTGTGTGTTTACCATTTTACCCCTATAATTTTCCTACTATTCTTGTATTCTTTTGTAAAGGTAATTATGATATTAATAGTGTTGGTTGCTATGATTTGTATGTATTTCCCGTGCATGTTTTGTTTACGTCCGTTTGGTCCGATTTAGCCAGATTGGCTACCTTTCCGGTTTTCCATGCCTCTTGCTGTAGGATAAAGAGTTGTATTCTGACATGCTTGTTATGTTGTAGACTTCTAATCCATGCAATTCTGTAGGTTTACATGGTAATATTACAGTGTTATTCTCGTTGACCTACACAGGGCCATGAGAACCTGGTGTAGTAGACTATTAGGGGAATTGACCGGGTGTGCTTCCTCAGAGAGTCTTTGAGCACTTTTTTCTATAAAGATGATTAACCAAGTGATCTTCCTCAGAAAGCCTAGAACCACATGGTTATTTAAGGGGATTGACCGAGTGACCTTCCTCAGAGAGTCCTTGTTTGCTTTAGACTATAAGGGGATTGACCACGTGAGCTTCCGCAAAGAGTCTTTTTTTTATTCCTGAACTGTTTAGACTATAAGGGGAATTGACAGTGAGTGATTTCTAAAAGATTCAATGAATGACCTGGGATATAAGTGGAATTAACCGAGTGAGCTTTCTCAGAGACTCCTTGACCTTGGGGCTATAAGAGGAATTGACTGTGGGAGCTTCCTCAGAGTGTTCCTGACTACCATAAACAATAAGGGAAATTGACTGTGAGTACTTCTTTAGAGAGTCATCATTTACAAAACCAGAGATGATAGGTTGTGTGTACATCCTAGAGGGTTACTATGCTTGATTGATTGTTTGACTTGTGGAACTATTTACTAGTGAGCATTTTCCTATTTACTATTTTCTATACTTTTACCTGCCAGATATTCACTGACTGTTAGGCATAGACCTTCGGGTGGTTGCCTATTTGGATTTAGTCTCACACCCATTTGGGCCATTCTTTTGGGCCCAAACAGATTATATTATTGTAGGTATAGATAAGTACAAGCACCCTTCTACTTCAGGTACATGACTTCTTGTGGATTTGGAGAGCATGAGAACAATCATATTCTTGCGATGTTGAGGAGTTGTTTATCTTTTATTTTGTACTTTGGTTTAGTACTATTTGTATTCCAGCATTGTGACTTGTTTGGCTATTTTCCTAGACATATATATCATGCATCATTTTATATATATGTGATCCAGTTGTTTAATTTTCCAGTCTTCCAATGTTAACTGTTGTTGGATATTTACTACTACTACTACTGTATGGAATTTTTTTTATTTCCACTGTGTACTCTGCCAATGAGGGGATAGTTTACCCACTATCACATCCATATCCCTCACTACTATTTGGAAGCCTCTGGCATTCAGGTAAATTTACTTGAGGTCTTGTGACCAACTGGGTACAGGGGGCCCCTGGGTGGCTTCCGGAAATGGGACGTTACACCCTTCATGTAATAAACTCTCATGGAAAGAGTGTTTCATATATTTACAAACATCCATCATCGATACCCAAAATCTCATGCTTCTACCAAGAAGTTATCGTCCAATTATAACCACACCTCATCACAGGGATTCATAGTCAAGGGGACACAAACATGAAGTAGAGGAAATGTTACCTAGTGTGTTTGGTTGTTCCACTCTGTATGTATCTGTAGAGGACCCATGCCGAGGCCTATGGGGGATATACTATAAGTCATAGAGGACCTGTTCCATATCTGATAATGGGTTCCACTCAGAAGTTGAGGACCTAAACCCTAGACAGATTGGGTGTTCTACTCTGAAGGCATTGTGACTCACTGCCCAACTTAAATAAAGTGTACCACTTGGATTTCAATGAGGACCCACTACCCAACTGCACAATATGGAACCCATCAAAAGATAATGAGGACACAATTCCCTACTCAATAAGAGGGTACCACTCAAAATACATCAAGGAACCACTACCTAGATATACTGGAGAGTACCATTCTAATGGTTTGTATGGATCATACGTGATCACTACCATCATCAGTTATTTTCTAAACAAGCTTCATGCCAAGAACATTTCACATCATATCTCATTTGAAATAACTAAAGTAAAAATATAATTATATCTAAACACCACTCAGGAAATGAAACTCTCAGGCCAAAATCTGAGTTCAAATGAAGGATATATGTATGGTCCATGTTTCCATAAAAAGGAACGAGAGGTACATGACATGTGGGGGAACCCACACGACATGTGGTTCCACTCCACTACCAGGTTGTCTCCTCTCCAAAAAATTATTTTCTAGAGATTTATTAATACATGGAATGTAGGGGTACTACACGACAAGTCTTGAACAAAATCAAAATGAATGCATGAGGCTGATATTCAGTCTGATGGTCAAAAACATAATTCCACTTATTTTCCACTATCAACTACCCCAGGTAGATAAACATATCATATCTTTTTGATACTCATGTAAAAATTCCCTAGATAGGATATACACTTCCCAAATCGAAAACCTAGTGAAAACATTATATATCAGCAAATAATACAAGAAACATTCTTCATAGTCCTGGTCTACTTATATGAATAAAATACCCAATACTGGTATTGAGAAGTCCTCCTAGATTTCATGTTATCAATAAAATAGGTATTCCTTCAATCATAATTTCTACAGATGAGTTATATCTGAGATAAGGTTCCATAATAATAATTTTTTTATTTTTCATTTTGTTGACCTAAGGCATGATTCCAAAAAAAGCATCCAAATGTTAGTAAAAAAATTACCTTCTCAGTTTTGGGGTCATGTTGCAGCAAACCGCGTGTAATTTCTGGGACGTATGAAGAAGTTATGTTCGAAACACAGATTTCAGAACAAAATAATAAAAATAATAATACTTATATTATTAATTTAACCATTTTTAGGGGATACATGTTGAAATTGTGACACCCAATGATTTTTTTAATTACTTTTTTAAATTTAATTTAACCTTTGTGATATTTTTCATTACACATAACCCTGAAAAGAGTTTATTTTATATTAATTAATTATTTTTATCTTGTGTTATGTGCAACAGTAAATTAATCATGCACTACACACAACATAAAAGTTAGCTTTCTCTACACTAAACATCCTGGTTAGTTTGTGTTACACGCAACAATGACTTTCCTCGATGGCTTGCGTAACATGCATGGATGTGTTTTTCAAACAATAATATATTATTTAAAAATTATTATTTAATATAATGAGATATAAACTAGAAATAAAATGTTCAGTTAGGAACATTATTAACTAAATTATGAAAATACATGTTTTACAAAAATAAAATATTAATTCCTAGGTTATCAATTAATTATAAATGAATATGAAAACTGATTGAATGAGAAAAAAATATTATCAATTTTCTGGTCACAACATTATTGTACCCTAATATATAAAATATATTTATATTATTAAGTGATATTAATGTAACATATATATTTTATTTTCTATAAAATATTTTTGGAGTTCCTCGAAAATATTTTATAGACATATGATAAAAAATATAATTTTATACATAAAGACAAATATTTTGTATATAGATAGTTTTAACGCCTTTTAATGGGGAATCATTTTTAAATCATATTTTTGGAACTTTTATAGATTTAATAAGTAAATGTAAACATTATCTTTGCATGAGGGACATAAAAATTAGGATATGATATTTTTTATTATTTTTCTGTATGGTTTCATTATTTAATGAAGACTTAATTATATTGGATATTAATTCAAAAAAATCATTGAATATAATTTATTTATACTAAAACAATTTAGTTTAAATTGGTTTCAAAGATTAATTGTATAATATTTTGATAAATTAATCCATTTTAGGTCTTTGTTACCAATTTTTCAATGAAATTAGATAAAAACCCATAGAAAACATGTGATAATTTTTTTTCCGAAAAAGCCGCGGTGTCATCTCATCAACAGGATAAATTTTACATTAATTTATTCCACTACTATGACTGGAATTTGGAAAAATGAATTCCATATTTTGAATAAAAATAATTTCTAATATCTAATTTGTTCACATTTGTTTTGGACGAATATGATAAGTGAAAGTAATGAAAATTAATCATATCGGATAAGGAAAAATTCATCTTTACAAATGACTAAACCATAGATTTAAGACCCAAAAAGACCTAGAAAGTTTTATAACACCCATTGGATGTCCATGAATCAGTCATTTACCTTACATGCTATAGTTTGTTTTGGTTTTATATGACATCTTTCAGGTAAAATCATGGGTATACCTTTCTTTTTTTTCAAAAAATCCATGTGTTTCCTTTCCCATCCTAAAAAATGCCACTACCTATCGCTCTTCATAAAACCTCTCAAAACACTTAGGTTTTTTCAAAATCATCCCAATATACATCCCAAAATTCATCCTTATTCCTATATTATTCTCAATGGGAAAATATCAATCCAAAGAATCCTTTTGGAATAAACTAAAAGGGGTAACCCGATTCAGAGCTAACATATTCTCTCTAGCTCATTTATTTTATTATCCTTCTCCATGACTTCTACTATATTTATTCCATGATTGTAAAAAAAACAAGTATCCTCAATATAATAGTATATTTTTATACTATGTTTCAAACCTACACTTACACATACCTCCATCTAATGGGTACAAACTTACTATTTATGTGTATGACGAATATCCACCTCACAAAATAATGATTGTTATATTTTTATTTCTGCCAATCATGGTGGAAATAATGATTGAAGATATGTACATATATATAAACTATATTAATTAAGTTATTATACTTTTTTTTAATTTTACGACACATATCTTTTTTACTTTCCATTTCGGGTAAATATGATAATTTTGTTTGAGGATGTGTGAATAACCTCCCCCTCAATGTGTTGTGATTCATTCACATACTACATGGAATGTATTATGAACGGGTTTAGTGAAATTATACGATATATATAACATTATAATTATAATTTAATGATATTATATAAATACATATATATATATATATATATATATATATTTCATTATCTTTCTTTCTACCAATATGACAATAAAAATGAAAACAACCTCCATCTATACGTATGTCATACTATCTTAATGAACAGTGTATTCCATTGAATAAATCTTTATTATATAAAAATTTATAATAAAAATATAATATATATAAGTGATAATTATGTTATGTTTTATATTATATATTTTTTATATAAGAAGAAGGACCAATAATATAACAAATTAGGACACATGCGTAGAATAAAGCGAGTATTATCGGAAGTTAACCCTTAACATCAGATGATTAACAAGTGAGAAATATATGGTCGTATTAAGACCATATATGAAATTAAATATCAGAATATGGATCTGTAAAAGATTTATAATTAATTATGATTTATTATACTGTTGTTTTGAATGAGTATCACGAGATTCAAGACCCAAGTTTATGGGATTTCAACTCACTTTTTATTTACGTGAGAAACATGCTTTATTAACTATCCATTACTTTTATGTGGTCTATATACTGAATGTGTATATATTTAATGAATCATATTGTAAATTTTTTTTCATTTAAATATCAATTTTATTATCTTTATTTCTTGGGTTTCACATTTCAAATGCTACCAAATGTTGAAAATATTTCTGTCTCAATTATACTTCTTAGATACTCATGTTCTCTTATGAGCCTTATTTAATTTTGAGGTGTATATAATTCCACTTTAAATGATATATCATGAATCTAATTATTTTAATGATATTATAAGCTTCATCTAATTTCCTTTTATTACATGGAGAGTATGATCCCACATTACGAAGTGACTAGGGTTTATAGAAATAATCTCATATTTTTTCAAGAATTTTTATGTTTATGCATCCTTTATTGAAATATTATAATCTACACCACTTAAAAATTTATGAATTTTCTTCTATAATAGTTATTAATGAATTATTCAAATATTTTTTAAATTTATTCCACTCTTTGGTATATAATATTATTACGAATTGTTTTTAAGAAAGTCAGACTTTAGCATCTCCTTGGTCGTAAATCTAAGTTCATTCAAAACCATGTTTTATAAAAAGTATTTCAATGAATATTGTATAATTTCTATATAATACATAAAAAAATTTCTATATTTTTTTATTTTTTCAATATATTCAAATTAATATTCTTGTTTCTTTTCAAACAAGTAATTTTTCCATCCTTTTTACCATGAAAAATAAATGTTCATTTTACCTCCTATAAAATGTATTGATTTATGAGCTATCATTTCATTAATGATTCCATTTAATTTTTAAAAGGATAATTTTTATGATTTTTATTCAATTTTTTTCCTCGGAAAATTGTTTTTAAAAATTTTCAAGCATTATTTATATGTTTTCAATGTATTTTTAAAAAAATGAGTTTTAGAAACATTTTTCAAGATTTTTTCATATATTTTTGAGTAAAAAATTATCAAACCAAATTTAATGTTTCTTTATATTATTTAAATAAATTTTCAAAAAAATGATTTATAAAATTTTATGAATCTTATTTTTTTAAGGAAAATGGTTTTCCTGATGATTTTATATATTCTTTATAAGTGTTCAAGGAAATTTAAAATAAAATGATTTTCAATTGGTTTAATGTATAAAAAATAAAATTTCAAATAAGAAAGGATATTTTCACCAAGAAACATTTTTGAATGATATTTAAAATTACTCTACGTAAAAAATTACATTTGTTGATGTCACTCATGCTCATTTAGGAAATAATCTAATGGTTTCCTTCAAATTAATTCTAGGAATGAGTTGTTCTTAATGTCTCGGTCTTTATGAATCATGTTTCCCGTTCCCAAGTTATGTGTTTATGAAATCTATTTCTCATTTAAGGGTTATGCTTTAGATGAAATTATGTTGAATCCTATCTTTTTCCAAGAGTAATGATTTGTCTACATGTTTATAATACCAATTTCATTTCATGGTTATGAAATTATTATTTATTATCTTGTGGAAGATGTATCTATGATTTTATTATGAGATTAGTGGGACCTATATCTCCATATAAAGCATTGGATAAAGATTTATATCTAATGAGATAGACTAATATGGTCATGGGAATGAACCTTGACTACTAAAATGGCTATAGGAGTAAACCATGACAACCAGGATAGTATGAGAAGTGAATTCATGCTACTAAGACGGTCATGGGAGTGAACCATGAAAACCCATATGGTATAGGGTGTGAAACCATAATACCAAGATGGTATTGATAGTGATACATTGGATACTATGGAAATCATATTATATGCTTTTGTTTCTACAATAATTCCTTGTTTTATTCTTATGTTGTGCTATAAAAAATTATGCTCATAATTATATTATGTACAATTTATTATGAATTTATAATCTTTATTATGATCTCTAATATGTATCTTAGTGTCTTATAATTTTATTCCCATGTTCCACACCCTTAGTTCATGTTATTATTATACATTTCCATTATTTAGCCTTAGTGAGCATCTGATCTCACCCTGTTTTATGATTCATTTCTCTAGGTTATGAAGAAAGGTTTTAGGAATAAGCATTAAAGTTGGATATATTTATTGTATATGTGGAATATAATTCACATAGACACATGGGATTGTTTCTATGTTTCTAAAGATAGTAAAATATTATGGTTCTCAAGAAATATTTATTATAATGTAATAAATATTCATAAAAAATGGGTAACATCTATGTATGTTAAGCCTGAGATGTTATATATGGTCGGGCACCTCCTTAACGTACACACACTAAGCTCTCCAAGCGCCTATCGTATATTTATTTAAGGACTTTATTTTTATTTTCATTTAATCTATTAAATATTATTATCATTATTATTTTAAAGTACCTATAATAATAATAATAATAATATATTACTCACTTCATTATGTAGGTGGCACGTCTCCTTCAATGCTCGAGCATCCATCTCTGCAATAGCTTTTTTGTTTCAATAAAAATTATATTACTTAAAATCATTAAATTAAAATGGGGATTCCTCCTTAAGTAAAATACATTTAATTTAATTGACCACACACATATTATGACACAGTTATTATTTTTTAATATAATAATAAATAAACATCCATTAATATTTATCAACACAACACCATTATTATTAATATTATCAACATTTAAATCTCACCACATTATCCTTGTACGACCAGCTTGTTATAAATTCGAGTATCGACATTTTCACATCAACACCAATTAGCCTCGACCATGGAATTCCATACACTTCGTCTACAATAAATTGATATCATTACACCACATTTCATCCCAATGTAAAGACTGGGAAAATGGGGATCACCTATCCAATCCTTAACCACCTAAAATCACAAAACTCAAACCCATTGTACCAAACTCATCCATTCACCAATAACCATCCCAGACCATTATCAATATATCCCCAAACCTTCGATTCTAATGTTGTCTATTCCATCAAAATGAATTTGGGGGTTTGAA
The DNA here is from genome assembly GCA_963277665.1 of Viscum album. NCBI lineage: Eukaryota > Viridiplantae > Streptophyta > Magnoliopsida > Santalales > Viscaceae > Viscum > Viscum album. Next base: position 1,367,531,421 of record OY728131.1, on the reverse strand, counting down.
AATGATGTATCCCACTGTATGAAATTTGAATCATGACCATGGGTTCCAACGATGAAGAATGTTAAGTATCATTTGAGAAAAAACCTATAACCAAGGAGATTAGTATCATTTACCAAGGGTTCCTGAATAAAGATTTCATATAAAAAATTTGTGGGAATGTAGGCATGAACACAAAATAAATTGACAGAATATTTTATTTAAATATATCGGCTCATGAGATGGTGCATTTAAACACAGATTAAATGAAAAAATTGATAGTGATCAATATTTAAATCAAAAGGGTTGGAAAACACAATTGATGAGTCCTACCTCAATTATGGATTTATTGTTGGTGAATATCACATCTGCTAATGATAAATATTATTTGATACATCATTCACCAATCAATTCACCTTGATCTGATCACCGGTCTTTAACCAGTATCAATCATCAAACTAACGAGTCTACCCTCTTCCTCTTAGAACCGAAATGGTTTATACAGACAACCCCTTGAAAATTTCCATTAGAGGGTTATTTCTTATTTCACTGAAACGTGTGTTCTTGTTTTATGAATCACTGCATCGAGATGGTTTCCATTGGATTTATTCAAGGAACTGGAAACTTCCAACAGTTCTTTATCCAATGGGGACCTAATTTCCAAAGGTAGTAGATTGTTATGTTTGAACATTATAATACATTGGAACATCGATTGGTCTAGAGGATGAGAGGTTGGACTCATCACATGATTTTTGGGGGAATTATTGTATACTAAGAGACTCTCTTTATAAATATATGATATTTTTATGAATCATATTAATTTACAATGTATAACATAATATTACCTCGGAAATTTGAATCACTTATTAACAAGTGTAAAAAATAGAATCATCCACATGTATTTGAGGTTCTTCATTAATGTAGATATCCATATGTATTTTTGGTTCTCCATCAATTGTATCCTCTCATATACCCAAAAATCCCGGAGACTGGCAAGATGCCTACTCCTATAAAATATATTAAATAAAAGTAAAAATGCATAGGAAACCAGAGTCACAGAACATATCAAGAAAGAAGGGTATAAACCTCACCACAAATATCAGCAAGGACTAGGCCATTACCAAAATCAGGCAAGACTCATGACCAATTGGAACTAACCTCTATGATTGATCTCCTGGACAGAGCATCAACAACCCGATTGAACTCATGATAAACATGTGTTACTTCAAGAGAGATCACCTCCGCCATCCAAAGATATTCGATGCAATCAGGAAAGATCATCCATGGTACATTCTGCGAGAGATCTCAAAGAATTTTAACAGAAATAGTCGAGTCAGACTCCAACCATAATCGATTCCAATTAAAGTGAACAACATACATGATTGCTTTAATAATAACAGAAATCTCTACTTCAATGGAATGACTGTTGCCAATAAAATGGGAGAAGCATCCTTTCACAAATCCGCGGGAAGTTTTAAAAACACCACCGTAACCAGAAGGGCCTGGAGCACCTGAGGCCTCTATATCTACGTTGACTTTGACCAAACAATGGATGGGCAGTATCCATCGAACATAATTCATCATTAACAGTTTCTTGGACCTTCAATGCTCACCAGCTGATCTCCAAAGAACAAGATCAGAAACATCATTATTCATAGAGCCTATTGGAATAAGGGAGGCAGCACAGATTGCATGATGTGTGAACAAAACACTATTATGAAAGGATGTCTTAATGTTATTTAAAGCTAAATCATTCCATTCCTTCAAAATAAAAGAGAAGACACTCACAACAACAGAAAATCTAAGGGAGTGAATCTATTCACTGCACTCCTTTCGACAGATGGACTAAAATAGGTCCTCCAGAGATTTTAAATTAAAGGAGAATCTGAAGAGATCCTGTAGATAAATCCAAAACCTGCTCGTGAATTGGTAGGAGATAAATAGGTGGTGATGTGTTTCATCTACATCAAAACATAGGAGACATTTTGGGTCCAGCTGAACCCCAATGTTCTACAATAGGTGCTGTAATGGAAGGCACTACTTCAAGATTTTCCAGATGATGGTCATTGAATCAGGTGGAATAAAAGCAGTATGGACACCTTTGATCCTAGAGGGAGGGTTCATGGAAGGTCCACAAGACAATCGTCGACAATCCTTAATATAAAATATTCCATTTAAATTGGAAATCCAAATGAGATTTTCAGAATCAACATGTTGATATCCTGAGATCTTCAAGAAAATATGATCAAGTAATAACCCATTAATATTTACAATAACACGGATACCAGCAATATCACAGTTCATAGGGATGGAGGAACAGTAATGTCATCACAGATGGGTTTGGACAACCAAGGAGTTGTCCAAATGTTTAGTGGAGAGTTCTCACAAACAATCCATCTCGAGTTTTCCATAAGACCTGCATAAGACTACATAATGGAATGCCAAACAGAGGAAGTCATGTAATAACCATAACCATGATGATGCTTTTCCAGAAATCTGGAATAGAGAAACACTCCAGAGGGATTAGATCTAGACAGTAGATTCCATACAAACTTCTTAGTCAAAGCATCATGGAAGACCCTCAGGTCCTTCACCCCCATTCCCCCCATTTGGGTTGATTTAATATAGTCTTTTCAGGCCACTATAATAAGATTTCTCCCATTAATTGATACAGTCTAGATAAAATTTATGATCAAGACAATCAAATCTATAACATGTTTTATTGGCCATATGTAAAGAGATAACGAGTAGACAAACATTGATGTAATCACTGAATTAACCCAGAAAATTTTTCCAGCATGAGAAATATTCGTTCCTTTCTAGTTCATTAACTGAGTAGAAATTTTTAGAGCAATGATCTCAAGATAGAATCACTTCACTCTTCCCGAAAAAAGGGCACACCAAAATAATTAAAAGGTAGAGTTATTAGATTCATTCCAAGGTCCAAAGAGATTCTATTCTTTTTCGAGATGGTTATACCTTCCATGAACATAACCAAAGACTTATTCCAACTAATAACCTGACCTGAAACCTCCTCATAATGTGAAAATATACCCTTGATACAAGAAATGGGAACCTTTTCTTCCATTCCAAATAGAAGAATGTCATCGGCATTGAACAAGTGAGAGGGGGCAAGAATATTCCTCCCAATTTTCATATTTTGGAACCAACCCAAATTAGCAAGGTCATTTAGACACCAACTCAAGTGGACTTCAGCAATCACAAAAAGTAATCCATAGAGAGGGTCTCCCTACCTTACCCATCTTGTACATAGAAATAATCCTCTAGGAGATCGATTAATTATAACAGAGAGCCTCAAACTTCCCAGGATGGAGCCAACAAGACCAAAAAATATCTTTGAAAAACCATCTCATATACTATTTCAAGATATGTTTAATCATCGTTATGATGATACTGGGTTTTAAGCCACTAAGCGGGGAACTTTTTAATTTACTGACATCCATTAAGATGAATGTATTTTTGATGATGGGATCGTACCCATGAAAAGTATTACCTACATATCATTGTGAAAGGAATTAGGACCCTCGTAGTTCGGTGATGCTTAATCTGATACCTCATACCTTTTAAGGTCAAAAGATAAGGACCTAACTGTACATTTTAATGTCACGTAGTAAATAAATATAAGAAAAATGATCTTAGTCAAAGTTAGGTGTTGGACTTATGTTGAGCCAGCCCAAGGAACATGGAAAGGATATGGGTTTACAAGTAAGATTAGACCTCGTGGGCAATACAACCCTAGGAGAAAATGGTTTATTTGAAGTGTTGGGTTTGAACCTCAAGGAGGCTTCCTACATATCCCATTTGGATAGGAATCAAAGCCCATGTAGTTTGATGAAAATCATAAGAGAGTATAGTATTTTGAGAGAAATGTGTTTGGGATTACATCCTTACAAGGACTATACTCTCCTATGAGATTCAAAAAATGACATGAAGATAAGGATATATTCTTCAGTGGAATAAATGTTTAATATTATTGGGAGAAGCCTAACAATACATGAAATCATTAATCGATATGAATCCAATTCTCAATTATTGGAATAAGTATTTAATCTTGTTAATCATTATCTGAGGTATGGTCAACGATTTTATGGCGAATTGTCATTCCCTAAACCATGACCTTTTTCTAAACAATCCCATTTTACCTATAGATAAATTTTACTTTTCACAAGATCATAATGTTATTCCAAACTAATAATCCACATCTATAAGAATCACTTGACATGACCGAGCATGTATTAGAACAATATTAATTATAGTGTGAGATGGTATTAAAGAGATAAACAATGATCCTATGACTTTATCCACGAAAAATAATGTTTAACCCTTATAATACAATAATACACCCCTAAAAATTCTTTTCATGTTGAGGAGTAAAAAAAATTAAAAATTCAACATTTGTGTGATAGTTGAAGAATTGATGGGATGTTTACCAAAAATTGAATATTTATTTCACTAATGGTCTCTTCTAAACTGGTAAATGACTTTAAAATCATTTTAATTATGATTGTTTTTGTTTCTTTTTAACATTATATTGATTATCTTAATTCTTAGTTTACATGAAATTAATGCATTTTTTTCATTCCAATGTTTTTGTATTTTATATGATTATATAATTTTTTCAAGTTATTAATTGATATTATCTTATGATATTTATCTCTTTTTATTTCATATGGTTTTTTTGAATATATTTATTCAAATATTTTATATGTATTTTAATCATTTTCCTGAGTTTAAGTAGAATATTTTATTTATATGATCCCTTAATTGTTAACCTCTTAATCAATATATGCCAAATTAATTTTCCAATCAGTATTATTAACTATTTAGTATTATTTGTGGTGAATATTGATTTTATTTCTTATTCTATATATTTTTTATAAAACAAAATGGCGAGTAATAAAAAGGAACTGAATTTTTTTGCGACAATTGTTTTCTTATTATTCCAGAGGAAAAAATGTTTGATTTTTAAATTATTATTATCAAGATAATAAATATGTAACATCCTAATATTTATATGAAATATACCTATTTTTGAATAATTTTATTTCTTCGATGTCTTCAAATACAAAAAACACTAGCTTAATATGCATTACAAGAAAAATAGTGTTCCTACATAAAAACATTTTATTTAGTTGAATTATTTAAACAATAAAATTATAACCTATACATTATAATAGATGGTATGAAACTAATTAGCTAAATTATTAATTTATGGCTTATACATGTATAACCCTTTTGGAAAATAAAATTATGACTTTTTAAAAAAAACTATATAAAAGTGCACATTCTGGTTTTATAGCAGTAAAATAAAAAAATAATTAATGATGGATTATATTAACGAATTATATATATAATATGTTCAAAATAATTTTTAATATTTATTAAACATGTTTTCTTGAAAAGATATAAAAATAAATCCATTTTTATTATTAAAAATTTATATTTTTGTAAAGGTTGTGTTCCTGCCTTTTGATAGGCAACTTGTTATAAAACTAAATGTCGAAACATTTTGTAATTTTATTTTATAAAATAAAAAATTATCTTTTAATGTGAAGTATAAAATTTTTCATTGGTTAATATTTTTTAAATACTATGATATGTTTCATTTTTTAATAAAGAGTCAAAAATACTATACTTTAATTGAAAAATGATAATTTATATAAATAATTTATAATAATAATTTTTTTTCAAATTGTTTATAAAATGAAATTAGCATAGTTATAAATCTTTTAATTCAATTATGATCATTTTAATTCTTTTCATATCGAATTTGGATATAATCTCATTTTAATATTATGACATTTTCACATTAAAACCCCACATTCTTATCTCATATATGTGATTTCATTTAAATTAATATTAGAAACATTAGTGTCTTTAAATTTGAAAAATGGATTCTTTATTTGGAATCATAAGGTCAAAATTCATCAAATATGTCCCTTTTATTTTTTTAAAATATGAATATTAAACTTAGTAATTTTATTACCACGGTTAAGGGTAAATGGAGTACTTAAGGGTAATTTCGTTTCATAAATTATATAAAATATCCATAATATTTATTTAAATATTATATTAAGAGTTTTTGTTGAAAAAAGCACATTTGGGTAAAATATGGGATGTCTCTGAGCCACATAGAGTACTTTATACTCTTATAGTATTTTATTTAATGAATCGTCAAAGAAGACATACTCATGTTTTAAATAATTATAAAATTCATTATATTTGGATATTTAGAAGATATATTCAACTATAATGTTTCATTATAAATTTAAAATATTAATATTTCTAATGGAAATTTATTTTTAATTTATAGTGAATAAATAATTACCTTAAATAATTGAACAACATTAATGTAGTAAATATTTTATTAATGGGAAAATAAAATAAATGATATTGTCATTATGAAAATAAATATAATTTTAGATAATAATGATCATCCAAGATATTTTTTAAATACCTTTATATGTTGAGGATTTATTAAAGGAGTTTTTTAGAAGATATATTTTGTTAATGAATTTTATAAAAGTAAAAGTAATGATTAGTGTCCAAATTGAAATTATTAATATTTTAAAATATATAATAATTTGATAAATGATATAAAAATCATATAAATATTTAAGTATTCCAAGAAAAATTATAAAATTTAAAATTTCATCCATGATTTATTTATGGTTCCATTTTAATTTTATTATTCAAATATTTACCCTTAAACAATAAATATCAATGATGTCATAAAAAATGAAAGGGGTTAAATAAGAGTTAAACAGAAATATAAGGATAAATAAACTTCAAATCAGAATTATTTTTTACTGTATTAATACATTTAAAACCATAATAACACTTTACCATAAATAAACCATTTTTAAACCTTTTGGAATAGAAATTAAATTTTTATTAATTCAATATTTCGATAAATTCCAAGGACTCCCCCCTCTCTTATAAACGAGAACATCTTCTACTTTATGATTCAGTCATAAAAATATATTTGGCTAGTAAAAACCTTATAAAAATATCATTCTGTAATTTTTTATTTCATCTTATAATCATTACCTTGGGTAGAAATCCAACCAAGGAAGTACATTGGTTTAAACCAAAAGTAGATACCCAATGAAGAGGCAATGTTCATCAATGAATGTGTTTATTTTATTTGATACCTAAACCCATTTAATTATTTTTATTTAATTTTTAAATAATAACCAATGTATCTTGAACATACATAGATGTTTTTATTTTAATAGTATGTCAAAAAACTATACCCACTTCCATCAAATAGGATATAGAATCATTATTCGTGTGTCTGATACACAACCACCGCGCAAACTGATGACATTCATTCCTCAATTAACTCGTTTAAAGGATAGAAATAATAATTGAATTATAGTTAAAATATAATATATAATATTTTTATGATGTAATTATGACTATGTTATTTTTATATCACACATACCGTCATCCTTTTCATTTTGTGTGTATCGCGGACTATAGTCTCAAAAAGTGTTGTGATTCAATTACATATTACATGAAATTTATTAATAATGGTTTTAATAAAATTATGTGATATATATGATATCAAAATTATTATGGAATGATAATATATCTTAAAATTCTATTTCTTTTAATTTGACTATAAAATGAAAACATGATTCTTGTGTACGTACTGTCTATCGTCTGCATGAATGGTCTGTGTTATATTATATGTCTAAATTTTTAGAATGTACAAAAATAAATATATAACTAATATATATTATATTTATATAATCTATATAATTATTAATTTTATAAAATAATGATATATTTAAGAGGACCACATATAAGAATTTCGAAACATGTATGAAAAAGAAAGTTGTTATTACCCTGAACATAACATTGACATTGCGTTATTCATAAAAGAGTAATATTAATACATAATTTAATCATATTTGATATGATATATTAATATTATTATATTATACATGTATTTTAATATTATATTAATTCTACATGTGTTTTTAATATTCCTGAAGGTATACAAGACATAAGGTAATGGTATTTCAATTCTGACTTTTATTTCAATGATAATTACACCATATTCCCCACCCATTTATTTTAGTGGGAGTATATAATATACGTTAATTTAATATATGATATATAAAGGTAAATTTATTTTTATTTACATATCCATTTTTTATCTCCATTTAATGGGTTTTACGGTTATAAAGTTACCAAACTGATAGGGTAATTTTAACTCAATATGCCTTCTTTAAGAAAAATGTGTTCTTATGTAGCTATATTCATTTAAAAGGTGTATATAATCCCATTTTATAGGTTTTATCTTGAATAACATTATTTTTATGATATTATATGTTTCACATAATGTTACTCTTTCTGAAGTTGTAAATTTTATTTATTCAATATACATGTTTTCTAGAAATGTTATCGAAATTGTTTACAAATGAAATTTTAATAATTTTCCAGAAAAAAGGTTTTAAATTATTTCTAAAATGGGGTTAAAAATACATATTTTAATATTTAAACCTTAGATTAAATGAAAAATTATTCATTAAATTTTAATTATTTAAAAATAATTTTTCAAAGAAGAATGGATATTTTCATTAATAAATGTTTTAAAATTACTTTTAAAAATTATTTAACATCTAAGATGAAATCCATTTGTGTTACACATGCCTTATTGGGGATATGTTTCATGGATAAAAATATTATTCCTTATCTAAATGGTATATTTTTATGATGGAATGATGTTCATGAATTCTATTTATTTTTGATGTGTTATATTATGATGAAATGTTTAATAAAATCAAGTTTTTTTATCTGTTTTCATATGATGAAAGATTTATATTCATGGGGGATACATTTGTAGGATTTTATTTTATTTTGGGTGGGACCCATATATTTCTCTAATTCATTCAGTTAATATAAATTTTATATGATATTAAAGTTTACATGGGTGGTCAGCACAAGCCTTGTAATGCCCCGACCCCAGTTACCCAGAGTCGGTTCATTATTACATAAAATTTGCATGATTATATGGAATCAGGTCCCGAAAGACTGATTAGTTTATCATTTTTGGAAAATATATTACATACATTAACATTACATTAAACATTAGAAAATTAAACACAACATAAATGATCCTTTGAGAACGCCATTAATCCCCCAGCTTAACCCTTCTTATCAATCACAAAACACTTCTTAGTTTATAGGGAAATAAAACAAAAGAATGCGGTGAGCTCAGATTCTCAGTAAGGATAAAAATATAGATGAAACTTTCATAAATAATAATAAACATTTAAAGAGATGTATAAGACTAAAATAAAAGCCTTTTAATCATAAAAATCAGCATAATATGGAAAAGATAAATCAAATAATGCCATTTACTTATTCAAATTGATATTCTACTAGTAGAATAATCTCATGCAATATCAATAGCAAATTTCATAAAAATGGAATGGATAATTCCAGACTTCATAACCACATAGGCAAGGCATTGTTCCATGAATACAAATAATATTTTTTTAATGTCTTGGGCTAATAGCCTAGTTTGTCTGATGAGACCTACTGATTCCCTGAGGAGCTATAGCAGGCTCCCCCCGTCACGTACTATTTCCAATGCATTCATCATATGAAAAGGATTCAACATAACATAAACATTCATAATAAAACTAAAATACTAAATGTTAATAATTTATCCATAAACCATGAATGGTGTAAAATAACCTGTCCTTAGTCAAACACATCACTACTCATTCAATACAATATTGAAGATTGTATTTACAGTAAATCAACCTCAATATAGAATAATATGCAAAAAATATTTTAACATAGTTGAAAATGATTTGTAAAACTCTTTGAGAAAATACCCATTTTTGATGAAAATATATTAATGTCACAAAAATTTGAAAGGAATAAATTTAATGGCATTTTGGAATCAAAGTTTCCCATAACACTTTGAATCTTTTTAGAGGAATTAACATTTTGAAAACATTCATGTCTATATAAATAAATCCTTAAATGCTATTTTGAAAACATGGACACTAATGAAAATGATTTAGAAGAATAAATATTTGAACCATTTAAAATTATCATATATTTAAAGAGTCCCTTCCATTAAACCATTAAATATTCATTTTGAAAATATTTTTATGATTCACAGATGTGGATGATAAAAAGGTCCTAGTAGATACTTATGTAAAAACAATCTCAGATAATAAAGAAATTGTGAAATAAACCCTTACCTTGTCCTTTTACTTGGTTGAGGGTACATTATAATCTTGTATAATAGTTAATTTATTATTATTAAATAATAAAATAACCACATACTTATATATGATATCATATATGATCTTCTAATATGGATTTGTTAATAATATATTATTAGTATCATAATTTCGGGTGTAAAATGATCAATTTTCCTTTATAGGCTTGGTTATGTAAGACATGTTAGTTATGGATAATATTTATTTGATTCATATACAGAATTATGTTATGTTCTTAAAAATTATTTTTAATCATAAAATGAAAATTATTCTTGAATGATTACGATGGGGAATGAATCTTCTCGTGCTCATGGAGACGGTAATCGCTACGTACGCCCGAGTGACTATATCATTATATTGATGGAGAAATAATATGTAATTGGATGGTATATCATATATAAATAATCATTAACATGTTATATTTATTATTTACTTTAGTTATACTAATTACTTTACCAATCAAATATTGAAGTGTTTGAATAACAAACTACACCACGACGTGGAGACGGTAAGACGTATGTACGCACATATGGTGACTTTTTAAATTATAATATGGGTAGAATAATGATTATTATTATACCATATTTATAATAACATTAAAGTATGTAGAAGGTACAAGATTTATTATTTTGGTATTGTTAAAACAAAAAAATATGAAGTGGAAGTAGTAAAGAACTTGAAGAGGGGGGTGAAATTATTACCTCTTGTTCAGGTGTTTCTTTTTCAATTGATCAAAAGGGCTCATTAGGATAGATTTATGATCATATTAAGGACTATAGGTTGATATGAGGGATTATTAAAGGATATTTTCATAGGGTTTATCCGGGCCAAATGGCTTTGGAGGTGTTATATTGAGAGAAGGTAAAGTTCCCTTTTATAAGAGGGGTGAGTGTCACTTTAAGAAAAGATTATAATATTAATTTATTAAACAATAATATTCCATTTATAATGGCTCAAAATGAATTCATTTTAATCCTTAGGTGGTTATGGGTCTAAATCCTCTCAACAAGTTGGTTTTATACATGTTTAGGTTTCCAATTTAACCATATCATTTAGATTTTACTCTTAGATAATCAGTTTAACTTTTATGGTGTCTTCTTGTATTCTTACACTATATGTTTAATAAACATACTATAAACTTACAAGAGAACCTAAAGTTGTTAATTAATGACATAAAAAATATTTTTTAAGCTCTTTGGCCGAACCATAGCTTTTTAGGAATATTATATCAACGAATAATATAATATTTGTTTTCAAAATAAATTTATATCAATTTGGACACTATTTGGTATTTTGTTTCTATGAAATTCATAACTACCTTATCCCTTCAAAAAAAATTATCAAATAAACCCGAAAATCTCATATTATCTTAGAAAATAATTTTACTTTTTTAGAAGTCTCAATTTACATTAATTTGGATATTTAAAATGTCAATTATTTTATAATTTAATTAATAAGGTAATTTCTGTATCATCATTATGTCCTAAATAAATTAAATTATTTGATGTCTAAAAATTATAAATAAAATACCATTATATAGGAAATCTTCTTATCTTTCTAATGAAAATTTATAGTATAATTTATATTGTGTGTAACCCTATATAAAAAAATTTTAGTTATTAAACTTTGAATTTAACACTATTAATTATTCTTTATGTAAAATAATAATAATTGTCCTAATCTAATCCATGTGGATCTAAAGAGTCATATTTTATTTTTAAGTGTGATTTTGGTCAAAATACACTATTCCCATAGAATTAGGATATGTGTTAGGGTAATTTTAAAATAATTTTTACCTTTAATTACCCTATTTACTTTTAACCATGGTAAATAAAAGTCAAAAGTTGCAATTAAAAAACATTAGTTTCATCTTATTGAATCAAATTTTACTTATTGATTTCAACTGTGTCTCTTTTTTTTTAAATTCAACTCACAGATGTTGTGAAATTAAGATTTATGCAAATTTTCTAACATTCCTAGAAGGTGGGAAAAAGAGGTTAAAAGTTCAATAAAATTTTATACGTCTAATTTTATTATAAAATGGCACCAATGAATTACATTGATATTATGTAGGTATTATATATCTAATTTGACTTAAAATAAATTAAACTAAAATAATTAATTATTAAAATAAAAAGTCAGTTTTAGATAATAATGTAGAGTTTTTCACTATTTATCAAAAATTGAATGTTTTCCTAAAAATATCTAATATTCTCCCTAAGCTAATTTTGATATTACAAATCCCATAAAGAAGTCTATTTTACCAAATTAAAAACATTGAAGTTGCATTTATTAATTTAAAATTACTTCCTATTTTCAAAACCTAAAAGCGGGTTTCACTAAATTGAATATATAAAAGTGTCAAATATTAGTTTTAAAAAGGTTTCTCCATTAAAATGTGGTAAAATTGAATTTTTTGAAAAATACTTCTTTTATCTAAAAAAATGAATTATGTACTATATTATATCTATGAAACATATAATATGGCTGTTAAAATTATATGGGATTTATAAAATTCAAACTTCAGTTAATACTATTCATAACCCCTTTTGAACAGCTAGTTTGGTAAGTCGTGGTGCATTTGAACTCAGTGTTTTGTGTAGTGATAGTAATTTAATTACTTTACGGAAATAACGTACTATGAAATAATGGGGTGTTACATTCTCCCCTACCTCAATAAATTGTTTCCTCTCAATTTGAAATTTTTATTAGATAAATAAATGGTTAAAAATAGTAAAATACCTTTGTGGAAAACCCACATCATAAATTGGGTTAAAAAACATTAGTCTCAATAAGTGGGAAAGGAAAAAAGAAAAAAAATTTACCAAATTATGTTCTTGTTTAAGAGAAATTTTTTGTAAATTAGAGACACATAATTGGAGGGAATATTTAAATATTTATAAGGATAGATTGAGTTCATCAATCACAAACATGTGTAAAATTGAGGGCCTCAAATCCATCAATCTAAGATGACGTAAAATATCATCTGTTCACCAAAACATAAGGATTTAGGATAACAAATTTTTGGTTTTAAGATCCCATTCCTAATTTTTAAGAATTATTTTATTCATAGAATAAGATTAAAAAACATACGTGACAAGTAGAGTTTCATCCTTCAACTAATTCCTACCATAAAATTATCTTTCACTCTAAAAGATAATAAAATTAAAAAATATTCTATTTATCCTAATCATATATGGTTCCAAAAATAATGAATTTATAATTCATTTTTCAGACTATTTAAAAAAACTATATTTTATAAACTTTGATATCACATATATCAGTGGGAGGTGACCCACCCTTATCGCCCTTCAGTTGCGGGTTTAAGTCTCGTGACCTTCCCAGATGTGATATTATTACAATCCAAATATAATCTCACGAAACCATTTAACTTTAACAACAATATCCAATGTCGAACTTAATCGATTCTAATCTTTAGACTTATCTAAAATACGGCTGTCCAGACTCACAATCCAAAATTTATAAAGAAGGTAAACAAAATGACAATCTTTTTTTCCATGTAATAACATGTAAATACATTCATCATGTTTTCTTTTTTAAATACTATAACACCCAGAATTACCATAAAACTTTATTGATTACATCCATTCTACCTTATTCCTTATATAATACTAGATATAATATTTTTATCGAAAAATATTGTAAACTCCACCAATGATGGAATATACAAATCATTAATCAGTTTAAGGTATTCCATAATATACAATATAATTTATCCAAATCAATCATATATTATTCAAAAATCACTACCTCCATATCAGAACCATATCATGGTTTATTTTTCTCTCAACTATATATTTTCCAAATAAATTAACCTGCTATTGAGTCACTTTTCTTGGTCCCCCACAGTCTCACGTCCTTAATGAAATAGTACTATAGTATAGTCCTTTTATACTATATAGTTCATATGACATGTAAACCATTAATACAATACTCAAATGAAACAATACATTAATAACAACATAAGAAATATAATCATTCCACTTCATCTTCAGTTGTATCAAATCTTGATTATTATCAAATAGTTGCATTTGGGGTACTCTGATGATTTGGACATTGATTCGCGTAGTGTCCTAACTCCTTGTAGATGAAGCAATGTACATTTCAAACCTTTTCATTAGCCTTGAAATCACGTACTTGGTGTCCTTTTTCTCCACAGTTTTAAAAAACTCACATTCTCGTGAAGAATTTACCAAGGTTATTTTTTCCACAGTTATCACATATGGTAAAATCCTTCTTTCCCCACTTCCGTTTAACCTTATTTCTATCTTCCATCCTTTTCTTCTCCTACATCACATCAAATACATTGGACTCTTTGAAATTTTTACTTATCTTATTAACAAATGATATTAATTTTTAATATGATGAGGATATGTGGGAGACTATTTCCCTCTTAAATATTAGCGTAATACGTTGAATGATAGGATCCTACTTATTTATTCGATCATGTGTATTGTTGGAATTCTCATTCCTTCTACTAGGCACCATTTCTAAACAATGGCATACACTAGTTTAGTTTATGAATCTCAATGCATAATTACAAAAATGTAAAATTCCTAACGTAAATTGAAAATATTATGCATATAATCTATAATCATAAAATGTTTTCTTTGAGGAAGTATTTACTCTTAAATCCTTCATAATAGATTGTAATGAAAAAGTAAATTATCTTAAGCATATCCCTCATGAGTATCGTATCCAAGAGTACGGTATGGCCCATTTCCATGTACCGGGATACCCTGGGTCAAGCACAAAACTCCTCATCGGTGTTTTCACTCCTAGGTACATCCGTGCTCGAGTCACCTCTACCTGCACGTATCTGGGAAAGATTGTATTTCATGGAAAATGCAAAAAATCTCAACATTACCAAAATTATAGGATGTTCTTCTATACTAATACTTAAAGTCTATCTTAGTTTAATGTTCTCTAATAAGAGTTTATATAAACATATTTCCAAGGTTGTTTCTAAACATCCACTAATACAAATTGTAATTCCCTAACCCCAGTTACCCAGAGTCGGTGCATTGTTACATAACAATGACATGATTATAAAGAATCATGTCCCTAAAGACTGATTAGTTTAGTAGTCTTGGAAAATAGATTACATACATGAAAATTAAATTTCATATTATCAAATAAAACAAATCATAAATGAACCTTTGGTAATGTCATTAATCTCCTGTCATAACTCTTTTTATCAATAATAAAACACTTCATGGAATCCTAGAAAATAAAACATAAGAAAGGGGTGATCTTAGATGCTCAGTAAAGAGAACAATATAGCAGAAACATTCATAAATAAGCATAAACATTTAAGGAAATGTATAAGAATAAAACAAAATCCTTTTAAACTTATACATTAGCTTAATATGGACAGGATAAATCTAATAATTCCATCTACTTATTCACATGGATATTATAATATTCTAATAATAACATGTAATATCAATAATAAAATTCATTATGATGAAATGCATAATGCCAAAGTTCATAACCACATAGTCAAGGTCTTGTGCCAAGACTACAAATAAGATTTTTTCATGGCGTTGGGCCAAGACATTAGTTTGTCTCACTAGACCTACCAATGCATCGATGAGTTATAGTGGGCTCCACCTATCACTTAATAAGACCAATGCATTCATTATATGAAAAGGTTTAATCATAACGTAATCATTCTTATTAAATCTAGAAAAAGAAATGACAATACTTTATCCATAAACCAAAAATGGTATAAAAATAACCCATCCACAGTCAACCATTTAATAACTCATTCAAAACAACATTGAATATTGTATTTATAATAAATCAACCTCAATAAAGAATAATATTAAAAAAGGATGATGACATTATTGAAAATGATTTGTCAAACTCTTCGAAACAAATATCCCTTAATCATGAAAACATTTAAAAGTCACACAATATATAATGGAAGACATATAATGATATTTTTGAATCAATGTTTCCCACACAACATTGAATTTCATGAATGGAATTAACATTTTTAAAACATTCATGTCCATATAAATATATCCTTAAAAATCATTTTGAAATCAAGTTCATTAATGAGAATGATTTAAATGAATAAATATTTATACCATTTAAAATGATGATCTAATTAAAGTGTCCCTTTTATAAAACCTTAAAATATTCATTTTGAAAATATTTTTATGAATCATGGATGTGGATAATAAATATTTCCCATTAGATACTTATGTAAAAACAACCTTGGATAATAAAGAGATTGTGAAAATAACCCTTACCATGTACTTTTCCATGGTAGAGGGTACATTAAACTCTTGTATAATAGTTAAATAATTGTTATTAAATTATACAAGAACCACATACATAAATATGACATCATATAAGATCTTTTAATATTGCTTTGTAAATAATAATTTAGTAGTATCATGGTTTTTTGTGTCAACTTATATGTTTTCCTTATGTGCATGGACAAGTAAGCCATGTTTTTATGGATGTGTTGTATTTTATTCCTATATAGAATGATATTAAGTTCTTAAAAATTATTTTTAATCATAAATTTAAAAAATATTCTTGAATGATTACGATGGGGAATGAATCTCATCGTGTTCGTGGAGATGGTAATCCATATGTACACACAAGAAAAAATATCATTATATTGAGGGTGAAATAATATGTAATTGGATGGTATATCATATATACAGAATCATTAACATGTTATATTTTTTATTTACATCAGTTATACTTATTATTATACCCATCTGAATAATTTTGTGTTTGAATAACAAACTACACCACGACATGGAGATGATAAGCCGTACGTACACACGTATGCTGAATTTTTCATTTATAGGATGGATTGAATAAAAAATATGGTTATAACATATTTATAATAACATAAAATAATTTATAAGTTACTAGATTTATTATTTTGGAATGGAAACAACAAAGAAATAGGAAGATGAAGAAGAAATGGACTCGAAAGAGGGTGGTGAAATTATTATATCTTCTTCGGGTGTTTCCTTTTGAGTTGATCAAATGGGATCCTTATGGTATATTTCAGATAAATGTAAGGAAACTAGGATTATATGATGGAATTTGGGAGGATATTTGGGTAGGGGTTGTCTGGGCCAAATGCATTTGAAGGTGTGATTTTGAGAGAAGGGGAAGTGCCTTTTTATAAGAGGAGTGAGGGTCAATTTAGGAAGGGATTAAAATATTAATTTATTATACCATAATATGCGGTTTATAATTGCTCAAAATAAATTTATTTCTATTATTAGTTGGTAAGGGGTCTAAATACTCTCAACAAATAGGTTTTAGACATTTTTTGGATACCATTGTAAACTTATCTTTTATATTTAACTCTTATTTAAATAGTTTAACTTTTACTATGTCTTCTTGTATTCTTACACTATATGGTTAATTAAATTACTCTAAAATTCCAATAGAACCTCCAATGGTTCATTAAGGACATACATAATACTATTTAATCTCTTTTTCCGAACTTTACATTTTTAGGAATTTTATATCATCCAATAATATAGTATTTATTTAAAAAATTAATTTATGTCAATTTTGACAGTATTTGGTATTTTGTTTTTTGGGAAGTCACAAAAACATTATCAGTTAGAAAAAAATTAATAAAATCAACCCTAACATGTCATATTAACCTATAAAATTAGTTTAATTTATCATATGTCTGAATTTACATTTATTTAGATATTTATAATATCAAATATATTAATATTTCATTAATAAGGTAATTACTGTATCATCATTGTGCCATAAATAAATTAAATTATTTAACAAGTTAAATTTATAAATAGAATACCATTATGTAGGAAATATTTTTAGGTTTCTAATTAATATTTACAGTCAAATTTATATTGTGTGTAACTCTATATTAATAATAGTTTAGTTATTAATGTTTTTATTTAACACATTTAACTCTTTTTTAAATAAAAGAATAATAAATGTCCTAATCTAATCAAAGTGGATCTAAAGGATCATAGTTTATTCCTAATGTTATTTTTGGTCGAATTAAACATATCCAATAGAATAAGGACATGTTTTAGGGTAATTAAAATAGCATTTTTACCTTTAATTATCATATTTAATTTTAACGTTGATAAAGAAATGTTAAAAAGTTACTATTCACCAAAAATTATTTTCATCTTTTTTAATCTAATTTTACTTACTATTGTCAACTGTGTTTCTTTTATTTTTGAAATTCAACTCACAGAAGCGGTAAAATTTTGTTTTTGTCAAATTTCCTAATGTGCCTATAAGGTGGTCAAAAGAGGTTGAAAAGTTCAATAAAATTTTATACATCTAATTTTGTTATATAATGAATCCCATGAATTAAATTGAACTTATATAGGTATTATATATCTATTTTTACATAAAATAAATTCAAATGGAATAATTATTTATTTAAATAAAAAGTCGGTTTTAAATAATAACGTTGTGTTTTCACTATTCATAAAAAATTGAAAGTTTTCATAAAAATACCAAAAAATCACCTTCAGCTAATTTTGAAATTTTAAATTGAAAAAATAAGTCTATTTTACCAAATTCAAAATATATAAGATTCATTTATTAATTTAAAATTACTTCCTATTGTTAAAACCCAAATGTGGGTTTTTAAAAAGTAAAAACTATCAAAAGATTGACATGTGTTTATGTCAAAATATAATGTGAAGTGACTTATAATGACATAAATTGTATTAAATTATAACAATATAATCTAATTATACTTCAAAACCTTAAAAATTAATAATTTAACAGTATAAATTACTTTGATTAAAAAAAGTTGTTTCTAATTAAAACATAGTATTTTTTACTATTCATCAAAATATGAAAGTTACTAGAAATGTACCAAAAAATTATCCAAACTAAATTACTATTTCCCTATTCTAAAGAATAATTTAATTTCATTAAATTGAATATATAAAGTTAATAAATATTGTATTTAAAATGGGTTCCCCACTAAAAGGTAGTAAAATTTCATTTTTTGAAAAATTCTTCTTTTATCTGAAAAAATGTATTTGGTCTCATATTATGTCTAAGAAACACATAATATGGATGTTATAATTTTATGGAATATATAATACTCAAAATTTATTTAATAATATTTATAACCACTTTTGAACGCCTAGTTTGGTATGTCATGGTGCGCTGGAACTCAGTGTTGCATGTAGCGCAAGTTATTTAATTACTTTGATGAAATATCATACTATGAAATTGTCACGACCCGCCTTCACCAAAAGGAGGGAAGAGTCAGCGGATTGCCAGGCCCTTCCTTCTTTAAGTTGAAGGAGAGATAATGACCCCCGAAACCCGCCTTCAATAGGTCCCGGAGTGGCGACTAGCACCAAGGGTATAGAAAATTTTCGCAAATGGAAGGCATTACCCTTTTTTATTATTTAGGATCGGGAAAAAAGGACAAGTCGACCTCCCAAAAAGGAAAAGAAACAAGTTTATATAAATGAACCCAAATAAAGTCCCCATGCATGTTTAAACAGTTTACAACAAGGTACAAGTACAAAAGAAAAAGAAAGCTCTCAAGTACAATACCAAAAGAAAA
Source organism: Viscum album (assembly GCA_963277665.1). NCBI lineage: Eukaryota > Viridiplantae > Streptophyta > Magnoliopsida > Santalales > Viscaceae > Viscum > Viscum album. Next base: position 1,367,511,582 of record OY728131.1, on the reverse strand, counting down.
CAAAGGTACGACAACAGCGACAACTCCAACTATCTGACTAATAGGGTCCCGCGCAGCCCTGGTAGTCCTCCTGGAAACCTGAATGTAAACGTAGGGTGAGCATACAAGTACACTCAGTAGGGAAAACCAAGACTCTCGTGCACAAGTGGGGGAACGTACTAAAGTCCCGTGAGAAAAGAGTGAACCAAACAACTAACAAGGCAAACTATCCATCCCAGGCCTCACCAAGGCTCACTCCCCAAATAACGCAAGTCAAGTAATATATATATAATAAGAGCACATCGATGTTTGGGTACCCCGCGCCACTTCCCCACTGGTTATTGAGACATCCTACGCATCGGACCAATCCCGCCATTCTCACCGCAGTCCCACTGCCACACCCGCCCGCACACACCTGGGCCACCACCACATGCAGTCCCACTGCCAAATCCCGCCCGCACACACCTGGGCCACAACCACACGCAGTCCCACTTCCAAATCCCGCCCGCACACACCTGGGCCTCAACTGTCACAAGTAACCATGCCTGCAAACACCTAGGCCAGGACAACCACCGCTACGCCCGAAGACACCTGGGCTAAAGGATCCACTGCCACGCCCGAAAACACCTGGGCCTCATCCCGAAGACACTTGGGAAACCACCTGCCGCACACACCTGGCCAACCACCACAACACCCTGCCCGATGGTTCTTGGGCTAATAATGGACTTCAGGCCATCACAGCCTGCCCGAAGGTACTTGGGCTATCCGGGAAAGGGAGCAGAAAAGGAGCTAATAACCAGCCACTAAGTATAGTGTTGGGAAAAACACCCTTCCCCCATAAATGGGGGTGTTCGGCACTAAGGGCTCAACTTGGGTGGGGCACGAATAAGAAACAAAAATCTACAAGTATAGATATAGGTAACAAACACTCACCCAAAACTTAGGTTTTCCTAGCCAACCTACAGAACACAATACCACAGCGTCCGAGTCACAATTCACGACCCTTGCCCACAAAACCATTTGTCCCATTCTCGTTTCACGTTCAGTCAAAATGTTCAATTAATTTTAAGCACTACTAGGCAACTACCATAAGCATAAGCAAGGAAAACGTCAAATCATAGATCAACCAAAACACTCACACCCGGTTCTGCCAACAGAGGATCTCTCCCCAATTTGTGATAAAAACTCACAACCACTGAAACCATGCCAACAGGAGATCCCATCCCCCAAATTCACATAGCCACCGAGAGTATAAAAAGAACAGGGGATCCCATCCCCTCCCACATTTCCAGCAAACGGCCCGAAGGGAAAAACAACCACTAACCACTACCAACACAAGTCAGGGATTTTCAGATTTAAACGATTTAACACACTCCATGATTTCAAATTCCGTGTGTTCTAACCGGGAGTTATCACAGAAGGGACGATCCTGGTGCTTTCAATTATTCAGCCGGATATACGTGGTTAACCAATTTCACAGCAGGAGTTCACAATTTCAGCAACCCATTTAAAACATCATGAGGGGGATTCAAGTGCACACACACGACCACCAACGGCCTCAATTTTCAGAAAACATAAACCAGTACAACAAAAGGGATGATCACAAGATAAAGCATAACAACGATCACAACCCCTTCCCCTTCTTCCTTTAGAACTTCGTTTATTATATTCATTAGGGTTTGGTTCAACCAATTCCATAGGAAAAAAAGTAACGCCCACCCCGCATGATACACAAAAGTGAGAGACGAGAGAAATTCCCTACTTGTTGATAGATGATCGACGTTTAGGCCGGGGGCGCGGAACTTTACGGATAACGACGCGGCGGTCCCGATGCACCAGAAGAGCCATGATCGAAGAAGGGGGGAAACCACGGCCTAACCCTTAATTATAAGAGCTGGGGACGGTTGAGATGAAACACAAAACCACGGAAGACGAGGGAGTCGTGGGTTGACCACGTGGCTTGACTCATCATTAATGGCACTGGGTGGTTTTAACCGACCCAGGAATTAATGAAGCATTTAATTAAAACCTTTGTGCGCGTTTCGGATTCCCAAGACATTTTTAACAAGGCAGAATAGGGTTTAAAACCCTATTTGCGAAAAAGGAACGTTACTGGAACAACTTGGCAAGGCCGGCCGACGTCGGCCGGTCTCACCGATCCGTCTCACCGATCGGTCGCACGGATCGGTCTCACCGATCGGTCTCACCGATCGGTTCCCCGCAAGGAAACCGGATTTTTGGCAAAGGAAGGGACCAAGGGGGGTCTGGGTCATCACATCAGATACCTCTTAAACGATTCTCGTCCCCGAGAATCAAAACAAACCAGAAGGAAAGAGAGGATCCGAACAACCATCTTCGAAGATACCTCTTAGGAGTGGACCCCCGCTAATTGAAAACACTCCCTGTCAAGAACCAAGCAACATACCACGCCAACCCGCCCGGTCATGTGGGTTTGGGGAGTTCCCCTCCCCCATGTCAAGATATTATCCGCTTTGGGCGGCACTGACTCGCCCGCACGGGTTTAATCGCATCCACCTTAATGCGTCCTGATTAGGGGTCGGGTTTCCCCTTCCCTTTAGCCGGGGCTTTCCACACATAACAAAGGAAAGGAACTAGCACATTTCATAGACAAAAAGGTCAAACGTTCTGTCACAACAGGCACCAAAGGTTCAAAGCTCAGAACAACTCGGGGTATTGGGCACGCATCTGTGCTTCCCTCTCCCACGTGCTCTCTTCGAGGCCTCCATGTCTCCACAACACACGAACCAGGCCGACGGTTCGTCCACGGAGCACTTTCTCCTTGCGATCCTCGATTCTGACTGGCCGTTCCTCGAAGGTCGCGTCTCCTCCCACATCTAGCTCTCCCCAGTTGATGACATGAGAGTCATCATGTAAGTACTGACGAAGCTGGGAGACATGGAAGACGTCATGGACCCTCTCCAACTGAGGTGGTAGGGCCAGCTGATATGCTACCTCGCCAACTCGCCTCAGCACCTCGAAAGGTCTGATGAACCTAGGGGAGAGCTTACTCCCCTTTCCGAACCTCCGCTGCCCCCGTCGAGGGGAAACCTTCAAAAACACATGATCTCCCACCTCGAACTTCAGGGGCCTCCTCCGACGATCAGCAAAAGATTTCTGCCGATCCTGAGCTGCTTTCATCCTCTCCCGCACTAGCTGGACTTTCTCCGTGGTGCTCTGCACTACTTCTGGTCCAAGACTACCAGTCTCACCAACCTCTGCCCAGCATAAGGGTGAACGACATGGTCTTCCATACAAAGCCTCAAAAGGAGCCATGCCAATAGTAGAGTGAAAACTGTTGTTGTAGGCAAACTCTACTAAAGGAAAGTGTCGTACCCATGATCCTCCAAAATCCAGAACACATGCTCGCAGCATGTCCTCCAAGGTCTGGATAGTCCGCTCTGTCTGCCCATCAGTCTGAGGGTGAAAAGCAGTGCTAAGGCGTAGTTGGGTGCCAAAAGCATGTTGTAACCCCTTCCAGACTCGTGAGGTGAATCGAGTGTCCCGATCTGAGACGATCGTTTTCGGAACTCCATGCAAACGCACCACCTCATCCACGTACCTCTGTGCTAAGGTACTCACGGGTCCTGACTCCTTGATAGCCAAGAAGTGAGCAGATTTTGTCAATCGATCCACCACTACCCAGATAGCATCATGCCCGCCCTGAGCTCTGGGTAGTCCCGTGACGAAGTCCATCAAGACGTCGTCCCACTTCCACTCGGGAACATCCAGAGGATGCAACAGACCACCAGGAACACGGTGTTCAGCCTTCACCTGCTGACACACCAGGCATTTAGCCACGAACTCTGCCACTGCCCGTTTCACCCCGGGCCACCAAAACTGTCCCCCCAGGCCTTGGTACATTTTCGAAACACCCGGATGTACTGCCAAGGCTGAGCTATGGAACTCACGAAGGACTTCATCACGCATCACCTCTGGAACAAACAACCTCCGATGAAAGAGTATCCGACGTCGGCTGTCCTCCGACAATCCTTCCGGGGCGTTCCCATGATCGATACGATCCCGCAACACTTCCACCTCAAGATCTCCCCACTGAGACTCTTCCACTTGCTGCAACAAAGAGGACTGTACCGTCATCTGAAACAAACAGCCTCTAGTACCTTCCACCCTTGCATCCAAGTGCAAGGCAGCCAATTCCCCCATCGCCCTCCAAGCATCAGCAGATTCCCGAACCACCTCCTGATGCGGCTTCCTGCTCAGGGAATCAGCCACAACGTTTCCCTTACCTTCAGTGTATGAGATCTCAAAGTCGTAGTCCTGGAGAAACTCGACCCACCTCCGCTGTCGCAAGTTCAAGTCACGCTGGGAGAAGATATAGCGCAAGCTTTTGTGATCGGTGAAGACCACAAAGCGCTCCCCAAAGAGGTAATGTCGCCACAGCTTTAATGCGAACACTACCGCTGCAAGCTCCAGGTCATGGGTGTCATAGTTCCGCTCATGGGGGCGTAGCTGCCTGGACCCGTAAGAGATCACCCCTTGTCGCTGCATCAATACGCACCCCAGGCCCTGTCCCGAAGCATCACAGAATACCTCATAGGCCATCCCTTCTTCTGGCAATCTCAACACTGGGGCACTAACCAGTTTTTATTTTAGGTAGCTGAAGGACGACTCACACTGCTCGCTCCACATGAAAACCTTGTCCTTCTTGGTCAAAGCCATCAAAGGGGCTGCTACCCGGGAGAAGTTGGGTACGAATCTCCGGTAGTAGCCCGCCAGTCCGAGGAAACTCCGAACATCCGCCACATTCTTGGGTGCTGCCCAAGAAACAATTGCCTCAACCTTTGATGGGTCGACTGCTACTCCCTGCTCAGACACTACATGTCCGAGGAAGTGCACTTCTCGTGCCCAGAACTTGCACTTTGACAACTTCCCATAGAGCTGGTGCTGTCGGAGGACCTCCAAAACCGTTCTCAGGTGCTCTGCATGGTCCTCTTCTGACTTTGAATAGATCAGGATATCGTCGATGAACACCACCACAAACCGATCCAGGTACTCCCGAAAGATGGAGTTCATAAGCCCCATGAACACGGCCGGGGCGTTCGTAACACCAAAGGGCATGACCACGAACTCGAAGTGCCCATACCTGCACCTGAACGCCGTCTTCGGGATGTCGCTATCCTTCACCCTCAGCTGGTGGTACCCGGATCGCAGGTCGATCTTCGAGAACCATCCTGCCCCCTTCAGCTGGTCGAAAAGATCATCTATCCTCGGAAGAGGGTAGCGGTTCTTGATCGTTACCTATTTCAGCCTCCTGTAATCGATGCACAACCTGAGGCCACCATCTGCCTTCTTTGCGAACAAGACTGGGGCACCCCACGGTGATGCACTTGGACGAACATAACCCCTCTTCATCAGATCGTCAATCTGTATCCGCAACTCCCGTAGCTCCGAAGGTGCCATCCGGTAAGGAGCCATCGAGATTGGTCGAGAGCCGGGCTGCAGGTCTATCCCGAACTCGATGTCACGTCGAGGGGGTAGAGTCGTCACCTCCTCAGGAAAGACGTCCATAAATTCACGAACGATCTCTCGTACTTCCACCATTTCCTCATCTGTTGATTCTATCGTCAGTTCGGTCAACAAGGAGAGGAGAGGTTCCTCCCTCCTGTTTCCCTTCGGACAGCTCCGCTTGCCGGTGAAAGTAACACGCTGGCCGTCCAAACCGGAGAACACCACCCTCCCTTGGAAACAGTCGATGACGGCACACAAAGAAAATTGACAGTCGATGCCTAGGATGACATCGTACGGCCGAATCTGTAGCAGAAGGAGATCCTTAACCGACTGATGTGGCCCCAACATCAGTCTACATCCCCGACAAACGAACAGCAAGTCGGTCTGACCTCCAACTGGTGTGCTCAACACCAGGGGCACTGGAAGTCTCTCGGCATCTAGACCCAAGGCGCGGGCTAGACTGGGTGCAACAAAGGAGTGCGAAGCTCTGGTATTGAACAAAGCATAAGCAAGAGTGCTAAACACACTGATCGTACCTCGAACAACCTCTGGCCCTGCTGGAACTGTTGCTTCTGCGGCGTGTAATTGTCCACGCCCAGCTCCCCTGCCCCTCGGCTGTCGGCCACCTCCCCGACCACGCCCTGGTCGAGGTCCCTGGGGAGCGCCCTGAGGTCGGCCTCCCCCTCCTATGTCTGTCTGCGGAGGAGCGGGAGCTCGCTGTCCCTGCTGCTGCTGCTGGAAGGGTCTGGCTGAGAACTGCTGCTGCGGCGGACGCTGGGGATGACTGCCACTGCTGTACTACACCCAATCGGGGCACTGACTCCGAAGATGTCCAGGGCTCCCGCAGATGAAGCACCGTGGTCCCGGGCCTGAAGGAAAAGAACGTGGGCCAGGGGATCGAAACTGAAACTGTTGCGGCCTGCTCCCTGCGGGTCGGAACCTGGAGGGTCCCGATGCCGGAGGCCTGGTGCTGACGGCCTTCCCCTTCGATGGTCCCAGCTGGATCCCTTCTCGTGACAGTCCGCCTAGAGCGTGCATCCTTTCCACCACTTCGTCCTTCTTCAGAACCTCTAAGTATGTCGGAAGGGTAAAGGGGGTAACAGCATACTGGAGGGAGGGTCGGAGCGCCTCCTCCAAACGTCTTGCCCGAGACTCCTCATCGGGAAAGAGGTCCGGGGCAAAACGCAGGAGGTCCTTGAACTTGATTCCAAGTTCCCTCACGGACATGCTCCCCTGCTGGAGGGAGAGTTGCTCCTGCCTCTTCTCCGCCTTCATTTTCGAGGAGAGGAACTCCGCCCGGAACTCCCTCTCGAAGTCCGCCCAAGCAACCTCAGACTCCTTCTTACTCCCCAGGTGAAGCATCCACCACTGACGTGCCGCTCCTTGCATCTGGCTAACAGCCAGAGGAACCCAGTACTCCGTCGGGGCCCGAATCAGGCCGAAGGCTATGACTAGCTCCTCCAGCCAGCCTTCCGTCTTCATGTCGGAGGTGCTGCCCTCATATTTCTCGAGGGCCTGTCGCTGAAAGGCTCGAAGAGTCTTCTGCCACTGGTCGTCCTCTTCCTCCCGATCAGCTCTCTGCCGATTGGCCAAAGTAGTCTCAGGAGTCTCGATCGCCTGTACCACACGTGGTCGCCTTCCAGGTGCCATAGCTGCAAGGTAAACAAGGAATGCCTAAGCCCAGTAGTGCAAAGAAAACCGTTCTCAAAACTTGTTAAGATTTAATTTATTCTTAATTTCCCAAGACATCCCAGAAACACAAAAACACAAGTCATTTATGATGCATGTACCTTTCCTAGGGTCTCTACCCTGCAATCAGTGTGGCCTCACTTGGTCGTTCGGTAGGTCCAGAGTCCTTGCATCGGATCACGGGGGGCCCTAAAATCCCGTGTCCTAGCCGGTCCTCCCTGGCCTAATTCACGCACCAAGGTCACCCAACGCTGTTGCCTTACCATCCCATGCAATCCTTACTGTGCCTAACTCCAGACTCCGTCCTATCTCTCAACCTCCTCTGATACCATTCTGTCACGACCCGCCTTCACCAAAAGGATGGAAGAGTCAGCGGATTGCCAGGCCCTTCCTTCTTTAAGTTGAAGGAGAGATAATGAACCCCGAAACCCGCCTTCAATAGGTCCCGGAGTGGCGACTAGCACCAAGGGTATAGAAAATTTTCTCAAATGGAAGGCATTACCCTTTTTTATTATTTAAGATCGGGAAAAAAGGACAAGTCGACCTCCCAAAAAGGAAAAGAAACAAGTTTATATAAATGAACCCAAATAAAGTCCCCATGCATATTTAAACAGTTTACAACAAGGTACAAGTACAAAAGAAAAAGAAAGCTCTCAAGTACAATACCAAAAGAAAACAAAGGTACGACAACAGCGACAACTCCAACTATCCGACTAATAGGGTCCCGCGCAGCCCTGGTAGTCCTCCTGGAAACCTGAAAGTAAACGTAGGGTGAGCATACAAGTGTACTCAGTAGGGAAAACCAAGACTCTCGTGCACAAGTGGGGGAACGTACTAAAGTCCCGTGAGAAAAGAGTGAACCAAACAACTAACAAGGCAAACTATCCATCCCAGGCCTCACCAAGGCTCACTCCCCAAATAACGCAAGTCAAGTAATATATATATAATAAGAGCACATCGATGTTTGGGTACCCCGCGCCACTTCCCCACTGGTTATTGAGACATCCTACGCATCGGACCAATCCCGCCATTCTCACCGCAGTCCCACTGCCACACCCGCCCGCACACACCTGGGCCACCACCACATGCAGTCCCACTGCCAAATCCCGCCCGCACAAACCTGGGCCACAACCACACGCAGTCCCACTGCCAAATCCCGCCCGCACACACCTGGGCCTCAACTGTCACAAGTAACCATGCCTGCAAACACCTAGGCCAGGACAACCACCGCTACGCCCAAAGACACCTGGGCTAAAGGATCCACTGCCACGCCCGAAAACACCAGGGCCTCATCCCGAAGACACTTGGGAAACCACCTGCCGCACACACCTGGCCAACCACCACAACACCCTGCCCGATGGTTCTTGGGCTAATAATGGACTTCAGGCCATCACAGCCTGCCCGAAGGTACTTGGGCTATCCGGGAAAGGGAGCAGAAACGGAGCTAATAACCAGCCACTAAGTATAGTGTTGGGAAAAACACCCTTCCCCCATAAATGGGGGTGTTCGGCACTAAGGGCTCAACTTGGGTGGGGCGCGAATAAGAAACACAAAGCTACAAGTATAGATATAGGTAACAAACACTCACCCAAAACATAGGTTTTCCTAGCCAACCTACAGAACACAATACCACAGCGTCCGAGTCACAATTCACGACCCTTGCCCACAAAACCATTTGTCCCATTCTCGTTTCACGTTCAGTCAAAATGTTCAATTAATTTTAAGCACTACTGGGCAACTACCATAAGCATAAGCAAGGAAAACGTCAAAGCATAGATCAACCAAAACACTCACACCCGGTTCTCCCAACAGAGGATCTCTCCCCAATTTGTGATAAAAACTCACAACCACTAAAACCATGCCAACAGGAGATCCCATCCCCCAAATTCACACAGCCACCGAGAGTATAAAAAGAACAGGGGATCCCATCCCCTCCCACATTTCCAGCAAATGGCCCGAAGGGAAAAACAACCACTAACCACTACCAACACAAGTCAGGGATTTTTAGATTTAAACGATTTAACACACTCCATGATTTCAAATTCCGTGTGTTCTAACCGGGAGTTATCACAGAAGGGTCGATCCTGGTGCTTTCAATTATTCAGCCGGATATACGTGGTTAACCAATTTCACAGCAGGAGTTCACAATTTCAGCAACCCATTTAAAACATCATGATGGGGATTCAAGTGCACACACACGACCACCAACGGCCTCAATTTTCAGAAAACATAAACCAGTACAACAAAAGGGTTGATCACAAGATAAAGCATAACAACGATCACAACCCCTTCCCCTTCTTCCTTTAGAACTTCGTTTATTATCTTCATTAGGGTTTGGTTCAACCAATTCCATAGGAACAAAAGTAACGCCCACCCCGCATGATACACAAAAGTGAGAGACGAAAGAAATTCCCTACTTGTTGATAGATGATCGACGTTTAGGTCGGGGGCGCGGAACTTTACGGATAACGACGCGGCGGTCCCGATGCACCAGAAGAGCCACGATCGAAGAAGGGGGGAAACCACGGCCTAACCCTTAATTATAAGAGCTGGGGATGGTTGAGATGAAACACAAAACCACGGAAGACGAGGGAGTCGTGGGTTGACCACGTGGCTTGACTCATCATTAATGGCACTGGGTGGTTTTAACCGACCCATGAATTAATGAAGCATTTAATTAAAACCTTTGTACGCGTTTCGGATTCCCAAGACATTTTTAACAAGGCAAAATAGGGTTTAAAACCCTATTTGCGAAAAAGGAACGTTACTGGAACAACTTGGCAAGGCCGGCCGACGTCGGCCGGTCTCACCGATCAGTCTCACCGATCGGTCGCACCGATCGGTCTCACCGATCGGTCGCACCGATCGGTCTCACCGATCGGTACCCCGCAAGGAAACCGGATTTTTGGCAAAGGAAGGGAACAAGGGGGGTCTGGGTCATCACAGAAATCCTAGGGTGTTACAAGCCTATAAAAAGGGTACACAAGTTGTCATCCCAATCTCGTTACAAAAGGGTAAATTGGTGGCCATCCAAACCCTCTAATAAGAGGGTAGATAGGAGGTAATAATAATCCCAAAATTAGAGGGTAAATTGTAGGATATCTGAACACTAATGTAGGTACACTTGTGAATAGATATTGCCTTACATGTTGTGCATGTCTTGGAAGGTTGCCTAAATATATGATTTTCTATGACAATGTGTTTTCCACAAATACAATGTCTTATTCAATTATTATATTCTCACGAATCATGTTATTTTATTATCATATTATTCAATTCATATGAAAAACCAATATTCAATTCCATTATTCAGGACTACGATCATTGATAAGAAGGGTATAATTTTCTAATGTTATGCTCATTTTCTCATAAAATAATCATCATGATATCCTTACATTACTACGATGTTTTCCCTTTTTTAGAGTCTTATCTCATGTTTTCTTATGTTTCTTTTCCCATGCATATAAATAAATATTTTAAGTATGAGTATCATAGAAGAATTTATTTACAAGAGATGCTGAAGATAATTAAAAAAATAAGAAGAAAGTGTTCCATGATTCGAAAGAAACTAAATAATCATAGTTCATAAAAATGTGTTACTATAATATAATGAATAATCATCCAAAAATATATAATATCCATGTTTTAGAAGCCTATTTTTTATAGATGTATCAAGGAAAATGTTTAGTCAAATATTGGAAATGGTGATGAGAAAACCGTTGTGAGATCCCAAATGACAAGACTATGTATTTTTTACAATCATAGTTCTTTGTTAACAATCATGAAAAATATAGGGTTAAACCAATCGAGTAATAGGTTGATATTTTTTAATAATTTTATTTTTATTGTACGGTTTTCCCACTTCGATTAGTGTTTCTCACACTATGTTATTCGGATTTAGTGAATGGATAATACCTGATTAAACCACAATAATGCTGACTATGACATGGAATGTAGTGATTTTCCTCCTAATAAACTTAATATTACTCTACATGGAATGAAAAATCATGTTTCTTCTATAATGAAACGTTATCATTTTACAAATCATGTTGAACATACAAATGATAAATGTAGGCAACAATTATCTTTGAGTCCTTCATGAGGCTACATACACCTTATATTAGTTTTTCTAATGATCAATTTGTTTTTGAGAAATGTATCAATGCCACTAAATATACATATTTATTTCATACATGATCGAAGGATGAAAAATTAATTTTTGTTTTTTATTATTTTAAAGGTGATGATGATCTGTGGTGGACTCTTAATAAGAACAATAGAAAACAAGAAGGCCATGAATCTATGGAATGTGAATAGTTCAATGTGATATTATTCAATAAGAACTTCCCCTGTATTTTATGAATAAATATGGAGAAAGAATCCCATTAGATTAAAAAAGGATGAGGAATCTACTAGTACCCAAGAATCTAGTTTTACAAGACAATAAAAGAACACTTCTAGGTTAATAATCATCCATGAATGAAGAATTTATCAAATCATTGGAGGCCAGAAATAAAGTCTTCAAAAGGCCTTGACTATAAAAGAGTTTTGTAGCTGTGATGAATTCAAATGATGTGAATTGAATGTAAAAATGGTAATTAGATATCTCCAAATTTTATTTTATTATAATAAGAAAATAATGATCAAGTCACATGAATACTTAAATGGTGGAAATAAATTTTATTTATATGTATCATTAGAATGTGGGAAGAAGCAATCCGGTGTATTCTTGAAAGGGAAGAGGTGGTGTTACAAGTGTGGAAAGGAAGATCATCGAGCATATGATTTCCAAATTTGTGGGAAATATTTATATAATTACCTGAATATTAATAAAATAACACAAAATACGCCAACTATAATTAACTATTCAAATTTAAATAAGTTTATGAGTTATGCTTGGAAGTTCCCCAATCCAAGTACTATTGTGAATGATAAGCGAGAAAAAATATTTTGGGATAGAGGAACCAGTAAAATCATATAATATCACAATGGATTATGTGATCTATGATAATTATGGAAACATAATCCCACTCTCATTATTTTTGAATTTCATTTTTTATTTTAAATGAATGATCCCTATAAAATCATATTTTTAATCAACTAGTAAATTTTAATGTGATTGTCTACATGGATTTTGGAATAATTAAATCCCATGTTCGATTGGTACATGGATGATCCTAATATCCCAATAAAGGTATTTTTTTATATGAAAATATCCTTTATAAAGAATGGAGAAGCATGCGTGTATTCAATCTGGTTTTACTACAATTTATGATTATACTTTTTTTCAGAAGTATACATGATGAATTTATAAATATGTTTGGTTAATGGAAATAAAGATCTAAATTTTGTTTTTGGTGGTATTAACGAAAATTGTTTTAGAAAATTTTAGTAACTTATTTTATATAATTTGAATTTCGAACGTGTTTTAAGGTTGAAAATTTATGAAAAGGATTATGTTGACATATGAATGAGGTTTTAGTGATTAATTATTCATAATATGAATATTTATGATGATTTGATATCATGTTCTATCCATTTTTATTGATGATAACCATAGGCAAAATAAATTATTTATAATCCAATTATGGATATTACGATCCTCAAATTCTTCATGAATTACAATTTCAGATTTATTTCAGGGAGTAATAAATGATGTGGAAATTGATTAAGGCTTAACCATAGTGAGAGATTATACATTTGAGTGGAAATAAAGTTGGTGTATCTTATAAAAGGATTTAAAAAAAATTCATATTGTCATCATTTTTTATGATATCAATGACCTTTTATAAACCTATTTGTCAATGGTTTTATTGACATTTATCTTATCCTGAACTTGTTCTCTATCAATCTTTATTAGAAATTAATAGTTACTTTTATCTTCTATGTCCATGTTTTCAATTTCCATATATTTTCTTCTTTTGTTGAAACCTATTTATGAGTTACTTTGGGCAACCGTTATGTTTCCAACTATCCATTTTTAAAGGATGTTTTAGTATTGATTTTTATGATATTGGGTTCTATTAAAGTAACATTCATGTATTAAAACATTGAAAAAGAAAAAAAAATCATTGGTTAAATACTATTAATGGGGGGGTTATATAACTCCCAGATATATTTATGAATCATATATTTTTTTAACTAATTTTATTTATTTGATATCTCGTTTTACATGTAACACTAGATTAGCTAGCATTATAGAAAACACTATGTTTCTATGAAGAAAAAATTTATTATTATATTTTTTATAAAAATAACTTATATCCTAGATATTATAATGGATGGAATGAACATGATTTATCTATTAATGAATGTATGGTTTACACATGTTAAACCCATTATAATATAATAAGAAATATTTAAAAATAATAATTGTTTTAATGGGAACATGTTTGTTTTATTCCACTAAAATAAACAAATCACTCTTGATTTACTATAATAATGAGAAAATATATATATAATATATTCAATGTAATGTTTAACATCAATCCTATATGTTTTCTAAACATGAGATAAAAATAAATCCAATTTTACACATAGAAAGTTTTTTTTCTAAAGATTTTTTTATTGCCTTTGATGGAGAACATATATTAAAAATACATATTCAAACTTATAGCACTTCTATTAAAAAAATAAAAATCAATTTTTGAAATGGAAATAAAAAATTTTACTTTCGTTTAATTTTATTATTTCTATAATATGTATCATTTTTCTATGTATAGTGAAACAATAATACACTTAATTTTAAATATATATTTTTAAGTAAATAATTTATAATATAAACTATATTTTAAATTTCTATTAAATGATCATTTGATCAATTAAACATCAATTAATCCAATTATGTTCATTGTAACATTTTTAATTTTGATCATGAATATAAAAACATTTATATCATTTGAAAATTTTCACATTAGAACCCAACTCTCTCAACTCATCCATGATACTAATTTTGAATTAAATTTTATCCAATTATTTTTTTATTTAAAAAACAGAATAAAATTTTGGAAGTTGAAGATCTAAATTCAGTAAAAATATCCCTTTCATTTTTGAATAACATGAATAATAAAATTTGAAATTTTATTAGAATGTATAAGGTTAAATAATGTAATTAAGGGTAAAAATAATATTATAAATATTATAAAATTTCATTAAAAGATAGAGTAATTTTATTTTATGAGATAATTTCAGAAAAAATAATCATTTTTCTAAATCTGTAAACTCTTTGAGGAAATATTATGACATGAGTGCCCTTATAGAATTTTATTTTTATCCAAAGTCGAAGATGTCATACTCATGTTTCTAATAAATATATGATTTTTAATATACGTTCATTTAGAAGATATGTTAGACTATAAAAGGAATTTTAAATATAAAATATTTATCTTCTGAATAGAAATATATTTTTAATTTTTAGTAAATAAATAATTTTCTTAATTAATTGTACAATGATGTCGCAATAATTTTTCAATTAATGGATAATTCAAATAAACGATATTGAAATTATTAAAATAAATATAATATAATATAATAAATTCCATAAAAAAAAATTTATATTACCCTAACATGTTATGGATGGTTAAAAATAGTTATTCCAAAGTTATAATCTTTTAATTATATTTTTAAATGTATATTTAAAAAAATGTAATATTTGACATTAAAAATATTTTAAAAAATAATATTTTATAAAATTATATAAAATTCATTCAAAACTATAAATTAATCTATTTATTTAAATTAGGATTTATATTTCAACCTTGACCTATTTATGGTTATTGTGACATTCTATAATAAAATGGTTCACCCTCAAATTGTAAAAATCCATGTTGTCATGTTAAGAATAAAATATGTTAAATAAGGGTTAAAACAAAAGGATAAGGATTAATTTCTTAAAAAGATATTTATAATTTTCTTTACATGAATTTATTTAAACCAATAATGATATTATATTCTAAATAAATTTCCTTTTAACCTTTTGTAATAGATAATTAATTTATACTAATATAATATTTTGAAAAACTCCAAAGTGCCCCTCCCCTCTCTTATAAAAGGAAACATATTATTGTATTTTCTTCACCCATATTGTCCTAATATCCTCCCAAATTCCCAAAATTAATTATAGAATACTTTTTTGAGCATAAATCAAATCAGGGAAGTCTTTTGGTGTAATCCTAAAGAAGATACATAGAAAAGAGAAAACAATCATCAACAAAAATTTTTGTATTATGTCTTCCTCAAACCCCTTTAATTATTTATCGTTCAAGATTATATAATGAAAAAAATTATCTAAAATATATTGATATTTTTTTATTATGGTTATGACCAATCACTTCAAAAAATTCCATACAATGGGACACACAATCACCATTCGTGTGTAGGTGGGACTAACGCCTCACTGACCAATGTTGTTCGTTCTTTCATTACCACCATTACTCATTGCTAATAATTATTTTTTGTAGTTAATATTTGATATAATTTCTTTTTTATTATTATTAAAAAAATTTATATCACTCATAACTTCATTATTTCAATTTGTGGGGAATATGATAATGTCGTTCGTGTGTACGGTGGACTACCGCCTTACGAAGTGATGTGATTCATGATCACAATACATAGAAAGTATTAATAGTGGTTTTAATAAAAATATTGGATATATATGAAATAAAATTGGGTTTTTAATGATAATATATGATATAATTTTACTTCTTTCAAACCAAAATGAAACTAAAATCAATATTCTTGCCAATATATGTCCTACTATATCCATGAACAATGTATTTTATTTTTTAAATATAACATTTATGAATCACCATAATTACATATATAATACATATATAATACAATAATATAATCAATATTTTTCTATAGATAATTATATCATGATCCAGGTAATAGGACCAAGAATAACAATTTAGATCTTATATGAAAAACAAAGTGGTTATTACCCAAAACGTAACATTAACATATAGTATTTTATAAATAAATAATATAAAGTCATTAATAAATAATATATGGTATTATATAACTGGATATAATACTATTTTTAATCTATGAAAAAATTATATTTACTATATAAAAGGTTTGAACGTGTATGATAGATGTTAAGATGTTTAGTAAGGGGATATCTAGTCTCAATTTTTTTGAGTGACTTATGCCATATTAAAAAATTATTTCTTTTGTATAGTGTATATATTTCTAATAAATGTAATATATGATATTTATCCTTGAAATTACTAGTATTTACAATTACCTTTTATTATTTCACTTTTATGGGGTTTACGGTTTAAATATTACCATGTCGTTAAGGTAATTTTGTCTCAATATTCCATCAATGAGACCAATGTTAGGTTATAAACCTATATTATTTTATAATGAATATATAATCACAATTATCTAGTAATATCATGAAAAAATTTATTTAAATGATATTATTGGTTTCAAATAAGGTTATTCTCTCTTCTTTTAGAAATTTTTTTATTCTAAAACCATGTTTTCTATATTTTTTTAAAAATATATTTAAAAAGAATTTAGGAAAACTTTAAATGAAAAGTATTTAAACGAGGATTAAAATGGGTTTACATGGACTAATAAATTTTTTCCCTTGTTAATTTAGAAATAATTGGGTTTTCAAAATGTTTAATGAAATAAAAAACATTTTTTAAATCGGAAAGGATATTTTCCGCAAGAAATGATTTATAAAGATACATTAAATTTTTTTTCAATGTAAGATGAAATCTTTTGGGGTTACTCATGACTTACTTGGGATATGAGATAAGGTTATAATTATTATTCCAGATCTAAAAGGTTTATTTTTATGTTATAATGTTGTGTATGAATTATTTTTCATGTTCATGTGTTACGTTATGATAAAATGCATATGAACCCCATTTAATTGTATGGGTTCTGATATGATGAATGATTTATGTTCATGTGGAACACATGGGTATGATTTCATTTATGTAATAAGTGGGTTCTATGTCTCCATCTAGTTCATTGGGTAATGATATGTTTTCTATTTTCTCAATGTGTAAATGGGAGGTCTGCCTAATTCCGCAATAAAAGGGTCAACAAGTGGTAATCCGAAGACCCCATCATAATGGTACAGAAGTGGTCATCTCATGCTCAAAATAATAGGTTACAAAATTGTTCTTCCTAAGAACAAATATAGAGGGTAAATGGGAGGTAGTCCCAACACTTATGTAGGTACATGTGTGAATATCCAAATCTTATCATGTTATGAATCTATTAGTAGGTATCCTTGACATGTGAATTCATAATATTATGTGTATTCCACAAATTCCATGTCTTATGCCATTACTTTACTCTTGTGGATCATGTTATTTGATTATATTGTGATTCATGTCTTATGAACTACAAATATTTAATTCCATGATTCATTATTATGATATTTTTATGTATGGTATGATTTACAAAATTTATGCTCTTGTTATCATATCATAATTTTCATAATATGCTTATGTATCTCTCATGTTTACCTTAAATAAGAATCTAAGTTCACCCATAATTCTGTTCACATTTCCTGTGTTATAATAAATGATTTTATGTCGGAGTAACAAAGGGGAAGAACGTTTTGGGATATGTTTATGATCACCCACATAATTAGAAGAACATGTTACATGTTTCCAAGGTCACTTTACCATTATAGTATTTGTTAATTTGGTCCTGTGGTATAAAACATATTTATCTAAAAACATGTAATAACCATGTTTTAAAATCCTCAGATATCATAATAGGAGAATGTAAAAGAGGTATATTGTTGGTCAGACTTATAATTTTCCAATAGATCTCTATTTTTTGTGTTTTAATAATTCAAAAAATAACTATTTTTATTCTATAATTTTAATCATAAGATTTTTATATTACATTTATCAAAATAGTTTATCGAACCCCAACTCTCTACGTTTTCTTCCTATAACATATATTTTATTTATCTTCCATCTACTTATAATCACAATAATTAGTGATAAAACTACCTCTTACTTGGAAGACATTATCTTATGAAAATAATTATTTAGTTTGCACATACTCAAGTTAGATATTAATGTTAGACTAAATCTAATAAAAAGTGGTTATATTATAAAATTGATATTCATAAAGTATTATCGTATGAATGTTGGATAATGTTCAAGAATATAAGTGTTATATTATGCTGAAGAATCATCATATTAAATTCTAACGTCACATTTTCTTATGATCTGTTTATCTAAATTTTATTTTGTATCTTACAATGTCCTTTTGAATGTATTTATAAGTTGAATTTTAGTATTATTTTAATAACTTAAGATGATCTAGATATTTTGAAGAATTTCGTTATTAATTTTCTAATCTCATGATAAATCATTAAATTGTTTTTTAGGGTATTATAAAATTTATTATCTATTTAAGGAAATTATATTCTGTATAATATTTTCAATGAATGGAAACATATAATGAAGAATAATATTTCTTATAATGTTATAGAAATTATAATTCATATATTTAGAAGAAATGGACACATGACTATAACAATCTGTATTATCAACTTTTTAATTCATGGATCACTCGACTATTACAATTATCTGATGCCTAAGTTAAAAATTAAAAATAAAAGGAAATGTTAGCCACTACATGAAAAAGAGGAAATTAAGAAAAATTAATGTGATGAACGATTAGAATAGTCATAAATGGGACTTACATGGACACCTATACAGATAAAAGAACAAATGTAAACACTGGTGCCATGATTACCAATTTTATCAGTTGGATTGAAGATAATTTTGAGCTATATCTAGAAGGATATCAAATTCTCAGAATGCATATTCCAATACTAACAAATATTTCATTCAACTATATGGTACAACTATTTAATTAAAATTTTATTCATTTTATATTGATTATAGTCATTATAAGAGAAACTGTTAAGACCAAGGTTAGCTCTTGTAAAGAGAGATTTGGGTTGAACTCTCGTAGACCATTATATAACATGAAATATATTTAAACTAAACATAAATCCCATAATAAAAGTGTTTTTATAGTGAAAATCACCTAACACAATGAGTGGTGTATTTATAGAGTGGACTAGGGGATTTATTTCCCCTGAAACCCTATAAATCTCATAGGTTTAATCACTTTATGTTAGGTTTTTAAATTTCTTCTTCTGTTTCATATTCAGGAAAAATATTTTATCATCCATACCTGAAGTGATATCTTTTTTTTGTAATGAAAATAATAGGAACTCATTTTATCCACTAATTATTCTCCAGTTACCCATTCGATGTGAAAGCATTATACATGTTTATGTGGAATTACATCCCTTATCCCTTATATTAATAGATAGTAAACTTGTTTTTTCCTTAAACTTGGTAACATTATTTTACAAATTATTCTACTCATTAGGTGGAAAAATTAGGTTTAACATATTAAATTATATTAATTATGTTCACTATAAATGTTGAATCCATTTTATTAAAAGACAATTTCAATAATTGGTGTAAATTAAAATCAAAATACGTGGGCAAAATGCAATGAAAACTATTTTTTCGAAGAATTCATTATATGTATAAAACTAAAATTACAAAATCTATTTCCAAGTTAAAACTATATGAAGAAAAATAAAATATTTTATTGATTCTATTTATATATATTTAATTGTCATATTCAATAATTTCTAATTTTAATTATGTTTAAAAATACACTGTGCGCATAAAAAGTATTTTTAGAAAAATGTTCTTTTAATCCCAAAAACAAACTTATAACAAAATCAATTATAATAATGATTTATATTCAATTAATTATATAATTTTTAATTACAAAATAATTATTATCATTAAAGATATAATTAATTATATAATAAAACTTTTAAATAACAATGTTTAATTACAAGAAATGACAATTTTAGAAAAAAACACTATGTATTCACTATTTAATGGAAAATAAATCTTCTTTGAAAAATACCAACAATTTGATGAATGATATTGCAGAAATAATTATTAAAAAACAATTTTAATTAATCAAATATAATTTTTTAAATATTATCAATAAATAATTAATTCATCGTAGAAAATTAAATAAAAATAATTTTGATGGAAAAATATTCTCATAATAGCCAATAATGTATATATTGAAAACTGAGTACATATTTATTATGAATCGATGAATAAATTTTAATTACATAAAACAATTATATATTTATTTTTATAATTTTGTTATTCCAATTTATACCTCAAATTTTACATCTAGGTTATAATAGTCACATTTAGTTTATTATACTTTTATAGTATATCATAGTTCGTTTAAAGCTTTATACTACATGTCAAATAGGATATTGAGGATAAAAATAATTTAGATAAAATTATCATGGAGTTAAATTTTATGTATTATATCAACTATTTTCTGTAAACCTATAGTATTTTAATACTTTATTTAAAAAACATATCTCTTTATAATATTGAAAACATTAAAAAATAATAGCAAGGGTTGGTTATATAGATCACCCCTTTAATTTCTATGTTTATTATATTCCTTGACATAGATCAACCAAATTTTTCACCATTAGCATCATAATTTTTCCATATTGAACAAGAATATAAGATTATGATAACATAAATTTTATATTAAATATCCCATGATTTTTTTTTAAAAATTCAAAATTTAATGAAATATAAGATTATAACATATTCTAACAAACTCCTCGTGGTATATATACAAAATTCCCATAGTCAAGGATATTTTATTCATTAAATAGCCTGTAGTATACCAAAAAATCGACCGTACACATGATGTTGAATTCTAATATTTTATCCAAATTTAAGAATATACACATTCTTCAATTATCCCATGAATTCAAACATGAACTTCAATTTCCAGCATAAAATGGAAATACCAAAAGGATATGAGAAAAGATGGTAATATACTATTCATTAGTGATAGAAGAAATTTTTTAGATGATTATCAATAATTATAATCAATTATTTTTAACTCTTAATGTGAGATTATTCTTCGTGAATGATTTTATTTTATAATTCTATCTTTGGGGACTATAGAATTTTTTATTTTTTAATCAAACACCTCCTGTTGAATTCCATATTTTTAAAAATAAAATCACAATAATTTATTGATTTATTATTTATATTATCTAATATTTATCATAGAGTTAAAATAATTATCATAAAATCATTTCAAAAATGAAAAATTAACCTAAAACTCTTACACAATATATTATTAACTCGTCAACCATCAAAATATAAAATCATCTCTTAAAATTACATTCCATTAACAAGGTTTACTTTTTTTACATAAACTCTTACTTTATTTTATGATTAATTTATTTTTGTTTTCATATCTAATTGATAATTTCAAATGATCGTGCATTCTTTATAAACATCTTTTTCTTATAGAGGTAATTTATATAGTTTCATATGTATATTTATGTTTCCAATTTTGGGTAACTTTTGACATGAGAAAAAATGTTCTCCAATGAAATATTCCACAAAATAAATATATCCATTTCTCTCTTGGTTAAATTCTCCCAATTATTTATTTATATTTACTCTATGAACACTGATTAAAATGCATTATTTTCTATAGTTAGTGGATTTATCAGTCATTATATTATATAATAAACATATACTTGTTTTTGGTGAAACATACTTCTTATAATTTTTGGGAATATTCCATTTAAAACTATTTTTTTGTTTCATTCCCAAAGCAGACTCGTCTTCACATTACTTATGATTATTATTTTAGGGTCTTTCCTTAAAAATTACAATTGGGAAATACTTTTTTTATTTAAAATTACACATATATTCAAAATCAACAATTTAGTTTGAACTTTTAGGTAATTGTTCAATACGTAATATCTATTTTTTGTGAATATATTTTTATCCTTATTATTTGTAATTTTACACAAATAATATTTTATGACTCTAAATATATGCTATTTTAAATTATCTAATTTGAAATACTATTCCATAATTCATGTTTATTATACCCAAATATTTTACAAAACTATTATTATCCAAGAATTATTTATATATTGATTTTAATGAAGTTTATCAATATTTTATTATGTTTTATTTCTGTAACATTTATCCAATAACATGAAATTCATTAGTGATTGGATTATTTTTCTTGTTAATATATCTTCTACTGATATAGTGTCCGGGTTATTTTGAATTTTATTCATAATTTTTTTATATTTTTATTTGAAACTATAACTGTGCATGGAAGCTGCTTTTGTAGATACTTTATTTTTTAAAATGGGTGCCTATTACATTGAGATTAAAATAATTATGTCCTAAAATTTTCAAAGGATATTATTCCACTAGATAATTGTATTTTACCACAATTTTACATCTTATGAGTATTCATGGAAGTATCTCTTTTATCATATTTTTTTTTCACATTACTTTTGTCACTTTCACATATTGATGTTTAATCATTAATTCATGTCAAAATATATTGAATAAATTATTATCATCATAAATTATGTTTATATTATTTTCCAAATACATTATTATAATCTAAACATAATATTCATGAAACATTTTTTTATGTAGAGGATGTTTATCGAGATCGTTAATATTATTTCCAATAATATTTATTTTATAATTCTTCGCATCAAATATATCTATTTAATTTTCCTTCATTACGTGAACCATTTAATAAAGATTTTTTAGGGATTTATATTAATTTAGGGTTTCATTAATGCAATCAATCACAATTTTAGATTATTTTTCTTCAAGATTCATAATTTTGAATCTCTTCTAATTAGAATCACTATTATGATTTTGTATCAACATTTCATTTTATGCCACTGATTTACGTCTCTTTTGGGATTATTTTCCAAGGTGGTTGATCTCATCTTACCCATATATTAATGATGAAAATATTTATATACATATATCGCTTTAAATATTATGTATGACTTTCTAAAAAATACTATACAAATAATCATTAAATGCTTCTGAGATGAAATCTTCCCCCTTCTTCTTGGATCCTTTGGAGGACAATATCGTTAAAAAAATATAATTACCTCATGATCATACAATAATTTAGAGATAAATAAATAATAGAATATTTACATATAATCAATTATGAATTATGATAGTAGTAATTATTCCACTAAGAATAATAAATCATCTATTGTGTTAAAAAATGATGAAGAACCAATTTCTTCCTCTTTTCTCGAGAGGTATGTTTTATTAAACATTCATGTATTTTTATTATTTCTATTCTGAATTGTCTTATAGGAGATGATATTTAGATCAATAGTTGAAACAAGTCCAAAATTTTAGGACTTCATGATTATTTTTTTGAGCACTGCAAACTAAAAAAACATACATCATATTATTTTTTTAGAATACCATAGGTGGGTTTAATATTGTTTGGATGCATACTATTATTTCACAAAGATTATAGGAACTACACTGTGAGGTAGGTTAAATCCAAATGAGTTCACATTTACCAATATAAACTTTTTATCCACTATAACTGTCTACCTATTTAATTAATGCATCTCTTAGTACTTCATGAATTTCTATTTTCTTACAAATGATTAAATATGAAATAAATGAAAAATTGAAAATGATTTGGTAAGATATGTCCAAATCAATGTTAGATGACTATGTCACTGGTCTACCGTGTTTGATTTTAATCATGCTTAAAAATTTT
Organism: Viscum album; assembly: GCA_963277665.1. Lineage (NCBI taxonomy): Eukaryota > Viridiplantae > Streptophyta > Magnoliopsida > Santalales > Viscaceae > Viscum > Viscum album. The sequence continues at coordinate 1,367,487,756 of OY728131.1, read as the reverse complement.
ATTTTATTTTAAATATAAATCATAGGTAATAGTATATCATTAAGAATATTCATTCACAACCTCTAATATGATTATTTGTAAGCACCATCTTACATTCATTGGGAACTATCACTAACCACGTTACCTTCCTGAAATATTTGAGTTTACTAAATCCTTTGTGTAATATAATTAGTACTATAAGATCGTGTCTATACAAGAATTCATTTATCTATTATCAATCCTTTATTTTGTACAATCCATAGTCATCAACTTCTTTCAAAAATAACTATGTTGTCTCCCAACCATTCTTTATAATATAAATATTCATTGGATGGTATTCTCAATTTTTATTATCTTCAACATTAATTATAAAAAATAGATAATATATGTAAATATATCAGTATATATATATTTTTTATTATTATCATTCAATATAAAAGAATAATATATGTCATATATATCATTGAAGTTGACATTTCCATCATCATACATCATATTAATAATTGATGTTGTGTATGTCATCTATCTTATTTATAATAAATTCTTCCACATATTTTGTTATTGTTTTATCAACAGCTCACCTAAATTTTTATATTTATGTATTAAAGATTAAAACCCTTCAATATTGGAATATAAATCCCCCATTATCTAGTATCTTGTGTGTTAGTAATATTATGTATCTTTTTTTTATATTCCTATGATTTCCAAATTGATATTATTTCTATTATGTATTAAAAAATAGTAATAGGATACTAAATAATCATTAATAATTAACAAGAATTTAAATACCATTATCATTAGCCTATTCTACATCAGCATATACCTTTATTATTATAATTTAAATATTTCAAGCACTAATAATAGTATCATGAAACAAATTTCATTGTTTAATGATATCATTAAACCAAACTATTATTTTATGAATGAATTTATCCTATTGTGGATCCTATTTTATTTTTTCAGGGTTATATCATTGAGTATCCTATTATGGTGTGAAGAAATACTTCTTTAAATTCCATAAGTGTTCCAAATTTTGATGAAATAACATCATATATTAGAGTTTCCTAACAACACTCTCTTCATTATAAACTATTATTTAGCCATTTCTCTAGTTTGATTACATATAAACCAATAAAACAATATTAAAATTATTTAATCCTAATTTTATTTAATGGAATGATATAATCCTTCATTATATATTTTTAATTAATCATCTCTATTCTTGTAACCATAATCCAATTTTAATGTATAATGAATATTACAATAGTAATGATATTTAATTCATTCATGAATATATCAATATTTTTTAAAATGTTATCTTCGTGATACAAAATCCTTATTTGGTAATTTATTTTTATACTATATCAATATATCATACCCTATTATTTAAATCCATTTAATGTAAGCCATTGTGTATCATTATTTATATATTAACCATCACCTATAAGATATAGGAACAATTATGAATCACACTGGAAATACAAGAGTACTTTGAAGAAGTTTTAATCAGAGTACACTTATGTAATTCCAATGATAATCCGTAAATATTTCCTAGAAGAACCCATCCATAATTACCTCAGTCTGTTAACATTTTCTATATTTTAATAAATATTTTCATATATATAATTTAGGGAAAATTATTTCAATTATAAAATTATGTTTGAATAGTTTCAATAAATCAACAATCATAATGGAAATAATTATAAATATTTACAGAATATATAAATACTCATTAGAATATTTTGATGATATTCAATTACCTATAATAACATTAATTCTTCCTCAAATATTATCTAATTATATTCAACATTTAACATTAGTATTCATAAAATGATAATACATATAGTGAATCTTTATAACATACTTTATCAAATTCATACCAGAGAAATAATATATGTGAATATTAATACTCCATGAAACTCACCTCATATTGTGATGTTATAAATCTTACTGAATTAATGAACCTACCATATTAATTCAACTGAATTATCATCATTAATAACTACATTCACAATAAAATGGAATCCTAATAATCATTAATAATAATTTATAATCATTTTATAGAAAAGTAGGCTCTAAAAAATATTGGATGAAACTGAATGAAAATTTATATACATTAAATAATATCTATTAATATATCAAATGGATTCATATCAAATTAAATATTTTATTCGATAAAAACTGTGGAAACAATTCACTTTATCATCCATGATAACCATTCATGTAAAAACCTTAATTAATTCCTCTCCCTAGTTGATATACATCTTTATCATGGATAAAACATAATGGAACATTCAATCTAACGGTGTATAGTGCTCTTTAATAATATAAAATTCCACCCAAATCAATGTAAATATATATTGAAAACATTTCATATGAACTATAATATTATAATGAAAAAAATTTCTTGGAGTATTTTGAAATCATACTCATTCAATTTATCATTATTAATACAAAATACTACTCAATATAATACAGGTTCAAATGTACAACATCATACCTCTACCACCACTATTTATCTTAGGGAATTGTCCCACAAAAAATCTCGATCAACACCATATCACCAAGGGTGAGTACCATATTGAATCTTAACAAAATAAATATCACATACGGTGAGGTCCAACATAAATTCTTAAAGGACAACCAATTCCTCAGGGGTAAGACCTATATCATATCCCATTTTCATCAACAAAATCATAATTAGGGAACATGCTTTTTGAAAAATAATAAAGACATAGTCCCATTCCTTTTACATGATTAGCCTCTAACTCTTAACTATCACTGAACTGGAGAATACCCCCCAAGAAATATCATCACCGATTACCCTAACCCATAACACAATACTCAAAGATCACACATATAACCACAAAAAAATTCCTCAAATAGACCCCAAGTCACTATAACTGCAACTCAATTATAATGAACCCATATATCTCACCTGGACATGCACAACCACAACATCCTCGTGGGAATCAACCATTAATTAATAACATAATTATTTTATATCATTTTCCATAGCTACCTTCATTAGTCAAAAACATCACCCAAAATGGGTAAATAATCCATTATAAAAATTCCTATAATTTCGTTCTAAAATGCCATCCTTGGCTATAAGGGTTTATCACACTTCAAACTGGAGGTTTCAATTACATATAGGTACCCAATTCATTCCAAGAAACCATAATTTACAAAGGTTATGTCATTCTCAATGTATCTGATGTATCTACAAAATGGGGTGACATGCACTAAATAGACCCATTAATCATTCACCAACCACACCCTACATGGAACCCTCTGACTGAATAATCCCTTACTAAAACAAACCTCTCTTATATAGGGAACCATACTGAAAAAACCCATATATATATATATATAACTCAATCATAACATGATTTATAGGGACTATAAGGAACACTGGGACATCATTCAATACATTACCTATTGCACGTCAGATTTTGGGACCTCTACCAAAGGCCTCCATCACTAAGGAGACCGTAAATTATATCACATGATGTCAACATATGGTAATGAATAATAAATACATCACAACTAATAATAATTTTTTCTATTGGTCTTAAATAGTGGAATCATTCCTTCAGCACGTAATAGTGAGGCTTCAATAAAATTAAGTAATGATGAGGAACTCACTTATCTCATAAAAATGATATATTACCCCATATTACAAAAAACTCTATGTCTCACCCATAAACATTATACATTTACCTTATCTACAGAAAAAATAAACCATAGTGTAATGTGTGGTTGTGTGGCTAAAACAACCTAACTCTAGATTATAAGACCCTACCAATCACATATCATATTTTTGTTCATCCACATTCACCAAAAATTAAGAAATCAATTAGATTTAAAAAATGATGTTTATATTAAAACAGTTTAAAAATTCAGAAGTTATCATGTGAAAACCTATATATTACCTTATAAACATGGATAAAAACATCAAAAGTTTAAATAGAGAATGATTAATGGAATGATAAATATCACATAGCTAAAGGAGTGATGAGGTAGAGGGTAAAACCAGGCGGGAGAGGGGTTTTAGTGGTAGTGTGGGGCATCTATAAAGTAAATATGCAGATATTTTTAAATATATTTTTTAAAAAAAACCATGGAGGAATGGATTATAATCTTACCAAGGGGATCACTATAATTTTATCCATCAAGGGACAGAAGTTGCATATAAAAATTTCATCTCTTAGTGATGTAGTAGAGATATTGTTGGGAAAAATATTAGTATGAATTGGGTACCAAAAGAACAACACTCATACATGGAGTATCCCAATACAAATCCATAAATAACCCCCCATGACATGAATCAATTTTATATGGTGGTACAATAACCTCTCAAACACCGTTTATGTTGTAGTTTATCCGGAAAAGCTTTATTTAGGTCAATTCAAAAAATATTATTGTAAAAAATATCACAACAGTGCATAATCATTATTCCATAGTTAGATAATAACGTAACCATGAATTTAACCTCATAAAGCTCCTCAATACTCCATAACACCCATGTTATGGAATGAGTAACCACCTAAATCCAAATTATCATCCCAAATCCAAGACTAACTCTTTTAATAAACATAATGAATCAATTAGCCACCAAATCACTCAAAAATAGTTAAAATAACCTATATAAGACCAAACTCTCTAATTTTTTATTTGTATCTTGATTCTCGAACCATCCCATCACATTAGTTCATAAATTTTAAATTCTAATACCAATAATTATATATATCAAATATGTTCATTATAAAGTTATTATTCCTAAAAATAATTTTTGTATAATTTTGTTGATTATTATTGATGATTCTTGAAAAAACATTGTTAATATGGTTTAGAATATTTTTTTAAATTACTATATTTATATGATATATTCAGCATAGTATGTTTCATGTGTTTTAAAATCCTGGTGGTTACCAACTTTGTATTATATTCTCACATCCATAATTTTAAATCTAGTGGACATGTACTTCCATTGTCTGTTTTACAAGTCCACAAATATACTATTAGGTATCTAGATTAAATTTGTTTTTTCCAGGGCCTTTATTAGGGAAAATAATGATCTACTATGTATTATATATTTATATTGGAGACCATGTAAGACACTTAGACTAATTTAACAGAGGGATTCATTTATTTAAAACGTTTACATTGATATATTTTTTAATCACATAGAATAATTTCATAAAATTTAATTTAATATTATTGATATTATATTCATGTATATTTAATAGATCATATGTAAATAATTCTCCAACTCATATTTCAAATCCACACTACTCATCTAATGTACATTGTGACTGGGGATCACTCATGGGGTAATGTGGTGGTTGTGATTATTATAATTCATATTATCAGGTCATAATCTCTATATGTAACAGATTTTATACTTCACTATTATGTTTTAATACCTCAAGAGATCAAAAAAATACTCAATGAAATATTATTATATCTACCTGACCTAAACTAATATGATGGGGTAAAACATAAAATGATTTATTATTACCTATAAAAAACATTATAATAATTACTCCAAAGTATAAATATTTGTTTTGATATATATGTACAGTACCCACCATCTTTGGAATCATCAAAATTTTCCCTATCGTATCATACACCTAATCTTTTCTAATAACTATTGTATCACCATTATACACATATTATTAGGTTTAGGAACATGTTAATCAATAAAATGTTTTAAATGGTTCCGTCCTAATAGATGTCTATTATATATAACTTTTAAAAAATTAATCCTATGAAAATTGATCCACCCATGGTACACTGTAATCTAAATTGCATTCTGTTAAATTTTCATCCAATTTTTAAATTGTTTTTCCCATTTAACTATTATTTTTTGGGTCAAATATCATTCTAAGGTAATCTTGGGAACCAAAATATCACTATAATTCCCTAAAGATCTATAATGTAAACCATATATCATGGTATAAAACAAGTATTCTTAGGATTCTATGACACTTTACTTCCTCCACCCCATTGAATCTCAAAATATCATTCCAAAAATTTAAATTACTTGATTAATAGGAAATTAAATGATTTCATCATTATATTAAAGACAATAAAAAGGTGTCATAACTTATCAATACATGAAGAAATATGGTAAAAAATTTCATGTACATATCCTCCCCTATCTTGTGTGGATCATTCAAATATTGTATAAAATCATTCAGATCATGATATTCATATTTTATATGTTGGAATCTAGGACATATGGAAGCAAACCAAACCTCAAAATTTTAAATTATAGGTAAAAATAATTTTTTAATGATACATATTCATAATTCCCAATTTCATCACTAATGGTTATCTTTGTGACGTAAAAAACTATACCCAACATCCTTTAAGAAACATATGACTTATTGAAAATTAATACATTATATTCTTTATCTACTACCCAAACATGAGTATAATTTATATTTTTCATGACCTCCTTGACCAAAATATTACCCTTACATTGTAAATAATGATGGAAGAGAGATGGTTGATTTTTGACTACCACCTCCAGTAAGCCACGAGTTGGTGACTAGCATTGAGTGTATAATAACCATACATATGAGTGGTGTTACCCTCAAAGATAACATACCAACGAGAGAGATATGACATATATCCAATCAAAACCTACATAGAACTATATGAAAATGATATCGAATGTGAAAATATTCAATGATATATATAATAATAAAAACTAAAAGGAAAACTACATGTTCTCAAAACGCAATGATGATAATGACCATGAATCCCAAACAGTTCCTACAAAAACATGAGCGAGTAATATATTTCTCGATATCCAAAATTTTCCAAATGACCTGAATAATAGTTTGTATATACATAGGGTTATCATAAAATTATATATACTCAGTAAGATTACCCCTGGAGCCTCTCATACAAAAGATAATGACATAATGCTAATGAAAAGTGAAAAATTATGAAACTAGATTTTCTTCTACATAGGGGTACTAGTTTCCAAACCATACCATGGTTAACCCTCACCAAGTATCACATAAAAGGTGGAATATAATTTAATAATGAAACGTCAAAGGTACCCTACTCCAACTTCCCCACTTGTTTTCCATTATTCCATAATGGAGTACATCTCGATCCATATCTCTCCAAAATAAGCTAGATTAAAGAAAACAAAGAAATGAATCCCAAGATACACATCATGAATCACATAATCACAATATACCATATCATGTAACCATATATTGTAACCATATAGTATTCTGAAGCTACCAAAAACCTGTATAATACATAATGTATTATAACTCAATCCATTACTTCCCATACACTATGTAAGTGACATCCACCATCACAGACTATACATTCCATAATAATAAAAATTATTTGGATACTATATCTAGGGATACTTGTGTGTGGATAACCAAAATACATAAAAAAACATTATAAAAATATATGGGGGAAATAACCACCATGGATACAAGAAAAATTAACTCCCATGGGAAGATAGTGGGACCATAGGGGGTAGTTTGTCAACCACCATCCCACTGATGTGTTGGAGAACCATACCAGAGTCCACTGTGTGTTGGTATCACTAACCAATATGGGGAAGTGTATGAAATCCAAAAATATATAGGATTCAATATATCTGACAACCACACAATTGTAATAACCTAGTATTAGACACAAAATCATCTAACATTGCTCAGAATCCTAATTTCTATTGCTAATACCAGATGTCCTATAAGAGAAAAGGCATGTAAAGGAGATCCAATAATTACTTATTTAATTATTATCATTTCAATACTTTAATTAATTGAACACCAATAAATAAAACATTTATATTATTCCTAATTTCATTAAAATAATCATGATATTAAAGTCCATTCACTCTCGATATAATCCTAACTGAGTCCACAATTTATCTAGATTAGCATTTTTTAGAATTTTCATTCCAAAAATACCAACCCAATGGGTAAAGAATTATTTATTAATAATTTGGATCATTCCATAAACTGTCTCGTTATGGTACCCATCCTATGTTACCACCAAGAGGAAATTTTCAACTGAGCACATCCCGAGGAATCATGATGTAGTGAATGAATTTTTGATAAAACAAGAAACCCAGTCATTATCCTTTTATCTTGAATATCTTAATTCATTTTTCCATCACATGTGTCATATGCTACCTCATCATCTAGGCCTCCCTACCAACATCACCCCAGTCATCATAGGCTCATAAATCCTAGGATCATATAACATCCAGAAATCATGGACCCCTATAACATTTCATATTGAATTTCACATCTAGAAAATTCTATAAAATATGTAGAAAATATTCATGATTAACCAACTAGGAAATCTACTCAGTAAATCAAGACATTCAACCATTTCACAAAAATGTTCTATCACTGGTCTATATTCAATGAAATCAGACATCACGTGAAATTGGGAAACTCAATCCCTAGAAATTTCCTCTATCACAAAACTAGTTATTATTCCATTATGAATTAACCAATTCATAAATAACTCGCTGCAACTTTGGGAATCCTAAGGAATCAATCTATAACAATCTAAAAAAATCTAAACATGCTCTCTATTATTTAAAAAAGTTTAATCAAACTATGAGAAGTATCATCCTCACTTGACCTGAATTTTAATTATCATCAACAAGAATAAACATTATTCACATTGTTTATGAGTTCTATTAATACATGAAGGATCATATGTAATTAGGCATGCGTATAGAATCAATTTTTTTATTATAAAATTATAACAAATGGTGGATTCAGACATGCCTCACCATTAATTATTCTTATTCGAATTAATTATAAATTAATTCTAGAATTACAGTCATTAAAAATTTTCAAAAGCTACTCAATGAATTAGAACATGCTAACTAGAATATCATAGATATTACACAATCATTGAAATATAGAGTCAAACCATTATCCCAGTACAAAACACCATAACATGTGATCATTAATAAATTAATTATTAATACTATTCAATAATTATGATGTTAATTAATATTCAATACAATGTTATAAAACATGATATATATATATATATTATAGAACATAAATAAATAGGAGAAGAAACAAATACCCAGTATTAATGGAATCAATGTTCTTCAGTTCATAATGGACCAACAATACTGACTTGTATCACCTATCCCACAAGAAACATCATCCCTCCAAGGACACTGCACCACAACTGCAGCAAAACACAATAATGAAAAATAAATTAGAATAATGGAGAGACACCTTCAACACTTGGTAATAAGTAAGATGAGAAACTAGATCAAAGACCCATGATATAATCAGTATAACTTACCTAAGATCAATATATATCAAATAAAGGAATCCAAGAATCATTCCAAATATAAGGAATCCAAAAGATCTTGAAGAATTTTTCATTGGATTCATAAAATATGAAATATGTTCATACGATTTAAGAAATACACAAGACACTAATTTCATTAATGGCATGATTCGTGAAGGATTTAGATGTCATGAAACACTTTAATGTTTTGAAAATATCATGTATCATATGTCACCAAAATCAGGCCACTATGAATAAATTATCATTAATATTTATACATCATTTAGCACCCCATGAACCTTCCTCGATCAATCTATCAATGAATTTGAAAATATGATTGGTATAATGCATATGATATGAACTAAGAATGCATTATGTGAAACATTAATACAAAATTTAGTCTACCTACTTCAATATTTTAGTTGATGGACACCACCAGACCCTCTCCATAACTACTCTAAATACCATGAGATATGGAAACACACAAAGGGTAAAATAATTAGATCTAGGATCTTGAATAAGATACAACTTAAAATATTATCATCCTTGAAAATCCAAAATGGAACCCAAAAATAAAAAAGGGCTCATCCGAACAACTAACCAATTAAAAGTCTCTCAATGATATAACCATCAGAGGAGCTCAATCACCCCATCTATGGAAATAATTTAAAAACTACACAACATCAAGAGAATGATTCTAAACTCTCTCTTGGGGAAGATACCCCAAAAATGATAGAAAAGTTACAAAATTCAACAAGAGGAACCCATATCATAAAATATGATGGTAAACATCCATAAGATAATAACATTGAAAGAGAGGGGGTAAATATCAAATAGATCAGGGTGTGAAGTATGCATATATGAAACATATTCATATATTATCTCTTCCATGAAAACATTACGCCACAATCCATTAACCTATAGAATACATTTCTCACACAACACATTCCCCTTACGGTCTTAGATCTTTGTAAGCTCTCCTCTATGGACTAAACATTATCAACCTTGATCTCACCCTAATTGATGACATTAGTTTCATTACGAAGATAACTATGTATCTATGATATGTGAATAATAAAATTTATCTGTATCATTTGTATCGGAAGTGATATATGATATTCCATGGCTCTAACATGAGCCAACACCTCAAAAGTCCCAAGAAACTATGGATAAATTTTACTCTCATGTTCAAATCTTCTCATCCCACAACATGGAGTCACATTTCAGAACACATGATCTCCATCATCAAACTCTAAAGGTGTACTACAATGATCTATATAGGATTTATTTTATGATCATGTGCTTCCTTCTACCTCTTGAGAAATACATGTACAATCTCTATCTTATTTTTTTAAGCAGTACTACCCTACGAATTGTTTCCCCTCCAGCCCCTGTATTTATAAATGGATAATGGAAGAGGCAGATGTACACAAATTCAAATGGTTCCACACAAATGGTTGAGTAAAATATATTATTATAAGCATACTTTAACAATGGTCAATTTCTCATCCATGAACCTATGAAATATAGGACACATGAGTATAACATGTCTTTATGATTTTAGTGGATCCTCTATTTCAGAGTTTCCAACTACATATTGAAAGAACTTCCATGAAATACATGATAACTAGAATAATATTGGATACCTCCCCATACATTAGATGTAAAATGTGGATCGTGATCATATATTGACATCCTCAAGAATTCATGGAGTATCATCCCCACCTCCAAATACATCCTTTTAAAAACCACCACTAATCTCAACTCCTTGTTCTACATAAAGTGGGATGATTTAATAAAATGATCTACTATCAGCCACATAGAATCATAGAATCCATGAGTTCAAGGTAATCTATTAGTGTTATATGTTGATACATCCTCCCACTTCAATCGGCTAATGTATAATAGCTGTATAAATCTAATGGGAACACAATGATCAAACATCAATTTATGAAAGACTAAACATCATGAAACAATACATACAACAACACACAACATCCTATTAAATGATAATTGACCTCTTAAATCTATGTACATATTTTTTATGTTGGGTTGTACCTCCAATGAATAGATATTTATGTCATTGAGAAGCATCATATGCATCACTGAATGTATGATATACCTTATAGAAAAAAGTTGTTCACATGGATCATTAGACAAACCATCATGGGAATCACTAAAAATAGCTATGTCCCTCCCGAACTCCACCTTATAATCCCCTACTAAAAATCCTCCACATACTGACCAAACATGGCTACATTGTCATCTGGAAAGAAAATAGATTCCTCCAAACTCTCCCATATCTTGATGCATCATTAAGAGTTCTTTCACCACTCTTCTAGAATATCTAGATTCACACACATGGAAAAAACATGACTTATTTCACATAAAATCAGCTACAACATTTCAGATTCATTTTGTGTATAAAATCTTAAATTCCTAATCCATTAAGAATTCCATACCCCAACATTGTTGCATGTTCATATCATGCGAGGAGATGACAATCCTCGGGCAGTTATGGTTGTAAAAAACTGAATAATTCTCAATAATGAGGAAATACATCCACAAAATCAATGAAAACAAACATTCAACCAACTAAAAACTATGGATGAAATAGTTAAAATCAAGGAGAACTAACTTCTTAGATCCATATGAAACAACTTATCTCATCAGCATCAGAATACAACCCATTCCAAGATAAAAAGTTTCATGGAAAACCTCAAATTGAACTCCTTATGCTAAAAAATTAAATAACTAGAGTGATGAAAAACATATACTTCATGTCCTCAAAATAAAATTGTCTTTGGAAATTTTTCATGAACACATGATTATTTCTAGTCATGGATTTTAGAGGAGTTTTAGGCTATGATAAATTAGCAAAGATCATCCATTAAAAGTCTGCATGTCCATGGAAACTCTACAACTCTTCAACTATGTTAGGGGAAAACTAAGAAACAATATCTTCTATCATGTGAGGATATATAAAAACTCTCATATTATAAACAAAATACCCCATAAATGGACTTCAGGATCCCAAAACTCATTATTCAATAACTTCCCAAATTTATACTCATGATAATGAACTCCCAAAAGAGCACGAAGATGCTCTACCATCTCCTGATCGTGCATGAAGTACACACCGATTTCATCGATGAAAACTACCATGATCCTGTCCATTAACACTCATAATACAAATATCATAAAAACTGATTTTTCTAATAATTAATCATTTTGAACTACATCACAACCTAATAAAAATTTCCATAAAGACAATAGAATGATTTCTTCTAAATAATGTCATCCTTTACCCGATAATAATGGAATCCTTACCACAAATCAGTGTTCAAGAACCCAATTTATCTCTTTAGTTTATTTAATAAAACATAAATACATGCAATAGAATTGTTGATCTTTACTATCACTTGTTTTATGCAATGATGTTCAATTAAAAGCTGCAAACTTCCACCATACTTTTCAATAAGCCAAACTGGTGTACCCCATGGAGAAAAACATCACTAAACAAAAGCATGACGTATAGTATCACTCAGATATTAAAAAGATCCCCCAATTCAAAATGAGTTATCCTATATGGAGAGATTGAGATAGAATACATGTCTGCATGTAGGTTAACCCCAAACCTGATCTCTTATTGACTGGGAAACTCTACAACCACATATGTAAATAAATTAGAGAACACCTCTACAACCCTTGGAAATACAATGTAATAAACATATTATTAACTCAAATTTATATTGGACATTATAGAACACAAGGAAAAGAAACTGTTCTAACCCATATCAGGGTCACTCCCACCCAAGAGCATTACTACCTTGTCATAAGAATCCTAAAACTCAACTTGTTTCTGGAATCCATCCACAATATCCTTCACTGAATATAACCAGTCTATTACAAGGTATATATTGAATAGATAGGTCCATACATATATAAAATATACCAATGTTTTATTATTTCTGATAACTAGATCATTGTCTCTACACACTTTATATATGTCATAATGAACAGCAACTGTTGTAGATAATTCCCAGGGAAAAATAATCCTCTCTACATCAAGTGTTGAATCCTATACTAGGGAATTTGATATAAAGTGTTCCACACCAAAATTAAATAAATCGAGAACACATGATGAAAAATAAACAAAAGGGTACATTGAAAGATGTCTGGCTCTCCTGATATTGGAACACTATACTCATGCTTCCTTGGCTAAAACATCCTCAATTGTACGAACCTGATCTGAAAAATATGGTTCATGTAGACTGATCAGAATAATAAGAAAATATCACCGATCAAAAAACACATATGATCCCATGGAATATATTTAAGAGATTAAAAAACCCATGAAACGAGATGATATGGTTTGGTACCTACCCCAAGCTGACTAAATGATCTTATGTCCATAAAATTAAGAACCCTAAACCATAGCTCTATTTCGTGAGGAATCTTAATGACTCCACTTTCATGATAAACATATTTTGTCCAAAATCCTCTCAATATCATATCTTATTACCAAAAAAATATACATATATCATTAGCGTAAAAGGGGTGACCCATAACTTGTTCCCGTGATTAAAAGTCTCCAAAAAATTAGACACATTTCCTTCCTCATTTGGTTACAATTTTGAATAATATCATAGAAGGATCCTGAAACGGATCATGAACTCTCACATGATGGAACTCCCATGTCAAATGGTAAGTAGAATCTACTCAATGACAACCTTCATTGATAATGAATGGAACTACTCTCATAACTAGTAATAAATCCTCTCTATCAAGATTAATTAATCCTCATGATACATCAGGAGAAATAACAACCACTTCCTCACTACATTAGCTAGTATCATAATAGAAACTCAATCCTAGTGCTCCTTATGAGAACATATCTACCTTGAAGCTATCTCAACATTCAGTATTGTGAACCAAGATTCTAATACATGGATAATATATATATATTTATTAATATTCATTTAATTTCAAAAACACATTATTGAGGACAATAATATATAAGTTTCTTTTGAATCTTGGAACATATTCATCTAATCTAGTGAAGGATAATCAGTTTTTACCAAAAAGATCTTAAAATTTCAAACTATTTATAGAGATACCCAATATAAAACCATTCATCATGCCCTAGGAAAAGGAAACACAATAATGTGTTGTCTTAGATGATTAGTAAGAGAATAAAGGGAGTTAAATAATCATTACATGAGTGTATGAGATCCTAAGAATATCATTTGAAAACCACATTAAATTTTTAAAAGATCTAAATCATTATTCATGCAATAAATATTGGTAGTTCACAAGACATGAATAATAAATTTATAAAATATCATGATCCATGAGAGTAAAACATTAACATAAAACTAGATTTTCAACATAAAATTAATAATAAAAAATAATTTCCATGTTATTAAAGGTTCAATTCCAAGACAATCATAGTTTAAAATGTCCATTAATGATCTTGATTGACTGCTTCTTCCAGCTCGAGGCTACTTAAAAAGACTCACTCTCCATCCCTTCCAATTTTCACTGAAATAGATTCATTCCCTTTTCCAAACCCATTTTACATAACAGGGTAAACACCCCATTCCATGCATGTCCATGTCATGATATTAAAATATGACCCCAATTAATTAAAGAGATACATAGGTCCCACACATCACATAATGAAAATCATACATATGTGTTCCATTAGATGATAAAAAATAAACCATATTATAACTCATGAAATGAAATGTTTTTCATAAATATTTCATCATATCATAACATATGTAAAAGTGACAGGATTCATTATCATTTCATCATAGAGTAAATTAGGAAATAAATATTCTTTCACCATTATTTAAACATGGTATAAGTGTTGGAATATAAAAAGGTATCTCAAAAAACATTTCATCATAATTATTATCTATTTTGGAAAGAATAAGTACGGTATCCATTAATCATATCCCCAATAAGTGATAGGTTACATCAATGTATGAAATCATAGATGAAAATAATATTTAAGGTCATTGAAAACATTTCATGTGGAAAATTTCTTTTATTATTTAAAAAAATATTATTTAGATATAAATTATTTTTAAAAAATCATTGAAACTATATTTGAAAACATATAATGTATTCTTTTAAAACCTGTGAAAACAATTTTTAAAACATAAAATTTGTTCGAAATACTTTTCCCTCAAAATAATCATTGAAAAATTATAAACGAAGCATTAAAATCAATAAAAAAAACATTTCAAAAACTATTTTTTTAAATGATCCCAAAATACCACTTGAAAAATGAAATTATATTTTTTTAGAAAACATGGTTCTAGAATAAAATATATTTCCAACAAAAGCATGAAAGAAAAGCTGAATTTATTAAAAATATTTTCTAATTATATTAAGTACCAATGAATGAAAAAATGGTATAATTACATTAATATATAATAAATTACCATAATATAATAAAATTCATTATAAATTATGTGAGTTATTTCATGGGATTTCAATATTTTAGAGTTCATCATAATTTTATTTTGATAAAGGATAAAATTATAATATAAAAACATCATGACTCTGATAAAATTGAATCATAATCCACATGGAGGAATAAAAAATGAAACCTAAATTTTCTCAAATATGAATAAAGTCTTGATATATATTTTAAATTAGAATATTTATACACCTCATTGATGAATATAGGTTTATAACATAACAAACTTCTCAAAGATGGAAAATATATACACAAATCACTTACAGATTTGGTAAATTTTTGAACTGTAAACACAATGAAAGAGTAAACCTAAAATGGATATGTAAAAACAAATATTTGTCATTATTATCATTATAAAATAAATTCATGAGAATAATATATTCCACATAAAAGAAACATGTGGTGAATAGGGCATGCCTTTTATAGAAATATAAATGCAAGACATCAATCCCTTAATTTTTATATTGATCTCTAATATACTTTCTAAAGCCTCATATATGATAAATTTAGGTTTATTATTTATCTATTTCAGAATAATACAAATATATACTAGAATATATTTTTATCATGACATTTTATTTACCATTTACGGATAATTAAATGTTAATGTTATGATTTGGGTAACTGCAAATATGTTTTTCGTATATTTTTTTAATTATTTTTTGGTCCTCTAATTTAATAATTAATTCACTATTTATTGAATTTAAACCATGATATAAATATCATATTTATTTTGTATATATTTATTTATATAAATCTAGAAAACATTTAGTGATAGAAAATAAAATGACTTATTTATGGAGATAGTGGGATATACATACGCATGAACATTGTCTCCATTTTCTAATCATATTGATAGAAATAAAATTCAATGATATATACATATATACTGTCATTAAATTATATTTTATTTGTTCATATATATCAAAAAATTTATGGAACCCATCTCTAATATTTTATATGTAATTTGTTAATTAATCATATTACTTAATGAGGCAGCAGTCCACTGTACACATGAACAACACTATCATCTTCCAATAAAATTGAAAGAATGAATGTGTGTTTTATATATTAATTACAGAATCATAAAAACATCATAATTATAAATTATATCATATATAAAAAACTAATCCTTCATTATTCTAAATGTTGGAGTATTGTAATAGAGAAAATGATCGAGATCAGTTCACAAGGCAGTAGTCCACCATAGACATGGTCTATGATTTTGCAACTCATTTGATGGAAGTCTTCCTGGTTTAGGTCATAAAAGTTAAAAAAACGTATCATTTTATTTTTGATACTAAGTTTATTTTATAATCATGGACTAATAATAATTGAATGGGTGGAGGGGGAAGTAAAAAAATGATTGTTGAAGAACATTTCCTCTTCTTCATGTATAATCTTGCAGTGTGTCTTAATGTCATTGTTGGCTAGATTTATTAAAAAAATTCCTTAACTTTTATAATACCCATTTATTTACCTTTCTGGTTTTCCACTATGGTAAAATGATTTTTAAACATTACAATATAACTTTTACGAAATAATTATTGTGATAATATTATATAATTTGGACACACTATTTATTAATATGATATCAAAATTATTTAACAAAAAAATATGATTGTAAGAAGTTAATTTTGACAAAATCGCACTTAACATGAAATAACATTACTTTAACTGCAACCATCCTAACTGAATATATGTCAATATAGTCATTATATTAGAAATTTCTTTCAATGAGTATACCATAGTTTATATTTATTAGTATTTAAAAATAACAGTGCAAAATGTGTGATTTTTAGGCATTTGTAAATATTTTAATAATATTTAATTTGTTAAAAAATTACATTAATGTAAATTTTTTACATTGTTCATCGAATTTGAATTTTTAAAATATCAAGAGAGTGATGGAATTTTAATATATTTTTTTATATTTTTTAACATGATATATTAATAAAAATATAATTTAAAAAATTATTCATTGAATTTAAAGCCCTTTTATTATTTTTAGGATCATTTATTTTATATAATTGATAAATAAATAATTACTGTGTTTGTGATTCATGAGAATTTAAATTAATAATTTAATATACAAATATTAAAAACAAATTCAGGATAAAAAAACTTTTATAATAAAAATTGATATATGTAAAAATTAATTTGATGTTATTTCAGTATAAAATGTCATTTGATAAAGTAAAATTAAGAAAAGTATTTTTTCCACTTTTATTACTTAATATGTAATATTGGTCATATTCAAATAAGATTATCATATAATTTACATACATAAAATAAATTGATGGAAAATAATTGAATAAATTTATTTAATAAATTTATGATAATATTTTATGTCATTTATACTCTTATCATTGTGTTTAACCCCTGGTAAAGCCATTTTTTCTTTAACTATGTTAAGTATCATTTTAAACATTCAATATTGATTTTGGGAAAAAATAATGGAAAATAATTGATATCATAAATTATGGTAATTAAAAATATTAAATACATTTTTTCAGAATAAATTCACATAGGTGGAAAAAATATTTTTAAATTACTCTCACTGACTCAATGAGAATGCAAGTTTTTTAAAAGAAAAAGTTTAAATGATTGAAATGTTTTTATCTCCAAATTCAATTTTAAACTGATTAAAAATACCTATATTTGATTAATGGTTATTAAATATAATAAGTTTTACACTAAATCCATTTTAAAATATAATTTTCCATCCTAAATAAATTTATTGAAAACACAATTTTCAATTCAAATTTATTAGTTTTCATCTTTCATCAAAAAATTAAACATTGATGAAAAATACAAAACATTCACCTAATATAAGTTGAAAATTTATATTTCTAAAATTATATTTATATTTTCAAATTAATTTTATAAAATTTTAAAACATCATATTTAAAATAAGCATTCCATGAAAAGTAGATAAAAATTCAATTTAGAAAAAATAACGTTTTTGAGTGCAAAATTAGATTTATTCTTATCTCTTGTATAGAATACTTATAAGATGAATTTTTTATATTTTATTTATCATATAATACATACATACACATATATATATTTATTTATTTTAAAGAATTATCAAAAATTAATGAGGTTATTTTTTTGATATAAAACACACTTTTTTCATAAAATGTTTTTATTCAGATAATGATTTGCGTTTATTTTTAAAAAGTATTTTTTCTTATTTTTAATTTATTGGGAACCAAAGAATTATATAAACCAGTGTAAAACATATTTTGATAATTTAGTTAAAAATTTTCATATATACCATTATATCATCTATTTCAATACAACAATATTATATAATAATTTTTAAATACTTTAACTTTTTAGGGTTAAACTCATTGTAGCAAGTATGAAAAGATAAAATCATAATTGTGTGTAAATCAAGATAAACATATTATTTTATGCAACATAGTATAAAATAAATGTTTATTTTACTATAAAATGTCAAAAATATTAAATATATATTGAAATAAAATTAAAAAAATATCAGGGTGTTATATTCTACATCCCTTAAAATGAATTATACTCCCAAAATTTTTCTCAGTCATCAATTGTTTATCATTTGAACATTTCTTCATAGAAACCCATTATATAATAATAAATTATAAAATATAATTTAAAAATTTAAATTTTGAAGCTTAATTATTACCAAATGTAACTGATAACTAGGTTTCTATATTGGAGAACATGACTTTCAAGTGAAGATTTGGACATGGAAGAAAAAAATAAATAATTATATAGTGATAAAGATCACCAATCATAAAAATTTGGATGATATAAAGATTGTTATTGAACCAAAAACCATAACCCAAATATGTTTGAAAGTTTCATGAATATCTTAAAAAATGATTATAAAAAATATGAATTTTACTTTGATATCCATTTACTAAAGTTAAAGGATTTTATGGAGAAGAAATACTTAATTTCCTTCCAGGTCATATAAACAATATCTCAATTTGGATGTGCCTCAATGAATGTGTAATTCTTCACCTACTCTAAAAATGAAGGTGAATTTGTTATTCCTGATAAACTAATGAATCATAAGATCCATGATAGGTCATTCCTTTCATATTTAGTTATCATCATACAAAATGTGTTTCATAGGTTATCCAATATGGTAAAATATTCATTTGGTGATGTATGAAATTAATCTCTAAAACCTCATTCAAATTTTAATTTAAACCATTAGAAAAATGGTAGACCTTTTGACCCTACCAAATTAAAAAAATAAAAAACTATAGAAACACGGTCTCTAAATTACTCAAAATCAGCTTCATATTGATCCCCCATATATCATAATGTTGTTCTTAATTGTGACATACCTATTATGTGAATAACATAATCATGTATTCTCTTAAAAAATTGATGTTACCTAATTTTCCATGATAATATTTTGAAAAAAATACATGATTCTTAATTTCTTACATATAAAATAGATTATTTGATATATTTTTTATATTGAAAAATTATATAAACTCCATTCATGATAGAAAAAAAAATTAATGAAAAAAAATTAATCTATTTCAAATTTATCAGTACTATCCAATTTACATTATTCTTATCCATCATATTTTTATCCAATATAAACACAATTTTATCTTCATCAAGAACATATTTAGAGTCATCGTACCTTAATAAAAATACTACATTTCCATTAAATCTATTTTCCAATCCATCAATTCTATTTAGCATATTCATCAAACACCATATTGGAATGATACTCTGGAACAATAAATTATTTATTCAATATTCCCAAAACCAAAATACAACTGTTAAAAAAATATAATTCTTCAAATCATAATATATAAATATATTAATAATTACTATTTGTTTGTACACCATTAACTCTCCTTATTTGTATTAATCATTTACACTAATTCATTTAGAATTTTGTTTATGGTCACTTCATCATCATCAATATAACATTTACTCATACAATGATACTGATTTTCATCACTATCTTTCCTTTTAAGACATCAAATTAAATAATTCCCATTATTTTGAAATATTAAGAATTAAAAAATTGATCATATATTAGGGATACCGATATTTCAATATATTTCCTTAACTATACTTTTAATTTTCCCATTTATGTTACTTTATTTGTGCCCATATTTTCTACATTCAAAACATATTCTTATTCCACTATGATATTCATGTAGGAATTTTTCCCCAAATCCTTAACACATACAAATCCAATTATTTTTTTCTCCACATTATCCACTACCTGAGATCTTAGTGATCTATTTTTATCTATAGTTTGGTTCATTTGAAAGTTATTTTATGTACACATTTTTAATCATTAATTTGTGAAGACATCAAACACATAATCATAACATCCATTTCCTTATTCATTTCCCCATTTAACTTCTCATAAAAAATATTTTCAATAATATTCATGGTTAAGCTAGTTCCTTCTAGTTCCCTCCATTACATAAAAATAAAAATCATATCGTGAGAAACATTTATCAATTCATTAAACCATATAATTAGGAAACATCTTTTATCGAATTTTTAAATCATGAAACCTAATTTAAAATAAATAAAACCTTAGGCTTATCTTAGGCCATAAATTCACATTATTTATTTAATTTCTGTATGATGGTTCATTAAGAGATTTTTTATTTCAAAACCATAGAATCTTGGAGATTCAAATTAGGTGTACAGTAACTACCATTATCCTAAAAAAGGTTTTTTATCAAGTATATGTCAATGTGAAATTTTCATATTTGTCACCCTTGTACCTATTTGATAGAGGTACGTCCACTTTCAGTATCCAGGAAAAGATCTAGCTTCGTGGAAACCACTAAATCAATGCATTCAAAAATTATTATGGTTTCTAATACTCTGTATCATAATTATCCTTGTCCTTTAAGAAAAACCTAGTAGTATAATTGAAAATATCAATAGTGGATTCAGTGATAGTTTCTGATTCAATTTATTATGGATAACTAAAAAATTCTTTTGTAACTAAATATAGCTTCCCATGTTTATCATACATTAATATTATATATTTTAAGATTAATATTCATTACATTACACATCTATATACTCGAGGACTGTAATAGTTGATTACCTATGTAGAATTTGAACATAGTCTTCAATACGGTGATTTATATTCAATGATTACCGTAAAAACCATCCCTTTTAATAATCATTATAGAAAAAATTTACATGAACTGGCAATTATAACTTGAGGAATTTCAAAAAACAATGTTTTAGATCAGATATATAATATGGTTAAAAAATTTAGATATTTAATTTTAACTTCAACATAATATAATGGGGACATGATCATATCATTTTAAAACCACACTTTGTATATCAACGATCATAATGTTGAGTCATAGAATAAATATTGTATGTTTATAAGAAATGAACCATAAGATAATCAATGAATATGAGCCATGAGTGAATACCCTTGGAATTATACATATACTAGTGTCATACAAATAAGAAAAGCACATCATTTATAAATTAGTTAAGGTCCACACCTAAGACTATCAGAGTGGACAAATTCCCTTACTGAACCACATTCACTACCCATTATAGCCGTGTCTTAAGGAATTGGGTTCGTTCCATGATCCATACCTTTTTTTAACCAATTCTAGTCCCCATTACATCCATATTTTAGTAAAATTGGTTAAATATCCACGTCACCCCTTTGTCTCTAATGAGATATTAATATTTACCCAATGAATGTTTGAGAGATATAGTTCCCACCCATTACAAAATAAAAATCACACACATGTGTTATACATGATCATAAAAAATTCATCATATCAAAAAATAGAGAATGAAATGTGTTTGACAGAAATTTCATCATATCAAAACCTGTATAAAATAAATAGAGTTCCCAACAATTTTATTATATAATTACCCATGAAAAGAACCTGGTTTTATTATAATTTTATCATGGTATAATATATGGAATAGAAATAGGTTACATAAAATATCTCATCATAAACATAAACCATTTAGGGAATTAATAAGAACAACTACCCTAAATAGTATCCCCAATATGTAATAGGTATCATCAACAAATGAAATCAAAGATGGAATACAGTTTTGAAAGATTATTAAAAACATTTATTTAGGAAATATTGTTTCTTCTTTGAAAAAATATTTTTAATATATAAAAGATTTTAAAAACAATTTTCTTCAATAATAACCATTAATATATTTAAATAATTATTTGAAAATTTAAAACACTTTTCATAACATAAAAAATTTCAATACATTTATTTGAAAATAATTGAGAAACATATTTAAAAGTTGGATTGAAAATAATTTAAAACACCTTATAAAAAATAAAACATTCTGAAAATTATTTTCCATGGAAAGGATATAAAATTATAATTTAAAAATATTATTGAATAAATATTTAGAAAAAATGATTTAAAAATGAAATGGATTTTTAACCAAAGAGAGAAATAATAAGTACCAATGAGTGTAAAAATGGTACAATTACTTTAATATACCACGAATAAATTGAAAATAATAAATATAAGGAGTAATATTAATATTTATATCATGATATTTAAAAAATTTATTCTTTATCATAAATAATCCAAATATATGAATTGATTATAATATAAAATCTTCATGAATTTAGTAACATTCAATCATATAATGAATGAAGGAGTAACATAAACTAAATCATAAAATATCATGGGGATGGGTTAATTATTAATATTACATATAAATGTTTCTCTATATACACCTTATGGATGAATATTGGTGCATAAATGAACATACGTCTCAATGAAGGAAAAGGGAGATAGATATCCCTTACCTTAATTCATGACATACACAATATTCATTGAAACAACCTATATAAAAATACATGTTTAGTATAAATATATTATATATAAAAAATTAAATGTATCATATTATATATAATTTATTTATTTCATTTTATTACTTTTTTATTAAATGTTCCATTTTAAATTTATGTTTCAGTTAAAAACTGATTTGTTTTTCATATATTTTTTGTCTTATTATTTTTAGTCATCATACATAACTAATTTTTTCATAAATTTCAAAAACATTAGCATTATATATATATTATATAAATTTATTATATATTTTTTTATATTAACCCATAATATCTAGTGACAACAAATTAAATAAACCTTTCATAGAGACGGTAGGTCATACATATACATGAACGGTGTTCCTAATTTTGTATTGTAATGATATAATGAAATGAAAATGAGATATATATATATATATATTATAATTATATTATATATTTTTATTAAATATATATCACATAAGTTTATTAAACCCATTCTTAATATATTCCACAAAAATAATTAACGAATCGCGTCACTTTGCGAGGTGGTGGACCTCTGTACAAACAAACAACGTTATCATATTCTGAAAAAATATAAATCATGATGGTATGTGAAAAGTAATAATAATGATATTATAATAACATCATAAATATAATTTATATATTATATATGCCATGAATCCATCATCATTCCCTAATTTGAAATGTGGTAATGGTAAAACGAATGATATTGATTTTTGAGGCGGTAGTCTACCGTTCACAAGAATGATGATTTTTTAATTCATTTGATTGAAATGTATCTATTTTTAGGCCATGAAATTAACATAAAATATATAATAATGTGTAATATACTAAAATTATTATATCATCATTATATAATAATAATTTATGTTGTCTAATAAGTAATAATACAGAATATTCTTATTGATAAACATTTCATCTTCTTCGGGTATCCTCTATAATTATACACTAGAGCCATGAATGGTTGCATTTGTGTACAAAATAAGGATTTTTGAATTATGGGAGGGAATTTTGAAAGAGATTTTGGAATATATTAGGTGATCCAAATGGATTTATAGGTGTGAAATAGTAGGTAGAGTGTGTTCCCTTTTATAGTTGAGGAGTGATATTCTTATAAATACGCCAATGTAATCACTATTGGGCAGTCCAAATTTCATAAAGTGGATCCAAATATGATAAATAAATATATTGATGTATTATATTTTCTACCTAACCCTTAAACACATAATTTAAACCATGTTTTAAACATTTCATTTAATAAATTTAAATTTTCCATTTTTTTACTATTTCGGTTTTTCACAAGGGTAAATTGATTTATAACCTTGGTAAATTAAATTTTTATAATAAATAAGAGTTATAAATCTTTGATATTTTTTACGTAGTTTATCCAAAAAAAATTCCTTTTTTAGACTATAAATATTCTGTCTGTTGATAATTATGTTTAACACAATCACATATAATGTGAAAAAACACCACTTTAACATTTTATGCGCTAACGTAGTTTTTACCCATTAATTGACACTATAGTCTTTTTGATAGAAATATTAATCCATTAATATAAAATTGTTATAATTTATTAATAATTAAAAATAACTTTTAAGATGAGAGGTTTTTTATTACTTTTAATTCTTTTTATAAAATATCATTTATTATAAAATATCATTAATTTCAATTTTGACAACGTTCATTTAATTTCATTTATAAAACTTTCAAGATAGTGGTGGAATATTAATATATAATTTTTTTAGAAAAATTATATGATATATTCCCCAAAAAAATTTAAGCCACATAATTATTCTTTCAATTTACTTCACTTTTAATATTTTTAGTATCATTTATTTTGTTTTATTTTTAACAAAATAATTAATTTGTTTACATTTTTAAATATTTGAAAAACCTATATAATCTAAAAAATAATTTTTTCAAAAAATATAATGACAATAAAAATATTTTTTATTTCAATACAATATATATTTCCATAGATATTTTATTTTCATCCCTATTATAAGGATTTAATGAAAATAAAAGTAAGAAAATTATTTGTTTTTAGGATTTTCATTACTCAAATTGTTATGTAGGTCATATTCAAATGAAAGTTAAATAAATTTCAATATTTTTGAGACTTTTATGTCCCAAAAATATGAGATTTTATTCCATGAAATTAAGATTCTATTTTAGGTCATTTTTACTCTTATCACACTAGTTTAACCCAAGATAAACTCATTTTTACTATAACTGTGGTAATTAATTTTTACTGCATTCACGATAATTTTTTTAAAAAACATTGAGATGACCTTATTATACATTATAAATTATGATGAATCAAAATTTGGAATACATTTTTCCAAATTAATTTCACCAAATTGGAAAAAATTAACTGAAAAATAATCCTATATATGTGATGAGAAGACAAGTTTTTAAAGAGAAACAATTTAATAGATTGAATTTTTTATATCCAAATTCAATATAAAATTAATTAGAAATAATTAATAGGAATATTGTATTTTAAAACCGACCTAATCTTATTTTATAAACATCTAAAAACAAAATATTATCTGTTAAAAAAATAAAACAAAAAGGTATTTTTCAAATAAAATTCCCTATTTCTTTATGTTTATCAAAAAAATGATAATTCTCAAAGAAATTTAAAAAATTGACTTTAACTAAATTTGATATTTAGATTTCAAAACTGAGGTTTATTTTTACAAATTATCTTTCCAAATGTTTAAAAATGAGGTTTTCATATAAGTGCATCATAAAAAGTGATAAAACTATTATTTTGAAAAATAAATTTTTTAACCCAATAATTGGATTTATTATTATCTATTGTCTAGATAAAAAACAGAAGATAAATTTTAATATATTTTGGAATATATTATATATATATATATATTGTTTAAATATTTAATAAAAAATTATTGTTTTGATTTATTGATATAAAACAAAATTTTTTGCATAAAAACAATATCGGGAAAATAATTTTTTATATTTGCAAGTGTTTTTTTATGTATAATGAATTTTTCAACAAAAAATATTATTTAGATATAAAAATTTATTTTGGATAATATAGTTAATCATATTCATAACCACAATTCCATCGACTAAATGATAATTATCATATTAAATAATTATATATCAATAGTATTCAATGATTGGTTTAAATTTGTTATTGCATGTAACACATCAATACTAGAAAACATGGATATATAGAAACAAGTTTGAAACATGAATGTGGACACCAAAAACAGTGATATAGGTAATAGAAATGGTTTAATGGTCCATGGATCCTATTTTTAAGGCTATAGGAAAAATTTTATAAACACGTCTTACAACATCAATAATAGACATATTTCCACGATTAAATCCATGGAAATAAATATATTTACCTAGATCAAGTAGTTTCAATATCCCAGTATCTATGGTTAGTAACTATTGATATATAATCTATAACCTAGAATTATAGCCACATTTTGTAAATGTGGCTACAACTTCTACCACATGGTCATTTTTCCATGGATCTAAACTATAGAACTAGGCCAATATCTATTGTTCAAACCATTGAACTTAGTCTATAACCATTGTTTATAACCATGGTTATAACCTCCAGAATCTAGAAAAAATCACCCACCTGAAGCCTACTAAAACACATATCCTCACAAGTATCATTCATAAAACAAAATTACATGAATGTTCCTAGAGTAATGGATGAAAAATAGTGTTATATAACATCAAAAAATAAGTACATGTTTTGATATCACTAAAACTAAAGGATTTATTGTGTGAATATCATGTCCATGACAATTGATATTGTTAGTTTGAGGGGTTTATTATTCAATATCTAAAACCATGAAATTTTTTTATTTATATTCTATTAAAATTCATTGTTTTAACATTTGTATGTCCACTTTTATATCATGGTGGTTTGTTACCTAGGAGTTTTATTAAGGTTATAGTTCGATATATACATGTCTGAGACCTTCTTCTTCTTCAGTTTTGGAACACAAGTGTTTCAAGATGGTGTTATCGGGTGAAAATATTGTTTTTTTTATTATTAAATTTATTGTTCTAATGGATGAAGTCTAAATGGGAATGCGGCCATTCCAATTGGAGTATTATTCACCTAATTAATATTTTATTTTCTGGATATGACTTAATTTCAGGTGTTTTTAGCTTCTATAGAAACTCTTTTTTAAGACATGTAAACTCCACGATGCTAGATGATTTAAAATGATTAATTGGAACCACTAATATCCTCAATCAACATTATAATCTAATTCCTGAAGACCCTACAATAGAATACACCAGAATATCTAACAAACACTAACATCATCATCACATAAATAGTACATAGGATTCTCAGAAAGTAAAAATTTAGAAGGATCATATGTTTCAAAATTATGATATTTATTGAGAAAAATCATTTATTACATACCATTAAAATTATTACGGTGGTATTTCTTTTGAAGAGAGAAGACTCTGGTACACATGTGTTAAGAATAATTTTGTTTTTAATAAATAATTAATGCTTTAATATATATTTTTATGGGCTCTAAAGGCCAATATTTTTGTAATGATGCAAGAGCATGTGAAGACTATAAACTGAAGTGTATGAATAACAAATTCATTACAAACCAAAATTATATCATTTCCTATGATTTAGGTTTTACCTATTATATATGAAATTTAACCTTAACAATTTTTAAGGAGAGTTTCAAACCAATGCATATTCCATGAATGAGAAACTATTACACTCTTGAATAAGTTAAAATGTCTGGAAAAATTCTTCATGTTTTTCTAGAATGCAATCATGTTAGTCTAAAACGTCACCAATACATATATGGGTTCTCTCTTCATCACCATCCCAAGAAGTGACCCTATAAATATAAACAAATTTATATATTTTCCCCCATTTAATTTGTACAGATATAATATATTGGTTCATTAATATGATATAGAACAATATTATAATGAAGATATGCATGTTCGTGTATGTCTGAATTGTGAACTAGAAGAACGTATATGTGTTTCTTTTTTTAGATATGGGCATGCCAATTACCAAAAAGTGTAAGAATAATCAATTTCACATGAATAACAATAATACATTGTTACAAAACATTAAATATATGTTTTGTGGAAGCTCCAAATGTTGAACATAAATATAATATTTCATTTCAAATTGTACAAGAGAACTTAAAATGCCAATAAAATTTCAAAGTATCAAATTAGTAAATATCTTTTCAATTATAATCCTGATTACTAAAAAGGTGGTTGATATTTCTTATACTTGTACATAAGAATTATATAATCATATTCAAGCATTAATAATATTTAAAAATTAAGATTTCATCAATTTTAATACAAATAATCTATATAACATTTAAAAAATTAATAGAAAATACAATTCATATTGATTATGTTATTGAATATTAATGGTTATTGAAATTCATAGAATCTAATAAACTAATTTATAATTTGGGGATAATTATTTTTATCAATATATTTTACTCATGGTATAGATTATGCCCATATAATACCCCTATTTCAACAGAGAAGAGAGTAAAGGGAACCCCCATCATGGTTGATTTAGTTTAGGCCGATGGTTGATTTTGGGGGTTCGTTTCATGGAAAATCAATAACATCTAGTCATCATTGTCATTATTAACATAAAATCCCAATGGTTACCTCATCCATGATTAGGTATCAAACTAACTTCCTAAGGAAGTCTTCCAATTAAGGTTTAATACCCCACAATACTTAGGGAACTCATTGATTGAGAAGATGTGAGGTCCGGCTCATCGCACCCTTTTGGGGGGAATCGTTCCCTACTCTAGGACTCTCTTATATATTTAATATGGGTTCAAGAATCTCTCCATAAACCCGATACGACTTCTATTACCCTAAAAATTTATTATAGTTTAAGCCTCTTTTATATTGAATTGAATGGCGAATATCATTATTTATTCCTTCTGTATCTAATTGATGTTCTTCAGTCATTTTCCAAAAATAAATTATTACATATATGATGAATCCATATAGCTGGGCACAACAGAATTTTCTATCTTGTAGGAAGGTAGTAAATATTCGTATGAGAGGATTGATCCCTTATAAGGTTTCCAACATATCATGATCATTGGACGAATTGAAACCCACATAGTACATTAAATTCATATAGATTAACATCATATAGAGAAGATATATGTGCGTGTATTGAGGAACCATATATTTGAGATCAACTCTAGATGAGACATCCTACCTATCCACGTTATAGAGGGAATCAAATTTGTGGTAGTTAGATCATGACTCTAAGACAGACACCAAGGTATATTACCTTATATGAATGATATTTCTATCTTACCCCTCATCAAGGATTACATATTGTGATATCAGATGCTGGTGGAGATTAAAGATACCCTTGATGTGTCAATGAGGCATCTTAATCCCATTTAATTCATTCTCGAATTAAAGAAACAAGGGATGGAATGTGATCATCATAATTGCATATCGATGCTGGACTTATGTACTAGTATAATCGTGGGTATGTTTTAATGTGGAGCATAGGCCTTGAGAATATTTCATATGTATCCTTGTAATGGAAGGCCGTAAATTCATAAATGTTCTATATATTTATCAGTACACTAAGGAATTTATTTGAATGATCTTCCCATGGGAATGATTGCTGTATGGACCCGGAAATACCATGTAATTTTTTTTAATTATTTTGGATTAATACAAGTCTGCGAAAATTGACGGTGCTAGATTATGAGGCTCTATGTTCCTGAAATAAAATTTTGAAATTTTTTTAAGGTACATTTAATAAACATATGGGCCGAGTTTTCTATCTATTAAACCGATGCATCAAATTAAAACCTGAGATAATCATTGAATCTTCAGTTCCAGGATTCACTTAAGGGAAGCTTCACTTCAACCGCAATAGGTCATGATAAAAAGATAAATTATTGGACTTTTAAAAGTATATTAAAATAACATTAAATTGTTCTTTTATTTTTCACCAGAGGTTGATCGGAGGTGTTAGGACCTCTATGTTGTCAATACATTTAATGGATTGGCTCACCTTTATTTGTAACCACACTGTTGGGAATTTAGAGTTTCATTAATTCCTTGGTGTGTAACTCACCCTTTTCCCCAACAATTTATGTGAGTCTTGCGGTTTGGTTTTTAACACTGCATCTTTAAGAAATGAACCTATAATTAAGGGATGCGATGTCTTCCACCGAAGGAGAACATAAGCTTGGACGTTGTCGGAGGGATCAAATTGGGAATGGTGAACTTCGATGGATTCATCAATGGATGGATTATCCTTCCACCACTACGACAAATACAACTATTCACCGGGAAGGGGGTTAATTTTTTTACAGAAATTATCATTGATGAATTGAATAATCTCCCGCCTGTTAAGATGCTAATGAAGAGGGGACGAGCCAAATTAACAATTCCTAGACCCTAGACCGCTTCGTTCTTGTCATGTTATTCGAGGGACAAAATTCCAACTCGCCATAATCTGGAAAAAGGGAGTCACGTAGCGATGGTGGCATCCCGAGAGGCCCGAAGGTGCCAGTGGAATAAAAAATAGACCAACAGAGCACACATGGGGGCCCATTGATGATTTGACAGCCCGGAAAGTGAAGTCAATGGCTGCCGATTGTCAAGAAAGGAAGAGGGCAGTGCCACTCAGTGTCGAGGTGGTTGGATAGGCGGCCGACAACGGTTGGCTGTGAAGACGGGAGGTGCGTGACGTCGCACGCTGCAAAGAGATATGTCATGACTCGAGGCTTCACAATGGTAGGGACCTATTCCTTGTGGGTACCGTGGAGGACGAGGTGGCACCACGTGGTTCTTCCAATTAAAATTGTCAAACAACTCATTAACTCGTTCTGGATTGTGGGGCCACAGCTTCAAAGCCAAGGCGGAGAAGTAAGGGGACCCCATCCCAGTGGTTCCCATGGGTGATGAGGTGGAGCAACCAATCAAGGATTGAAATGGATCATTAGAGCCTCATAGAAGGCGGACCGCGTGCCCCCCCCCCCCTCTTGTGGGTCACGCAATCCGATAGGCCGAGCCGCGGAATCCCAACCCAGCAAGGGCAGGCCGCGCCAGTCCGCATCCCAGCCCGACGGTGCCGGGTCGGACACGGACTGGGTTTGGACAACCCGAACGAAGTTAGACCAGACCCAAACAATGTATGGTCGACCCGAACAACGTTGGACCGGCTCTGAACCCCTCTCCGGCCGAGAAACACTTCAATGTATGTATCTTGCAAACCAGACGTTCGTTTGACGAACCGTTTTGTGATGTTGGGATCCTTGGAGAGAGATGATCCTTCTAAGATACTCGACAAGAGTTTTGAAGAATTTTGGAGTACAGTTGGGTTGGATAGACCTCGTATCCAACTGGGCCCTCAACACTAAAATTCTATTATTTTACAGACATAGCGTCCGGTTGACACGCCGTCTGTTGTGTTTGAACCCTTCTGACGTGGCAATTCATCAGGTTACTTCTTCACGAGAATTTGTGCTAGATTAAATATGAATGATGTATTGAGGAGCAGTTTCTTCTAGAGAGAGGTGTTATATGAGCTAGAATCCTATGTCTGTCTGAGTCGTGAAGAATAAAGAATAATTTTATGAAAATCTGCACCGAGCGATTCTATGTGAATTAGCACCCTGTGATTTAGTGTGAATTAGAACCCAGTGATTCAGTGGGAATCACCACCTAGCTATTCTATGTGAATCAACATGTAGGTATTCTGTGTGAATCAGCACCTATTGATTCTGTGTGAATCCAAACCGAGCGATTCTTTATGAATCAGTAGTAAATGATTCTCTAGGAATCTGAACCCAGTGATTCTGTGCGAATTAGAAGCTATTGATTCTTTGTGGATATTTCAGGGGTTAGTACCAATCGATCCTTATAAGAACCTATGTTTTTTCGGACAGTTATTTTGAGCATAAAATTGTATTTTTTCTGTTGGATGCTTGTGAGGGGTAAAATGGTCATTTTCCACAACCGTCTAGTCTTTGATTTTTTTTTATGAAAACACTGTTGGTCCCAAAATAGGATGTTTACCTTAGAATAAGAGTTTGGTTGAAATTTGAGTTGTTCGAATTTAGGCGGTATATTTAATATTTAATATTATTAAATTAAAAATTAATTTATTCATGAAGATTCGTTTGGAAATAAGTTCTAAACAGATCAGCAGATGGAGTTTCTATTTTTTCCATTGTGTCAGGAATGGGGAGTTTAGCATAGTGAATTCATAAACTCAGGCAGGCATCAGGACTGGCTTGGGCCCCGTTTTCCTTTTTTCCTTTTATTGTCATTTCTTCCTTGTCTTCTTTCCTTATCCTCCTTGTGCATATCTCTTATGCCTCCTCCATGGTATTTACCTATATGAGAAATAGGAGTATGAGAAATAAAGATATAGCTAGGAGGAAAGAGGAGTACTAATTCGAAGCTCTCGACGCACTGAGTCAGCATGCAGCAACCGTGAGTGATGAAATCAACCGAAGCTTCGGTGATGTCCGCCCAAAGGTAAGGGAATTTATTATTTTTCCATATATCCAAATTAAAAAAAGTAATTTTATGTCTTCAATGATTTATATTGCTTTCTTGTGGCCTCTTAAAGATGGATCTATTGATTCAGGGGTAAAAACAGGAGTTTCGGGCGTTTTGAGGGATTTCGTGTTGGAAAACCCAGAATACACGGCATGTGTTCTAGGGGAACACGTCGTGTGTTCTTACTGTACAAGGAAAATGATTTAATTCCAATGTAGACATAGTGTACCTTGTGTACACGCCTTGAAGTGGATGTTCATGTGACCAACGGTGTGAAATAAGACATGAAATAATGGTTTTTAAGGAGTACACGATGTGTACTATAAGTACACGCCGTGTAGTGGTAAATGGGAATGTGTTTGGGTGAAAACACCCATGGGGTGATGTTTAATGAATATTACACTCCATTTATAGAAATTTACACACCATGTACGATTACAAAGGTAGACCCCACAGGTCTTTCCATGTGTTCTCGCCATGTACTACTCCAACATAGTAGTTTTTGGATACCATGTGCCCTGAAAGTCATAATTGGGCATGTGAGTAGTCCATTCTAATCATTTTTATACATATATCACAATGGCGGACACCTTCAGAAATTTTCAGGTCATATAAATGGGTTTTTGAGGGTTTCTATCTAAATGAAGTGGTTCTTCCTCCAGTTATCGAGTTCATTGACACCTTAGAGTGATACTTGGCATAGATGATAAGTTGGGTGTTCAGACCAACTTAGTTAAAAACATCAATATGAGATGAGTTGTGAGATATATCTTATAACCTATGATACCAAGGACGTTCCCCTTGTAAGATATTCGCATCTGGCCTATGAGGTCGTGAGACTGAATACTTCTAAGGATCCCCTGAGGATGCCTTTACTTGTTTGCTGACCTAGGGAGTCCCTTGTAGGATCTCTTTATTGAATTAACTTTGATAGGACCCATGTTATGGAATGCCTTTATTTTCCTTTATTTATGGTTTTTGGGTATAATTCCTCCCTTAATCCTCACTAACAATCCCGTGTAGGATTCCTTCGCTCGAGTTTACCCAGAGGATCACGAGTATGATGCCTTCTCTGTGTTTGACTTGAGGTATACAGCGGGTGCACATTGTTTGACTAACCATGAGTTGTCCCATCCGGTTTGGGTATATATGGTTGTCTGGTGTCAGCTAGAACATGTTCCATACTAGTAACCCCTTGGGTATTTGGATGTATTTATGGATTTGGCGTTTGGACCACCCTCACTCGTTTGTTTATATCTAACTTGGTTTGCTGATGTTGTAGTGGCTACCAGAGGTGCTTCTGGGTTGCTGGTTGTTGCGCCTGACCTGAGGCATAATTATTGTTTTTTGGGATGCCTATTATTCCTTGTGTTTCAATAGTAGAAGTGGTTTGACAGTGAATAGAGTAATTTAACTTGTTGTGGATGTGTTTTCACATGTTGTTTGATGATGACCGTTTGATCTAGATTTTCCAATTATGATGCTTTGTTTTCGATGCCTATTATTGTTAGGATGGAGTGTATTTATCTGAAATGTTGTGATATTCTATTGAATTTTAGCCAAGTAGTACATCGAGGATTACTTTGGCTTCAGATTATCATTTGTGCATGATTTCTTTACATGGGGCTATGAGAACTTGGTGTAGTGTGACCATAGGGGAAATTGAAGTTGATGGATTTCCCAGATTATTTATTATAATTATCATGTTGTGATACCATATAGATGATTGACTTTGAGTTCTCCCTCATAGTGTCTATAGTTACATTAGGAGACCACAAGAGGATTTGACGTTGAGTGCTTCCTCAGAGCGTCTGTTGTTTACCGCTAAAAGAATATCCAGGGAATTGATGGTGAGTTCTTCCTCAGAGAGTCATTGATCACACATGACTATAGTTGTAATTGACGTTGAGTTATTCCACATAGAGACTTTGATCACACATGACTATAGGGGGAATTGAGGTCCACTTCATCCTCATAGAGTCTTTAATCACACATGACTACATGGGGAATTGACGTTGAGTGTTTACTATGTGACTTTTTGATTACAAATGAGTATAGGGGGGAATTGACGGTGAATGATTCCTGAGAGAGTCATTGTTATTTCTTCTATTTTATTTTGAACCAGAGGGGTTAGACTATGAATACTTCTCAGTGGGTTTCTTGTGTTTGATTGGTTGAACAAGAGGGTTTCTTGTTTTAGTTTATCCTGTTCGGAGACATATGTCCGGCATTGGCCAAAGAAGGTACATGTATATGGGATAACAGACCAACATATTGACTTATTGATACACAGTTTGAGTGGCACAATGTCTAGCTTAATTACCTTGCACATGATGTCCATTTGATTGGGATTATGGTCCCAAGGATCGACTACTGATGTAGTTTCTTGTTATTTGAATCACCTAATCACGAATATTCATATTTATGTATATGGGTATAGGTATGGAAATATGCATGTGTACATATATAGATATGGAAATCCATGATGGCACTTGCCCAGTTGACAGGGATTATATACACTAGGTATGACTGTGGTTTCCCGTTTGGTTTACTTCTTTTGTTGTGATCTAGCTAGGCTAAGCACATTGTTGTTGCATACACATAGCAGCACAGTTATAGGTCGCTTATCGGGGTGCCCTACTGAGACTATTTCTCACCCCTGCATGTGCACCATGGTGTACATGTAGACGTTATGTCTGCTTTTCAGGTTGAGAAAGAGCTTCATGGTGGATGGGGGTGAGGACCAGTGTTTCATGATCGAGCGGAGCTTCTCAAGTGGTTCTTTGGATTGGGCTGCTGTATTTCAACGGTGTTTGGAGATCGGGTATATGGAATGGCTTGGCGTTAGTAGTTGAGCCCATTACTTTTACTTTTAGTTTCGTTTTTACTTGTTTCTGTATGGTTGGCCCTATGGGTGGCAAGTGTTTTATTTTATTTCATAGCTTTATGGGATTTTATAGTATTTCACTAGTTCATCATGTTCTATTTTAGTTGTTTATTAATTTCATACACTATTTAATTTCTACTGTGTTTGATTCCTAGTTATTTCTACTACTCCTTACTCTACTATGAGGGAATAGTCTCCCCACAATCACACCCAAGGCCCTAGTTAGTCAGCATCCTCTGGCTTACGGGGAGGCGTGCTTGAGGCTTTTTGGAGAACCGGCTCGGAGAAGTGGTTAGTGGCTTCCGGTTCTGGTCGTTGCAAAGTGGTATCAGAGGAGTTTCTTTTCTTGGTCTTTACTATTTGGGATATGGTAGACCAGAGTATTAAAAATGTGTCGAAACCTGGGATGGACATCAGACAAGTGCGTCGAGAACACCTTTTTCTGGTAAGAAGTCATGGTATCTAGGGTTTGGGATTGCTATTCTGATTTTGCGAAGTTATAGTTGTATAAAGATTTTTCCTTGAGTGACACGAATGTTGTGTGGTGTTTTGATTTAGTATGGATCTCTGGATCATGGACATTTATAAGAGGTAGGAGACAGATGTAGACTTGTGGCCGGAAAATTCTAGATGAATCTCATATATTATACTAGGCACGTAGGATTAACATCATATATTCCTTTTAGTGTGTGTTTT
Organism: Viscum album; assembly: GCA_963277665.1. Lineage (NCBI taxonomy): Eukaryota > Viridiplantae > Streptophyta > Magnoliopsida > Santalales > Viscaceae > Viscum > Viscum album. Next base: position 1,367,450,973 of record OY728131.1, on the reverse strand, counting down.
TACAAACTACTGAGAACTTTTGGACTACTTACACATACTTTTTACTTTGATGGCATGTTACGTGGATCTACGTTGAGGAATTATTATTGAGGCAGATGACACAGTCTTCATGAATAGGTGGTGCAGTGACCATACTTGGTCTATGTGTCATGTGATTCCTTTCCGTTTAACCCCTTATTGGGTGTTGTTTTTCAGGTCAATGATTATCAAGTCGAGTCGATGATTATGATGTCGATAGATACCAAGGCTTTTCTTGTGAACTGGATCTCCTTGTGGTATTTCCATATACGGATACCTGATGAGTGTTAGTTTAGTTTCACTTCTGCTTGGGTTGTGAACTCCAGGGAGTAGTTCCTTCTAAGGATGATTGGAGAAGATCAGGGCCCTTGTAGTTTGTGTTTTGGTTTTGAATATCTTTGGTCGTTGGGATCTTTACCCTCTTCTATGAGGTTTTGGATCTTTTGTGCTTGGTGGTTAGTCCTTGTGACCTAGTTGTGAGGATTTTTTTATAGGGCCAGGTGGAAGGCCTTGAGACCCTTGGTTTTTTCTCGAACCCTTGTAGGTTGATGTCTGTTTTGTTCTAAGGAAACCTATGTGAGAATGGTTGTCCCGTGCTTGAATCCTAGTCTGGTTTTAGTAGGTTGTTAGTGTGGCTTGGAGTGAGCTGGACACACCTTCGGTGAAATCATAGTTTACTCTTGTAAGAGATGATCATGCCCAATCATGATTCATCTTTAGTATTATGAGAGAGCTTTGACCCAACATCATGCTCCTATTTATTTCTTAATGATTATCCATGATGAGGATGGAAACTTTTCTATTTGTGTTCTTAGAGTGGTGTTTGGAAAGCCATATGGTGGGGAGTGAGCCATTTTCCCTTTGTGGCAGGTTTTCCTTGTTTATATTAATATTCAGTTTTTTCCAAGAGGTTTTGAGATCAGGGTATTCTTTTAAGATGACGACAAGGGTATTCATATGGCGGGGAGTACCAATTTGGTCGAAGATGAATATCTTCTGTGTAGAATGTGGTTGTTAATTCTATAAGTCTTGTCATTGGATGGACCAGATAGCTTGGTTGTAAATATTCTCAGGTTGTGAGCATGGATTTTTCTCCATTCACGGGGTATCTCGTGGACGAGAAGGTTTACAGTGGGGAGTCTGTTAGAACCCATGTTTTTCCGGACTGTCGTTTTGAGAAGAAATGTGAATTTTTGCTATCGGATGACCGTGAGGGGTAAAATGGTCATTTTTCCCCAACCATATAATCTCGGATTTTTTTCTTATGAAAACTCCGTTGGTTCCGGAATATGGATTTTACCCTAGGATATGAGTTTTGTAGAAATATGAGCTGTTCGAATTTTGGAAGAATATTTATTATTTAATATTACTTAAAAAATTAATTTATTCATGCAAGTTATTTCAGCAATAAATTTTAAAAGGTGTTTCATATTGGGATTCCATCTCTGTAATTGAGTCTAGAATGGGGTGTTTAGCCTAGGGAAGGCATAAACTCATGTCCGGTGCTAGGGTCGGCCTGTGCCCCTTTTTCTTCATTTCCTTTTCTATTATTTTCTCCCTTCTCTTCATTCCTATTCCTCCATGCACATGTATCATATTCATCCTCCTTGTCCGTGACCTATGGGAGAAATTGTAGTTTGAGAAAGAGAAAGATTAGGGAGGGAAGATGGGTACCGATTCGAAGCTCTCGATGCACTGAGTCAGCGTTCGGCAACCGTGAGCCATGAAATCAACTGAAGCTTCAATGGTTAATGAAAAAAGGTATGTCCATTTATTTTTTCACCATAGATCCCCTTTAAACATGTTTTTAAGCCTTATAAATCTTTATATTTCTTTCTTGTTTCCTCTTAAGGCCGGATCTATTGTTATAGTGGCGAAAATGGGGGTTTCAGGCATTTTGAGGGATTTCCTGTCGGAAAACCCAGAATACACTGTGTGAGTTCTAGGGGAACACACCATGTGTTCTTACCATTCAGGGTATATTTTGTATTTCATGTCATGTACATTGAGTTTATGCCATTTAGTGGATGGTTGTGTGACCGACCGTTTGAAATAAGACATGAAATAATTGTTTTTAAGTAGTACACGCTGTATAGTGATACATGGGCATGTGTTCGAGTAAAAACACACAGAAGGTGGTATTTTCTGAATATTAAATGCCATTTACAGTAATGTACATGCTGTGTACTATGACACATGTAGACTCCAAGGTCCTAACCATGTGTTCTGGCCATGTACTACGTCAACTTAGTAGTTTTGGGATATCTTATTCCCATGAAGTTAGAATTGGGTGTGCGAGAAGTCCATTCGGAGTGTTTTCCCATGTCTATCACAATTTTGGAATCCTTTTCACATTTATAGGTCTTATAAATGGGATTTTGGGGGTTTATATCTAAATTGTGAGGTTCTTCCTCCTGTTATCGAGTGCAGTTGACACATGAGAGTGAGACTTGGAATAGATGATAAGTTGGGTGTTCGGACGAACTTAGATAAGACCGTTAATATGAGTTGAGTTGTGAGATATATCCTATAACCTATTCTACATAGGATGTTCTACTTGTGAGATATGACCATCGAGCCTGTGAGGTCGTGAGGCTGAATACTTCTAAGGATCCCATGAGAATGTCGTTAATTGTGTGCTGACCTTGGGAGACCCTTGTAAGATCTCTCTCTTGACATTCTTTTGATAGGAACCATGTTATGGAATGCCTATATTTTATTTCATTTGAGGTTTAAAAGTAGTATTCCTCCCTTAATCTTCTCTAAGGATCCCGTGTTTGATACCTTCACCCATGTTTACCTAGAGGATCACGTGTATGATTCCTCCTCACTGTTTGATTTGAGGGACCCAGTAGGGTGCCCATTGTTTGACAGACCCTGAGTTGTTACATCGGGATTGGGAACAGAAGGTGGTCAGGTGTCACCTAGAACCCGTTCCAAACTAGTAATCCCTTGGGGATTTGGATGTATTGTTGGGTTGGGCGTTCAGGCCACCATCACACATTTTTTATATCTGACTTGGTTTGCTTATGAGATAGTGGCTATAAGAGTTGCTTCTTGGTTGGTAGCTGTGGAGCCCGATTCAAGGCTTCATTATTGTTTTATGGGATTCCTATTATTCCTTTTTTTCCTGAGTAGAGGTGGTTTTATTTGGAATAGGCTAATATAACATGTTACAGATGTGTTTTCCCATGTTTCTTGATATTGACCATTTCCCCTAGATTTTCTTATTAGGATGCATTTTTTATCATGACTAGTTTTGTTAGGATGGAGTGGTTTTATCTGATATGTTGTGATATTCTATATACTTTTAGAAAAGTAGTACTTTGTGGTTTACTTTGGATCTTGATTATCTTTTGTGCATGATTTTATTACATTGGGTTGTGGGAACTAGGTGTAGTGAGACCGTAGGGGAAATTAATGTTGAGGGCCTTCCAAGAGTGTCTTTTATAGTTATCATGTTGTGAGACCATATGGGGGATTGATGTTGAGTGCTCCCTGAATGTGTCTATATTTACATTACCAGACCACTAGAAGAACTGACATTTAGTGCATCCTCAGAGTGTCTCTAGTTTACCGCAAAAATACAATATGGGGAATTGATGGTGAGTTCTTCCTCATAGTGTGTTTGATCAGAAATGACTATAGGGGGAATTGATGTTGAGTGCTTCATCAAAGATTATTTTATCACACATGACTATATGGGTAATTGACGATGATTGCTTTCTCAGAGTGTTTTTTATCACACCTGACTATAGGGGGAATTGACATTGAGTGCTTCCTTAGAGAGTCTTTGATTACATGTGACTATAGGGAGATTTGACGGTGAGTTCTTACTCAGAGAATCATTGTTATAACTTATCTTGTATTTTGAACTAGAGGGGTTAGATTGTGAGTACTGCCCAGAGGGTTTCTTGTGTTTGATTTGTGGAACCATAGGGTTTCTTTTTTTAGCTTGTTCAGAGACATATCTCCAGGATTGGTCGAAGCATGTACATGTTGATGGGATTACGGACCTAGAGGTCGACTTATTGATACATGGTTTGAATGGAACAACATCCAGCTCAATGACCTTGCACAGGAAGCCCATGAGATCAGGTTTGTGGTTCCACGAATTGAAAAATGATGTTATTTCTTGTTATTTGAATCACCAAATCATGAATATTCATATTTATGTATATGTGTATAGGTACGGGACTATATATGTGTATGTATATAGATATGGACATCCCTGATGGCACTTCCTAGTTGATATGTATTACATACCCTATGTTTGACTGTGGTTGCACATTTGGTTTACATCTTTTGTTGTGTACTGGCTAGGCTAAGCACGTTGTTATTTCATACACATAGCAGGACCGTTGTAGCTTTCATGTCAGGGTGCTCAACTATGATTATTTCTCACCCCTACACGTGGACCTCAATGTATGTTTAGACCTTATTTCTTATTTTCTGGTTGAGAATGAGTTTCACGGTGGATTGGGCTGTGGCCTAGGGTTGCATGATCGAGCGCAGCTCCTCGATTGGTTCTACTGATCGGGCTACTACAGTTCGACAGTGTCTGGAGATCATGTACGTGGATTGAAATGGAGTTAGTAGTTGAGCCCTTTACTTTTACTTTCAGTTTTTTGAACATGCATCATTATGGTCGGCCCTGTGGGTGACCAGTTTTGTATTGTATTTCATAGCTATTTGGGTTTTTACAATATTTCATTATTTGATCTTGTTCTATTTTAGTTTTTTTATTTCTTTCATACACTGTTTACGTTTTGTTGTGTATGATACTTAGTTATTTTCATTGTGTCTTACTTTGGTATGGGGGAATTGTCTCCACACTATCACACCTGAGGCCTTTACAGCTAGTTGGAAGCCTCTTGTGTACAAGGAGGCGCACTTGAGGCCTTATGGTAAACTGGCTTGGAGCACCAATTAGTGGCTTCTGGGTCAGGTCGTTACAATCCTATGTGGGTCCGCAGCAGTGCCTCTAGACTGAGTAAGATGATATACCATTATGGATAATCATCTGTTCTATTCTACTCAGTTATACTTGGTTTGATCTGTGTCATTTGATTAATGCTTTGCGATTGAGATCAGGCTTTTTGTTTTTCTTTTTTGGAATTCTAAGAGACCTTCATGGGTCTTGGGGTCCATACTGGTTATTGTTATACTCACCCCTACTGTAGAGACCCGAAGCCTGACGTACATTGACATTACATTACATTTGTGGAATACTTAGTACATAACAAAAACACACACACAAGGATCGTAATAGTTTAGTGTCTTTGGAAACTCGGAATATAATCTTCTAATCCTGGTGAAAGATCTTCAACATCTCCCATAAAGATCTTCCTCTTTTTTTTATACCTAAATCCTTTCTTTATATCCTGGGAAAAGTAAAAATACAAGGGTGAGCTCAAATGCTCAGTAAGGGTAAACAAAAGAAATATCAATCACATCGTATACACATGCACATAACTTTTGGAAATATTAACCTGCAAAAGAGATCATAATTTCCTAACATGGGGTAAATCATGGCAGTGAAATGTAATCACAATAATCATAACATAAAACATGAAACGTTGTGGCATTGACACATAATAATATAGAATCATTTCTTGTTAGTCAAGACTCATTGCCAACACTATCTTAGTGGACAAAGTCCCTTTCTGAATCGATTAACCCTCGTTTCAGTCCTGTTTCACTGAACCGGTATAACCTACCATTCCAGCCATGTCTATCTCATGAGATATAAAATCTTTACCCAATGCATTGGAGGGAGATATAGGTCCCACCCATCTCATAATGATACCATTCTTATGTTTGCCACAAAATCATAAACCATACATTATTGCATAACCCATGTAATAAAAATGGGAATCTTAAATATCATGACATCATAAAACAATTCATATAAGATAAAGTAATTCATAAAAATAATTCCATCACTACATTATCAAATCAGTGTAATAATAGGGATAAAAACAGAACCCTTTATTATCTTAGTTGAAAAATAATTTTGATAAAACACTTGAACTCCATTCTTGAGGAAAATATCCTTTCTTCTTCAAAAACATTTTTTCCTTTCTTAACATGTCATACAACTTTAAACTAAAAGAAGTTGTTTAAAAATAAACTTGAAAACATGTAAAGGAAGCTTCTTGGAAATAATTTTTTTAAAATCCATTCATGCCGTATAAGTTAAAAAAACATTCTTCTCGTACTTTTGTCGGAAAAGTAAAAAAAAGTACCTCGTATGAAAAACGCCAAAAGATTCCTTTCATATCTTTTACTAAAAACTCACCTAAGGGTAAAATAGGATTTAAACAATTGTAGGTGAATGGAAATAATATTACATATTGAAAAAACATGGATGTGGATGATAAAATACACCCCAATAAATACTAAAGTATAAACAACCTCGGATAAAAATGAGATTGTGATATTTCCCTTACCTTAGGTCCGACTTGCTTTGTAAGTGTCCGAACCTCCTCTTCTTTGAAACGCTTCTTTGAATCCTCCACTTAGGGAACTAAGATTGGCCTTTGAAGAAGACCAGGACCTCGAGGATTATTCTAGGGAAGTGGAGAAGGTATTTTGGCAGGGGTTGGCCGAGCTTGAAGGCTCAATGTTGTGTGAGGAAGAGAGTGAGGAGGGGCCCTTTTATAAGGGAGGAGAGGGGCACCTTAGGAATACCTCAAAATATTATTTTATATTAAAGTCAAAATCGGTTTATAATGGTTCCAAAGGGTCTTATTTCGAAGGTAATGTGGGGATGGGTCGAAATACTATCAACCAATAGGATTTAGACAAGTTGAGGTTATTATTTTAACCTTATCAATTAGATTTAACTCTAAGATAAATAATTTAACTTTTACTGTGTCTTTTTGTTTTCTTACACTATATGGTTAATACATTTACTATAACATGCCAAACGAACCCCAACTTATTTATTATTAATATATATATCCTTATCTAAGTCATTTGGCCGAACCTTAGATTTGTTGGAATAAAATAACAATTAATAATATAATATTTGATTTAAAAACTATTTTGTGTCAATTTTGACACTATTTGATATATGATTTTTTTGAAAGTCATAACAGAATTATATGTTCTAACCAAGTCGATTAAATCAACACTAATATATCATAGTAACCTAGAAAATTAGTGGAATTCATAAAAAGTCTCAAATTACATTTATTTTGGTGTTTATAACATCAATTATGTCAATATTTCATTAATAAGATAATTACTTCATCATCGTTGTGTCATAAATAACGTAAATTATTTAATGTCTAAAAATTACAAATAAAATACCATTATGTAGGAAATCTTTTTAGCTTTCTAATGAATATTTATAGTCGAATTTATCTTATGTATAACCCCATATTAAAAATGTTTTAGTTATTAAACATTGATTTTAACTATTTTAACTATTCATTAAATAAAATAATATTAAATGTCATAATCTAATCCAAGTGGACCTAAATGGTCATATTATATTAATAAGGTTGTTTTTGGTCGAATTACACTTATCCAATAGAATTAGGACATGTGTTAGGGTAATAATAATATCATCTTTACCCTTAATTACCCTATTTACTTTTAACCGTGGTGAAAAAAAGTAAAAAGTTGCTATTCTCCAAAAATTATTTTCATCTCATTGAACCACATTATAGTCCTTGATATCAACTGTGTCTCTTGGATTTTCGAAATTCCACTCACAGAAGCGGGAAAATTAAGTTTTATGAAGAATTCAGTTTTTTTAACTACCACTTAGTGGTTTCACTATTCATCAAAAAATGAAAGTTTCCAGAAAAATACCAAAAATTAGGCCTAAGCTATATTTGATATTATGAACTCAAAAATGATATCTATTTTACCAAATTCAAAACATATTATTTGCATTAATTAATTTAAAAATTAATTCCCGTCGTCAAAACAAATAGCGTGTTTTTAAGATATAATAATTATCAAAAGATTGACACATGTTTATGTCTGGTTTAAATGTAGAATTACATCCAATGACCAACATTGTATTAAATTGTAAAAATATATTCTAAATATACTTTAAAACCACTCAAATTAATAATTTATAACTATTAATTATTTTGATTAAAAAGTAGCTTTTAAATAAAATTTTGTAATTTTCACTATTCATCAGAATATGAAAGTTATCCGAAAAGCTCCAAAATTTCACCTTAGGCTAAATTCGATACTACGAATCCAAAAATGAAGTCCATTTTGAGATATAAAATTTCTAAAATTTTAAAATGTGGTTATTACTATTCATAACGGCTAGTTTTAATAATATTTTAATAGCATATCGTTGTTTAGTGAAACTTGGTATTGCGTACTACACACGCTATCTAGGAAGGTCGTGATTGCGTGTAATGCAAGGCAAGTCAAGTATGCGTGTTGTGCAAGATTCTTTTGGTGTAGCGTACAACACAATACATTAATGAATATTTTTCATAAAATCTTGGGGTGTTACATTCTACCCCCCTTAAAATTAATTTCTCCCTCGAAATTCAATGGGGTTATAAATGGTTTACTATTCGAAAGTTTCTTTAATAGAAACCCACATCGTAAAAAGGAATACCAAAACCAATCTTTAAAAACGAATGTATGAAACGTAATGGTTACCCAAATAAACTAATCACTGGGTTTCCACATAGGTTAAAATATGGATATGGAAGAAAAATCTAACCATCATGTTCTGATGGAGAGTGGTAGAGAACATGGCTATGGAAAATCCAACAATTAAAAATCCATAAATTTGTGACGATCTAAGGTACCATCTGATTAATAAGATATAAGAGCACTAGGACGAAATTTTTGGTTTTCAAGATCGTCTCCCTAAAGTTGACGAATTTGAATTAGAATAAATACTAACTTTATTTTGGTACAATATCACTGTTGTTCGTGCCTTGAACAATTTCCACTTCATCTCTTAAATAAATGAAGTTGAATTTGTTATTCGTGAAGTGTTAGCAGATCATGTGATAGAATGACGGGTCATTCCATCTGTCTCAGACAAAATGTTAGCAAAATTTATTAATCATATATGGTTCCTAAAATGGACTTATACTTCATATATCATACTACTTAATATAATAAAACTAGTATCTATTAAACAGGGACTTCCTGTAGGCTAGTGGTAGGCGATAAAGGCCAGTCGCACTTCGGTTGTGGGTTCGATTCCCACAGCCTTGTCCGACGCGATGGGATGTCGCACGTCCTGCAGGTTGTCCTTTTTCTAAAACTATAATACTATAACATCCCATCAATAATATCGAAAAACAAACAATACTAACTCATGTCCAACATAGTCCATTCCAATACTTAGGCTTATCTGTAATATTGCTGTCCACTCTCAGAGATTTAATACCATCGTTGATCCCCAAATATCATAAGATATATCTTGTTAGTCACATTCCAAACATTCAAAGGCCTTAATCTTGTACTCTCTTGAATACCCATTGAACCTTATTGCAAACATGAGTGCTGTTAAAAGTAAACTCTTTCCACATAACAAAATCCTCAAAATTCTATATACTCAGACCATGATATCACTTATTCCTTATATCAATCATGAGCTCATGAATACTGTTAAACTTTTCATTTTCTCGTTTTCCCTTCATTATGCGCATAATATCTCAATCACTTTGAATACCACATTAGACCAATACATAAATATTCCAATATTCCATGATACAACATTATTTTGGAATCCCATTACATAAACACTTAACATTCCACCACATTGTTGTCATATTCAACATTGCCAATAGTGATCGCATGTGACTTCCCTTTGTCCTTTGCCTTATGCGGTTGCTCGTGTCGATCATCACTAACCCTTGGATTAGGGAATTTATTAGCATAATGCCCCATTTCCTTGCACTTGAAGCATTGAAGTGTTGGTTGTGCGTTCTCTGCAGTGTTTGCTTTATTCACATCATTAGAATCCCTTTTTCCATTACTTCGACACTCAGCTGCTCGATGACCTTCTTTTCCACACTTAAAAAATTTTCTAGTCCCTTTAAGACAATCTCCACCATGATTCTTTCCACACTTTGTGCATAAGGAAACATTCATCTTCTTTTCACCATTATTCTGAGATTTCTCCTTGAACTCCATCTTTCGTTTCTTTTCAAAACCATAAGATGGATATGTAACACCAACTTCCATTTCTACCTTGATAACACAACGCACAATTTCTTCATAGCTACTGAAGTATCTTATAGCTAATGCCCTTCGAAGACTTGGTTTTAAGCCACTGAAAAATCGATCAACTTTACTTTCAGGTTGGATGATAATGGCAGATGCATACCTTGCAAGTCTTGTAAAATTCGCTTCGTATATACCAACAGATTCATCATCCTTTTGCTTTAGTACAAGAAACTCCTTTTCCATCTTTGTTTGAAGAATATGATGGAAGTACTTACTGAAAAACAAGTTCTTGAACTCGTCCCATTCCATGGACTCAATTTCATCTCTTGGCCTCGTATTTTTGATAAGATTCCACCATTGATCAGCTTCACCTTCCAAACGATATAATGCTAAGATGACTTTATCATGTTGAGAACATTGAAGAACTGAAAATATCTTTTCAGTGGTACTGATCCATTGTTCAGCAACAAGTGGATCTGAAGACCCACTGAAAGAAGGTGGATGTTGCCTCATGAAGGACTCAATAGAATATTGTTCCCTTATCTGCTCATTTGGAAGTCCAGAATGATTCAAAGCTTGTGTAAGTATAGAAATAAGATTTTGCACTCCATCTCCCATAACATTTGTTTGTTTAGGAGGACAATCATTACATTGTCCATTGCATTGATCAACACGGTTCCTTCGGGTTCCAGCCATTGTCTAAAACCCAAAAAGAATAATGTGAGAGGCAAAAATCATGCTAGGGAAAACAACATAATAAAGGGGGAGTACCCTCAATATCTAACATCTTAGGATAAATTCTAATATCGTTAGCGCAATTCTAGGACTATAACCTATACGTATACTAAACCTTAGAGACATCCCTAGACATACCTTAGAAATATCTCTAGGGATCTCACTAAAGTTCTCGCATCCTAGTTTCCAAAGGTTGACTAAACCTTTCCTCTGATTCCAACTGTAGAGACCCGAAGCCTGACGTACATTGACATTACATTACATTTGCGGAATACTTAGTACATAACAAAAACACACACAAGGATCGTAATAGTTTAGTGACTTTGGAAACTCGGAATATAATCTTCTAATCCTTGTGAAAGATCTTCAACATCTTCCATAAAGATATTCCTCTTTTTTTTATACCTAAAACCTTTCTTTATATCCTGGGGAAAAGTAAACATAAAAGGGTGAGCTCAAATGCTCAGTAAGGGTAAACAAAAGAAATATCAATCACATCGTATACACAAGCACATAACTTTTGGAAATCTTAACCTGCAAAAGAGATCATAATTTCATAACATGGGGTAAATCATGGCAGTGAAATGTAATCACAATAATCATAACATAAAACATGAAACTTTGTGGCATTCACACATAATCATATAGAATCATTTCTTGTTAGTCAAGACTCATTTCCAAGACTATCTTCGTGGACAAAGTCCCTTTCTGAATCGAGTAACCCTCGTTTCAGTCCTGTTTCACTGAACCGGTATAACCTACCATTCCAGCCATGTCTATCTCATGAGATATAAAATCCTTACCCAATGCATTGGAGGGAGATATAGGTCCCACCCATCTCATAATGATACCATTCTTATGTGTGCCACAAAATCATAAACCATACATCATTGCATAACCCATGTAATAAAAATGGGAATCTTAAACATCATGACATCATAAAACAATTCATATAAGATAAAGTAATTCATAAAAATAATTCCATCACTACATTATCAAATCAATGTAATAATAGGGATAAAAACAAAACCCTTTATTATCTTAGTTGAAAAATAATTTTGATAAAACACCTGAACTCCATTCTTGAGGAAATATCTTTTCTTCTTTAAAAACATTTTTTCCTTTCTTAACATGTCATACAACTTTAAACTAAAAGAAGTTGTTTAAAAATAAACTTGAAAACATGTAAAGGAAGCTTCTTGGAAATAATTTTTTTAAAATCCATTCATGCCGTATAAGTTAAAAAAAACATTCTTCTCGTACTTTTGTCGGAAAAGTAAAAAAAAGTACCTCGTATGAAAAACGCCAAAATATTCCTTTCATATCTTTTACTAAAAACTCACCTAAGGGTAAAATAGGATTTAAACAATTGTAGGTGAATGGAAATAATATTACATATTGAAAAAACATGGATGTGGATGATAAAATACACCCCAGTAAATACTAAAGTATAAACAACCTCGGATAAAAATGAGATTGTGATATTTCCCTTACCTTAGGTCCGACTTGCTTTGTAAGTGTCCGAACCTCCTCTTCTTTGAAACGCCTCTTTGAATCCTCCACTTAGGGAACTAAGATTGGTCTTAGAAGAAGACCAGGACCTCTAGGATTATTCTAGGGATGTGGAGAAGGGATTTTGGCAGGGGTTGGCCGAGCTTGAAGGCTCAAAGTTTTGTGAGGAAGAGAGGGAGGAGGGGCCCTTTTATAAGGGAGGAGAGGGGCACCTTAGGAATACCTCAAAATATTATTTTATATTAAAGTCAAAATCGGTTTATAATGGTTCCAAAGGGTCTTATTTCGAAGGTAAAGTGGGGATGGGTCGAAATCCTATCAACCAATAGGATTTAGACAAGTTGAGGTTATTATTTTAACCTTATCAATTAGATTTAACTCTAAGATAAATAATTTAACTTTTACTGTGTCTTTTTGTTTTCTTACACTATATGGTTAATACACTTACTATAACATGCCAAACGAACCCCAAATTATTTATTATTAATATATATATCCTTATCTAAGTCATTTGTCAGAACCTTAGATTTGTAGGAATAAAATAACAATTAATAATATAATATTTGATTTAAAAACTATTTTGTGTCAATTTTGACACTATTTGATATATGATTTTTGTGAAAGTCATAACAGTATTATATGTTCGAAACAAGTTGTTTAAATCAACACTAATATATCATAGTAACCTAGAAAATTAGTGTAATTCATAAAAAAGTCTCAAATTACATTTATTTTGGTGTTTATAACATCAATTATGTCAATATTTCATTAATATGATAATTACTGCATCATCGTTGTGTCATAAATAACATAAATTATTTAATGTCTAAAAATTACAAATAAAATACCATTATATAGGAAATATTTTAATCTTTATAATGAATTTTTATAGTCGAATTTATCTTATGTATAACCCCATATTAAAAATGTTTTAGTTATTAAACATTGATTTTAGTTATTTTAACTATTCATTAAATAAAATAATATTAAATGTCATAATCTAATCCAAGTAGACCGAAATGGTCATATTATATTCATAAGGTTGTTTTTGGTCGAATTACAATTATCCAATAGAATTAGGACATGTGTTAGGGTAATAATAATATCATCTTTACCCTTAATTACCCTATTTACTTTTAACCGTGGTAAAAAAAAGTAAAAAGTTACTATTCACCAAAAATTATTTTCATCTCATTGAACCACATTTTAGTCCTTGATATTAACCGTGTCTCTCGGATTTTCGAAATTCCACTCACATAAGCGGTAAAATTATGTTTTATGAAGAATTCAGTTTTTTTAACTACCACTTAGTGGTTTCACTATTCATCAAAAAATGAAAGTTTCCAGAAAAATACCAAAAATTAGGCCTAAGATATATTTGATATTATGAACTCAAAATTGATTTCTATTTTACCAAATTCAAAACATATTATTTGCATTAATTAATTTAAAAATTAATTCCCGTCGTCAAAACAAATAGCGTGTTTTTAAGAGATAATAATTATCAAAAGATTGACACTTGTTTATGTCTGGTTTAAATGTAGAATTACATCCAATGACCAACATTGTATTAAATTGTAAAAATATATTCTAAATATACTTTAAAACCACTGAAATTAATAATTTATAACTGTTAATTATTTTGATTAAAAAAGTTGTTTTTAATTAAAATTTAGTAATTTTCACTATTCATCAGAATATGAAAGTTATCCGAAAAGCACCAAAATTTCACCTTAGGCTAAATTCGATACTACGAATCCAAAAATGAAGTCCATTTTGAGAGATAAAATTTCTAAAATTTTAAAATGTGGTTATTACTATTCATAACGGCTAGTTTTAATAATATTTTAATAGCATATCGTTGTTTAGTGAAACTTGCTATTGCGTACTACACACGCTATCGAGGAAGGTCGTGATTGCGTGTAATGCAAGGCAAGTCAAGTATGTGTGTTGTGCAAGCTTCTTTTGGTGTAGCGTACAACACAAGACATTAATGAATATTTTTCATAAAATCTTGGGGTGTTACATTCTACCCCCCTTAAAATGAATTTCTCCCTCGAAATTCATTGGGGTTATAAATGGTTTACTATTCGAAAGTTTCTTTAATAGAAACCCACATCGTAAAAAGGAATACCAAAACCAATCTTTAAAAACGAAAGTATGAAATGTAATGGTTACCCAAATAAACTAATCACTGGGTTTCCACATAGGTTAAAATATGGATATGGAAGAAAAATCTAACCATCATGTTCTGATGGAGAGTGGTAGAGAACATGGCTATGGAAAAGACAACAATTACAAATCCATAAATTTGTGATGATCTAAGGTACCATCTGATTAATCAGATATAAGAGCACTAGGACAACATTTTTGGTTTTCAAGATCGTTTCCCTAAAGTTGAAAAATTTGAATTAGAATAAATACTAACTTTATTTTGGTACAATCTCACTGTTGTTCGTGCCTTGAACAATTTCCACTTCATCTCTTAAATAAATGAAGTAGAATTTGTTATTCGTGAAGTGTTAGTAGATCATGTGATAGAATGACGGGTCATTCCATCTGTCTCAGACAAAATGTTAGCAAAAGTTATTAATCATATATGGTTCCTAAAATGGACTTATACTTCATATATCATACTGCTTAATATAATAAAACTAGTTTCTACTAAACAGGGACTTCCTGTAGGCCAGTGGTAGGTGATAAAGTCCAGTCGCACTTCGGTTGTGGGTTCGATTCCCACAGCCTTGTCCGACGCGATGGGCTGTCGCCCGTCCTGCAGGTTGTCCTTTTTCTAAAACTATAATACTATAACATCCCATCAATAATATCGAAAAACAAACAATACTAACTTATGTCCAACATAATCCATTCCAATCTTTAGGCTTATCCATAATACTGCAGTCCACTCTAAGAGATTTAATACCATCGTTGATCCCCATATATCATAAGATATATCTTGTTGGTCACATTCCAAACATTCAAAGGCCTTAATCTTGTACTCTCTTGAATACCAATTGAAACTTATTGAAAACATGAGTGCTGTTAAAAGTTAACTCTTTCCACATAACAAAATCCTCAAAATTCTATATACTCAAACCATGATATCACTTAGTCCTTATATCAATCATGAGCTCATGAATACTGTTAAACATTTCATTTTCTCGTTTTCCCTTCATTATGCGCATAATATCTCAATCACTTTGAATACCACATTAGACCAATACATAAATATTCCAATATTCCATGATATAACATTATTTTGGAATCCCATTACATAAACACTTAATCATTCCACCACATCGTTGTCATATTCAACATTGCCATTAGTGATCGCATGTGACTTCCCTTTGTCCTTTGCCTTAAGCGGTTGCTCATGCCGATCATCACTAACCCTTGGATTAGGGAATTTATTAGTATAATGCCCCATTTCCTTGCACTTGAAGCATTGAAGTGTTGGTTGTGCTTTCTCTGCAGTGTTTGCTTTATTCACATCATTAGAATCCCTTTTTCCATTACTTCGACACTCAGCTGCTCGATGACCTTCTTTTCCACACTTAAAACATTTTCTAGTCCCTTTAAGACAATCTCCACCATGCTTCTTTCCACACTTTGTGCATAAGGAAACATTCATCTTCTTTTCACCATTATTCTGAGATTTCTCCTTGAACTCCTTCTTTCGTTTCTTTCCAAAATCATGAGATGGATATGTAACACCAACTTCCATTTCTACCTTGATAGCACAACGCACAATTTCTTCATAGCTACTGAAGTCTCTTATAGCTAATGCCCTTTGAAGAATTGGTTTTAAGCCACTTAAAAATCGATCAACATTACTTTCAGGTTGGATGATAATGCCAGATGCATACCTTGAAATTCTTGTAAAATTCGCTTCGTATATACCAACAGATTCATCATCCTTTTTCTTTAGTTCAAGAAACTCCTTTTCCATCTTTGTTCGAAGAATACGAGGGAAGTACTTACTGAAAAACAAGTTCTTGAACTCGTCCCATTCCATGGACTCAATTTCATCTTTTGGCCTCGTATTCTTGATAAGATTCTACAATTGATCAGCTTCACCTTCCAAACGATATACTGCTAAGATGACTTTATCATGTTGAGAACATTGAAGAACTGAAAATATCTTTTCAGTGGTACTGATCCATTGTTCAGCAACAAGTGGATCTGAAGACCCACTGAAAGAAGGTGGACGTTGCCTCATGAAGGACTCAATAGAATATTGTTCCCTTCTCTGCTCATTTGGAAGTCCAGAATGATTTAAAGCTTGTGTAAGTATAGAAATAAGATTTTGCACTCCATCTCCCATAACATTTGTTTGTTTAGGAGGACAATCATTGCATTGTCCATTGCATTGATCAACACGGTTCCTTCGGGTTCCAGCCATTGTCTAAAACCCAAAAAGAATAGTGTGAGAGGCAAAAATCATGCTAGGGAAAACAACATAATAAAGGGGGAGTACCCTCAATATCTAACATCTTAGGATAAATTCTAATATCGTTAGCGCAATTCTAGGACTATAACCTATACGTATACTTAACCTTAGAGGCATCCCTAGACATACCTTAGAAATATCTCTAGGGATCTCACTAAAGTTCTCGCATCCTCGTTTCCAAAGGTTGACTAAACCTTTCCTCTGATACCAATTGTAGAGACCCGAAGCCTGACGTACATTGACATTACATTACATTTGCGGAATACTTAGTACATAACAAAAACACACACACAAGGATCGTAATAGTTTAATGTCTTTGGAAACTCGGAATATAATCTTCTAATCCTTGTGAAAGATCTTCAACATCTCCCATAAAGATCTTCCTCTTTTTTTTATACCTAAAACATTTCTTTATATCCTGGGGAAAAGTAAACATAAAAGGGTGAGATCAAATGCTCAGTAAGGGTAAACAAAAGAAATATCAATCACATCGTATACACAAGCACATAACTTTTGGAAATCTTAACCTGCAAAAGAGATCATAATTTCATAACATGGGGTAAATCATGGCAGTGAAATGTAATCACAATAATCATAACATAAAACATGAAACTTTGTGGCATTCACACATAATCATATAGAATCATTTCTTGTTAGTCAAGACTCATTTCCAAGACTATCTTAGTGGACAAAGTCCCTTTCTGAATCGAGTAACCCTCGTTTCAGTCCTGTTTCACTGAATCGGTATAACCTACCATTCCAGCCATGTCTATCTCATGAGATATAAAATCCTTACCCAATGCATTGGAGGGAGATATAGGTCCCACCCATCTCATAATGACACCATTCTTATGTGTGCCACAAAATCATAAACCATACATCATTGCATAACCCATGTAATAAAAATGGGAATCTTAAACATCATGACATCATAAAACAATTCATATAAGATAAAGTAATTCATAAAAATAATTCCATCACTACATTATCAAATCAATGTAATAATAGGGATAAAAACAGAACCCTTTATTATCTTAGTTGAAAAATAATTTTGATAAAACACCTGAACTCCATTCTTGAGGAAAATATCCTTTCTTCTTTAAAAACATTTTTTCCTTTCTTAACATGTCATACAACTTTAAACTAAAAGAAGTTGTTTAAAAATAAACTTGAAAACATGTAAAGGAAGCTTCTTGGAAATAATTTTTTTAAAATCCATTCATGCCGTATAAGTTAAAAAAAACATTCTTCTCGTACTTTTGTCGGAAAAGTAAAAAAAAGTACCTCGTATGAAAAACGCCAAAATATTCCTTTCATATCTTTTACTAAAAACTCACCTAAGGGTAAAATAGGATTTAAACAATTGTAGGTGAATGGAAATAATATTACATATTGAAAAAACATGGATGTGGATGATAAAATACACCCCAGTAAATACTAAAGTATAAACAACCTCGGATAAAAATGAGATTGTGATATTTCCCTTACCTTAGGTCCGATTTGCTTTGTAAGTGTCCGAACCTCCTCTTCTTTGAAACGCCTCTTTGAATCCTCCACTTAGGGAACTATGATTGGTCTTAGAAGAAGACCAGGACCTCTAGGATTATTCTAGGGAAGTGGAGAAGGGATTTTGGCAGGGGTTGGCCGAGCTTGAAGGCTCAAAGTTTTGTGAGGAAGAGAGGGAGGAGGGGGCCTTTTATAAGGGAGGATAGGGGCACCTTAGGAATACCTCAAAATATTATTTTATATTAAAGTCAAAATAGGTTTATAATGGTTCCAAAGGGTCTTATTTCGAAGGTAAAGTGGGGATGGGTCGAAATCCTATCAACCAATAGGATTTAGACAAGTTGAGGTTATTATTTTAACCTTATCAATTAGATTTAACTCTAAGATAAATAATTTAACTTTTACTGTGTCTTTTTGTTTTCTTACACTATATGGTTAATACACTTACTATAACATGCCAAACGAACCCCAAATTATTTATTATTAATATATATATCCTTATCTAAGTCATTTGTCTGAACCTTAGATTTGTAGGAATAAAATAACAATTAATAATATAATATTTGATTTAAAAACTATTTTGTGTCAATTTTGACACTATTTGATATATGATTTTTGTGAAAGTCATAACAGTATTATATGTTCGAAACAAGTTGTTTAAATCAACACTAATATATCATAGTAACCTAGAAAATTAGTGGAATTCATAAAAAGTCTCAAATTACATTTATTTTGGTGTTTATAACATCAATTATGTCAATATTTCATTAATATGATAATTACTGCATCATCGTTGTGTCATAAATAACATAAATTATTTAATGTCTAAAAATTACAAATAAAATACCATTATATAGGAAATATTTTTATCTTTCTAATGAATATTTATAGTCGAATTTATCTTATGTATAACCCCAGATTAAAAATGTTTTAGTTATTAAACATTGATTTTAACTATTTTAACTATTCATTAAATAAAATAATATTAAATGTCATAATCTAATCCAAGTAGACCGAAATGGTCATATTATATTCATAAGGTTGTTTTTGGTCGAATTACACTTATCCAATAGAATTTGGACATGTGTTAGGGTAATAATAATATCATCTTTACACTTAATTACCCTATTTACTTTTAACCGTGGTAAAAAAAAGTAAAAAGTTACTATTCACCAAAAATTATTTTCATCTCATTGAACCACATTTTAGTCCTTGATATTAACCGTGTCTCTCAGATTTTCTAAATTCCACTGACATAAGCGGTAAAATTATGTTTTATGAAGAATTCAGTTTTTTTTAACTACCACTTAGTGGTTTTACTATTCATCAAAAAATGAAAGTTTCCAGAAAAATACCAAAAATTAGGCCTAAGATATATTTGATATTATGAACTCAAAAATGATGTCTATTTTACCAAATTCAAAACATATTATTTGCATTAATTAATTTAAAAATTAATTCCCGTCATCAAAACAAATAGCGTGTTTTTAAGAGATAATAATTATCAAAAGATTGACACTTGTTTATGTCTGGTTTAAATGTAGAATTACATCCAATGACCAAAATTGTATTAAATTGTAAAAATATATTCTAAATATACTTTAAAACCACTCAAATTAATAATTTATAACTGTTAATTATTTTGATTAAAAAATTTGTTTTTAATTAAAATTTAGTAATTTTCACTATTCATCAGAATATGAAAGTTATCCGAAAAGCACCAAAATTTCACCTTAGGCTAAATTCGATACTACGAATCCAAAAATGAAGTCCATTTTGAGAGATAAAATTTCTAAAATTTTAAAATGTGGTTATTACTATTCATAACGGCTAGTTTTAATAATATTTTAATAGCATATCGTTGTTTAGTGAAACTTGCTATTGCGTACTACACACGCTATCGAGGAAGGTTGTGATTGCGTGTAATGCAAGGCAAGTCAAGTATGTGTGTTGTGCAAGCTTCTTTTGGTGTAGCGTACAACACAAGACATTAATGAATATTTTTCATAAAATCTTGGGGTGTTACATTCTACCCCCCTTAAAATGAATTTCTCCCTCGAAATTCATTGGGGTTATAAATGGTTTACTATTCGAAAGTTTCTTTAATAGAAACCCACATCGTAAAAAGGAATACCAAAACCAATCTTTAAAAACGAAATTATGAAATGTAATGGTTACCCAAATAAACTAATCACTGGGTTTCCACATAGGTTAAAATATGGATATGGAAGAAAAATCTAACCATCATGTTCTGATGGAGAGTGGTAGAGAACATGGCTATGGAAAAGCCAACAATTACAAATCCATAAATTTGTGACGATCTAAGGTACCATCTGATTAATCAGATATAAGAGCACTAGGACAACATTTTTGGTTTTCAAGATCGTTTCCCTAAAGTTGAAGAATTTGAATTAGAATAAATACTAACTTTATTTTGGTACAATCTCACTGTTGTTCGTGCCTTGAACAATTTCCACTTCATCTCTTAAATAAATGAAGTAGAATTTGTTATTCGTGAAGTGTTAGTAGATCATGTGATAGAATGACGGGTCATTCCATCTGTCTCAGACAAAATGTTAGCAAAAGTTATTAATCATATATGGTTCCTAAAATGGACTTATACTTCATATATCATACTGCTTAATATAATAAAACTAGTTTCTACTAAACAGAGAATTCCTGTAGGCCAGTGGTAGGCGATAAAGTCCAGTCGCACTTCTGTTGTGGGTTCGATTCCCACAGCCTTGTCCGACGCGATGGGCTGTCGCCCGTCCTGCAGGTTGTCCTTTTTCTAAAACTATAATACTATAACATCCCATCAATAATATCGAAAAACAAACAATACTAACTTATGTCCAACATAATCCATTCCAATCTTTAGGCTTATCCATAATACTGCAGTCCACTCTAAGAGATTTAATACCATCGTTGATCCCCATATATCATAAGATATATCTTGTTGGTCACATTCCAAACATTCAAAGGCCTTAATCTTGTACTCTCTTGAATACCAATTGAAACTTATTGAAAACATGAGTGCTGTTAAAAGTTAACTCTTTCCACATAACAAAATCCTCAAAATTCTATATACTCAAACCATGATATCACTTATTCCTTATATCAATCATGAGCTCATGAATACTGTTAAACATTTCATTTTCTCGTTTTCCCTTCATTATGCGCATAATATCTCAATCACTTTGAATACCACATTAGACCAATACATAAATATTCCAATATTCCATGATATAACATTATTTTGGAATCCCATTACATAAACACTTAATAATTCCACCACATCGTTGTCATATTCAACATTGCCATTAGTGATCGCATGTGACTTCCCTTTGTCCTTTGCCTTAAGCGGTTGCTCATGCCGATCATCAATAACCCTTGGATTAGGGAATTTATTAGTATAATGCCCCATTTCCTTGCACTTGAAGCATTGAAGTGTTGGTTGTGCGTTCTCTGCAGTGTTTGCTTTATTCACATCATTAGAATCCCTTTTTCCATTACTTTGACACTCAGCTGCTCGATGACCTTCTTTTCCACACATAAAACATTTTCTAGTCCCTTTAAGACAATCTCCACCATGCTTCTTTCCACACTTTGTGCATAAGGAAACATTCATCTTCTTTTCACCATTATTCTGAGATTTCTCCTTGAACTCCATCTTTCGTTTCTTTTCAAAATCATGAGATGGATATGTAACACCAACTTCCATTTCTACCTTGATAGCACAATGCACAATTTCTTCATAGCTACTGAAGTCTCTTATAGCTAATGCCCTTCGAAGAATTGGTTTTAAGCCACTGAAAAATCGATCAAATTTACTTTCAGGTTGGATGATAATGCCAGATGCATACCTTGCAATTCTTGTAAAAATCGCTTCGTATATACCAACAGATTCATCATCCTTTTTCTTTAGTTCAAGAAACTCCTTTTCCATCTTTGTTCGAAGAATACGAGGGAAGTACTTACTGAAAAACAAGTTCTTGAACTCGTCCCATTCCATGGACTCAATTTCATCTCTTGGCCTCGTATTCTTGATAAGATTCTATAATTCATCAGCTTCACCTTCCAAACGATATACTCCTAAGATGACTTTATCATGTTGAGAACATTGAAGAACTGAAAATATCTTTTCAGTGGTACTGATCCATTGTTCAGCAACAAGTGGATCTGAAGACCCACTGAAAGAAGGTGGACGTTGCCTCATGAAGGACTCAACAGAATATTGTTCCCTTCTCTGCTCATTTGGAAGTCCAGAATGATTTAATGCTTGTGTAAGTATAGAAATAAGATTTTGCACTCCATCTCCCATAACATTTGTTTGTTCAGGAGGACAATCATTGCATTGTCCATTGCATTGATCAACACGGTTCCTTCGGGTTCCAGCCATTGTCTAAAACCCAAAAAGAATAGTGTGAGAGGCAAAATTCATGCTAGGGAAAACAACATAATAAAGGGGGAGTACCCTAAATATCTAACATCTTAGGATAAATTCTAATATCGTTAGAGAAATTCTAGGACTATAACCTATACGTATACTTAACCTTAGAGACATCCCTAGACATACCTTAGAAATATCTCTAGGGATCTCACTAAAGTTCTCGCATACTAGTTTCCAAAGGTTGACTAAACCTTTCCTCTGATACCAACTGTAGAGACCCGAAGCCTGACGTACATTGACATTACATTACATTTGCGGAATACTTAGTACATAACAAAAACACACACACACAAGGATCGTAATAGTTTAGTGTCTTTTGAAACTCGGAATATAATCTTCTAATCCTTTTGAAAGATCTTCAACATCTCCCATAAAGATCTTCCTCTTTTTTTTATACCTAAAACCTTTCTTTATATCTTGGGGAAAAGTAAACATAAAAGGGTGAGCTCAAATGCTCAGTAAGTGTAAACAAAAGAAATATCAATCACATCGTATACACAAGCACATAACTTTTGGAAATCTTAACCTGCAAAAGAGATCATAATTTCATAACATGGGGTAAATCATGGCAGTGAAATGTAATCACAATAATCATAACATAAAACATGAAACTTTGTGGCATTCACACATAATCATATAGAATCATTTCTTGTTAGTCAAGACTCGTTGCCAAGACTATCTTAGTGGAAAAAGTCCCTTTCTGAATCGAGTAACCCTCGTTTCAGTCCTATTTCACTGAACCGGTATAACCTACCATTCCAGCCATGTCTATCTCATGAGATATAAAATCTTTACCCAATGCATTAGAGGGAGATATAGGTCCCACCCATCTCATAATGATACCATTCTTATGTGTGCCAAAAAATTATAAACCATACATCATTGCACAACCCATGTAATAAAAATGGGAATCTTAAACATCATGATATCATAAAAAAATTCATATAAGATAAAGGAATTCATAAAAATAATTCCATCACTACATTATCAAATCAATGTAATAATAGGGATAAAAACAGAACCCTTTATTATCTTAGTTGAAAAATAATTTTGATAAAACACTTGAACTCCATTCTTGAGGAAAATATCCTTTCTTCTTTAAAAACATTTTTTCCTTTCTTAACATGTCATACAACTTTAAACTAAAAGAAGTTGTTTAAAAATAAACTTGAAAACATGTTAAGGAAGCTTCTTGGAAATAATTTTTTTAAAATCCATTCATACCGTATAAGTTAAAAAAAACATTCTTCTCGTACTTTTTTCGGAAAAGTTAAAAAAAGTACCTCGTATGAAAAACGCCAAAAGATTCCTTTCATATCTTTTACTAAAAACTCACCTAAGGGTAAAATAGGATTTAAACAATTGTAGGTGAATGGAAATAATATTACATGTTGGAAAAACATGGATGTGGATGATAAAATACACCCCAGTAAATACTAAAGTATAAACAACCTCGGATAAAAATGAGATTGTGATATTTCCCTAACCTTAGGTCCGACTTTCTTTGTAAGTGTCCGAACCTCCTCTTCTTTGAAACGCCTCTTTGAATCCTCCACTTAGGGAACTAAGATTGGTCTTTGAAGAAGACCAGGACCTCTAGGATTATTCTAGGGAATTGGAGAAGGGATTTTGGAAGGGTTTGGCCGAGCTTGAAGGCACAAAGTTGTGTGAGGAAGAGAGGGAGGAGGGGCCCTTTTATAAGGGAGGAGAGGGGCACCTTAGGAATACCTCAAAATATTATTTTATATTAAAGTCAAAATCGGTTTATTGTAACGACCCAATATTTTTGAGTAGTATATTAACTTACTCTTATTTATTTAATAAGATGTTAATGGTTAATGCAGAAAGAGGAGTCGATGGCTTCATCCAGTAGACTCAACCCTTATGAAGCCCACTTATCAGAGCTTGGGAAGGAGGTAGCATCTGTGGGCTTCGCTTTGGACCAAGCCCAATCCGAGCTCCAGCGTGTCAAGCTTGAACGAAAACGCTTGCAGGAGAAGTTCAAGTTAGTGGAGATTGCTACTAGGGCAATGTTATCTGAGACTCCCTCAGATTCTCTCACCATAGCACACCTTACACTTAGGTCTTATGCCAGTGTTATAAGGGGCTATGTGATGAGACCCTAGTTTCCTTGTGTAATCCTTTCGGATGAATAAATTGAGATTTCTTCCTTTAGTGATGTTTGTGAAATTTCAAATGTCTAGATAATTTTAGAATGTATTTTATTGATGAATTTTGAAAAAGGGATATTTTGAAATATTTATGTAAACCCTAAATAACTAATGATGTGTAATGATTTTCAAAAAATGGTCTTCTACAAAAGTATTCATTAAGGAATTTGGAGTCTAATAAGATCAACTTAATTTTTGATGAATAGTAAATTATGAATAATGATTTTACGCTTAGGATTAGTAATGTGACCAAATGGATTAGTAATTTTCACTTAAAGAAAGTTTTAATATAATTTAGACACCTTGGTTAAGTAATGTGATTCAATAAAATGGGTAAATAACGGTTTCATAAATTATTAATCAAGTATTAGTTTTTTCGGATGAATAGTGTTTTTTAATTAAAAATTTAATTAAAAATAATTAGAAAATTATTATTATAAAAATGACTTTATTTTTGAACTCAGAGCATCGATATTATGTTAAGGTAATTTTTGGGGATTTTTCTGGAAAAAAAGAATTTTCGATGAATAGTGTTTTTATTTAAAAATTAAATTAAAAATATTTAGAAAAATATTTTTATAAAATGGATTTCATTTTTGAAATCAGAGCATTGATATTTGGTTAAGGTGAAATTTTGGGATTATTCTGAGAAAGTTGAAATTTTCAGTGAATAGTAAAAATACCGTTTTAGGGTTTCGGTATGTTTAATGACATCATAATGATGTCATGATGATGTCATGAGATCTTTTGAGGGTTGGCCGGCCAAGGGTGATTAATTATTGTTTTGGGGGCCCCATGTGGCCTAACTCCATGATAAATGCCAAGGGAGAGCCCATGGGTTTGAGAAAAGCACATGTGAGGTGTCCTTTGGCCATTAATGCTTTGTCCCCTCACTTTCCCTATAAATACCCACCCTTTCCTCCCTTGGTTTTCACTCCCAACTCTTCCCCAACGAAGTTCGGGTCTTCTTACCTTCCAAAGAGTCCTCCCAAGGTGCCCCCAAGCCCTCAAGGTCCAATCCTTTGAGTTTCAAGAGTCACGTTTTAAGGTAAGGGATCCGACCCCTCTCTTTCTTTTCATGAAATCTCTTTTATGTCATTCCTATTATGCTCCATGTTTTTATGTGAGAGGATGTTCTTTTATATTCCTCTTACTGCCCTTTCATGTTTATATGATGAGAGATCCCCTCTTACTCTCATCATTTCGTTTTATGAAAGTTTAAGTGACGCCGTTAGGCTGCCGAATTTTTAAGGGATTCTTTCACCGTTCTCATTTTTCAAGTTCAATTTTCATGTCAAGTCTTTCAAGTTCCTTTTTATTATGTTGGGGTATGATCTCTATATCAATCATACTGATCTCTTATGATCATATGATGAGGTACCCTTTTTGATCTTGTCAAAACATTTTCTTTTGAAGTTAAGTGACGCCGTAAGGCTGCCGAATTTTCATAAGAGAAATCTAATCTTTTTCCTTCCATGTTTTTCATTTCAAATGGTATGTCCCTAAAATTTCGTTACCATGTCCACATGTCCATCTTATTCTTTCACCCTACTGTTTTATGGATCATTTATGAGTGGGTGACCCATGTCCCCTCTCATTTCAACGTTTTCTAAAACCCCGAAACTTAGTCGTTATGCTGCAGAATTTTCCCCTCAAAATGCCTCTCTCTTTTCTCAAAAATTATTTTATGTTATAAAGTGAATACTCAAAGCTCTTATTTTTACAAAGGTATTCACATATATATCAAAATGTTCCATTTTGAATTCTGGGATTTACATACATGAGACCCGCTTTCCCTTTCCGTGGGTTTAAAGTGACGTAAAGATCATGTCTTTAAAGCAGTTTTTAAAACGTTATGATTATGAAATGAAACCCATTTATTTTATGCTATGTGGGTTATTTATGAAATGTTTGATGATGATATATGTGGCTCACATGATAATAAAGGCAAATTTAAGGGTGCGCCCTGATAGCGCTCCAATGCATTGGGTAATGATGTAACCACTAGAGATTACAATTTTCACGATACCTTGGTAAATAACCTTGGTAATTTTCAAATGACACCTTGGGGATAGACCTTGGTGATATGTTCATGATTGTCTATGTTAAATGATGTAGCCACATCTTCAAGTTATGAAAAATGTTATTTTTATTATGAAATGCCTCATGATTTCTTTCTTATGCCTTAATGTTCTTTTCATGTCCTTATTGAAGTATCTCAAGTTCACATGTAAAATGTTCCTCTTATTTCCCTTACTGGGCCTTCTGCTCACCCTTTCTTTTGATGTATGTCCCCAGGTTATGAGATGCATAATGAACATAGGATGAACTAAAGGAGAAGCCTTTCAAGTGTTTAAGAAGAATGTTTTTATATTATGTTTTTATTTATGTTTTATGATCCTTGTTTCCAAGACACTAAACCTTAACGATCCTCAGTTTTGTGTAATGTAATGAAAGTTTATGTTAAAATGGTGGGATGCCATAGTTGTTATCAAAGGATGGTATAGTTATTTGTGGAAATTAGGATATAAAAACTTTAGGAATAACCCTATAGAAAAGTTTAAATATAGGAAAACTTCCTGGTATTTTGGTAAGTATTAAGTAAGTGGTCTATCAAACAAATACATCCCTGTCTGGATACGAGCAGGTAGAGGCGGCTCTGGCACAGATGTACATAGGGGTAAAACCCGAAAACACCGCTTTGAGCTAGACTCGAACGGGAACTGGTGCACGATAACGGGCCTTGCTGCACTCTTGGTTACGACACTCCCGGGGGATATGTTTGGTTAATCACATGCTTTTTATGAATCATTATGAAGGAATTATAGAGAACTATAATTGTCTAAGCACGAAGTCTTAGTTAAAAGATTCATAAATGAAATAAGTTTCTCACTAAGGTTTTATTATTTTAGAAAATGGCGGGCAATAGGAGAAACCGTGCCGATGGTGACCGCAATGCACCATGTGCTGACGGCCCTCCGATGGAAGCCGGAATGGAAACATTCATGCGGATGATGAACCAACTGACTCAAGTTATGAGTAATAACTTGAATCAAGATGAGAGGCCGACCTCACCACGAAGTGAACAACTTTCTGTTGAGTCCTTCATGCGTCAACGACCGCCAACATTCAGTGGATCTACTGACCCATTGGTTGCGGAACAATGGATAAGCTCCATTGAAAAGATCTTTTCTGTACTTCATTGTTCGGAACAAGAAAAAGTCACCCTTGCTGTTTACCGCCTAGAGGGAGAAGTTGATCAGTGGTGGTCACTGATCAAAAACACGAAGCCACGAGGAGAGATGGAAGCTATGGAGTGGGAAGAATTTCGGGGAGTTTTCTTTAACAAGTATTTCCCTCGTTCCATGAGAACGAAAATGGAGAAAGAGTTTCTCGAGCTGAAGCAGAAGGAGAACGAATCTGTCGGAAGCTATGAGATGAACTTCACAAGGCTTTCCCGTTATACCTCAAGCTTTGTCATGGACCCTAATGGGAAGGTTGATAGATTCTTTGGCGGACTACGACCACATCTGCGGAAGAATCTAGCCAACAGGGACTACGATAGCTATGAAGAAATAGTTCGAAGTGCTATTAAAGTTGAACTAGAGTTTGGAGAGACACAGTGGTCTCACAAATCTAATGAGAAGAAGAGAACTCTAGAACCAAGCCTGGGAAGAAGTTTTGATCAGGAAAGAGGTGGAAAGCATATGCAACATGCCACATGCAATAAATGTGGGAAGAAGCATCCGGGGAACTGCTTGATCGGAAGTGGCAAGTGCTATAGGTGTGGAAAAGAAGGCCATATTTCTCGGAATTGTCGTGGTGATGTGAAGCCTCAACTTCCCAACACTAACGACAGAGGAAATATGGTTATGGCCCTACCCGAAGTCACATGCTTCAAGTGTGGACAGCTTGGGCACTTTGCTAATCAATGTCCAAATCCGAGGGCGGTGGAGGGGAATCACCATCAACCTCAGCAGAGGCCAAGGGAGCAAGGTCGTGCTTTCGCTATCACAACAACTGAAGTTGAAGTTCCGAACGATGTGGTAGCAGGTACTATTGTTGTCCTCTCAAAACTAGCAAGTGCTTTATTTGATTCTGGTTCTACGCATTCCATTATTTCTTCCAAGTTTGCAAAGAATATAGAATCAATCCCCGAATTGCTTGAGGTAGAGTTGTCAGTCAAGACTCCAAGTGGGATTATCCATGCATCAACAGTGTTTAGAGACTCTAGTGTTTACTTTGGTGAGAACAATCTTATCGCAAATCTAGTAGTCATTCCCATGATGGAATTTGACATTATACTAGGGATGGACTGGCTCTCAAAGTATAATGCTAAGATCAAATGCAGAAGTAAGGAAATCTCAGTAGTCTTGAATGAACGACCTACAGTTATCTTCCGAGGAGAGATATCCCGAACTGATCCCTATCTAGAAGCACCTCCTATAGCTTTCTTTATGGAGTTAATCGGTGATGAGGAAGAAGGGAAAGGGAGCATACAAATTGAAGATGTTCCGATTGTTCAAGAATACATGGATGTATTTCCTGAGGAGTTACCTGGACCTCCCCCAGAAAGAGAGGTAGAGTTCTCCATTGAACTCGTACCTGGGTCTCAACCGATATCAAAGACTC
The DNA here is from genome assembly GCA_963277665.1 of Viscum album. Classification (NCBI taxonomy): domain Eukaryota; kingdom Viridiplantae; phylum Streptophyta; class Magnoliopsida; order Santalales; family Viscaceae; genus Viscum; species Viscum album. Next base: position 1,367,421,323 of record OY728131.1, on the reverse strand, counting down.
CATATAGAATGGAAAATGTGGAGCTAGAGGAGCTAAAGAAACAACTCCAAGACTTGTTGGAGAAGGGGTTTATCCGACCGAGTGTGTCTCCTTGGGGAGCACCAGTTCTCTTTGTGAAGAAGAAGGATGGATCAATGCGGCTATGCATTGATTATAGAGAACTGAACGGGATCACAGTGAAGAACAGATACCCTCTTCCAAGAATTGATGATTTATTTGACCAACTTCGTGGGGCTCAATTCTTCTCTAAGATTGACCTTCGATCTGGTTATCATCAACTGAGGGTGAAGAAGGAAGATATTCCAAAGACTGCCTTCCGATCAAGATATGGGCATTATGAGTTTACTGTTATGCCCTTCGGCTTGACTAATGCTCCTGCTATTTTCATGGATTTGATGAATAGAGTCTTTAAGGACTACCTTGATAACTTTGTGGTAGTTTTTATTGATGATATTTTGATATATTCAAAAAGTCGGGACGAGCATGAAGATCATCTGAGGGTTATTTTGAAAACTCTACGGAAGGAGAGGCTCTTTGGGAAGTTCAGCAAGTGTGAGTTTTGGTTACAACAAGTGGCTTTCTTGGGGCACATCGTAACCAATGAAGGAATCTCGGTTGACCCTGCAAAGACAATGTTTGTGGAGGAGTGGCCTCAACCCACAACAGTAACTGAGATTCGTAGTTTCCTTGGTTTAGCGGGATATTATAGGAGGTTTGTGAAAAACTTTTCACGGCTTTCTAATCCACTAACTAAGTTGACTCGAAAAGGGGTTAAGTTCATCTGGACAAAGGAATGCGAGGAAAGTTTCCAAGAGCTGAAGAAGAGATTGGTTACTACACCGGTGTTAACACTACCCTCTATCGGAGAAGGATTCGTTATTTTTAGCGATGCATATCTGAAAGGGCTTGGGTGCGTCCTCATGCAAAATGACAAAGTAATTGCTTATGCATCTCGACAGTTGAAGATTCATGAGCAGAATTATCCTACGCATGATCTAGAGCTGGCGGCAGTTGTTTTTGCTCTAAAGATATGGAGGCACTATCTTTATGGGGAGAAATGTGATATATACACTGACCACCAAAGTCTAAAGTATATTTTCACTCAAAAAGAATTGAACATGAGACAAAGGAGATGGTTAGAGCTTATTAAAGACTATGATTGTTCAATTCATTATCACCCTGGAAGAGCAAACAAAGTCGCGGATGCGTTAAGCAGGAAAGATCCTGTTGTTCTGGCAACAATGAGGATCCTGGGAGATCCCTTGATTAAAGATCTAGTAAAACTGGACATGGGAATTATAAGGAAAGGGACATCATCAACCCTATCCCAAATGATTTCTCAACCTTCATTACTAGAGAAGATCAAGAAGGCTCAAAAAGAAGATCCTTTGCTGCAAGAGAAGTTCGAGGCTGTAAAGGATGGGAAGTTCCCTGATTTCAATATTGATCAAGAAGGTGTATTGAAATTTCGTACAAGACTATGTGTTCCATCTATTCCGGAGATAAAGAAAGAACTGATGGATGTAGCTCATAGCTCTACTTTCTCTATACATCCGGGAAGCACTAAGATGTATAGAGACCTTCGTGATCATTATTGGTGGGATAACATGAAGAGGGAGATTGCCGATTACACTACAAGGTGCCTGGTGTGTCAGCAAGTAAAGGCAGAAAGACAACTTCCTAAGGGGGTATTACAACCGCTACCCATACCAGTATGGAAGTGGGATAATATCACCATGGACTTTGTAACTGGTCTCCCAAAAACATCCAAAAGAAACAATGCGATATGGGTTATTGTGGACCGTCTCACCAAGACAGCCCATTTTATCTCTATTCGGGAAGATTTCTCTCTGGATAAGCTTGCCAAGATATACGTGAAGGAAGTGGTAAGGCTTCATGGGGTATCACTATCCATCGTATCTGATCGTGACCCAAGATTCACATCAAAATTCTGGAGAAGTCTTCAGCATGCTCTGAATACTGAATTGAATTTTAGTACGGCCTATCATCCTCAAACTGATGGCCAATCTGAAAGGACTATTCAGACACTCGAAGACATGTTGAGATTATGCTCAATGGAATTTAAAGGTGGATGGGATCAACACCTCCCATTAGTGGAGTTCTCCTATAACAACAGCTTCCATGCGAGTATTCAGATGGCACCCTATGAAGCTCTGTATGGAAAGCGGTGTAGAACTCCTACTTGTTGGGATGAAACTGGTGAGAGGAAGCTTCTTGGGCCTGATCTCGTGCAAGAGATGACAGAACAGGTTCATGCCATCCAACAACACATAAAGGCTGCTCAGAGTCGGCAGAAGAGCTATGCTGACAATCGTCGAAGGGACTTGGAGTTTGGTGTTGGTGACAAAGTCTTCCTTCGAATTTCTCCATGGAAGAGAGTCATGCGGTTTGGGAAGAAAGGGAAGCTCAGCCCTAGGTACATTGGCCCCTATGAAATCCTTTATCGCATAGGAGCAGTGGCCTATCGTCTAGCACTTCCACCGAACCTCGCTCAAGTTCATGATGTCTTCCATGTATCTCTCTTGAGGAAGTACATACCCGACCCTTCGCATGTACTGAACCCAGAGGTGGTACAACTTGAACATGACCTCTCTTATGAGGAGCAGCCAGTGGAGATCTTGGACCGTAGAGACAAGGTCCTACGAAACAAGACTACCCACCTTGTGAAAGTGTTGTGGAGGAATCATAAATATGAAGAAGCGACTTGGGAGCCTGAGGAAACGATGAAGCAAAAGTACCCTCACCTTTTCAACTAGGTCTCAAGTATAAATTTCGGGGACGAAATTTCTTAAGGGGGGAAGAATGTAACGACCCAATCTTTTTGAGTAGTATATTAACTTACTCTTATTTATTTAATAAGATGTTAATGGTTAATGCAGAAAGAGGAGTCGATGGCTTCATCCAGTAGACTCAACCCTTATGAAGCCCACTTATCAGAGCTTGGGAAGGAGGTAGCATCTGTGGGCTTCGCTTTGGACCAAGCCCAATCCGAGCTCCAGCGTGTCAAGCTTGAACGAAAACGCTTGCAGGAGAAGTTCAAGTTAGTGGAGATTGCTACTAGGGCAATGTTATCTGAGACTCCCTCAGATTCTCTCACCATAGCACACCTTACACTTAGGTCTTATGCCAGTGTTATAAGGGGCTATGTGATGAGACCCTAGTTTCCTTGTGTAATCCTTTCGGATGAATAAATTGAGATTTCTTCCTTTAGTGATGTTTGTGAAATTTCAAATGTCTAGATAATTTTAGAATGTATTTTATTGATGAATTCTGAAAAAGGGATATTTTGAAATATTTATGTAAACCCTAAATAACTAATGATGTGTAATGATTTTCAAAAAATGGTCTTCTACAAAAGTGTTCATTAAGGAATTTGGAGTCTAATAAGATCAACTTAATTTTTGATGAATAGTAAATTATGAATAGTGATTTTACGCTTAGGATTAGTAATGTGACCAAATGGATTAGTAATTTTCACTTAAAGAAAGTTTTAATATAATTTAGACACCTTGGTTAAGTAATGTGATTCAATAAAATGGGTAAATAACGGTTTCATAAATTATTAATCAAGTATTAGTTTTTTCGGATGAATAGTGTTTTTTAATTAAAAATTTAATTAAAAATAATTAGAAAATTATTTTTATAAAAATGGCTTTATTTTTGAACTCAGAGCATCGATATTATGTTAAGGTAATTTTTGGGGATTTTTCTGGAAAAAATGAATTTTCGATGAATAGTGTTTTTATTTAAAAATTAAATTAAAAATATTTAGAAAAATATTTTTATAAAATGGATTTCATTTTTGAAATCAGAGCATTGATATTTGGTTAAGGTGAAATTTTGGGATTATTCTGAGAAAGTTGAAATTTTCATTGAATAGTAAAAATACCGTTTTAGGGTTTCGGTATGTTTAATGACATCATAATGATGTCATGATGATGTCATGAGATCTTTTGAGGGTTGTCCGGCCAAGGGTGATGAATTATTGTTTTGGGGGCCCCATGTGGCCTAACTCCATGATAAATGCCAAGGGAGAGCCCATGGGTTTGAGAAAAGCACATGTGAGGTGTCCTTTGGCCATTAATGCTTTGTCCCCTCACTTTCCCTATAAATACCCACCCTTTCCTCCCTTGGTTTTCACTCCCAACTCTTCCCCAACGAAGTTCTGGTCTTCTTACCTTCCAAAGAGTCCTCCCAAGGTGCCCCCAAGCCCTCAAGGTCCAATCCTTTGAGTTTCAAGAGTCACGTTTTAAGGTAAGGGATCTGACCCCTCTCTTTCTTTTCATGAAATCTCTTTTATGTCATTCTTATTATGCTCCATGTTTTTATGTGAGAGGATGTTCTTTTATATTCCTCTTACTGCCCTTTCATGTTTATATGATGAGAGATCCCCTCTTACTCTCATCATTTCGTTTTATGAAAGTTTAAGTGACGCCGTTAGGCTGCCGAATTTTTAAGGGATTCTTTCACCCTTCTCATTTTTCAAGTTCAATTTTCATGTCAAGTCTTTCAAGTTCCTTTTTATTATGTTGGGGTATGATCTCTATATCAATCATACTGATCTCTTATGATCATATGATGAGGGACCCTTTTTGATCTTGTCAAAACATTTTCTTTTGAAGTTAAGTGACGCCGTAAGGCTGCCGAATTTTCATAAGAGAAATCTAATCTTTTTCCTTCCATGTTTTTCATTTCAAATGGTATGTCCCTAAACTTTCGTTACCATGTCCACATGTCCATCTTATTATTTCACCCTACTGTTTTATGGATCATTTATGAGTGGGTGACCCATGTCCCCTCTCATTTCAACGTTTTCTAAAACCCCGAAACTTAGTCGTTATGCTGCAGAATTTTCCCCTCAAAATGCCTCTCTCTTTTCTCAAAAATTATTTTATGTTATAAAGTGAATACTCAAAGCTATTATTTCTACAAAGGTATTCACATATATATCAAAATGTTCCATTTTAAATTCTGGGATTTACATACATGAGACCCGCTTTCCCTTTCCGTGGGTTTAAAGTGACGTAAAGATCATGTCTTTAAAGCAGTTTTTAAAACGTTATGATTATGAAATGAAACCCATTTATTTTATGCTATGTGGGTTATTTATGAAATTTTTGATGATGATATATGTGGCTCACATGATAATAAAGGCAAATTTAAGGGTGCGCCCTGATAGCGCTCCAATGCATTGGGTAATGATGTAACCACTAGAGATTACAATTTTCACGATACCTTGGTGAATAACCTTGGTAATTTTCAAATGACACCTTGGGGATGGACCTTGGTGATATGTTCATGATTGTCTATGTTAAATGATGTAGCCACATCTTCAAGTTATGAAAAATGTTATTTTTATTATGAAATGCCTCATGATTTCTTTCTTATGCCTTAATGTTCTTTTCATGTCCTTATTGAAGTATCTCAAGTTCACATGTAAAATGTTCCTCTTATTTCCCTTACTGGGCCTTCTGCTCACCCTTTCTTTTGATGTATGTCCCCAGGTTATGAGATGCATAATGAACATAGGATTAACTAAAGGAGAAGCCTTTAAAGTGTTTAAGAAGAATGTTTTTATATTATGTTTTTTTTATGTTTTATGATCCTTGTTTCCAAGACACTAAACCTTAACGATCCTCAGTTTTGTGTAATGTAATGAAAGTTTATGTGAAAATGGTGGGATGCTATATTTATAATGGTTCCAAAGGGTCTTATTTCGAAGGTAAAGTGGGGATGGGTCAAAATCCTATCAACCAATAGGATTTAGACAAGTTGAGGTTATTATTTTAACCTTATCAATTAGATTTAACTCTAAGATAAATAATTTAACTTTTACTGTGTCTTTTTGTTTTCTTACACTATATGGTTAATACACATACTATAACATGCCAAACTAACCCCAAATTATTTATTATTAATATATATATACTTATCTAAGTCATTTGGCCGAACCTTAGATTTTTAGGAATAAAATAACAATTAATAATATAATATTTGATTTAAAAACTATTTTGTGTCAATTTTGACACTATTTGATATATGATTTTTGTGAAAGTCATAACAGAATTATATGTTCAAACCAAGTTGATTAATTCAACACTAATATATCGTAGTAACCTAGAAAATTAGTGGAATTCATAAAAAGTCTCAAATTACATTTATTTTGGTGTTTATAACATCAATTATGTCAATATTTCATTAATATGATAATTACTGCATCATCGTTGTGTCATAAATAACATAAATTATTTAATGTCTAAAAATTACAAATAAAATACCATTATGTAGGAAATATTTTTATCATTCTAATGAATATTTATAGTCGAATTTATCTTATGAATAACCCCATATTAAAAATGTTTTAGTTATTAAACTTTGATTTTAACTACTTTAACTATTCATTAAATAAAATAATATTAAATGTCATAATCTAATCCAAGTGGACCTAAATGGTCATATTATATTAATAAGGTTGTTTTTGGTCGAATTACACTTATCCAATAGAATTAGGACATGTGTTAGGGTAATAATAATATCATCTTTACCTTTAATTACCCTATTTACTTTTAACCGTGGTAAAAAAAAGTAAAAAGTTACTATTCACCAAAAATTATTTTCATCTCATTGAACCACATTTTAGTCCTTGATATTAACCGTGTCTCTCGGATTTTCGAAATTCCACTCACATAAGCGGTAAAATTATGTTTTATGAAGAATTCAGTTTTTTTTAACTACCACTTAGTGGTTTCACTATTCATCAAAAAATGAAAGTTTCCAGAAAAATACCAAAAATTAGTCCTAAGATATATTTGATATTATGAACTCAAAAATGATGTCTATTTTACCAAATTCAAAACATATTATTTGCATTAATTAATTTAAAAATTAATTCCCGTCGTCAAAACAAATAGCGTGTTTTTAAGAGATAATAATTATCAAAAGATTGACACTTGTTTATGTCTGGTTTAAATGTAGAATTACATCCAATGACCAACATTGTATTAAATTGTAAAAATATATTCTAAATATACTTTAAAACCACTCAAATTAATAATTTATAATTGTTAATTATTTTGATTAAAAAAGTTGTTTTTAATTAAAATTTAGTAATTTTCACTATTCATCAGAATATGAAAGTTATCCGAAAAAGCACCAAAATTTCACCTTAGGCTAAATTCGATACTACGAATCCAAAAATGAAGTCCATTTTGAGAGATAAAATTTCTAAAATTTTAAAATGTGGTTATTACTATTCATAACGGCTAGTTTTAATAATATTTTAATAGCATATCGTTGTTTAGTGAAACTTGGTATTGCGTACTACACACGCTATCGAGGAAGGTTGTGATTGCGTGTAATGCAAGGCAAGTCAAGTATGCGTGTTGTGCAAGCTTCTTTTGGTGTAGCATACAACACAAGACATTAATGAATATTTTTCATAAAATCTTGGGGTGTTACACCTACAGGGGCTTCACCCGCACCTTGTTGTGTCTTGTGCAGACGAAGGGAAGCCTAGAATGAGAATCGAATGCTAGGACCTGATGGTGGAGTATGATGAAAGTTAAAATGGAGAGTCGTGGAGATGAGTCTTACCTACCCTTCAGGTAGGATCCCTAGTGGATGATCTTTGGATCTATTTATTCTGTTTTCAGTTGTAGTTGTATCTTTTTAGTTGGGTTTGTATTCCAGCCCCTTACTTATAGTACACACTTATACTATAGTTGTTTTACATCTTGGTTGAAAATTTTTTCATTAAATTTTGTGTGTTTGTATAGGTTTAAATGGAATGCCTTCCAGTTTTAGGGACATTACTTTTAGGTTCTAGTCGCCAGCCCCTGTCTTATGGAAGTTGGGATTGGTGTAGTCGTGTAATGGACCCCAGGGGACGAGCCGTGACAAATTTGTATACGAGGAGTCGATTCTACCGAAGAACAACGACTCTGAAATTACCATTGGAGAAATACTGGTAAGTGTTTTGATTGTGGTTTTCAGTTTGGGGAGTCTAGTGTTGGTGTGGTGGCTGACATATCCGAACACCAGGACCATGAATTCAGATTTCTGACTCGGTGCATGAAAACACTGATTGTGTGTGTTTTGGAAATGTTTTTACTTGATCTATTTTGAGTTAGATCACCAGGTGTAACATTTTGACAGAGGTGCACCTGTTTATTTTCAAGATTCTACCATGTATATAGCTAACAACGATTCCCAAGAGAGTACACAATGTTAGCTGACACAGTGACAACACATCGGTGCAGGGCCCTATCATTGTATTGGCACCTTCAGGTGGTGTACCAGAAGCACCCCCACTCAGAGGGAATCTGTTCCCACCAGCCCCACTAGTGGACAATGCACACTGACTATGCACATTGCATGAGTTCTAGAGGGAGGTACCACTGAGGATTCGAGGAGAGAATGATCCCCATGCTGCGAAATACTGGCTGGAGGATGAGGCACGAGTTTTCCGCCTAGTTGGGACACCAGCAGAGTAGATGATGATCTTATTTTCTTGTCAATTCATAGGCATGACAGAATGATGGTGGAGCCTAAAACTCCAGTTACATGATGAGGTGACCATCACCTGGATGGACATTGAGAGCCTCTCCATGGTAGAGTTCGTCCCAGCGAAACTACACTCTTTTCATATCCAGGAGTTTCTACACTTACAACTGGGCAACTTATTAGTGGCCCAGTACTCATCGATATTCACTCACCTCTCAAGCTACTCATCCGACATGGTACGAGACCCATTTTTTAGGGCCCGATCATTTTATCAGGGTCTTCTGTGAGAGATTATAGTGTCGATGATATCGTGGAATATCTTGATGGAGGATCAAGTGGTCAAGTGATCATTATTGGAGAGAGCTTCCTAGTTGATCTAGCACCAACGGTGAGAGCCACCAACGAACAACAGGTAGTCGAGTCATCTGAAGTAGGAAATAGATAGATGAAACAGAGTTCCAGGAAGACTAGACCTTCTAGAGTGAAACCCCAGGATGTAGGGTCGAAGGTGCGGATCTCGCGAGGTAGAGACCGTCAACAGGGAAGAAGACTATGCTTCCCCTATGATGGGTAGGGCCACATGGCCCACGACTGCCCAACCCGTCATACTGAAGATCAGCAGATGATCGAGGAATCACCGAGGCATTAGACAAGGTTCGAGTAAGGAGGTCCGCAGGGTGGTGGATGTGGACGTGAATAAGGCTATGCAGTAGGTGGTGGGTAGAGATTTGAGGTTCTATCTCCACCACCACTAGGGGGTCCACCCCAAAAATAGGGATTAGGTGGATATGGGAGAGCATAACTAAATGCAGCAGATTCTTATGACCACAGTTCTCTAGAGATTATCAGAGGTATGATATATGTCTATTCCACCATAGCTTTAGTACTTATAGACAAATGTGCCAGTCAGTCTTTCATCTCCACGAAACTCGTTCGGAGATTGGATATTCAGATAGAGTCATTGACTCAGTCCTTATGATTAGAGACCCCTACGGGAGAGGATTCGACCTTTATGCACTGGTGCAGATAGTGTGAGATCACTCAAAGAGGTGAGAGCTTCACCTAGGATCTTCTCGTAGTAGCGTCTAGGCCTTATGATGTCATTTTTGGTATGGAATATCTCTCTATAGTCCATGCTCAGATTGACTATTTTAGGTGAAATATGTGGTGTGTCTATGAGGATGGTATTAGGTTTTCCATCACTAGTAAGAAGGAAACCATTGCTGCATAGGATGGACTTTCTTGGAGGAGAGTGTAACAGATCACTCACATGTTGGCTAGCCTCACCCTCAGAGATGTTGAAAAGAGGAGTCTACGATATTATGTAGTGGTGGACCAGTATGCTGATGTCTTTACTGATGATGCTCTGGGAATACATCCTCATAGATAGGTAGAATTTTACATTGAACTATACCCCAGGACGACACCAGTATGTACACCCGCATGTCGGATGGCTCCCATGAAACTTCATGAGCTCAGGGTACATTTGGAGGACTTGCAGAGAAAGGGGTTCGTAAGGCCTAGTGATTCGCCCTGGGAATCCCCAATCTTGTAATCCAAGAAGGATGATTTGAGCTTGAGGAATTGTGTGTACTATTGGCACCTGAACCAGGTGATCATGAAGAATAAGTATATTATGTCGAGGATCTATGATATCTTCAACCAGCTAATGGGATCTCATTCGTTTTCAAGATAGACCTCACATCATGCTATCAACATCTCAAGGTATGGGATGAGGACTTACTGAAGAGATATATTAGATGTTTTTATGGCCATTAAGAGTTCTTGTTGATTCCATTCACTGTGACCAACACTGCAACAATGTTTATGGTGCTCCTGAATAGAATATTCTAGCCATATATCGATCGCTTCGTGGTGGTCTTCATTGATGACATCATCATATAATCAGTGTCCGAGGATGATCAGGCCATGCACCTACAAATAGTTCTAGATACATTGTATGATAACCATATTTATTGAAATCTCTCTTTGTACCGGTTCTAGAAATGAGATGTCCCCTTCCTAGGACACTTTTTCTCAATGATGGAGTTGTGGTGGATCCGGAGATGATAAAGGCAGTGTTTTCTTGGGAGGCACCTAGGAGTGTGACCGAGGAGTGAATTTTTCTTAGATTGGCTGGGTACTATAAGAGATTTGTACCTGACTTATCTAGGGTTGCAGAACCCTTTCCATACTTGAAAATGAAGGGGAATCATTTCTTGTGGATAGAGAAGTGTCAGTCGAGTTTTCAAGTGATGAGGTAGAGGCTGACGAGTTCCCCCATCATAAGGCTACTAGAAGAGGGCATTGGGTATGTAGTCTACTACGACGCATTAGGGATATAAATAGGTTGTGTCCTAATAATGGAGTGAGTAGTGATCATCTAGGGTTCACTAATACTGAGACAATACGAGAAGAACAACGCTACCCATAACCTGGAAAGAGAAACAGTGGCCTTTGTGCTGAAGCTGTGGTAGCACTAATTGATGGGAAAACGTTTTAATGTCATCTCTGATAAAAAGATTCTCAGTTATATCTTCTCTCAGAATGACATGAACCTAAGATAGCAATGATGTCTAGAGTTCCTCCTGGAATAAAACTTTGATATAATCAACACTCAAGGGAAGGGGAATGTAAAAGCAGATGCACTCAGCAAGAGGTCTGGTCTACAACTACTGAGTGAGGTGACCAATAATCTAGTTGTGCTACAGATATCATTTGTGGATAGATATGAATCAGATTACCTCAATTCAATGACTGTCACTCCCCCACTACTTCAGGGAGATTGAGAGGCTTAGCTTGGGGAGGTAGACTATGAGGCCTGATGTTCACAGATACCCTTTTGACAGGCTGTTGAATGATTTTTTAAAGGTGTGGATCACATCATCCTCTTCATAGGGAAAACCATGGTACCAATGATGCTATGAAAGTAGGTGTTGAGTATGTTTCATGCAACCCCTTTAGCGGTACATCTTGAAGTGGAAAAGATGTTCAAGTACCTTTAGTTACAGTATTGGTGTCCAGTGATGAAGAAAGCAGTGGTAGAGTTTGTATCATGATGCCTCACTTTTCAGCATGTGAAGGCCGAGCATTAAGTACCACAAGGATATGCTGAGCCACATGATGTACCGTATGGAAGTGGGATGGTATATCCATGGAATTCTTGATGGGGCTACCTTGTATGTCAAGGGCCCACAATTCCATCTGGGTGATCGTTGACCCACTCATCAAGTCATCCCACTTCCTACTGATCCGAGAGTAGGGATCAATAGAGAGCATGAAACTTCTCTATATATAATAGTTTGTATGGTGTCATGGGGTTCCATAGACAATCATCTCAAATTGTGACGCTCTTTTCACATCTCAATTGTGGAATGGATTGCAGGAGGCGTTCAGCACTCAGCTGCGATTGGGCACCGCCTTACATCATCAAACAGATGGTATGACAGAGCAGACCATTCAGACACTTGAGAACATGCTTTGTTATTGTGTGCTCAATTTTTGCCACAGTTGGGAGGAAAGCCCCCCCCCCCCCCATATTGACATCACATAAAATAACCTTTATCACTCAACCATCGACATGGCTCTGTTTGAGGCCATGTAAAGGAAACATTGTAGATCACCCTTTTGCTGGACATTCCCAGTGGACTCAGCACTCATGGGACAAGCGTTGGTACTTGTTACTATAGAGAAGGTGCATATCATCCAAGAGAATATGAATACTACACAGAGCTAGCAGAAATATTATGCCGATAGGAGAAAGAGACCCATGGAATTTGAGGAGGGAGACATTGTCTTCTGACTAGTCATACCCATATGATGATTATGAAGGTTTGGTCGGGGAAAATCTCTATCATAGAGGTTCATCGGACGTTTCCAGATCCTCAATGGAGTAAGAGAGGTGGCGTAATATCTATCTCTTCCCCCATAGATGAACCGAGTGCATAATGTTTTCAACGTTTCATAGTTGAGGAGGTAGGTGCATGATCTATCGGACGTTATCTACTGGGGCGAGCTGGACATCGACGATGGGAAAATGTTTTTGGAGTTCCGAGTTGAGATATAGGATCGATAGGAGTGGGTCCTTCATGGGAGGTTGATTCCTCTATTGTGAGTTCGTTATAAGCATGAGATTATACAGGAGAGAACAAGGGAATGGGAGGGTCAGATACATGCTTAATACCACTATTTGTTCTCCTTGTTTTTCTATAGATTTCGGGGACAAAAATAACTATTGTGGGGAGAATGTATTGACCTATAAGTTCCATTTAATATTTTTAGTAATTTGGTATTAATAAAAGTCAGTTAAAATTGACAGTGCGTGATTATAAGGCCCGGTGTGCCCAGAATTTAATTTTAAACTTTTTAAGCTACGTTCAGTAAATATACGGGTGGTGTTTTCTAACATTCAAACTGGCTATCAAAATTGAAATCCGAGGACACCATTGAATCCACATCACTAGGATTCACATAAGGGAAGCTTCACTTCGACCGTAGTAGGTTAAGAGAATATGATAAATTTTCAGACATTTATAAATATAATAAAATTACATGTAAAGGTTATTTTATTTTTTTCCAGTGGTTGAGCAGTAGTGGCAATGCCACTATGTTTATATCCATTTATTGTCTTGACCCTCCTTTATTTTAATATATCGATTGGGAATTGAGAGTTTCATTAATTAATGCACCTCATTAATTCATTAGTGCATTATTCACCCTTTTCCCCCCTCTATTATACTGAGGCATGGGGTTTGGTTTTTGACCAGATTCTTTCAAGAGAGGAACCTCTGATGAAGTGATGCGACGTCTTCCACTGATGGGGAATGGATGCTTGGATTTCATCAGAGGGATCAAACTGGGGATAAAGAACATTGGTGCCTTCATCAAAGTGCGGATTCTCCTTCATCCACTGTGAAAACTCCAACAATTCATGACGTAGGGTTTTTTAATGATTATATTTGATGAATTGAATAATCACCTTATTATTATGATTCAAACATGGAGGTAATGAGCCAAATGAACAAGGCATGGTACCTCTGTTGATATTTTATTGTCATGTTATTTGGGGGAAAACATCCAACTTGTCGGAATCTGGAATCCAGGAGCCTCGCAGTGACAACATAATCCCAGGAGGCCAGAAGGTACAAGAGGAAATGGAAATATACCACCAGTGATCACCCAGTGTCCCATTAATGATTAATCAATGTGCAACTGGCGCAGTGGCATTAGAAACTGGTTCCGAAATACAAAGGCGGCGGCCGACGCTCATTGGCCACAGAGGAGGGTGGTGCCGCTCGATGCTGAGGTTGTTGGATAGGAGGGAAGAAATGGCCGGTCACAAAGATCAGAGGCGGTGCACCATCACATTCCATGGTGAAATAGGACGTGTTTTGAAGCCGTGGTGAATGTTGGGACTCACGGATAAGGGGGCGGTGCCATGTTGCACAGCCAATTAAAAGAGTCGAATGGCTCTTCGAGTTGTTTGGGATTGAGGAGTTGTGTCTTAAAACTGTAGCGGAGGAGAAATAGGACCTGCTCCTTATGGGTCCTATGGGTGATGAGGTGGTTCCACTAGGATCCAAAAACCAAGGAGCCAAACTTCTCGTTTGAGCCACTCGAAAGGTGAATTTCGGGACCCCCACACATCCCAGAGGGCCGAGTCGCCGTCGCCCAGCACAACTGGGCCAGTCCAAGTCGGTTCGGACCGGTCCACGTCGGTCCGACAGGGTCGAACTGGACCCGAACCCCTCTCAGGCCTAGAATATTTTAAAAGTTCATATCAGGAGAACCTGATTTTTGTTTTATAAACCTTTTTTGGTTCAAGAATATTTGGAGAGAGGTGGTCCTTTTGATATACTCTACAAGTGTTTTTGATACTGTTGTTTTATGGCCGGGTTGGATTGACCCTGAATCTCACCGGGCCATCAACACTAAAATTCCAATAACATACAGACTGGGTGTCTAGTTGACAGACCATTTATTGAGTTATAACCCTTATGATGTGGCAGTTCATCGGGTTTCTTCTTCATTGGACTTCGTATTAGTTGGAATAAGACTGATGGATTGAGAACAGTTTCTCATAGAGACAAGTTCGCTATGAGAGGGAATCCTTTGTCTGGATGAGACATGAATAATGATGATAAATTTAGTTTGAATCAGAACTAAGGGATTCTGTGTTAATCTGTTCCAACAATTCTATCTGAATCATCACCCAGTGATTTGGTGTGAATCAGCACCCATCGATTCTGTGTGAATGAGCACCTTGTGATTCTGTGTGAATCAGCACCTAGAAATTCTATGTGAATGTAACACCCTGACCCCAATTACCTAGAGTTAGTGCATTATTACATAACATTGGCATTATATATGGAATCATGTCTCGAAATACCGATCAGTTTGGTAGCCTTGAATGTACTAGATACACTCATAAGTTTTACATTACATAATGAAATAAAAATATCAATAACATTTCGTCCCCTTTTTAAACACACTTATATCCTTAGCCTATCCCTACAGGTCAACCATAAATACCTCTTCACAACCGGGGAATAATAAAACATAGAAAGGGGTGAGCTCAGATGCTCATTAAGGATAAAAATATAGTCGAAACTCTCATAAATAAGCATAAACATTTAAGGCAATGTATGAGACCAAAACAAAAGCCTTTTAAACATAAACTTCAGCATAATATGGTGAAGATAAAATCAAATAATTTCGTTTAATTATTCACAAGTATATTCAACTAGTCGAATAATCACATGCAATATCAATAGCCACTTTTATAATGATTGAATGCATAATGCCAGACTTTATAACCACATAGTCAAGGACATGTGCCAAGACTACAAATAAGATTTTGTCAAGAACTTCTTCCAATACACTAGTTTGACTCATGAGACCTACCGAGGAATCAGGGAGCTATAGCTAGCCGCACTCGTCACTTACTACGTCCAATGCATTCCTCATATGGAAAGGGTGAAACATAATCTAAACATTCATATTAATACTATCATACAAAATGTCAACACTTTATCCATAAACAATTAATGTTATAAAAATAACACATCCACAGTCAAACATATCACAAAACCATCAATGGAGTATGGAATATTTGTATCATAATGAATCAAACTTGATAAAGAATAATTTCTCATTATGAATGTTGACATAGTTGAAAATTATTAGTAAAAATTATTGAGAGAAATATCCCTTTTTCCTGAATACATTTAAAAGTCTCTCTATTTATAAAAAAAGATGTTTAAAATATAATTTTGAATCAATGTGTACCATACCACTTTGAAAATTTTGAATGTAATAAACATTTTAAAACATTCATGTCCATATAAGTAAATCCATAAAACCATTTTTTTAAACATGGACATTAATGAGAATGATTTAGAAGAATTTTTTTTAAAACATTTAAAATGACATTTTAGATAGAGTTCCTAACCAAAGAAAGACACTAGAATAAAAATAATTGAGGTAATCAAAACATTATAATGTCATGAGAATAAATGGATTCATAATATCCTATGTCAATGTACAGTATATACACTAATGAAAAGTTAGTTGGATCACAACAAAAAAGAAGACTTAATGGATTGTATGTTGAGATGAAATCCCTTATAAAGACCGTAACCTTAGGTAAATGATAAAAAAATGACATAATTATGTGTGAAAAATATAAATACACTAAATATGACTAGATATTTAGTGTAAATCAATCAGAGGACATTCACACAAATTCTTGTAAAAACAACACCAATGAATTGGATATTTAACTCAATGAATGGAGATTGAATTAAAATTACTCTTATAAAGTTCATATCGATGACTTGAGAGTTTATCAATGATGTGATTATGTGTATAAAAAGTATATACATAGAAAGGGGAGTGGAAATTACTACAAAAATAATAAATAGTAATTCCACACATAATCATGGAGTGAAATAATTAATGAAGTATGCATAAAGCCTAATGAGTGGAAATTGAAAATTGATATTCCCTTAATAATTTGGTAGCTTAAAAAACATACAACCCATGAAAGAAGTATCATAAAATGAAGATGTAAATAAAAATAAATTAAATAATATTAAACTAATAATACAATCATGGTATGTACATACACCAAACATAAATAAATAGTGGCAATATAGTATGAATCTAACGGGAATAAGAAGTGAGATGAAAACCCCTTACCAAGTTTTAATCAATAGTGTTATATGAACAGAAGTTAACAACTAAAAAAGGAATCACAGAATATCATGAATATAAAAATAATCATGATAACATATATCATATGGAAGTACAAAATACACCACATGCAAAAAATAAGTGGTAGATAATGGATATCTAATGGAATTAAAAGTGAGATAAGAAACCAATTACCTCAAGTCTGACTTTTCTTGTATGTTCCTTGTTCTAAATGAATAATAAACAGAAGTTAATTTCTAATTAATTAATAAAGATTTTTCAAGTTTAATATTTCATTTATATAACTTAGTACCATTCTATAACAATTAGTTAATTATTTGAGTTCATATTGGATATTTAATTTATGTTCAGAACTTGATTCAAAAATGAACTTGTAATAATTACAATTTGACCATGGGGTAGAAGGTACATTATCTCTTGAATGGTATAAATGATTTATATAATATATATATATATATATATATTATCTATTATGTATATGTATTTATAACAGAACATGACATTTGGAGATAAGAAATGAAAAGAACTGTTCATAGAGACGGTAAGCCGTACGAACGCCTGAACGCTACTTTCATTTAAATTTTTTATTTTATGGGAATTACACAATTATAATACATAGGTATATTATAATTACAGTATAATATAATATGTAATATAATTAACTACATTCTTTATATGTCTCGCATAAGTCATTAATGATTCATATCAGTTTGAGGGGGCGTTAGTCCGCATTTCCTCAAAAGAAATTATCGTGTTTACCCATAACAGAAACCATAAAGGTATGCCATAAATGGAAAATACAGAAGAATAAATAATATATAATCATAATATATATCATATATAATTATAGTTCCATAATAATGGCCACCATTAGATGTGGTAGGAGATAATTGAACAATCATTGTTTCGTGAGACGTTTGTTTTCCATCCATAGAAAGAGGGTGTTCTTTACCCATTAGATGGAGGTGTGAGTAAGTATAGCTGAAATTACTCTCATAAAAAATACTATTATATTGAGGATACATTTTTTGTTATTAATGAACATAATAAAAAGAGTTTAGTAGTTGGAGGAGTAAAATAAACCAAAATTAGTTAAGAGAAACTTTTACCAAAAAAATGGTTAACTCCCTTTGGTTTGAAATGAAACGACTTCTTGAAGTGACGTATGCCTCAGGTAATGCTTTTAAGTGGAAGATAGAGATCATTAGAGCTTAGTTTCATAGGTTTTGAATGATCCAAGGGGCTTGAGAGGTGTGATTAATGGGTTAGAAGTGGGGTCCTTTTATAAGGGAGAGTAGGGGCTCTTTTGGAATGTTTGGAAATGTTATTTTATTATAAACTGATCGTCGGTTTCAAAAGGTCCAAAACTAATTAACGTCGAATCTAAGATGACTACTATTTGATATAAAATCATCTAATAAGAAAAGGATAGGTTTTGGTTATTTTTTTATATTAATAATCTTATTTATTTAAATCATTTGTTAATGAGGTGAATACTTCATCATTATTTTGTCAGAAATAATTTAAATTATTTGATTTATAAAAATTATAAAATATTTCATAATGTAGGAAATAATTTTATATTTCCAATTAATTTTTTTAGTATAAACAATGACTTATATAACCCCGTGTAATATTTGATATACAAAAATATTTTTGATAACACCATTTCTATCTTTACTTTATGTTAATTAAAATAACGTGTCACTATCACTCTTAATTGGATCCTTGGGGTCCCAAAATCGACCCAAGGATCAAAATGGGGTTCCATGACACATCAAATAAGTTTAGGATAATTTTGAAGGTATTTTTGTATTATTATAATATTTTTTATCTTGAAATACCCTATTTACCTTTAATCATGATAAATAAATGTCAAAAGTTACTATTAAAAAATTGTTTTCATCTTATTGAACTAAATTTTACTTATTAATAAAAAACATGTTTGTAAAATTTTAGAAATTCAATTCATAGAAGCAGTAAAATTTCATTTATATGAAAAAGTTAGTTTTTTAACTACTACTAAGTGGTTTTACTATTTCCCCAAAATTGATGTTTTTCAGAGAAATACAAAAAATTCAGCCCAAGATATATTTGGTATTCCGAATTCAAAAATGATTTCTATTTTACCAAATTCAAAACATATATGTTTGATTAATTAATTTAAGATTAATTCCTATTGTCAAAACAAATAGCGTGTTTTTAAGAAATAATAACTATCAAAAGATTGACAATTGTTTATGAATAATTTCAAAGTGAAATTAATTACAATGACAAACATTTGATTAAATTGTAAATATATAATCAAATTATATAACCAAACCATTCAAAGGTATAATTGAACAATATAAATTATTTTGATTAAAAAAGTTGTTTTCAAATAAAATTTTGTATTTTTCATTATTCACCCAAATATGAACGTTATCAGAGAACACCACAAATTTATCGAAACTAAATTATTATGTCTCAATTATAAATAAGAAGTTTATTTTGTCAAATTGAATATATTAAAGTGTCAAAAATTTAATTTAAAAAGGATTATCCATTAAAAGGCAGTAAAATTTCATTTTTTGAAAAATACATCCTTTATCTAAAAATGTATTTGTTCTTATATTATGTCTAAGAAACACATAATATAGTTGTTAAAATTATACAGAATATATAAAATTCAAAATTCAGTTAATACTATTCATAACATCTTTTGAACGGCTAGTTTGGAATGTCGTCGTGCGCTCGAACTCGGTGTTGTGTGAGCTGCAAGCTATTGAATTAATTTAAATAGAAAATGTACTATGAAACGTTTGGGTGTCAAGTTCTCCCCTCCTTCAATAAATTGGGTCCTCACAATTTAAGCTCAGTATTGAAAACTAGGCTTTTGACATTTCAATATATCTTAGTTGAAATCCCACATCAAAAATTGATTAATGTGGCCTCTATTTTGTAATAAATAATGGTAAGTGTCACGAACCAGGCCGGGTCGCCATCCGACCCGGCGACCGACCCGGTCCGCGACATGGCCCGAAGGTCATTCCCGATCCCCACGGGCTGGCACAAGTGCCCAAGTACCAAGAGTAACATGTGGGAACAGTTTACCCGAAATATGATACAGAAAAACAACCAGCAAGATAAATAAACTGAAAATGTAAGTAGGAAACCAAACACGCCTGTAAACTATAAACATGCTTAAAGTCTACAACCCGACAAAAAACAAAAAAAATTAAAAGATAACAGCGGAAACTAAAACTGTTACTCAAACCTCCATAAGAAATAGGAGAGTTGTGACATCCACACGTCACAAATGTTAACCTACATGAGATGACCATCAACGACCAACCACCGTCGCTGAGCACAATGCCTCAACCTGGAATACCCAGAGAACAAGGCCTACATTCACCCAAAGGTGTATGTAGGGTGTGACCAAAGAGCCCAGTAGGATGTCACCCAATAAAAGGGTTCCACGTATAAACATTAAATGACAAATATATTTGCAGGATAAATAAATGAAAGAACACCAAGGCTTAAACAACTTTAAAAAAATTCTATAAGGAAATCACTTTTATAGAAAACGACTTAATTAAAAGAAAATACCCTTGCATCAATGAAAACCTCAAACCTTCACGAAAACCCAAAAGCTTCACCGTATGCCGACGGCGCGTGTATATTAGTCCAGCAGTACCAAAAGTGGGAGAGGCCCTAAAGTACTAAAGCTATGTGGGACCATAGAACCTCACGTCTCGGTGAACCATATCATACATTCTCTTGCACGAGCCACTGGTAGGGATACAACTCCTACCATAGTGGTCTCCAGTTATCATCCAGTGTTTAGTTAGTGCTATAAGCGTCAATCCCGCTAAGTGGAACAGGGCTGATGCCACTCCCGTATCACTAACACACTAGTCTTGTCCGCCCACCTAGTACCCAAGCTTCCCCTTTTGTGCTCAAGATGTTATAATTTCACATTTCATGTCAAAATTAGACAAATAATTCAATCAGTGTGTTACATAAACCAACGTCACACTTTCACACACACAAAAACCCATTTGGAAAAGTACGCACACCAAAACAATTTTTCCAAATCAACAAAAACAATTTTTGAATTTCTAATAATTGTTTACTAAAACATTTTAAATATTCATCGGTAATAATTTCATTAAAACAAATTAAATTATTTGTAAATGAATTAATTAAAATGAAATATAACACGACTCTAACACACAAAACTATTCAACCCTTTTTCATGACCAAACACACCCAACACCACATCAAGAACACAAATTGCACACTTTCCACCTTTTCACAAAACCAACACAAATTTTATAAAAACACTAGGACACAAACATTGCACTTTGCAAATATGAAAAACTAACTGAAAACATTAAAAACACTATAAATTGACAAAAACAAGTTTCCAGACAAGAACGCACCAACTGCAAACATTAATAAACACTAGCAATTAAAAAAAAACAAGTTTCCAGACAATGAACACACCAACTGCACACATTAATAACCACTAGAAATTGACTAATAACATGTTTCCAGACAATGAACGCACCTGCACCGCATAAACATACTTCTAAACGAAAATAATGCATAGACAACTTCAAGATAATCAGATCTGCACCCATAAGAATTAATAATGTAATATTATAAATTAAGTAAGAAAGAAAATTAACTTATCAAACAATGTTTAGATGCGGAACCACCTACCTCATGTGTCGAAGACTCCACAAAATTTAGTGCGCGACTCCGATTTCTCATCCAATTCACCACAACAACCGTGAAAATAACCTTAGAAACAAATATCGACAAAGTATCAAAATAGAACCAAACACACCAACCATTCCAATAAAAAAACACCATTCGAACCACATAATCACGTCAGGAACAAAAGAATAAAATCAATTAAGCAGACTAAATTCATTTAACTATGGTAGGGAATGTAACAACTTGAGTTTCACAAAAAAATCCCAAGAACAATGGAAAAACCCTAGCAAAGGGGAGAAAATGTTATACTCTAGGGGAGAGCGTGCGGCAGTGCAGTAAAGGCTCGACCAAGAGGGGGGTCTGGTCGTCAGTGGAAGGGGGTTTCCGGGTCAAGGAGGGCCGGCCAGGGGTGTGGTGGGGGTCCGGTCACCAGTGGAAGGAGGTTGGCAGGTCGAGGAGAGCTTGTAGGGGCGGCGCAAGGCGGAGTAAGGGATGTCGGGGCGACGGCAGGTCGCCGGAGGGGTGTGCGACGCCGGAGGGGAGCGGTGCAGGAGGAGTCGTCTGAAAAGGGGATGGCGCGAGCAGTAAGGGTGAAGGGAGTGCGGCGTGCAAGGGGGGGTTGCGGGTCAGCTCACGTCGGCAGAGAGGCGATGAAGCAGGAGGGGTGTGCGTCAGACTAATCTGTGGTGAGCAGGGGAGCCGCCCTGGGAGGCCGCACTGGAAGAGAAACCAGAGGAGGGGGCGGCGGGTTGCAGCGCCGACCGAGAGGGAGTACGGGGCATCGAAGGGTGCTGGTCCCACAGAGGGAGTGGAAGGAGGGGGCGGTGGGTCGCAGCACCGGCCGTGAGGGAGTACGGGGTGCTGGAGGGGGCTGGTCTGGCAGACGACACAGAAGGAGGTAGGGTTTTGGGGCAGGGGTTCAGCGCGACACATATAAGGTGCGACGGGAGAGAGGGGGAGGAAAAAGAGAGGAGGGAAAAGAAAGAAAAGAGAAGAAAAAAGAGGGGAAAAACAAAATAAAAAAACAAATTACAAATAAAAATGAAATATGACCTAAAAATAATAATATGAAAATAAAAAATAATATTATTATTGTTGATAACATGTTAGTAATTTTATTCTAATAATAACTTAATTAAGAATTATAAAAAAATTAAAATATTAATGAAAAAAATGATAAAATAAAAATTACCACTCTTATTATCATTAAAAAATATTTATATATATTTTTTAAATAATCAGGCAACCGCGCAGTTACCCCACGCAGCGAATGAAATTTTTAATAAAAAAGATAATGATGAAAATAATAATAGTATATTCAAACAATGTTATTATTATTATCATTAAAATAATTCCTTAAATTTTAATTACACTTCTTTTTTTTCATTTCCATTTCATTATTTATTTCATTTTATATTCTTGCCTTGAACACCAATAAGTCCATGCGGTTAACCGGGTGAGGTCGTGTGGTGACTCGGACGAGGCCATGTAGCTTCGATCGCGGTGCGTTGGATGATGTCAAGGCCAAAACACGCGTTTAAAAAAAGAACATGAAAATGTTTAGCCGGGCTTCAACCCGAACGACCTGATACACAAAAAATTATTAAAATAAACAAAGTAGAATAGATGGGTGTGAAAATTCTCCCCACCATAAAGCTTTCCAGCCCCGGAAAGCCACAACTAGGACCGAACCCCAAAACAGAAAACCACACTCCCTTAAGGTTCAAAGGGGATCCTCACAAACACCAAGAAAAGAGCGGAAAAAGTATCGTGATCAGAGAAAGTGATTCAAATACAACATTGAGAAACACATATAAAGACTTTCTGATTTGTGTCACCTGCCCCGAAGATCTAGAACGCCTCCAGTTGACTGATCGAGGAAGGGAACCCTCGCACCCAAGGAAACCAACTTCACAAGCCGAAACATCTCAAACATTATTAAACGAAAACCACACCATTTGGCTAGAAACAACAACAAAGTCAAACCACGTCCATGGAACACTCTTATCACTTATCACCAATCCATATTTAAAAACAGAAGCAATAGATCAACACGGGGAGGTCCGAGGGGCTCCCCACCATTTGGAACTCACTGACGCTCGAGACGAGACTGGAAAACTGACACGGGGAGGTTTGAGCGCACTCCCCGCCATTAAAGAAAGGCCAACACCGATTTATTCCAGATTCCTTTGTGTGAGACCCATCATGGGTCTCACCGCCATTAGAACGAATAGAGGATACAGAATATTGAAAATTCTCGATGGTGACCAAACACCCCACCACAAGGGGCTGGGAGGGAGGGGTCCGACCACCGGGGTGTGAAAAGCATGACCCAAGATAAACCAGAATTTCCATATTCCTATATGAGAATTATTATGATTTGAGATGGATTTACTCAACAAACTCCGACAAGAACCACTAATGTGATTGTGTCCAGTGGGACGCAACTCCCAAGACTTCAAGGCACGAGATGACACGCGTCCACATGGTCACAAAAACCTTATGCAACCAGATGGCTCATCTGAAGCAGAACAAGCATGGAAACAATTTAAACTGCCTCTACTTTTAACATTGGTGACAGAAATAAAGTTGGGGTCCCATACACTCCCGGGGTTCCTGAATGCGCGCTAGCTTCACTCAGAGGCCTATGGATGGGGCCCTGATGTTTGAAGCATCTCCCACCTCGCAGTCAGGTATTGAGGACCCTCGAACAGAGCTTCTCCTTTTTGTGTCACACTCAACAACACTGCAACCGAGGCATCACCAGTGAACATAATACATTACAACATCCAACTGATCATACACAGAATATTCACCAACACAAGAGCTGAAATGGTTCATACGCATCACCCTTTGTCACACTGAATGAGAACACATCACCACAAATCGTCACCTGAACATGACCGTTGTTGTTGAGGGGAACATTACTCCAAGGAAGACTTCAAACCGCGTCTTGAACAACACGTGATTCCTACAAATGACCATAGCAGCCTCAAACGACTTGGTCTGCCAAACTAGTGGCCTAACATAGAAACATTCTTAAACGAAACCAAAAAATGACAAAAGGTTATTTAGAATAGTGGCCAGTACCGACGACTCTAAGATGCTTCCACCTTTCCCCCCTGGAATCTCTTTCACCGTTTCCAAACCAAACATTCAAATTAATGAGTTCAAACATCACCCTTGAAAATCCAAGAGAACTCACATTGCATGATGTCACCAAACAAGACCCTTGCAACCGATGAAAATACTACAAGGCCCTTCAACACTATGGTCAAAACTGGAAATTCGGAACCGCCTTCACCCTTCCCCGCCGGATTTCCTTTCGTTGTTTCCAGGGTAAACCTTCAAACGCAACGACGTCAAATTTCATACCCGATGACTCAGGAAACTCAAAGAAACCAAAACTCTGTTCAAATCCTCTCGCATCTATCATCCCGCTGCGAGAGGATCCACTTAGTTGTAAAAAGGAGAGGTGGGTTCAATTATAGAATTCAAAAGAGAGTCTTTCAATAAACTGGAGTGTCAGCCAACGGCGAATTACCTGTATCCGTACTTCAATCACATGTCAATACTTGATGGGAGGGCATACACTAGTCAAAAAAGAAAACCATGGACCCAACCAAACTAGTTTATTGGGCAAGACATACCACAAGTAAACACCAAATGTGAAGGGGGAACCACTGCAAGGGCTCCCCGATGTACTTTTTCAAAAGAATAAACTAACCACACGCTTGCATACCAATTTACAAATAAGAATTCAAACTGGGGACACAAATCATTCAGAAAGGATCCTCGGCTCAAAATGGCTCACATCAGACATTTCCAAAACACAAGGACACGCCATAGAAACACCATTTACTAAAACACCAAATTTTTCTTTTCACAAAACATTTTGAAAATAAGAAAACTCAGTGGATTGCACAAAAAATAATGGTGCCCCATGAGCATCGCACATGCGTGTTCTCGTGCCGCACCGAAACGCATCTCATGTCCATCTAGGCACTTATCCGCTTGTGCTATTAACCATTCCCATTTTCGTATAAACTCATGCATGTGGTTGCCCATGAGAGTGCCAAGGATCAAAACTAAACCCTTCCATTTTTGAAAACCAAAACATCCAACCCACACTTTTCAAACCTCACACACCATTTCATTTTTAAAGCGCTTCAGTTGAAAAAAATTTCCAAGACCAAATCATTTTTACTTAAAAACCAAATCTCCATGAATCCAAAACAAAGATATGAGAAACGATGAAAGAGAAAACATGTGTCAGTGGGTGGATGGAATGTATGGTTGGTGGCCATATGCCAGTCACGCCACTGGCATGGAGGGTATTCTAGGACAGCGTCCCCAGCTCCACATGGCTTTCCAGACCCTGAGATATCACTAAGCCCACTGACCCTAATCCCTTTTCATTTCCATTAGACAAGATTAACCACAAGGACCAAAAACTCAGAAAAACCTCAACATACTTTGGTAACTTGAGCCCTGCCACGAGGTGTGCTGGCCAGACACCTTACTCGTAGACCGGACGTCAAGTCCCGAAAACCTTAACTCATGTATACCGTGACTCTATCCCGAAAGAACACATCCCAAAAGAGAAAACCTTCTCATCTGATACCATTTTCTCACGAACCAGGTCGGGTCGCCATCCAACCCATCGACCGACTCGGTCCACGAAATGGCCTGAAGGGCGTTCCTGATCCCCACGGGATGGCACAAGTTCCCGGGTTCCAAGAGTAACATGTGGGAACGGTTTACCCGAAATAAAAGACAGAAAAACAACCAGCAAGATAAATAAACTAAAACCGGAAGTAGACAACCAAACACGCATTTAAACTATAAACATGTTTAAAGTCTACAACCCGAACCAAAAACAAAAAAAATAAAAGATGACAGTGGAAACTAAAACTCTTACTCAAACCTCCATAACAAACAGGAGAGGTATGACATCCACACGTCACAAATGTTAACCTACATGAGATGACCATCAACGACCAACCACCGTCGCTGAGCATGATGCCTCAACCTGGAATACACAGAGTACAAGGCCTACATACACCCAAAGGGGTATGTAGGGTGTGAGAAAAGTGCCCAGTAGGATATAACCCAATAAAAAGGTTCCACGTATAAAAATTAAATGACAAATACATTTTCAGGCTAAATAAATGAAAATACACCAAGGATTAAACAACTTTAAATAAAAAATATTCTATAAGGAAAGCACTTTTAAAGAAAAAACATTATTAAAAGAAAACACCCTTGCATCAAAGAAAACCTCAATCCTTCACAAAAACCCAAAAGCTGCACTGTATGCCGATGGTGGGTGTATAGTAGTCCAGGAGAACCAAAAGTGGGAGAGGCCCTAAAGTACTAAAGTTGTGTGGGACCCTAGAACCTCACGTCTCGGCGAACCATATCATACATTCCCATGCACGAGCCACTGGTAGGGAAACAGCTCCTACAATAGTGGTCTCCAGTCATCATCCAATGTTTAGATAGTATTGAAGCGTCAATCCCGCTACGTGAAACTGGGCCGATGCCACTCCCGTATAAATAGCACGCTAGTCTAGTCCGCCCACCTAGTACTCAGGCTTCCCCTTTTGTGCTCAAGATGTTCCAATTTTACATTTTATGTCAGACTCAGTCAATGAAATCAATCAGGGTGTTACATAATCCAACTTCACACTTTCAAACACACAAAAACCCATTTAGAAATGTACGCACACCAAAAGATTTTGTCCAACTCAACTAAAAAATTTTATTCATTTCTAATAATTGTTTACTAAAATATTTTAAATTCTCATTGATAATAATTTTATTAAATCATATTAAATTCTTTGTAAACGAATTCATTAATGATAAATATAACACGAATCTAACAAAAAAAACCACTCAACCCTCTTTCATGACCAAAGACACCCAACACCACGTCCATAACACAAATTACACACTTTGAACCTTTTCACAAAACCAACACAAATTTTATAAAAACACTAGGACACAAACATTGCACTTTAGACATATGAAAAACTAACTGAAAACATTAATAACACTAGAAATTGACTAAAAAAATTTTCAAGACAAGAATTCAACAACTGCAAACTTTAATATACACTAGAAATTGACTAAAAACAAGTTTCCAGATAATGAACGCACTAACTGCAATTATTAATAAATAGTAGCAATTGACTAAAAACAAGTTTATAGACAATGAACGCACCTGCACCGCAAAAACATACTGCTAAACGAAAATAATGCAAAGATAACTTCAAGATAATCAGATCCACATCCATAAGAATTAATCAAGTAATATTATAATTTAACTAAGAAAGAAAATTAACTTATCAAACAATGTTTAGATGTAGAACCACCTACCTCAGGTGTCGAAGAATCCACAAAATTTAGTGCGCGACTCCGATTGCTCATCCAACACACCACAACAACCATGAAAATAACCTTAGAAACAAATATTGACAAAGAATCAAAATAGAACCAAACACTCCGACCATTCCAATACAAAAACACCATTCTCACCACATAATCAAGTTAGGAACAAAATAAGAAAATCAATTAAGCAGACTAAATTCATTTAATGATGATAGGGAACGAAACAACTTGAGTTGCACAAAAAACCCCAAGAACAAGGAAACCCCATAGAAAAGGGGAGAAAATGTTATACTGTTGGGGAGACGGTGCGGCGTTGCGGAAAAGGGTCGGCCAAGAGGGGGGTCTGGTCGCTGGTGGAAGGGGGTTGGCGGGTCGAGGAGGGCCGGCCAGGGGCGAGGCGGGGGTCCGGTCACTGGTGGAAGGAGGTTGGAAGGTCGAGGAGAGCTCGTGGGGGCGGCGCGAGGTGGAGTAAGGGACGTCGGGGTGACTACTGGTTGTCGGTGGGGTGTGCGACTCAGGAGGAGAGTGGTGTAGGAGGAGTCATCCAAAGAGGGTACGGCGCGAGCAGGAAGGGTGAAGGGAGTGCGGCGCGCAAGGGGGGTTGTGGGTCGACTCACGTCGGCGGAGAGGCAATGAAGCAGGAGGGGTGTGTGTCGGACTAATCTGTGGCTAGCAGGGGAGCCGCCTAGGGAGGCCGCGCCGGAAGAGATACCAGAGGAGGGGGTGGCGGGTCGCAGCGCCAGCCGGGAGGGAGTGCGGGGCGTCGGAGGGTGCTGGTCCGGCAGACGGCGTGGAAGGAGGGGGTGGTGGGTCACAGCGCTGGTCGAGAGGGAGTGCGGGGCGCCGGAGGGGGCTGGTCCGGCAGACGGCGTGGAAGGAGGTAGGGTTTCGGGGCAGGGGTTCAGTGCGATGCACATGAGGTGCTACGGGAGAGAGGGGGAAGAAAAAGAGAGGAGGGAAAAGAAAGAAAAGAGAAGAAAAAAATAGGGGAAAATAAAATAAAAAATCATATTTAAAATAAAAATGAAATATGACCAATAAATAATAATAAGAAAAAGAAAAATAATATTATTATTATTTATAACATGTTAACAATTATATTCTAATCATAACTTAATTAACAATTATAACCAAAATAAAATATTAATCAAAACAATGATAAAATAAAAATTACCACTCTTATTATCATTAAAATATATATATATATATATATATTTTAATGAATCTGGAAACCGTGCAGTTACCCCACGTAGTGAATAAAATTTTTAATAAAAAAGATAATGAAGAATATAATAATAGTAAATTCAAACAATGTTATTATTATTATTATTAAAATAATTCCTTAAATTTTCATTACACTTCTTTTTTTTCATTTCCATTTCATTATTTATTTCATTTTATATGCTTGCCTTGAACACCAAGAAGGCAATGCGATTAACCGGGTGAGGTCGCGTGGTGACTTGGACGAGGCCATGTAGCTTCGACCGCGGTGCGTTGGATGCTGTCAAGGCCAAAACGCACGTTTAAAAAAAAGAACATGAAAATTTTAAGTCGGGCTTCAACCCGAACAACCTAATACCCAGAAAATTAATAAAATAAACAAATTAGAAAAGACGGGTGTGACAGTAAGTATGAAGGTTACTGAAAATAACACATACTAGGGTTCCATGTAGGAAAACATGGATATGGAAGAGAAAAATAATCATCATGTTCTGATGGAGAGTGATCGAGAATATGATTAGGGGAAAGTTGATGATCTGAAATCCAAAAACTGGTGATGGGTTGAATTGTCTATTATTACCTAGTAGGAAAACTGGATGAACAACATTTTTGTTTTAAGTTCCTTTTCATAATTTTGATGAATTTATTTATTATATTTTCTAAGAGTATAATAAGATATACTATCTTTACATGTAGAGTTTCATCCATTAATAAATTTCTACCATAAACTCATCTTTTCTCCAAACGATGAGTATTCTTGATGACAAGGTTACAACCGAGGCGCTACAATCAACTTATAGAGAACCATATATTCCACAAAGGATGAACTATATATTTCCCTTGTCATAAAACGGTAACCAATGCCAAAATGGTTAGTACATGATCATATGATCCCCCCAAAAGTACAATCATTTATAGGAATAAATAATACTCTTAATCTCCATAATTTAAATAAACAATATCCAAAGTTCAACAAGTACCCTTTACTGAACAATTGTCCTTAAAATCATTCAATATAATCCAAACTAAGATTGAAACTCAAAACTCAGATGAATTTGATTACGTAGTCTTCCACATTAAATTTTATCTCTAAATAACATCAACTACTGTTAAAGTCACATACTTAGAAGTAATTAACATAATCACATATTCTCTATGATAGGTTAATCATTATCATAAATAACCTAAATCACTATAAATCCATAATAAAAACATTGAAAAATATCCACTATTACTCCAAAAATGAAATCTCACAGTATTTTATTTTCCTTATGCATATAGTGTTCCCAACAGAGTTAACGTCTTCTAAAATAACATTTATCACATAATCACCAAATCATTTTCCTAAACTAAGGTTATCCATCTGATAATACATAATGTCCTAAATCAACTAAATAAAATCATTTAACTAAAAATAAATAATCATACTAACCAGGGACTTCACGTAGACCAGTGATAAGTGATAAATCCCAATCTCAACATGGGTTGTAGGCTTGATTCCCATATCTTTGTCGGACATGACGGGTTGTCACACAGTCTGCGTTTTGATCTTTTTCAAAAACTGTATTTTATAACATTCCTAAAATGTGATAAATTCCTCAAAATAACCATAACATAATTTAATCACAAATGTTATCTCATACCTCTCTTTTCATCCCAAAAATCAATAACCTTTAATTGCATCAAATTAAAGAATCATATAAACTCGAATGGTTCTTTATAACTATATCCACAAAACAAAAGACAATTCACTCTCAAATATCATTTTCACATAACAAACTGCATGGTTACACATACAATAAAATAGTATTCCAATGTAATCCCATACTTTAAACATTTCTCCATCCATTTATTTCCATATTGTTTGTTCCTTGACTTATAGGTTATCCTATATAATAGAGAATTGACTCATATAATTACAAGGTCCCTTTCATTTATGATAATTGACTGTAATTGGATTCTTATGATATTTTTTATTCCCCCCCCCCATAGTAATCCTCAATTTTCCTCGGCAATTCCTTATATTATGTCCTCCTTTCCCACACATAAAGCATTTCATTGTTTTATTGAGACACATTCCTATGTGTCTCCTTCCACATTTCCTGAATGATGAAAATTGAGCTTTCTTTTCTCCATGGTCTCCCCTTCTGGAGCTCTTATCCTTCACCTCATTTCTCTTCTTCGTTGAGTCTAGTAGTTGATTAATATATTGGGTTTTTATTATATTTTTGGAAAACTGATTCGAAATGAACATGATATCTTTTATGCCTATCAACATTCCATTCTTTCTCATTTCCACCACCGTTCCCACCGTGTACATCACGATCAAAGTTAATATAACTTCCTTGGAATCCAGCCATTGACTAAAACCAGAAAGCATTGTGTGAGTAACAATAGTAATAAAATAGTTTAGTGAATATCATGACACCTTATTTTTAATTTTAAACACCTTAGGATTAACCAAGTTAATTTTTTCTCAGTTTATATTAAAATAATTCAAATTGATGTGTAATGAAAATTTAAATTATCTAAAGCATATTCCATGGGAGTGTCGTAACCAAGATTATTGCAAGACCCAATGTCTTGTATCAGGATACCCCGAGTCAATCCTGAAACTCCTTGTCAGAGTTATCACTCTTAGGTACATCTATGATAGAGACGCCTCTATCTACTCCTTTCCAGACATGGATGTATTTTTTGAAAACCAACATAATATTTACATTAAAAAATATTTTGGATGTTCTTCTATAGTAATCTGCAATGCCTATTATAGGGTAGTGTTTCTTAAACATATTTTTTTCTAAATCTAGTTTCCAAGGTTTGTACTAAACATCTTCTGATACCAACTATAATGCCCCGACCCCAGTTACCCAGAGTTAGTTCATTATTACATAACATTGTCATGATACATGGACTCATGTCCTGTAAGACCAATCAGTTTAGTAGCCTTGGAGGTATTAGATAAACTCATTAGTTTTACATTACATCATGAAATAAAAACATAAACAACATTTCATACCCTTTTTAAACACACTTATATCCTTATCATATCCATGAAGGTCAACCATAAAATACTTTTTCACATCCAGGGAAAAACAAAACATCCAAAGGGGTGAGCTTAGATGTTTGGAAAGGATAACAGTATAGCGTAAACTTTCATAAATAAGCACAAACATTTAAGAAAATGTATACGACTAAAATGAATAACTTTTAAACCTAATCTTCAGCATAATAATGAAAAGATAAAATAAAATAATTCCACTTAATTATTCACAAGGATATTCTACTAGTAGAATAATCACATTAAATATCAATATCCACTTTCATAATAATGGAATTCATAATTCCAATTTTCATAAAAACATAGTCAAGGCCTTCTTCCAAGACTACAAATAAGATTTTTTCAAGGCCTTGTGCCAAGACACTAGTTTTTCTTATGAGACCTACCAATGAATCTAGGAGCTATAACAGGCTCTTCCCATCACTTACTATGTCCAATTCATTCCTCATATGAAAATGGTGAATCATAATCTAAACATTCGTATTAAAACTAACATACCAAATGTCAATACATTATTAATAAACCATGAATGGTATAAAAATAACACATCCACAGTTAAGCATATCACAAAACCTTCAATAGAGTATGAAATATTTGATTCATAATAAATCAACCATGATCAAGAATAATATCCCATAAATGATGTTGACATAGTAGAAAATTATCTGTAAAAATCATTGGGAGAAATATCCATTTTTCATGAAAACATTTAAAAGTCTCACTATTTATCAAAAATATGATTCAAATTTATTTTTGAATCAAAGTGACCCATAACACTTTGAAACATTTGATAGGAATTAATTTTTTAAAACATTCATGTTCATATAAATAAATCCTTAAAACTATTTTTAAAACATGGACATTAATGAGAATGATTTAGAAGAATGTATTTTTAAAACATTTAAAGTGACACTTAATTTAAAGTTACTAATCAATGAGAGAATCTTGAATAAAATTAATTGAGGTAATCAAAACATTATAATATCATGAGGATAACGGTATTCATGATAACCTATGTCAATTTACATTATATACACCAAACAAATGTTAGTTGGCGTACAACAAAAAAGAAGACTCAATGGAATGTAAGTTGAGATGAAATCTTTTATTATGAGTGTAACCTTAGCTAAAGGATAAATCAATGACAAAATAATGAGTGAAAATATAAATACAGTCAATATTATTCAATATTCAGTGTAAATCAATCAGAGGAAATTCAAACATATTCTAGTAAAAACAACACCAATGAATCGGATCTTTAACTCAATGAATGGAGATTGAATTAAAATTACCCTTATCATGTTCATTTCGATGACGTGAGAATTTATCAATGGATTTATTATGTGTATAAAAAGTATATCCACCAAAAGAGGGGTGGAAATTACTACAAAAATAATTAATATTGATTCCACATATAATCATGGAGTGAAATAATCAATGATGTATGTGTTTTTCCCAATGAGTGGAAATTGAAATTTGAAATCCCCTTACCGATTTGGTAACTTAAGAAACATACACCCCATGAAAGAATTATAATATAGTGAATATGTAAATACACATAAATTAAAATATATAACACAATGAATTAAATCATGGGTATTACATACACCACACCACACAAAAGGAAATAGTGGCAATATAGCATGAATCTCACATGAATAAGATGAGAGATGAAAACCCCTAACCATGTTGTAATAAATCAGGTCATACCACAAAAAGTTAATAACCACCAAATTAATCACATAATACCACGAATATAAAGAAAATAATGATAATATATATCAAATTTCCGTAAAAAAATACACCACATGATATAAATAATTGGCTAACAATGGATATCTCACGGAATTAAAAGTGTGATTAGAAGCCCCTTACCTCATTTCCGACTTATCTTGTATGTTCCTTGTTCTCTCATGAAAAACAAATATATTTTAATTTATACTTTATTAAGAAAATTTTTCATGTTTATTATTCCTTTTATATCAATTATAACCTTACTATACCAATAATTTAACAATTGGAATTCATATTTGATATTTTATCGATGTCCAGAACATGAGTAAAAAATGAACTTGTTATAATTAAAATTTGTCCATGTGGTCAATGGTAGATTATCATCATAATGATATACATGATTTAGATATCATATATATTATATATCTAGTATTTTTATGTATTTATTACATAACATAACATTTGGAGATAATAAATGAAATGCACCGTTAATGGAGATGGTAAGCCGTACGTACGCATGAATGCTACTTTCATTATATTTTTTATTTTATGTGAATTAAAACATAATTATATATAATTATATTATAATTATAGTATAAAATCATATATAAAATAATTAAATATATTATTTATACATCCCACATAAGGCATTAACGAGTCATATCACTTTGAGGTGGGCGGTAGACCGCATTCCTCAAATGAAAGTATCGGCTTTACCCTTAATGGAAACCATAATGGTATGTTATAAATGGAAAATACAGAAGAATAAAGAAAACCTAAAAATAATACATATAGTATATGAATATGGTGCCATCATAATGAACACCATGAGAGGCAGTAGTAGATAATTGAACAATCATCGTTTCATTAGGAGTTAGTTTTCCATCCACAGAAACATTGTGTTCTTTACCCATTAGATAGAAGTGTATGTAAGTGTAGTTTGAATCCTTCTCATAAAAACATCCTAGTATATTGAGTATACTTCTGTTTTTATAAAATAATGTAATAAAAAGAATTTAGGGCTTGGAGAAGTAATATAAAAGAAAATAAGTGAAGAGAAACCCTTACATTTAATTTGGGTAATTCCCTTTCTTTTGAAACAAATGGACTTATTGAAGTGACTTATGCCTAAGGTAAGGCGTCTAGATGTTAGAGAGGGATATTGAGAGATTATTTATTCAGGGTTTTACTGAAAAATGGGTCTTGATAAGTGTGAGGAATGGGTTATAAGTGGTGTCCATTTATAAGGGAGAGGTGGGGCTCTTTAAGAATGTTTGAAATTGTTATTTTATTATAAACATATAGTCAGTTTAAAAAGGACCAAAAATTGTAAAAATAGATGAAACAATGACTCATGATTGAAATAAAATCATAAAATAATAATTGAACAGGTTTTGTATATTTTTATATTAATAATGTTATTTATTTAAAACATTTATTAATGAGGTGAATACTACATCATTATCGTGTCATAAATTATTCAATTTATTTGATATCTAAAAATTATAAAAAAATATAATAATGTAGGAAACATTTTTATCTTTCCAAAGAATATTTATTGTCTAAAATATTACTTATATAACCCCATGTAAAAATTTATATACTAAAAGATATTTGTTAATGGCATTTTTTTTATTACTTTAAGGTAATTAAAATAAAGTGTTATTGTTTCTCTTAAGTGGATCCATGCCGTCCATAAATCGATACAAGGATGACCATGGTTGGAAATGACTCATAAAATATGTTTACGATGACTGTTAATGTAATTTTGTGTTATTATAATATTCTTTTTACCTTTAATTACCATATTTACCTTTAACTGTGGTAAATAAATGTCCAAAGTTACTATTCAAAAAAATTATATTAATCTTATTGAACTAAATATTACTTAATAATAACGACCATGTATGTCAGATTTTTGAAATTCATTTCACAGAAGTGGTAAATTTTCATTTAAATGAAAAATTCAGTTTTTTAAATACTACTATGTGGTTTTACTATTTATCCAAAATTGATGTTTTTCAGAAAAATACCAAAAAATTAGCCATAGCTATATTTAATATTCCAAATTCAAAAATGATGTCTATTTTACCAAAATAAAATCCTAGAAGTTGAATTTACTAATTCAAAATTAAATCCCATTGCCAAAACAAATAGTGTGTTTTTAAGAAATAATAACTATCAAAATATTGACACTAGTTTATGAATAATTTTTATGGAAATTAATTCCAATGACCAATACTGGATTAAATGGTAAAAATATAATCTAATTATTCTTCAAAACCATTCAAATGTATTATTTAACACTATAAATTATTTTGATTAAAAAAGTTGTTTTCAATTAAAATTTAGTATTTTTACTATTCACCCAAATACGAATGTTATCAGAAAACACAAAAAATTTATTGAAACTAAATATTTAAGTCCCAATTCTAAATAAGAAGTAAATTTGGTCAAATTAAATATATAAAAGTGTCAAATATTATATTTAAAATGATTTGCGAGTAAAAGGAAGTAAAATTTCATTTTTTGAAAAATACTTCCTTTATCTAAAAAATTACTTTTTATTATATTATGTCTAAGAAACACATAATATGGATGTTAAAATTTTATAAAATATATAAAATTCAAAATTCTGTTAATACTATTCATAACTGCATTTGAACGACTAGTTTGGTAAGTCATTGTGCGCTCAAACTTAGTGTTGTGTGAGCCACATGCTTTTGAAATACATTAAAATGATAATGAACTTTCATAACCTTCGGGTGTTATAGTGAATCAACACCTAGAGATTCTGTGTGAATCAGTATATAGGGATTCTCTGTGAATTACACACAATGATTTTGTGTGAATCAGATCCTATCAATCTTGTGTGGGTATTTTGGGGGGTAGTATCAATTGATCCTGTGTGGCTCAGTAGCAGTGCCTCTAGGCAGAGTAAGATGGTCTAGCCTTATGTCTAATAATTAGTACTAGTGTTCTTAGTTATACCTAGTTTGATCTGTGTCTTTTGATGTGTGATTTTTGATTGAGATAATGCTTGTGGGTTTCCTTTGTGGAATTCCGATAGACCTCTAGGAGTCTTAGGGTCCCTACTAGGTATATTTATACTGACCCTTGCATGGGCATCAATCGCAACATGTTGAGTCCTGTACAGATGACGAACAACCTTGACTGAGACTCGAGATCTAGGACTGGATGGTGGATGACAGTGATAGTTGAAATGGAGAGCATTCAAAATGAGTCGTACCTACCCTTCAGGTACGATCCCTCGTGGATGATCTCTATATCTATTCTTTATGTTTCCTATTGTTGTTTTATATTTTTAGTTGGACTCGTATTCCAGACCCTTACTTTCAGTACACACTATTACTATAGGTGTTTTACTTCGTGGTTGCATCTTGTTGTGTTCTAGTCTTTGTGTTTGTACCGGTTTAAAGTCAATGCCTTCCCGTTTCAGGGATACAACTTTTAGGTGCTACTTGCCAACCCCTAGCCTATGGAAGGCGAGATTGGGGTAGTCATGGCACGGGCCCTGGGGGACGGCTCGCGACAATTGGATCCCCATTGTTGAATTCTCATAAAAATGGAAGGACATTCACTATGGATTATTCCCATGGAGCTTGGTCTAGATCCATAGGATTTTTTTTAGATATCCTTGTTTTGGAAGGAATTTGACTCCTCGTAATTCAGTTGATTGGGTATCTCAACACTGATGTTTCCATCGACTTTATATAGGCATACAATAAAAAATATAGTAATATTATACTTCCCTATACTTGAATGATCTATATTTTGTTTTAGAAACAAGGGATATAATATGATCATTCAAATTTTTTATCGGTGTGATACTTATGCACTGGGAAATCCATTCTCTAGAAGTTATTCTAGAGGTCTGGTCTCAGAGTGGCATCATATGTACCATGGTTATGACATGAATTAGAGGCTTTATATTTCAGTTGATTGGGGCTTACAAAAATATGTTTTCCTATGGTTGGGTCTTAGACACCATGGGTGGACAATGTTATTGGGCCATAGGATTCCCTTTGGTTGGGGCCTACACATCAAAGGTGGACAATGTAATCTGTCCCTAGGATTCATTATTGACAAGGAATTTTTCCTATCTAATAGGAATTGACTTCCACTAGACATGCCTTTATTACCTACTAGACATTTCGTAGGATGTATGCCTAACATGTCCAATTTCATTTGCATGTTCCATTTGACTTTTCTAGAGTAACTCACATAATCTTGATGGAATGTATATTAGTTGTCACATGATCAAGGCTAACTATTCCTGAGGCCATCACAAGACATGGCTTATTGATCATGGAATCCATGAATTATCTTGATTTTCTTGTCTTGATGGTGTCTCATGATCCAAGTGACATTTCATGGTGTAATCATGAGTGTTATCTAACATTCTTGGAAGGTGTCAAAAGAGGCATTTTGACATGTCTTGGTGGTTTCCCCATGTATTGGATGAAATATATGGAGGAAATCATGAAACTGATAAAGCATACCCGAATTTCATCATGAGAGCTAGCTGACATGCTCATTTTTTATTTCCAATCATAGATGAAATGAATTAGTGCCACTATATGAGTTTGGCGACACATTTGAAGGTCATCAAAATCCATGGATTGCGAGCATGAAGGGTTTAATGAGACTTGGGTGGAATGCCTAATGGGGACCATGTGACTTACTACGACATGCACAGAGGCCCTCACATTACCCAAATATTATATCAAATGTGCATCACCTGATTTGGGTGATATTTCCTAGTGTTGTTGTCTATCGGTAGTGGTTCACATGAAGTGAATTTGGATCAAAGTATATGGTTTTTTCTTATGTATTCAATCAATTATTCATTTCTCTAGAATCTATATAGTTAATTCTACATATTTATTCAATCAGATCTTGTTTTAAATCTCATATTATTTAGTAGGAGTGTGGAATGCTCTTCGTGTATCCTACCATAAGTCCTTCAAATAATTTACAAGGATTACATGAAGTTCTATATGGATGGTGCATTATCATTATGATTATTCCCCTGTATCATACTAGATGGAAAACATACCCATCATGATATCATCAACTTTGAGAAATCTTCTCAGGTTCTTGGTTTTGTTGATGCATTTGGATGGAAAAATTCCAACCCCATATTAGAGGCCATAGTGGGGGACTTATAGGCCTCACAACCGTACTCGTTCTCTATTTTCTATAGAGCACATTGCTAAAATCAAGTATGGAGCATCCTGAGGGATTTGGTGTCATTTTTCATCATGATTCTCTATCCCAAATCACATTGGTGGCATCAGCTATTTTTTTTTCTGATTGTGAGAACATCCTATCAATTCCTCCTTTATTTGAATATTATAAATTACTAGGGGTTTTTTGAATAATTTTTCCATGCCAATGTACATTCATATTTTCAAATTTTTATATTTATGGGACTTTGCAAGATCAGTGTTCCCATTGAAATCCCTTGGTATACCTCAGTTGACTTTTTTGGTAATTTTAATGAGACATGAATGGCCTGTTAGACGGACTTCACGAGATGTAGCCAACTTTTCAGGGGTTATATCAAGGTTGTGATGTCGACATCCTTATCACATCGTAAAATATTTTTTAGCATGATAGTCTCCCGAATTTCCCTCTTTATTTACATTATTCTACTTTAAAAATTATTTACATCATGTGAGATTGTATGGGTATTTTCAAAAGAAAATACTCTACCCCTTGGTGATGCTTGACATGACCAAAAAATGTCCAATGGAGATTCACAAGCATTTCATGGAAAACTCCATTTGTTTTTCCTTTCAGATATAAAGGGGTAGAACATGGTAACTTAGACATACCCAAGGCCCTACATGTGATGAAGATGACATGCAAGAGGGTTTTTAAGAGATAAAGAATACACATCACTAGCATCTTGTGGAATCATTCAAACATCTAGGAGAATGTTAGGTAATGATTTATCACAACAAGAGGCTCCCATCTCATCATGTTTTATTACTTTTATTTATTTTACATGTTTTGGGATCTCAAGAGATTTCATGAATGTTTCAATGTAAATTCATTCTCCCTATAAGTGACCTGTAACATCATTATTATCACAACATATAGCCTCTAACTTTCAGATAATTTCCCTATTTTCCAATGACATTAGGAGGGTTTGTGTGATGTTTAGCAGATGAAAAGTCACATGACATTGAAGATCATATCTAGAAACCTCAATTTGATCCATGATTAACTTTGTTCCATTCATGGGTGCATAAGGACCTACATAGGGGATCTGGTAGATCTTATATGATTTATACATCTTGTACAACTGTCTACATGACTATTACATTGTTATGTGATTATGTCACTCCTAGGGGTTCACACGATTTGTGTGATCAAGGAATAATTCATTTTCCTTTTCATTGTGGGGAAAATAACACCCATATTTAAATATTTGTTCCTTTTTGATTTATACAATGCTCATTTATTGGGAATGAACAAATTCCCCACTCCTCAACGACATCTGTGGGGATAAGGAACCATTTATGAGGAATGTAAACCCCACATGATGCATTGAAACTGTCATGAATAAACCACTGATGTTCTATAGTTTATAATATTTTATGTCGGACAACTTATTTCTTTAGATTGGGGTCATTTATCTTGTATGTTTTTTCATTAGTTTAGGGTCATTTTTCGTGGACCTATAATCATTATAGTTTATGGTCTTTTAGCTCAGACCTGCTATCACTATACATTAGGGTCATTTTTCTCGGACATTAAGATGATATGTATTTTAAATTATTAATTCCATTAGTTGATCATCATTCATGGAATATGGTGTAGATTCTCCCAAAATAACCCAAAAATCCCTAGGGTCCTGGGTTCATCTAGGGTGTTTCTAAGGCTCCGAAGGATTAGATATCCATTATGAAATTCAAGAGATTACTCTAGATAGTAGGAGGATTCCCATATTCTTTGGTAAAATTACCAGATATAGGAGTCTCCACATTTTTTCATGGTCCATGGAAGGTTTATGTGTGGATATTTTGGTTTGAGTGAAATAACATGGTTGATAGGTCCTCCTGACAGGTTGAAGTATGGGTGATATAATTTATAAACCAAAATTTTAAATTAGTGAATATGGGTAGGGAATACATTCCATTGATAACCTATAAAACCCTATGGTTACATGTTTCATTGTGGTGTTTCCCAGGCTGATAAGGATTGAATATCTATTATGAAAGGAGGAGATTACTTTAATTGGTAGGTTAAATCCCCAATGTGTCAATATAATTTCCATGAAAAGATGATCTCCAATCCTTTCCATGGTCCAAGATTGATTTTTTTTAGATTAAAAATATAGATGATGAGGTTTTTTTTGGATGAAGGCCATCCATGAAGGGTTATGGAACCACAGGGCAGTTCAGCTCTTAATTGTGAATCTTCAGCCCTACCCCTTATGGTTTTGTATCACAATGTGTGGGCCATCACAGGGTTTAGAATTGAATTTTACATTATGACCTTCATAAATGGTACAACACACAATGTTATATTATCAAAAAATTTAAAACCCCTTGGATAGTCTAGTACGGAGATTATAAATTTTTGTCTAAAGTGCTTAGTTCAGGATACTGATATGGGAGAATCATACCGTGAATGACCAAACACACACATAGGTAATGGGTTATACCACAACTATTTTTAGTATCACAATGATCCAAAGGATATTTTTGTTGAGTAAAACTATTGGTTTATGACCATAGGTGGATATATTGGATCCATATACATAAATTCATAGTTATGAAAAGAGTCACTTAATGTTG
The DNA here is from genome assembly GCA_963277665.1 of Viscum album. Lineage (NCBI taxonomy): Eukaryota > Viridiplantae > Streptophyta > Magnoliopsida > Santalales > Viscaceae > Viscum > Viscum album. The sequence continues at coordinate 1,367,379,641 of OY728131.1, read as the reverse complement.
GGTATCTTTTCTAAGGGCCCTGGAAAACTCTTCCAATATGAGGCAATCAAATTATGATGTGTTATTTGTGGAAATTCTAATTTCCAATAAGGATTCATGAACTTTAAAAGTCTTGTTACCATATAGTAAACATATCCTCGTAGTGATGAGATGTGAAAAATTATTACTCTAACATTTCCATGAACCAAGGGTTCTAGTGAGCATAGCTTTAATTTTTCTAGGATTATAGAGTAGTCCATATTATCATTATTCAATGTTTATTTATGATTTATTTTTCCCCTAAAAATTGGAGATGATATTTTTAGAAAGCGAAGACATAGCTTTTTCATAGGAAACCCTTTTCCGGATTTCAACATTACATGATTTGTGTCTCTATATCTAGTAGTTTAATGTCTTATGATTTGGACCCTTATGGGCTAATGTTTAGGGTCTTATATCTTCGACCAACATTTAGGAATTTTACAATCATGGCATACATGGAACTAATATGGGAGGTGATATACAAGACCCCAATTAGGATACACAGGGTCAAGAGTACCCCATGATCATTCATAAAATGATATTTAAATGTTGTAAATCCCAGATTTTGGTTCTTAAGTCAAAATCAATTATATGGGATTCTCATACCTAGTGTAGTTCAAATGACACTAAGGGGTTGATTTCTTCCATAGTGATGTCAAGACTCACAATGGTTGTAAACACTTTTTTGTCGAGTGGAACATTTGGTTGCTGATTATTGGAACATATGAAGAAAACACATGCATAAAAGAATAGTCCAAAAATGGTTCACATTTGGCTGGGTATATTTTCAATGGGACAAAGATGGTTTTGGATACCTATGGTGCTCAAGATATGAAGTATCGTTTATGGATGGTGGTGTTTTAATGGGTGGAAAAATAATCCAATACATTGGATGATAAGGTTAATTCCATTGTGGTCATTTGATAGGGGATGAAAAAAGTGTAATTGAGCACACATTTTATTTTCATTTAGTGGGGATGTTCTTCCATCAATTTAGGAATATGTGGTAAGGAAATATTTCCATGAAGTTTATCATCATTTTGTAAGGACGTTTTTTGGGCTATTTTAGTGTCATACAACCTACAAAATTTCATAGTATTTTATCATCATTCAGATAGGATGTGGGAACTGACATGAAATATTTGTGCTTTTCATATTGTGTACATAATCGAGTCGTACGTAGATATGGCTCATATGTAGCGAAAATGAGATTGTGTGATTCAGAACCTATTTAGTTGGAGTGAATTTGTTTTATTAGTAGTTATACCTGGCCAAATGATTGGAGTTCCTAGTGTAACTATGTATCCATTGATAATAAGAATCAAGAAACACAAAGTTATTGAATGATAAACACTCAATTCATTCCATACCAATGCGTTGAGGTGGGTATATTTTTTTTCAATTTTTTTATTTTGGACTAGGATTAGAGATCCGTGTGTCAATGCATATCCTCTGATGAAAGGAATGAAACCACAAGTTATTCTTAAGGAACCGTATGTTTTAACATCATATAGAAAGGGAAAGGGATTGTCGACATGAAAATTTGAATAGTGGATAGAACCATTTATGGAAATCAGTGAGTCAATTTGTATTATGTGATAATAGAAAACTAGAAAAATGTAGTTAATGAGGAAATATTTTCTTATACATGTATGGAATACACACAATGGGGGTAATTTTTATAATTAAGTTGTAAATGGACATAGGATTGATGGTATGAACACTACTACGTATCTATAGACATCGAAAAAAGTCCGTAACTCCTAGAGGATGTTTCGAAATGGCAAAGTGAAGTGATATTTAGAATCAGAGGCCCAGTTTGGAGGCCCGGGAAGTAGTGCAAGAAATAAAGGTGGACTTGTAAAAAATAATGATGTGCGCGCGAATCATTCCCAGGATTCGCGTAATCGAGCCGATGGTGCGCGCAATTTTGCACACCTCGGTTCCGCGCGGTGAATTTTTGCGTGCCGACGGTTCTCGTTGCGGAAAATTTTGCGCGCCGCCTGGATTCCGCACCAGCCGATGCCTATAAATAGAAGGTGACCCCAAATGGTTTGGGGTTGTCGAATTCGGAACGGCTCCCGTGCACGCAATTCGACTCCCCCTGCGTGCAATATGACTTTCAGGTAATTCCACTTTTCGCGCAACCTTGCCCCGGGGTTCGCCTTTGCGCGCAACTCCACTGGCTTAAGCAAATTTTTACACTGCTTTGGGTACATCCCTTGCACACAATCATTTCCCCCTTGAATGAAATCCCCTTCTATGTGCACAATACCTTGCGCGCAATCACCTATCCGCACAGTCCTCTGGGCCTATTGTGTGCCATCCCGGTGTTTTGCGCGCAAACCTCCTTTTTGCGTGCAACACCCAGGACCCCTTTACCTTGACGCCCCTTGGCTGCCTTTCCGCGCCGACACCTAATATCTCCCCTGTCCGGCATGCACGCGATGCGTTGTTTTCCCATAAGACCATCCATGCTCGTACAAAGTAACCTCACGGTCCCTTGGGCGGTGTTTCCCATTGTGTTTCTTTTCCTTATGCTTTTCCGCATAGGCATGCTAATGACTATTGCTTCTTCGCATAGCCACGCTAACGTGGACCCCTCAATTGTTCGCCCTACGGCCCCCCTCACTATGGCCTTGCCGATGCCTTCCCTCCCACAAGGGGTAGAGGTCATATGGCATGTAAGCCCTAGGGGTGTGGAGAGAACCCACCTCGTCCAAGCTGCAGGACGTTAAACTGCTAAGCACATCGTCCTTAACACATGACTTTAAACTGTGGTCTGACCCCGTGCTTCGCACGCAAGGTCCCCCAGATCAGACATTTTTTATGCCTCTCGTCTCCACAGTAATGGAAACTTCCTCACATGGAATGAGATCCCCCTTGTTGGAGTGGCGTTTGTCCACGGGGGAAGGGTTGCCTCAGAGCGTAAGCCCCTAGCCTCTCTTACAGAAGGTTGCACCCATGCACCTCCGTACTTCCCCCTGCCAAGGCCAGTGGAGTCCCTTTTCCACTGTGATTTGTCGCACCACGGGCCTCCATCCTGGAGTAAGCCCCGGCACCCAGGGCCGCTAAACACACATAATCCCCTGTTTCCTCTTTGGGCCACTCAATGTGTAAGCCCATTTCTGCTTCTCACGGACGCACCCTTTGCGACGTGATCGTCTGGTCCCTCCTACTTCTTGTTTCTCACACCGAGCATGACTCACATGAGCTTAGAGCATGCATCGACCATGAAATCCTCCTATGGCCTGCCTCAGAGCGTTAGCCCCATCCCAGCGAACTATGTGGACTTTGATCCGTGCTAACGCATGGTACTTAAGAAGCCTCCACGAGGTTCAAGCCCACCACCCGATCATTCTGACCTCTCCACGTCAGTTACCCGACCACCATGGGCCACCTCAGAGCGTAAGCCCCCATATCCACCATGGGCCGCCTCAGAGCGTAATCCCTAGATTCCTCATCCCGCATGACGTTAAACTGTATGCGCTCATTTTGTATGACGTTAAACTGTATGCCCTCATCCTGCATGACGTTAAACTCTCTCTCATCCTGCATGAAGTTAAACTGTATTCCCCCTCTTAGGCCATCTCAGAGCATAATCCCCATGCCTCACATCCATGTCTCATCCTGACTTCCCCCCTCAAGCCCACGTGCCTTGGGAAGCTCAGGCCCTAGCCTGGAGATCTTACTTCCTCCAGGCTCCAATCCATGCGTCCATTCTCACAGGGCGCCTCTTCAGGTGTCCCACCGTATCACCGAACTACGCAGACTTTTATTCTCTTCCATGGGGATACGTAGGAAGCCTCCCTGAGGTTCAAGATCATCACTCCATCATCCCACATTGAACGCGGGGAATGTGTACCATCTGAGGTTTTCCTTAGCTTCTCATGTTTAGCATGGGGTATGCCGCGAGTTTAACGTCTTGTGGATACCCCGCGTAGTCTCGCATTTTCTAGAGTCACTCCGACTCCGATTTCCACAACTTTCAGGCGCTCTCGCCCCCTCTCCCCGTCAGAAATCATCCAGCGAAGGGTGATCAATGACCTGGTTCGTAGGTACGATGAGGAAGGGATCGTCCCCACCAGGGGCATGGCCTATTTGGATCTAGAGGCGGTTGCACCTCACTATCATCGCTGCCCCCGTGGGCCGCGCAGGGAGCCGCCACTCCCCACTTCGACGTTCAACCACTTCGGGAACCTATCCCCGGAGAACCTTGACACATCTGTCCCCTATGCCAATGAGGTGGGGGATGTCCAGGTCCGCCCGATCGGAGACCTGTCCTAGCGGTTAACGGCTAGAACACCCGCCAGGCTATGTCGACGTCATCGCCCGACTCCCTGGGCCGAGGACCAGAAAGAAGAATCATTTGATATATCTTGTTTATTCTTGAAGGTAAAATGTTTTTATTTTGTGGGGCGACTAGCCTAGGGTAGAAATTCCTGGTGTCTCCACCATAATCAGGCCATAACAGGCGTTGACAAGTTGCACGGTGATCGACCAATACCTGCTGTGATGTCCCCCATTGGGAGGTCGTCACAATGCGGTGCCATTTTTCGTCGTGCGGCCAGGACGATATCATCACAGTTTAAGGTCGCTTGGTAGGACCAACTGCACAGTTTAAGGTCGTATGGTTTGGACCAACAACACAGTTTAAGGTCCTAAGGCTTGGACCAACAACATAGTTTAAGGTCATATGGCTTGGACCAATATCACAGTTTAAGGTCGTATGGTTTAGACCAACAGCACAGTTTAAGGTCATATGGTTTGGTCCAAAAGCATAGTTTAAGGTCATAAGGTTTGGACCAACATCACAGTTTATGGTCATATGGTTTGGACCGGCATCACAGTTTAAGGTCATATGGTTTGGACCAACAACACATTTTAAGGTCATATGGTTTGGACCATCATCACAGTTTAAGGTCATATGGTTTGGACCAACATCACAGTTTAAGGTCGTATGGTTTATACCAACAGCACAGTTTAAGGTTATAAGTCTTGGACCAATAGCACAGTTTAAGGTCATAAGGCTTGGACCAACAGCACAGTTTATGGTCATATGGTTTTGACCAACATCATAGTATAAAGTCATGTAGGACCAAAGGAGGCTTAGGCAATGTACTGCTTGAGGAACCTGGCGTTGGTGGGAGGAGTTACGTGATCACCATCCATAGTCACCAGGGAATATTCGCCATTGGGATAGACCTTATGGAAAATGAAAGTCTCCACCCATATGGGCTCCAACTTGGGTGGTTTCATGCCGGGAATCATTGGTACTCTGAGAGCCAGCACCAGGTCACCTTGTAGGAAGGAGAAGAGGCGAAACTTCTTATTGAAATCTCGAGCCCTCCTGCTTTGATTTCATTCCAAGTTATGTAAAGCGTGAAGCCTACTTTCGTCCAGCGCTTCCAATTCGGCTAGACGGATTTTAGAAACTCTATCCAGTGCATGCTGGTCGTAGACCACTGTGTGTAATGAGGGAAACTGGATCTTGATGAGCGGGACGCCCTCAACTCCATATACCAGAGAATACAGAGTCACCTGGGTGGAGTTACGAGTCGTTGTCCTATAAGCCCAGGGGGCGTTGGGGAGCTTGTCCGGCCATCTTTTCTTGTTCTGACCAACCATTTTTTGTAGAATTTTAGAGAGGGTTTTGTTAAACACCTCAATCTGTCCATTCGCCTGTGCATGGTAGTGGGAGGTGTGGTTAGAGCGAATGTTGTACTTAGCGTACAATTTCTTCAGCTTGGCTGCTCAGAAGCTGGTTCCGTTATCTGTGGGGATAGCGTGAGGTACTCCAACCCGATGGATGATATTGGAGCTCACGAAGTCAGCGATAGAACATTCCTTGACTTCCCTGTGCGGGATTGACTCTTCCCAATTAGAGAAGAAATCCATAGCAGTAAAGACAAACCGGCACTGGCGGGCTGTCGCCAGCGGGTAAGGCCCTATGACATCCAACCCCCAGACTGCAAAAGGACGAGAATAATTGGTAGTATGGAGAGACTCTAGTGGCCGATGCACAAAGTTAGCATGAACATGGCACGCATGAGACCTCTTGGCATACTCGATGCAGTTGTAGATCATGGAGGGCCAGAAATATCCCAGCATCTGAATCTGTTGGGACAACTTCGACCCGGCCTGGTGGGCGCCACAGGAACCAGCATGCACTTCTTGCATGACTTGTGGGATCTCAACTCCTTGAAGGCAACAGAGGAGAACACTGTCGAATCTGCGCCTGTAAAGTAGCTGCTCAAGGCTGGGACTGCTTTGAAGGGTGAACTGCGGCACGCGACGTTGGGTTCATTCTCGCTCAGCTCGGTCCGGTGAAATATTGTCGTGCTAGAGATATTCAACCAAGGGAATCCTCCAGTCAGGAATTGTCTCGATTACCACACCTGAAGCCCCCAGGGATCCTGACGCACCAGCGGTGAGATAGTTCACTCACGGGCCATGATTGTCCTCCGGAATAAAAGGAGCACTGACTCTCTGGTGCGCCAAGTGGATGATTAGGTCATCCTGTTCAGGCTCCGCAAGTGATTCGGCCAAGCTGGCCAAAGCATATGCTCGACTGTTCTGTGACCAGGGAATGTGAACGACCTCTGGCCGGGAGGGGAACTTAGCCATTAGATGGAGGGTGCACTCCAGCAATGGCACAAGTTCTGGGTTTCTGACAGCATAGTCACCATTGACCTTCTTGATGACTAGCTCGGAGTCCCCTTTTGCATTAAGATGGGGTATGTCAGTCTCGAGAACCAACTCGAGGCCAGTAATGAAGGCATGATACTCTGCCTCATTGTTGGTTCATCCATCTGACAACAGGAATGAATACGGCAGAACGGCTTGCTCCGGGGTGATGAAGACGATACCCAGGCCCACTCTGTTAATCCTAGGATCGTTGAGCCTTCTACCGGTGGGGCTCTGGGAGGCACCATCAAAGTGCACCTACCAGAATGGGATGGCGTGATCGACTGAGAGGATTGCCTCATCAGGAAAGCCTAGATCCAGTGCCTGGTCCGCGGAGGTTGGGTGGGCCTTTAAGAAGTCTGCCAATGCCTGTCCTTTGACGGCATTCTGAGGTACAATCCTAATGTCGAACTGCTAGAGGATCCTTGCTGAGTGCGCCAATCAGCTGGTCAACATTGGTCGGTTCAGTATGTATTTCAACGGGTGTTCCCGAGAGAATAGCTGTACCTCGTGGTGCGGGAAGTAGTGCCGCAATTTCTGCACCGAAAATACGAGCGCCAGGCAGCACTTCTCGATGGGAGAATATTTAATTTCTGCGTTGAGGAGCATGCGGCTGAGGGAGTAGAGGCTATTATATATTCCTTCATTGTTCTTCTAGATGAGAAGTGCACCGAGGGATCGCTCTTGGGTGGTCACGTAAAGGAACAACGGATTTCCGAAAAAGGGTGGCTTCAAGACTGATGGTTGAAGCAGATATAGCTTGATTTCCTCAAAAGCAATCTGACACTCTCCGTCCCATTCATAGGCAGCACCATTCTTCATGAGACGAGAAAAGGTCTTACACGTGCCGGCCAAATTCGCAATGAATTGGCGTATATAGGATAAGTGGCCTTGAAGACCTCTCAGATCCCGAATATTATTCGGCGGAGGCATCTGACTGATGGCCTTGATCTTCTCTGGGTCGATCTCGATGCCTCGAAACCTAATAATGAAGCCAAGAAACTTTCCATAGGTCACCCCGAAGGAACACTTCAACAGGTTCATCTTTAAGTGGAGAGAACAGAAGAAGCTGAAAAATTTCTCAAGGTCTTTGAGATGGTCCTGGCGCTGACGAGATTTAACCACCAGATCATCCACGTAACACTCCACCAGCGTCCGGGGAATCGGCTTGAATATGCGGTTCATGGCTTGTTGATAGGTGGCACCTACATTCTTTAGGCCGAAGGGCATAACCCGGTATTAGAAAGTACCCTAGGGGCCCTGAAGGTAGTGAACTCTTTATCCTCGGGGGCCATCCGGATCTGTTTGTACCCAGAGTACCCATCCATGAAGGAGAGGGCTTGGAACCCGGTCGTGGCATCAATCAACACCTCGGTCACAGGAAGGGGAAAATCATCCTTCGGAAAGTGGCTATTGAGATCGCGGAAGTCGATACAGACCCTGATATGCCCGTTCTTATTCATGACTGGCACAATGATGGCTAGCCACCTGGGGTACTGGACTTCCTTGACGAAGTTGGCCTTGAGGAGATTATCAACATCCGCCTCAACAATGGCACTGTGAGAGGGGTGCATCTTTCTGGGAGGGTGCTTGAACTCACGATGGTTTGCTGGAAGGAAAAGGTGGAGGACAAGTACATGGGGATCTAGTCCTCGCATCTCTTCATAACTCCAGGTGAACACATCATGGTGATGTCTGAGAAAGTCTACGCACCATTGTCGTTCCTCGCGGGGCATAGCGGCGCTGACCAATGTGGGTCTCGGGTCCGCCTTGCTACCGACGTTCACCTGCACTAACTCATCGACCATGGTGGGGATACCCTCATCAAAGGTAGGAGGAGAATCTTCCATGTCCTCCTCTCCACTTGTAGAGGGATCATCCACTGGGGGAGCCGGTTCGAGGCTTCCAGACCCTGATGGGAAGCTGGTGCTGGCTTGGGCGGCAGAGGTCGTCACGTTAGGGGACCCATGCACTACGGAGACCATGGAGACAAAGGCAGCTGATCGAATCCCATCTAGCCTTCGGCCAAAGGGGCCATGCTTTAGGACATCAAAACAGTAGTGGTGGGTTGGCTTAAGCCAATCGATTCCGGCCCGGTGAAACAGACACGTATGATGTACTACCGTTGCCATGAGCCCAATGCCCCGATATCATACGGGGGTAGGAGGATCGAGGATCACCTGATCCTAGTTGGTGTAAGAGTACGATGTGATTTCCCGCCGTCGTGTGGACCCAGAAATATGCCTTCCTCTGGTACCCGAAATAACAAAGCACTGCCCCATGTCGGGGGTCATGGCCTCCAACCGATGGATTGGGAAGACATATGCATCGTCCAAACCTGCCAAGGGATCACTTACGACAGTGGCAGGCTTGACCTCACCTGCCAGGATCTGCTTGTCCTTGCTCTTATAATAGTTAGCGTCCAGATAACGGGCTTCACAAGAGGAAAAAGGAGACACATCTCCTTGAAGCACGCCCACTCGACCCTTATGGGAGTATTTTAAGCACTGGTGATATGATGAGGGGACCACTGCGTGAAGGTGGAGCCACGGCCTGCCCATCAACGCGTTGTAGGCAGTTTCTTGAGAGAGATCCATGAACTCGGTATTGGCAATAAGGCCACCGAACTGAGTTTTCAGATGAATCTTGCCGAGGGGATTTTGCTCGGTCCTGTCATACCCCTGGATCCTGAGGTCAGAGGGAGTTAAATCATTCTCAGACCACCCTAGTTTCCTCAGTGTCCGAGTTGGGATTAGGTTAATCATGTAACCCATGTCAACAAGACAGCAGCAGACTTCCACGCCATTGAATAGGCCAGTGATGTACAGTGGGAGAATGTGCCCCTGTATAGGAAAGTCCTCATCTTCACTGGAAAACGAGATAACCACCTGAAATTCGGCGTCCTCAATCGCCTCGGTATGGAAGGCTTCTGCGGCCTCCACCTCCATCTCAAGCTGAAGGGGGCTCCTTAGAGCCTCAGAGAGTGCCTCACGCATTTCAGACGATAGGAGAAGGGCCTCAAGGATAGAAAGCCTTGCTGGAATTCCAGCCAGGTGCTTCAGAACATCATAATTTCGAGCCAAACGCAAACTTCTGATTACAGGAGGCCGCTCTGCAATTGAAGTCATGATGGGCCCCTACCGGTGGGACCGTTGACTGACTAGTACTAGGCACGTCTCACTGTTCAGTAGTCGAAGCCCGGGAGGTGGCTGCCGCATTAGGACCGGAAGGCTGTAGTCGGCCGGTGGCAGGGCAGGGTTGGTTGCGACAAAGACGAGGTGGTCCTGCCTGATCCAGTAACACGAACGGTGGTGGAGGCGAACCTGTCGACACCGGGTGTGGGGGTCGCGTGCACTGATCTCTGTATCGGGCTTGCTGCCTGGTCTTAGTAGCATGCATGGCCTGACTGGAGGTGACGACTGTCGTGCCCCGGTGATTTACGTAGCCACGGCTCCGCCGACGTTGGCGATGGCAGGGGACATTGGGGAGGTCCACCTGGCGTTCTTTATCGTCTGGAGTCAAAAAGGGATTTACCAACACTACGGTGTTAACCGAAGCTTACCCCAGGCTTTCACTCGAGGAGTCATCCACTACGAGACGGAGTCTCGAAGGGATCCCCCATCTCTGGGGGCATAAAATTGCCAAGCATGTGGGAAGATGATGGCACTGGAAGGATGTGTTCTTTCTTCTTGCGTTGCCGCTTGCTCTTCATGGAATAGGTAGGCTAGGATGACGATTCCAAAGTGGAGCTCACAGATTCTGAGGGCTCTGGCTGACTCAGGCGGGCACGGATAATGCCATGGGCACGGGCGACCATCCTGCGGGCCATCCAGTCATTATAAATCCGAGACCCACGGTCGACAACCTGTTCCCACTCATCCTCGTAGTCACTGCTGCCATCTGATCTGACAAAGACACCTGCCACCTGTGCCGGGGCCGGGCCCAACCTGACTATGTTGTTGTCAATCTGGACTTGGAGCCAGTCCTTGAACACATAACATCGCTAGATGGTGTGCCCCTGGATCCGGTGATAAGGGCAGTAGTGAGGGTGATCAGTGAGACGTGCCTCTTCTGGCTTTCGGCACTCAGGCAGCCACACGATCCTCTTCTCCAAGGCGCTGCAGAAATAACTGGGGGCCTAGGCCTCGTCAAATGAGTATGTCTGATTCCTTCTATCTGGAATGGGGGATCTTAGAGGCTGACCCTGACCAGGGGCCAGAAGAGCATGGCGAGGAGGTGGAGCCTGATTATCTTGCCTTAGTGGTGGCGGTGCGTTACGCGGAGGTGCCTGCCAATTTTGAAGAGATCACTGCTGGGCCGGAGGCTGTGCCCGTGGGGGTGGACCCCTATGGGGATACTGAGATGGCCTTACTGGTAGTAACTATAGCTATCTGGGAGCCTCTATTTGGGCTACAACAGTGGGATTGGCTATGGCGGCTCTCCTTGCTGGGATTACAGGAGGCAGCGGGGCGTGCCTGACTGGCCTGTTGCAGGGCTTCTTCAAGGCTTTGAGCCTGTCTGAGAAATCTCGGAACCCTCCAGGGTAATTCTGAGTGATCAGAGATGTTACCAGCTCTGCCTTGACATTACCTACACACATTGTCAGTAATTTCTTTTGAGTTAGTGGAATTTCAAGGGAGTATGTGAGCCCCTTACACTGGGTGACGAAGTCCGCGACCCGCCCATCGGGCCTTTGTTTTCACCTGAAGAGGTTTGCAATGTTCGTCTTCTGGGTTGTGGAACTATACTGGTAGAGGAATTGTCTGTGCATTTCCTACCAACTAGTCACAGATCCAACAGGGAGCTGACTGTACTAGACAAATGCTGGTCCTTCCAGTGTCTGAACGAAGAAATGGATCATGGAAGCCTCCTACTGAACCGGAGTCCCTAAAATAGGCCCACACTTCGAGTTGAAGTGGGACATGTGTTGTGGAGGGTCTCTGGTCCCATTAAAGGGGACGAAAGTGGGGTTCCCAAATCCGGCGGGGCCGACATATCATCCAACCATGCTGGGTATGGCTTGTCGTCCGATGGGATTGCCTCCTGTCGAGATTCCAAGGCCTCCAAGCGGGCAATGAGTAATTCCATAAGATCATCCGTACACGGATTCATATCCTGATAGGGATCTCTAACCACAAGCGCATTTCCAGGCTCTTCAATCCGGTAGTCAAGCTTAGCAGCTCATGGGGCGGCTGGCGGAGCGACTCTCAGGGCACCGGGAGGAAACCGAGCAGGGTCCCCCAGGTGATCCCACCGCTTGGGAGGGTTCGGCAAGATGTATTGCTCCCTCTTTCAATGGGCTCCAGCCACTCCCCTTTCGGAGAATGCGACATGGTCGCAGATACCCGGGGGAATCTCGGCAAGGGGTAGCTGCTCCAGCCCCTGCTGTCATGGGCTAGGGTTACAGTAGTCAAGACGCCTCTCTACAATCCGTTCGGCCAAGAGCTCATCAACCAGCCTCTTTTCCTTAGCAAGCTGTTGGCGTAGAGTGGCCTTCTCATAGCCTTCCACTGCCTTCTGCACTGAGGTAGATGGGTCGGCGAGCTTGACATCCCCAACAAGCTCTTTACCCTTGCCGATGTTTCGGCTCAGTGTTAATGCCTCAGTGGGTGTGCGGAGGCCCAGGAGGATCCTCTGGTGGCGAGTAATCCTCCCAGACCGGTCCAGTAGCAGCTTGTCCTCATGGGGTGAGTCACCATCGAGGAGCTCCACACCATTTCCCTCATCCAGAAGGTCGGCCATGTCGACCACCACTTCCCCTGCGACGTTCCCTCAGGGCCGCACAGTGAGTCGGGCTGTCGGCAGATCGCATTGAAAAGAAGGTCAGCGTACAGCCCCCATCTATGGATGTGCGCGTGGGGGGTGGCTTCCTCGATAACCTTGCAGAGTACTTGAAAAAATTGGACACATTGTTGCTGGAGGGCCCTGCGGTGGCCAAGTGACTTAGGGTGCCGAACCGCAGGGAGCGCTGCCAGGTCGACGCAACGACACTGCTCACCGATATCCTCGAGATGTGCTTGACTCCCGAGATAAGGCGCTCACTGATTGCGAATATGGGAGTGAGTCACCCGAAGAGTCTGGCGGAAACATTCAAACTCTCCCAGGGTGAGTGACTCCGACATATCAAAATCCAACGCTGTGACCGACAAAAACTTCTCGGGGAAGTGGCCTGCTGCGAGGACGGTCCAGAAGCTCCACGACTCTGGTTCAGGATCCGGCCCTTGCTGCCCCTGCTCATCAACCGAGAATGGTCGGGGATCTGGAAACGACGCTGAGGCAGGCCGCCGGGCCGGTGGGCTGGCGGCGGGGAATACAACAAACATTCTGATTAACTGCCAATCCTTGAGTCATCCTCCAAGGGTTTCAGTATGCTCGCTTCCACGTCGTGATAGGATGGGCCAACGAATGGGCCTCCTGTCATAGCGTCGGTGCTCGCCGAGGGTGTGTCGCCTTGCGACTCTTCTGTTCGTACCCAGAAAAGTTCCCCAGCCTCCCTGACTGAGGTGGGAGGTGCTTCTAGGGAGGCCAATGATAAATTCGAGTTTGACCCCTGGCTGTACGCCGAGTCCTCATCCTCCGGGATATACATTCGGAGTGAGGAGGGAATCAAATGGATCTCTCATTCGGGGAGTACGAGACTGATGCATCGTATCCCCATCCCTACCATCGACTCAAAGGGTTGGGGGGAGTTTCCATCGTCGAGTCGTATTCCGTATCAGAGTCTGAGAAACAAACTGGTCTAATTTCCCTCCGGACTCCCCTGACATTCCTCCTACGGCGACGACGCCCCGCCTTCCAGCCCCTGGGTGGCTCTTCAAGGTAATGATGATTTCCATGAAGGATTCCCCTGGCCTCAATAGTGCGGGGGAAGAGGGGATTGAAGGTCGGGGTATGTGAAGCACTGTGATAGATGTCGAAAGGGACATGGGGGGGACCTCTATGTGAGTGAGTGACTGGATACGCTACGGCTCCATACATGCGGCCAGCGGTAGGGGGAGTGACCTCAAACTCAGTGTAGTGGGCGCTGGAAAGAGTCATACCCATAGAGTAGTTGTCACGAAGAAGAGTTCGGCTTTCCAGATCAGTGGCACGGAATGAGGCTTCATGGTGGGTGGCACTACCGTGGATTGGTCCGCGGTGGCCATTGCTTGTGCCCGCGATCGGGAGAGTCGACCCAACCTGCCTGTAGGGCGGTCGGGGCCTCGATCCCAGTCGGGCATGTGACTGCCCCTACTCAATGTGTGCGGGGGTCTGGTAGGAGGAGTCAGCAGTGGCTCGGTCCACAGTGGCTGCTGGCATTGGTGACCCAGGACGGGAATTCTCTTCCACTCGCGCCTGACGTTGGCATCAGGTCAGATGGGTTGGAGCCGGTGATCCGAGGAGGCCAAGGGGCCTAAGGTTGGTCCTCGAAATAGAAGGCGTAAAACACGGTACATGATCCCTAAATAAATGAGGACATACTCCCACACCACACCGTACACCCTGGGTAAGAGGTTGGGCGGAGGGGCCCAAGAAGGCCAAGGGGCCTAAGGTCAGGCATCAGTCAGGAAGGCCTGACGGGTCTACAGTATAACGTCTTACATGAGGACGGGGGTCGGGGACCCAAGGAGGCCAAGGGCCCTGAGGCTGGACCTCGTAAGGGAATGCGTACGACATTATACATGATCCCGACATAAATGAGGACATAGTCCCACACCACACCGTACACCCCTTATAGGGGAATCGGGGCCGTGGGCCCGACCGCTAGCACCACCCGGCGGGAAGTTTGTCACTTCGGGATGGGGTTGAACGAATCACTGCACTCAATGTTTGGGACATCTCGGGGTGGACCCAAAGATCCAGGGCACTGTTGACCATGTTCGAAACATTGTGTTTCTATGGTAACATGGTATGGGAGCAACAAATGAGCGTCGACTGTTGACCAAATTCGCAACGCGGGACTTGAATCGGCTAGTTTCTTGAAAACCCTAGGGGGGTGTTGGCCCGTATCGGTAGGAGATCCCTTGGGTGTAGTATCCAGGCCATTCTTGGGGGTCCCTCTAGGTGTGCAAAAATGATGGAATCCCATTCAAGGGGTGGGTGAAGCATAACTTTATCCATCCACGAAAGAGGAAAACATCTCCAGGGGGGATGTGCAGCCGGGTCGAGGCTTACTCGACGTGAGTTGGGGCAAAACTGTGCACCCTTCCGTATGTCTTGACCCGAGGGGAAGATTTTGGCTTTCGGGCTGGGCCAACGGAAGAAATTCTCGGGTGTTCCTACGTATCCCAATAGTATGGGAATCAAGCCATACATAGTTATTGAAGGCCATGTAGTTTAGCGTCATGCGGTGAGGACGTGGGAGGATAGAAGAACGGGAGTGGTCACATGGTGCGACCCTTAGAATCCTTGTGTGAGCGGGGTTGTATGAGCGGGGCTAAGAAAGCCCAACCCCGTTACACAAAGATCCTCCAAGGATACTATTCCCAGGGGGGATAGTGGAAGAGAAAAGCATGGGGCTGGGCTCAAGACGAGGCATCCGAGCGTTCCTATGTATCTCATGGGGATGATAATCATGCCACACATAGTTCTTGAGATGCAGTTTAACGTCATGCGGGACGAGGATGCATCTCATTTGGGGATATGTAAGGTACGACAAGTAATCCGACGTGAATGAGGACGTCGTCCCACTCCATACTATACAATCCCATATGAGGGTAAGTCGGGGAAAACCAAGGGGCCTGAGGATGGACCATGGTCAGGGAGACCTGACCGGCTTGCGGTTTAACGTCTCGCTGTGAAGACGGGGGCCGTGGGACCGAGGAGGCCAAGGGGCCTGAGGCTGAGCCTCGGTCAGGAAGGCCTGATTGGTTTTCAGTTTAACGTCTTGCAGTAAGACGGGGGCCATGGGCCCGAGAAGGCCAAGGGGCCTGAGGCTGAGCCTCGGTCAGGAAGGCCTGGCTGGCTTGCAGTTTAACATCTTGCAGTAAGGATGGTGGGAGATCTTAGTTTATGGTCATAGAGCTCGGACCATTTTGTAGTTTATCATGTTGCAGGACGAAGATGCAGTTTAAGGTCATGCAGGACCTTATAGTTTATGGTCGTGTTGGACCATAACGTGCAGTTTAAGGTCATGTGGGACCATACAAGATCAGGCAATGTACCGCTTGAGGAACCACGCATTGGTGGGAGGGGTTATGCGCTCTCCATCCGTGGTCACCAAGGATTACGCCCCGCTGGGGTAAACCTTATGGATGATATAAGGTCCTTCCCATTTGGGTTCTAACTTGGGCGGTTTCCTACCGGGAATCATTGGTGCTCGATTGGCCAGTACTAGGTCGCCCTGTAGAAAAGAACGGAGACGAACCATCTTGTTGAAGTCCCTCGCAATCTTATCCTGATGCCTTTCCAGATTGTGCAGGGCACGAAGCCGGTTCTCATCCAGTGCTTCTAATTCAGCTAGACAGATTTAGGCTACCTCATCTGATGTCTGGTGATCATAGACTGCAGTGTGTAACAATGGCAGCTGGATCTCATTGGGTAGGACAGCCTCAGCTCCATATACCAGGGAATATGGGGCCACCTGGGAAGAGTTGCGAGTCATCATCCGATGATCCCAAGGGGCATTGGGGAGCTTGTCCGGCCAACTTTTCTTGTTCTGACCAACCTTCTTCTGGAGAATGATAGAGAGGGTTTTGTTGAACGCCTAGATCTATCCGTTTTCCTGCACATGGTAGCGGGAGGTATGGTTCGAACGGATGTTGTACTTGGCGTACAATTTCTTTAGTTCAGTTGCTCGGAAGTTGGTGCCGTTATCGGTGAGGACGGCGTGAGGGACCCCAAACCGGTGGATAATGTTGGAGCTCACAAAGTCGACGATGGAACGGGCCTTGACCTCTTTGAGAATAACATCCTCTGCCCACATGGAGAAGAAATCTGTAGCAGTCAGGATGAACCTACACTGGCGGGCTGTTGCCAGTGGATACGGTCCCACTACATCAAGTCCCCATACCGAAAATGGCCAAGAGTACATGGTGGGGTGGAGGGGCTCCGGCGGCCGATGCAGGAAGATGGCGTGAACATTGCATGCGTGGAATCTCTTGGAATATCCAGTACAATCGTGGATCATAGAGGGACAGAAGTACCCCAACCTCCAGATTTGATTGGATAGCTTCGACCCAGCTTGATGGGGGCCATAGGAACCGGCGTGAACCTTTTTCATAACTTGAGGAATCTTTACTCCATGAATGAAATAGAGGAAGACACCATCGAAGCTCCACTTATAAAGGACCTGTTCACGACTGGGGCCGCTCTGGAGGGTAAATTGCAGCGCGCGTCGTCGGATCTGCTCGCGCTTGGCACGGTCGTCCGGGAGGCGACCATTTTGGAGATACTCGAAAAAAGGTGCCCTCCAGTCGAGAGTGGATTCACCTGCTGTGTCTGAAGAACCCGGGACCCCTGACGTAGAGGGTCCAATAGTGAGATGACTTACCCGCAGGCCATCATTGTCCTCTGGGGTGACATGGGCCATGACTCTCCGGTGTGCCACATGTATGATCAAATCATCTTGCTCGGGTTCTGCGAGTGGTGCGGCTAAGCCAGCCAAGGCGTCTGCTTGACCGTTCTGTGACCGTGGGACATGGGTAATCTCTTGTCGAGAAGAGAACTGGACCATTAGGCGGAGTGTGTACTCCAGCAACAGTAGAAGCTCCAGCTTCCTGAAGACGTAGTCTCCATTAACCTGTTTGATTACCAGCCCAGAATCTCCTTTCACATGTAGATGGGGCACATGGAACTCAAGGGACAACTCGAGGTCGGCGATGAGATCCTGGTACTCTTCCTCATTGTTCGAACAGCCTTCTGACAACAGGAATTAGTATGGCAGGACGGCTTGTGCCGGGGTAATGAAGACAATACCTAGGACCACTCTGTTGATCTTGGGATCATTGAGCCGCCTACCGGTGGGGCTCCTGGAGGCACTGTCTAAATGCATTTGCCAACACCGGATGGCATGATTGACTGAGAGGATCTTCTCATCAAGAAAATCTAGGTCCAGGGAATGATCCGCGGAGGTTGGATGGGCAGCTAAAAAGTCTACCAACGCCTGTCCCGTAATGGCCTTCTAAGGTACGAACCTCATATCAAACTGCTGGATAATCACCGCCCACCATGCTAGTCGGACAGTCAGCATGGGGCGGTTCAGGATATACTTCAGTGGGTCTACACAAGAGACCAATTGCACCTCATGGTTCTGTAGGTAATGTCGCATCTTCCGCATGGAGAAGACGAGCGCAAGGCAGCTCTTTTCGATAGGGGAGTATCTGACCTCCGTATCGAGATGCCTGCGGCTGAGATAGTAGAGACTGTTCTCAGTACCCTCGTTATTCTTATGAGCGAGCAGCGCAGTGAGGGATCTTTCTAGGGAAGTCACATAAAGGACTAGCGGCTTTCCGGAGATGGTTGGCATCAAAACCGGAGGTTGGAGCAGATACTGCATGATTTCCTCGAAGGCGGTCCGACACTCCTCATCCCATTCATAGGTGGCGCCCTTCTTCATGATCCGGGAAAAGGGTATACACTTGCCGACCAGATTTGTGATGAATCGGCGTATATAGGCTAAGTGGCCTTGGAGGCCTCGAAGTTCCCGAATGTTGCTTGGGGGAGGCATTTGGCTGATGGCATTGATCTTCTCTGGGTCGATCTCAATACCTCAGTATCTAACAACAAATCCCAGAAACTTCCCAGAGGTGACCCCAAAGGCACACTTCAACGGGTTCATCTTCAGGTGATGGGAACGGAGGAAACCAAACACCTTCTCAAGGTCTTGGAGATGGTCCTGGCACTGACATGATTTGACCACTCGGTCATCTACGTAGAATTCCACTAATCTTCCGAGAATCAGCTTGAATATGTGGTGCATGGCCCTCTGATAAGTGGCAACTGCATTTTTCGAGCCGAATGGCATAACCTGATAGCAAAAGGTACCTTGGGAGCCCTGAAGGCAGTGGACTTCTCGTCCTCGAGGGCCATTCGGTTCTGGTTGTACCCGGAATACCCATCCATGAAAGAGAGAGGTTGGAACCCGGCCGTGGCATCAATCAATAACTACTTCACCGGGAGTGGGAAGTCATATTTTGGGCAGTGGTGATTATGATCGTAGAAGTCGATGCAGACTCTGATCTGCCCATTCTTCTTCCTGACTGGCACAATGTTGGCAAGCCACATGGGGTACTGGACGTCCTTAATGAATTTGGCTTTGATGAGATTGTCAACTTCGGCCTCAACCATAGCACCATGAGAAGGGTGCATTTTCCTGGGAGGCTGCTTAAACCCACGATTGTTTTCCGGGAGGCCCAGAAGATGAATGGCTACCTGTGGGTCTAGTCCTGGCATCTCGTTGTAACTCCAGGCAAACACGTCACGGTGTTGTTTGAGGAAGTCTACATACTGCTGCCGCTCCTCGGGGGACTTGGCTGCACTGATCAATGTGGGTTTCGGATCTGCCTCACTACCAAGGTTCACCTGTACCAGTTCATCAACTGTGTTAGAGACACCTTCCTCAAAGGCGGGGGGAGCATCATCCAGGTCTTCCTCTCCACCCGTGGGGGGATTTCCCGCGACGGGAGATACTTATGGGCTATCAAAGCCTGAGGGGATGCTAGTACTGGTGTGGCAGCAGTTGTCATCATATCAGGAGACTCACTCGCCATTGAGACCATAGCAATGAAGGCAGTCGACCCTATCCCATCTGGCCTTCGTCCCAAGGGGCCACGTTTGATGATATCAAAGAAGTGGTGACGTGTCGGCCTGAGTCGGTGGATTCCAGCCCGGTGGAAGAGACACGTATGGCATACTGCCATTTTCATAAGCATGACATTCCGGTATCATACAGTGGTAGGAGGTTCCAGTATCACGTGAGCCTGGTTGATGTAGTAGTACGAGGTGATTTTATGTCGTCGCTTGGACACAAGAACATGCCTTCCTTGTGTACCCGATACAACAAAACATTGCCCCATATCGGGGGCTCTGGCCTCCAATCGATGGATCGGGAGGATGTAGGCGTCATCCATTCTTTCCCAGGGATCACTTGTGACCGGGGCGGATTCATCCTCACTTACTAGGATTTTCTTATCCTTACTCTTGTAATAATCAGCATCGAGATAGCGGGCCTCACAAGAGGCGAAAGGAGATGCATCTCCTTGAAGCACACCTACTCGACCGTTGAGTGAGTATTTGAGACACTGGTGATACAATGAAGGGACCGCTGCATGCAGATGGAGCCATGGCCTACCCATCAACGCGTTGTAGGCGGTGTCCTGAGAGACGACCATGAACTCGGTGCTGGAAATTAAGGCACCGAACTGAGTCTTCAGGCGGATCTTGTCGACTGGGGTTTGCTCGGTCCTGTCATACCCCTGGATTCTGAGGTCGGATGGAGTTAAATCACCTTCAGACAGACCCATCTTTCGCAACGTCCGAGTCAGAATTAGATTGATCCTGGAACCCGTGTCAACGAGGCAGCGGCAGATTTCCACACCGTTGAATTGCCCAGTGATGTACAGCGGGAGAATATGCCCCTATAGAGGGGGGTCCTCATCTCCACTGGAGAACGAGATAACCTCCTGACATTCGACATTCTCAATTGTCTCGGTATGGAAGGCTTCCACAGCTACTACCTCCATCTCAAACTGTAGGGGGCTTCTTAGGGCCTCGGGAAGTGCATCGCGAATTTTGGATGATAGGCAAAGGGCCTCGAGGATAGAAAGAATTGCCGAAATGCCGGCTAGGTTCTTCAGGACATCATACTTTCGTGCCAAACGTGAACCTCTACCTACAGGAGGTCTTTCGGTAGTTGGAGGCATAGCGGGTCCTGCCGGTTGAACCGGCGGTCGGCTAGTATTGGGTTCATCCTGCTACCTACTAGTTGAAGCCTGGAGAGTAGACGCCGGACTAGGATCGGACAGCGGAGGCTGGCCTGTAGCCGGGAAAGACTGACTGTGATACTAACGAGGCGACTCTCCCTGATCTAGTCGCACAAACAGTGGTGGAGGTAGAGCCGAGGGCGTTAGATGGGGTTGCGCGTGCTCAGCTCTGCGCTGAGCCTACTGTCTGGTCTCAGTAGCGTTCACAGCTTGGCTTAAAGTGTCCGCTGACGTATGTCGATGACCGGCGCGGTTGCGATTCAACTGAAATTGACGTCTGCTGGAAACATTGTGGAGGTTCTCCTGGTGCTCCCCCTCGCCGGGAGTCATATAGGGCTTTACCAACTCCACGGTGTTATCCAAAGCGTACCCCTAGCTGTCGCTCGAGGAGTCATCCACCACCGGGTGGATTCTTGGAGGAATCCCCATTTCAGGGGGCATAAAGTCGCCGAGAGTGTGGGATGGAGATGGCACCGGCGGTGCGCGTTTCACCTTCTTATGTCTTCACTGCTTTCCCTTTTGGGAAGAGGTCGGCTGTGAAGACGATGTAGAGGTACCAACTACTTCTTCTGAAGGTTCTGGCTGCCTCTGGCGAGCCCAGATGATACCATGGGCACGGACGATTGTTTTTCGAGCCATCCAGTCTTCGTATTTCCAGGATACGCGGCTGGGAACCTGCTGCCACTCTTCTTTGCTGTCACTACCGATCTCTGACGCTAAAAAGACACCCGCCACTTGTGTTGGTGCCGGGCCCAACCTGAATATGTTGTTGTTGACCTGGTCTTGAAGCCAGTCTTTAAACACATATAATTTCTTGAGGGTGTGCCCCAGAATCCGATGATAAGGGTAGTAGTTGGGGTGATCGGTGAGATTCACCTCTGCCGGCCTTCTGCACTCAGGTAGGTGCACAATCCCTTACTCTAGAGACCATCGGATGTAGCCAGGGACCTGATTTTCGTTGAACGAAAAAGTCTGGTGCCTTCTTTCCGGATAGGGGGCCCTGGGCGCCTGGCCCTGATAAGGGGCCGGAGGGGCCTGCTAAGGAGGCGGCACCTGATTATCTCGCCTAGTTGGAGGTGGCGCATTGTGCGGGGGTACCTGTTGATTCTGAGGCAGTCACAGCTGGGCAGGAGCATGCGCTTAAGGTGGAGGACCTCTGCGGGGTTGCGGGGATGGTGCCGCTGGCAGTAATTCCAACTTCCTAGGGGATTATATTTGCGCCACCATGGTGGGTTCGGCTCTGGAGGTCCTCCTGGCTGGGATCATAGGGGGTAACGAACGTGCCTGACTAGCCTGTTGCAGAGCTTCCTCAAGGCACTGAGCCTTATCTGAAAAATCTATGAACCCTCCAGGGTAGTTCTGGGTAATCAGGGTGGGTACCAGCTCCGTTTTGACATTCCCCACACACATCGTCAGTAATTTCTCCCGAGTCAGTGGCATATCGAGGGAATACGTAAGTCCCTTCCACCGGGCGATGAAATCTGCGACTCGCTCATCAGGCCTTTGCTTGCACTTGAAGAGGTCTGCAATGCTGGTTTTCCGTGTGGTGGAGCTGAACTGGTACAGGAACTGCCAGGGGAGATCCTCCCAACTGGTCACCGATCCGATAGGGAGCTGGCTATACCAAACGAATGTTGGACCTTCCAATGTCTGTATGAAACATCGGAGCTTTGCGGCTTTTTGTTGAGCCGGGGTCCCCATCATGGGGCCACACCTGGAAGAAAAATGAGCCAAGTGCTGCGGAGGGTCCCATGTCTCGTTGATGGGCGAGAAAGTGGGTTTCCCAAAACCCGGGGGCCCGAGCATATCATCCAGCCACGCAGGATACGGCTTGCCATCTGGTGGGACCGCCACCTGTCGCGTTTCCAATGCTTCAAGGCAGGCTGTGAGTGCCGCTCTAAGATCATCCGGGTGGGGGTCCCTCTCTTGACGGGGATCCCTAACCACAAGTGCGTTGCCAGGTTCTTCAACATGGTAGATGGCTTCAGAAGCTCGTGGATCAACTGGCAGAATGACCTGCGGGGCAACTGGGGGAACCCGGAATGGATTCTTCAGATTGCCCCGTCGTTCGAGGGGGGGGGGGGGGGTTTGGAAAGACGTATCGTGCCCTATTGCCGTAAGTTCCGTCTTCTGCCCTATCTGCGGAAGTAGCATGATCAAGGTTTCCCGGAGGCATCTCACCGGGGGGAAATTGTTCCTGCCCCTGCTGCCCCGGCCTGGGATTACCATAGTCGGGTAACCGCTCTGAAGCGCGCTCATCCAAGAGTTCGTCAACCAGCCGCTTCTGCTCAGCAAGCTGCTGGCGTAACGTGGCCTTCTCGGGATCTTCGTCCATTTTCTGCACAAAGGCAGACGGGTCAGAGTGCTTGACAGTTCCGACGTGCTCCTTACCCTTGCAGGTATTTCGACTGAGTACCAGCGACTCGGTGGGCACGGGGAGGCCTAGCAGGTTCCTCTGCTGACGGGTAACCCTCCCTGATGGGTCTAGCAGTGGCGGTACAACCTCGGGGGGTAATTTTCCATCAATAAATTCAAGCTCATCTTCCTTGTCCACTACATAAGCCATTTGGACCGCGACCCCTCTCGAGGGCACGTCCTCAATGTCGCAGAATGAATCGGGCTGACGTCAGATAGGGTCGAAGAGGAGAGCGGCCTAGTGTCCCCAACAAGAGACTTTCACATGGGGGGTAGATTTAATGATGACTCTGTGGAGTACTTTGAATCTCTAAACACATTTTTGTTGAAGGGAGCTCTGTCGGCCTGGCGACTCAGGGTGCTGGGCCACAAGGAGTGCGGCCAAATCGATCAGGTGGCATTGCTCGCTGATTTCTTCGATGTGCTCTCGACTTATGGTGTACACCACCCGCTCGTAAAAGAGGAGAACATGTGTCTCCCATAGGGTTCGACAAAAGCACCCCACTTTTTCAGGGGTAAGAGACTCTGGTGCATGAAAGTTCAGCGCCTCCGTCGGCCAGAACTTCTCCGGGAAGTAATCCGCTGCGAGAATGCTCCAGAAGCTCCTGGGATCGGACTCGGGGTCTGGCCCTGTATTTCCCCACTCGTCAACCGGAGGTGGCTGAGGGACCGGTAGCGGTACCGAGGCGGACCTCTGGGATAGTAAACTCGGCGGCGGAGACTATAGCGAACGATCTGACTGGCCGCCGAATTCCGGGCTATCCTCTGAAGAGTGAGGTGACCTGGCCACGATGTCACGATATGATGGTCTGATATCCACATCTTCCGTCACAAGAGACGTGGCTGCCAACGATAGGTCATGTCGTTTCTCTACCACCGTTGGCCCCCAAAATAGCTCTCTGTGATCTCTGGTAGAGGTAGAGGGCACTTCTGTTGATAGTGGTGGTGATTGCACGGTCGAGACCTGTGGAATTTCCACAACTTCTTTCTCCTGGATGTACCTGCGGAGGGAGGTGGGAATCTAGTGGACCTCATATTCTGGGAGAATGAGGCTAACGTGCCTGGTTCCCGTCTCAGTCCTTGATACGGAGGAGCGGGGAGAAGGTTTCATCGCTGAGTCACATTCCGCTTCAGAATCCGAGAAGCGGGCAGGTTTGATCTCCACCTGGGCCATCCGATGACTCTTCTTGTGCGGCGACGACCCTATCTACTGCCCCGGGGTGGCTCTTTCGGACATGGTTGATACCTAATAGGTATCCTTGGGGTGGCGATAGTTCCGTGGCGGAGAGGGCCCCCACTCGAGATATATGAGGAGCGAGGGGAACCAAGGAAAATGTTGAAGGGTACATGGGGAGGACCTCCATGGATAGAACCCATATGGGCGGAGCCTCTGATGGAATTGGCAGATGCATAGAGGGGACCTCCACTGTCGATGCGGGCAGAGCGAGGATGACCTTCACTCCCCATGTTCCTGGGGTGAGGAGGACCTTCGCCAGTTGTAGAGAGGATTAGGGAGGGCCCCCACACTGAAGAAGGACCGGATGGACAGTGCCTTCATATCAGTGGTCTGGGGCAGGAGGATGGACTTCATACCCTATATAGTGGGCGCGGGAAAGGCTTCCGCACCAATCATCACTGCAGCGGGGAAGGTCTTCCTTCGGGATGGCGGTAGCACGAGGCATACCTCCATGAAGAGATTCAGAGCGAGGAAGGCCCACACTCTGTGTAGTAGTGGTACGAGGAGGGCCTCCGTACTGGGGGACATCACCGCGGGTTAGATCACGACGATCACCACTCGGCCCTGCAACCCGGAGAGTCAACCCAGCCTGCCCGTTGGGCGGTTGGGGTCTCGATCCTGGTTGGGTGAAGGAGTGCCCATGCTCAGTGTATGCAGGGACTCCATGATGCACGTCGGCGGTGGCTCGGGCCACTGTAGCTGTTGACGTTGATGCATCTAGGTGAGCGTCCTCAGCCCGGGCCCGGCGCTGACGTCGGGTCAGACGAGCTGGTGCAGGTGGTTCAGGGTCATGGCCTGCCTGCTCTTCCAACGGAGTCAGACGGCGGCGCTGATGTGGCTGAACGAGAGCCCTTTCCAAGAGCCCTTGGGTCAGGACCCTGAGCGGGCCGAGCCGGATGACGCCCGCCTCATCAGCGTAAGGCGAGGAGTCTTCAAGTCATTTCGGGGACAGGCTCCTGAAACGATTGAAGTTTGGGGTGCGGAGCAGGGGATCCCTATGCGGCCTGTTAGGGCGGCATTGAAGGCGGGGCCTGGAGGCCTCCAGGTCCAAGCGGGCCATATCCCGAGTTGGGATGACCCCTTCCTCCTCGTACCTACGTATGAGGTTGTCGATCACCCTTCGTTGGATGACCTCTGATGGGGAAATGGGACGTGGGCGCCCCGTATTCCGTGATGTGGCGGCCGTCGTAGCGGTAGCGGCACCATTTGGGGTGGCTATGACGATGTTGCCCCGGCCCCTTCGTAGGCGAGCGGGCGGTGATCGTGTCTCTGTAACAGCAACCTGGTTCCTGGGAAACGAAGGGATCAACTCATCAGCACTGCGAGGAAAAGGATTGACAACCAGTGCCATAGAGCCCTTCCATTCTCCACGTCTGAAAGAAGGATCCATGCCAAGACGCTGTAGAACGGAGTGCCCCACGTTCTACTACCCCGACTTCCGGTGAGTTTCATGACATGACCGCTATTTTCTTGGCGGGACCAGGCACCGGATATCTGGATCCGGTGACACATCAATCTACTAGTGTCTTGAACACTACTAATCTCCACATTGAGGAGACGAATTTCACATCGGGTTCACCTTTTCTGTTTCCGACGCGTTCGCCGGGGCGTGCGCATCCGTCTGTGGAGGACGCGCTGCTGTTTCCCCGCATTCCCGCTTTCCAAGAGCGGGTGGAATTCGTTCCTTGTTCAGGTACGTCTGCTCCTTGATCAAAACGAGATGATGGGATGTCAGTTCTTCCTTCCGTGTATTCCTCCCCGGAAGTCGTCACCATGTCCGGGTCTCCCTCATAGATTTAATACGTTTTTAGTGAATCTCATTCCCGGTGCCATATCTTCATGGACGTCAGTTAATTACACAACTTCCTTCAAGAGTTTCTATAGGGTCTTGACATGGTAGCGACCTTCACGTCGGTTCACAGGCACCATCCCGAACTACGCGGACTTTGATTCCCTGCCACAGGGATACGTAGGAAGCCTCTTCAAGGCTCAAGCCCAACTTCACTGTCACCCATACGATGGTCCCATTTCACTCCCCCTCCACTTCATTCATCCATCCATCACCCATCCTGATTCTTGCCCGGGCCGCCACATCCCGGTGGGATCATGCCATCCACCTCATCGCTGCTCCTAGCGGCGTATGGGCCGCTCTCCATGTGTAAGCCCCCATCATATCTCCGAGTTGCTGTCCTCTGTGTACACCCCAATTCATCACCCTTTCGAACTACCTGGGTTTTGATCCCTGTCCTCTACACAGGGTACGTAGGAAACCTCCAAGAGTTTCAATCCCAACCAATGGTAATCCATGGTGTCCCCCATCCTGGGGCGCACTTCCCCTGATCCTCCCTCAGTGTTGTTCAGATCAGCCATTGCGGAGGGACATCTCCCCTATAGGGAGTGAACCACTTCGGCTCCGTCCTCATTGGGCGTTCTGATCCATCCATCTTCCAGGTGTTCTCCCTTTGGGATATACCAATCTGATCCGTCTCTATGGGACGTTCTGATCACCCTCATTCCGTCTCCACAAGACGTTAAACTCACGGCCTACCTCGTGATAAACATGAGATTCCAGAGGAAAACCTCGGATGACATGCCTTTGGCGTAACCGTCTCCGTAAGAAGTTAAACTCACAGCCTACCTCGTGATAAACATGAGATCCCTGAGGAAAACCTCAGATGACATGCCTTTGGCGTAACCGTCTTCGCAAGACGTCAAACATGATGCATACCCTGTGTTAAACATGGGAAGGTGATGAAAACCTCAGATACATGCCTTGGGTTATGCACCCTTGAGATGCCCTCTCATGATGAAGAATACAGGTTCCCCAATGTCCATGCACCCAGAGATGCCCTGACATGCCTGATGTTGCCGGCTACTCCGACCGAAGGTCACTACCATGTCAAGACCCTATGGAAAGTCTTGACGGAAGTAGTGTAATTAACCGGTGTCCATGCAGATATGGCACAGAGAATGAGATTCACGAACAACGTATTAAATCTATGAGGGAGACCCGGACTAGGTGATGACTTCCGAGGAGGAATACACGGAAGGAAGAACCGACATCCCATCATCATGTTTTGATGAAGGAGCAGACGCACCAGAACAAGGAATGAATGCCGCCCGCCTTTGGAAAGCGGGAATGTGGGGAAACAGCAGCGCATCCTCCACAGATGGATGCGCCCGCCCCGGTGAATGCGTCGGAAACAATAATCTCACCAATGAATGTATAAATAAAAATAATCATTTTTATATGTGAAATTATGATATAATTATATGATAGCATATGTGATTTTTTTTAAAAAATATTATCAATTAAGTGTTTGTATTTTTGTATGTCAAAAATATTTATATATAATTTTATGACTAATTTATACATTTAAATGAAATTTTATTTTCATAAAATGTATTCATAAATTATAATTTATATGTATTATGATTATAAGATAATTTTAGGATTCGGTAGTTGATTTTTAAAAGTGATATAAAATCAGTTTTATTTTTAATGTCTTTATATTTTTAGTAAAGTATGACTTCAAATAAAAATTAAATTTCCAATAGTTCAAAAATTATTTACATAAAATGGATTTCATTTTTTTTTGTTATACACATCAATATATAGTTAGGATGATTTTTTTATTTTTCTAAAATACACGAATTATTTGTGAATAGTAAAATATGGCAATTTATAGTATACATACATTATAAGTTAAAACACTATTAATTGAGTCATGGATGATGTAATCACACATGGTTTGAACTCACATTATCTAATTACATTATTTAGTATCATGAATTAATAGTATATATTTTCTTGGGAAAAATAATAAACAAATGAATTGAATAATGGGAAAATACTACTCTCCTCCAATATAAATAGCATACATCACCACCACTTATCCTAACATGTATCATGCATTAATACTACTCCAAATTTTTCTAAAACTCCAGAAAATATCCACACAAAATTCACTAGAATTTTTTCCTTAATAAAATACCAAATCTAATCCCCTAAGGAGGTTCTCAAGAAGAAGGAATCTAGAGGTGAACCCCTATTTATTTTCTTTTAATTTGTTTTAATGTTCCTTTATTTTATTCTTCTCTACTCACCTCCACTCTTAAAAATGGAATGATAACTCGGACACCTTATATATACTGTATTGTTATTATTCTAATATAATAATTCATCATCATCTCTCTTTCTCCCTCATTTTTCAATAAATATGTAATCATCGTCCATGATGTGCTAATTTGTCACATTATAGACAATAAAGCTTTCATTTTCCATTAGCTCCTTCTAGTATGGTAATGAAATTTTTTTGAACCAAATTATATTATATGTATTATATATTATGTAATTTTCTAGAATCATTTTTTATATGTGCTATTAAATTATAAAACAAAACGATTCCATTGTGTTCGAAAAACCCCAAAATAAACTCTACCGATTATCATTAAATATTTATGTAATGATTCATCCATATTACATAAAAACAAATGATATATATTACCAATTTAACCTCTGGAATATTTTTAATAACATACAAGATCAATTGTTGATAATCACCCCCACATTACATGATCTTTCTTACATGTATACAGGTAAATTGATCATGAAAACCAAGGAAACAAATGCTCCCAAATGATGACATATAATATTCTAACACATAAAAAGGTACATAAATGTACATAATAAAGTCATAAAAAATAAAATACATGTATATAATGTTTTTTAATTGTTAATTAATGAATTAAATATGATTATCACGGACATTAAGATAATTTGAAGAATAAATTCATACATAATGCATGGGATTCTACATGAAGTTACATTTTTCTTTGGGTTAATCTTTATCTATTTTATACCAAAAAAATAATATTTTTTATTCAAATATTCTATATTATAGGTATATGATCCAAAATAAACTATCTAATTCTATTAATATTTCTATTTATGGGATATACATGTGTTTTAATAAGTTCTGTACTCAATTTTTTTAATAACAATGATTGGATTATGGTAGCATTCTAAATTATTATCCATTTTCAATTGCACTCCATAATCTGTTGTAAGACACCATTATTTTTATAATTTCATAATTTTTGTAATTTAAAACTTCTTGGTTCACTTGTTGTTTGATAAGAAGTATTATTCACTTTTCTACTTTAAATGATCTTCAATATTTACCTTAAACCGTACTAAAATATTGTGTCTCTAATGTTTCTTAGTCGCCATTTTTACATCTATTCTCTTTATTTTGTCATAAATTATCATGATGTATTCATATTTTCCCATAATAATGTCCAGGTATGATTTAAATAATTTATTTAATGGACCCTATTGTGGTAATCCTTTATGTTATGCCTTTTGATAGGATTGTGATACCCAGTTTTTATCATGGTTAACTTGTATGTTTACATTTGATTCCTTATATATTATTATTCATGTGGAACACATTTTCATGAACATGTTATGATGGGTATTCTTAGATATATATCCAATTCATTGGGAAACATTTAGTGTCATGAGATGTCATGTGTAATGGTATTGGTGGTTATCCTTGAATCCTTCTCCTAGTTAAATGGTCTTGGTGGTTAGCCTTGACTCATGCTCCACTTTGTGAAATTATCTTGACACATTCTAATGTCCTTTTTTGTGTTTTTTTCAAATTACTATGAATCCATAATTATTTGATCTCATGATATGATTTCATATATCTGATCTTGGTACATACGTTATTATATTATTATGTTATTCCTTCTAACCCTTATATTAGGCTTTATTCTTAGGTTTATTCCCTTACATAGTTTTTAGCTCATCACTTTGTTCATGTTATCTAAAGGTTATCCTATTCTAATGTAAGGGCTCAAAAGACATTAGTATATCTTTTCTTAGATTAAATAAAACATGTTCTTATTTTATAATCAAGATTTTTAATTGTGTAACTAATCTCCAATAAACTATAATTTATGATAATTTCTTGTAATTTGATTATTAATTATTCTTAAAATCATATAATTATATGTTTGAAAGGATATGGTTGTTATAGTTGGTATCAGAAGACATTTTAGTTATTTTTGGATATTAGGAATAGAAAACATTAGTAGAAACCTTAGGGATAAGACTAAGTGTAATAAAAAATCCATAAAGTTTGGTTTGTATATTGTAAGTAGTTTATCATGAAAGCATTTATTATTTATATACTTCAAGTGGACATAGTTGTTGAATAGATGTACATATGAGTATCCACTCCAAAATGGAGTTCTGGGCCTGACTCAGGGAAACCAAGTACATGAAAATAGACCTTATTGTGAACATATTATGAAGCTAAATGAGGATTTTCATTAATTAATTAATAATCTCGTGACAACCCATTTTAATGGGAATAAAGAAAATTCCCATTAGAAAAAATTTTGGGAAATAGATCGAGGATAACCTAGATTAAATCCTAGGGAAACAAAAGACAAGATATTCTTTTCGTTTCATATTTTATCTTTTTAGGTTTAAATATTTATTTTTATTCTTATTATCTAAGTATTAATGACTCCCCCTAATTTCACTTTATTATTCATAGTTAGTGGATTGAAGTCGAGGAACATGGGGGAAATATCAATGTGATAGGAGATATGAATCTTTCTCTCATGTTATGCTGAATATGATGGGAATGGTATCTCCAATCATTTTGAGAATACTTTATCATCTAGCTCATGTTATGAATAATAAAATAAATACTGTGGAACACAATCATTAACGATGGAAATAGAATCTTTTCATTGAATTTTCAATCGAAAAAGTGTTCCCATGTTTAGTGGATCATCTAATCCCCTCCTCACGGAATAGTGGATTGACAACATTGAAAAGATACTATCTATCCTCTATTTCTTAGAAGAAGAAAATGTTGTGCTGACTATCTATAATTTTGTTGGTAAGGTGATCTGTGGTTGACACTGATAAAAAATATGATGTCCCAGTATGAAATTGATTCTATGGATTGAGATTAAATAAAAATTTATTTTAAATAAATATTTTCCCAAAACCCTCATTATCATGATAGAAATATAGTTCCATAGACTTAAGCTGAAGATAGATGAGTCTATCAGGGTGTATGAAGAAAAAATTACATGGATTTAAAGATATGCTTCCATATTTTCCATGGACACTAAAATAAAGGTGAATCATTTATTTATTTGACTTAATCTGAGTCTAAAAAAATCATTGGTGATTCAAAATATTGATAGTTATGAGGAGGATGTATGTTGTACCCAAAAATTTGTAATGGAGATTAGAGACTGTCACTTGTCTCATGGGCCCGGTAGAAAAAATAGTAAAATGAAGTCTTACATGTGGGGATTAAAAAATAAATGCCATGATGGAATGAAAACTGAATATCCCCTGTTTCCAAATTTTCGGGTGAATAATCATGAAAACACTCTAAAGGGAACAAGGAAAATCATCAAAAGTAGATGAATGAGGCATCTGGATAAGAGTATTTGAAGTGACACTTCGAATCCATTTATTGTTGAAGAAGAATAGAAGATTCAGAACAATACTCATCATATATAATATTCATTTAACTGTAAGGAACATGGGAATTTTAAAAACAAATTACCTATGCCCGTGGATGTTAGAAGAAATCAACAATAACCTCCATGGACAAACTGAAGGACATATTCTTCGACTAATACTGAGGTGGATCCAGACAGCGATGTGATGACAAGTACAATGGTTATTCCCCCATCAATATCAAATGTACTATTTGATTTTAGTTCTATTCATTCCATCATATCATGTATGTTGATTATAAAAGTTCAAAAACCACGTCAAGATATTTAGGTTGAGTCATCTATGATAATAGTTAATGGAAAAAATTCTATATTCATGTTATATAAAACTTACCTGGTTAATTTTTGTTGATTTAACCTACCAATTTTTTTTCTTACTTCTTTTAATATAGTTTGATGCTATTTTGGGCAAGGATTGGAAATATTTATAGAAAGATAACATGAACTATCACGAAAGATATTTTAATCATAGAATCCAAAATATTCCTCCAATTATTTTCAAGTGTAAGTAAGAAGCTGAACATCATTCACAACACCATCTCATGTGTGGATGTTACTTCTTTATGAGCAAGCTGATCTCACTCAAATGATTTAGGCAAAAGAAATGATCATACATGAATACATGACCATTATGAGGGGTTACATTGATGCATTACCTAAATAATTTCACGGTCTACATCTGATTAAGATATTGATCTCTCAATTTAACTAATTCTTAGATCCATACCTATATAAATGAAACTTTATAGAATGTCCATTTTTGAGCTTTAAGAACTTACGAAATGGTTACATGATAATTTGGAAAAGCATTTTGTATGTCCTAGTTGTTCCCCACGTGGTACACTATTCATCTTTTCTAGTAATAATGATGGATCAATGCAGTTATTTATTAATAATGATGATCATAATTAAATAAATATAAAGATCTAGTATCCCCTTTCTCAGATAGATGACTTTTTTGACCACCAATGTGGGTCAGTTATTTCTCTATGGTGGACCTTTGGTTAGGATATCATTAATTAAATATGAAGTGAGAAGATATTCACAAGACTGGATTTAAAACAAGGTATGTACACTATGATTTCATAATTATTCTATTTGGACACACTAATGCACCCAAAATATTCACGGACTTAATGAACAATGTCTTTTGTTATTACCTTGAAATTTTTGGGTTTGTATTTATCGATGATATTCTGATATAATCCATGTGAAAGAAGTAACATGAAGAAAATTTGAATACTATGTTATAGACTTTGATGTGGGAGAAAATCTATGAAAATAATAGAAATGTGAGTCCTGAATGGAGGATGTATCTTTCATGGGGCATGATGTCACCCACAGGTGAATATCTGTGGAGCCTTCCATGATAAAGGCAATCAATGAGTGGTAATTCCAACTTATGTAACAAAGATATGTAGTTTCCTTAGCCTAGGTGGATAGTAATAAAGATTTTTAAATAAATAATCCTGATTTTCAAACCCAGTAACCAAGATGAAAAATATGTAAGTGAGGTTTTTTTTACTCAAGAATGTAAGGAATGCTTTAAGGAGATAAAAAAGAGTATTATCACAATGTATGTACTCGAACTACCGATAAGTGGAGTACCCTTTGTGGTGTATAATTATTATTGAAAGAATGGGGTAAGCTATTTTCTTATGAATAATGATAAGGTGATATCATTTTACATAAGGAAGATGAAAATTTATGAGAAAAACTATCATAAGCAAGATCTAGAGTTTGTGGCTATGATCATTGCATTGAAAATCTGGGAACATTATCTCTATTGGGAGAAGTATGAGATATATAATAATCCTAGGAGTCCCAAATATATATTGACATAGATAGTTATCAATATGAACCCACAAATATCATTATATCACATCTTTTATTATGACTTCCCAATCGACAACCATCTTGATAAGGAAAATAATGTGGAAGATGCACTAAGTAAATGGTATCCTGCATCTTTATTAATGGTGAGAGTTGAGAAGGATCTTATCTTCATATACATACAGAGGATTGAAGTGGAAACAATTATTGGGGGAACAAAATAAATCCTTTCTCAAATGATTTTTCAACCATTCATTATAGATATATTAAACGATAGTCAAAGAAATTGTGTGGAAATTTAGAAAAATGTTGGAGCTATCAAGATTGTGAAATCCCTAGAGTCTAAAATTGATGAGGATTAATTCGTAAGACTTGGGTTACATCATGGTATACCATCCAATCGAAATATAAAGAAAGTGATTCAAAATGATGCCCATAGCTCAACCTTATCTATTCATCTAGGGAGAAAAATGATGCATCAAGATCTCCAGGAGAACAGTTGGTGGGACAATAGGAAGAAGTAGATTCCCGAGAATACATAAATGTTCCTAGTATTTTAGGAAGTGAATTTTGAAAGAAAATGTCTAAATGAATGATGAAACCATTATCAAAACCAATTTCTAGGTGAAAAAACATCACCATGGACTTTGAAAGATGACATCCAAAGACATCTAGAAAAAATAATACTATATGGTTTATTACAGATCATCTTACAAAGGAAACCTAATTTATCGAAATTTGAGAGAACATCTCACTATATCTACATTCACATATATATATATATAAAATAAGTGGAAAGGATACACAGAGTACCACTATTAAATATATCTGATCGAGAACTGAGATTCACCTCCATGTTCTAGAAAAGTCTCCAACTTGCTATGAACACATAGATGAACATTAGTACATCGTATGATCCTAAAAATGATGGGAAATTTTATTAGACTAATAATACTCTAGAAAAAATAGCATGTTATATGGACTTCAAATGAGGATATTACCAACATATTCCTCTTGATATGTTCTATTAAAACTGTAGTTTCCAATCGATCATCCCAATAGGTCCATATGGATCCCATTATGTCTAAATGTGCATAAAAAAGGAATACGAGAAAAAGGTAAGTGAGCATATACTATTAGGACAAAAAATGGTTGCAGAAATGGTGGAAAAGGTGAAATCCATTAAAAACACATCAATGCATCCCAAAGTCGACAGTAGAGTTATGTAAAAAAATTTTGATGGGACATTGATTTTAAGGGCATAGATATGGGTTTCCTTCATAAATCACTATGCGATATGATCAAGAGATTTAGGAGGAAAGGAAAGTGGCGCCCCAGGTACAACATCCCCTTCAAGATCACTGATCATGTCCAAGGTGTGTCCTCTCAACTAGAAATTTGACCTACCATGTTTCAATTACATGATGTATTCCACATATCCCAATTATGGGAGTACATACTAGATCCATTACATGTACTAACATTAGAGGTGGTACAGTTGGAGAATGATTTTCGATACGAGGAAAGCCAAAGATGATCTTAGATCCTAGAGATAAATTTATATTTAAAAATACTACTCACCTATTCAAATTACTATGGTGAAACCATATATACGAATAAGAAACATGGAAACCAAAGGATTAAATGATAGAAATGTACCCATACTAATTTTCAGCATAGAATGTAAAATAAAATTTTGAGTGAGAAATTTCACAAGGGGGAAGAATGTAACAACTCCAAATTCTATCAATGGAAATTAACTTTAGTATTTCATATAGTATAATCATATAAAATCACATTAATATCAGAATAAGAACGATTTAAAAGAATATTTAATGAAATAAATGGAATTTCTAAAAGTTTATGACATAGAGCAATGTAATAGTAATGTGGCCTTTGGAATAGTAACATGACTATTATGAATAGTTAACCAGACAATTGAATAGAATTATCACCAATAAAATTATACTGAAAATTTATCAATAATATAAGTCACAATATGATATAATTATATCATATTATATATAGATAAATATTTTTTAATTATAAAAAAACTATAGGTATTTTTGTAAGTCATATATTTTTTTTTCACTTTTAGGACTAATTAAAAATTTTAAAAGAAAATTGATTTTCATAAAATTTATTCGAATACTAGGTTTTTATATCTTATTATTATAATATAATTTTATCTCACCATAGTTAATTTTTCAATGCGATATAAAATGAGTTTTATTTTTAAAATATGTATTTTTTGAGTAAATAGTGATTTTAATTAAAAATTAATTTTCTAATATTGAGAATTTTTTCCATAAAATGAAGTTCATTTTTTAATTTTCCATGTAGATAAATTTTTAGAGTTCATTATTGGGATTTATCTGAAATATTAATTTTTTTGGTGTATAATAAAATAAGGTAATTTTATGGTATATAAACATTTTAAGTTAAATATAACAATTAATTGAGTTGTGGATGGTATATGCACAATTGGTCAAATATCCCATGATATAGTTTCATTATTTTGTCTCAATAATCAATACTATTTCTTGTCTTGAGAGAAAAAATAATCTAATTAATTAAATAATGAGAAAACACTCCTCTCCACCACTATAAATAACACCCCTCACCACGTCTTCCCCTCTCTCCACTCAAGCCTCTAGCCTTAATAAAATTCTACTCATATATCATGACATTCCTTTCTCCCATGTCCCATAGTATTTTTTATTAAAATACCAAAAACAATACTCTAAGGCGGATCTCAAGAGGAAAGAATCTATATGTAATACCCTCTTCCTTTTCCTACAATTTCATTTCATGTTCAATTAATTTTATTTTATCTCCTCACCTCCCCTCATAAAAGTGGTATGATAACAACATTAACTTACATATATTGGAATTTTGTTATGATAATGTTATAATTCATAATCAAATCTCTTTCCCCATCATTTTTTACTTAAAATGGAAACATTGCCTATGATGTGTTAATTTATCATATTAATGATAACGATGTTTTCAATTCCATTACCATCTTCAAGGATGGTCATGATTCCATTTTTATGGATTAATAAGATTATAATATGTTAATTATATATTACTCAGTGTTTTACAACAATTTATTACACATGATATTAATTTATAAGTCAAAAATAGTTAGTTGTGGTAAAAAACTGCCCAAATAAAACCAAACAATTATCATAAACTATTTAATTAATGATTTATCCTCATTTAATACAAAATCAATGATATTTAATAATAATTTAACATCCTGAATATCATTAAAACATGTAAGTTTAATTCTAGATACTAATCCTCACTTTTCATGATCTTCCGTACATCTATACAAGTAAACCAATCATGAAAACCAAGGAAAACAATGCTCCCAAATGATGATATTGAATATCTTAACCCATCAAAAGGGTGATAAATGAACTTAATAATGTTCTTATGAATAAAATAATGTGGAAATGTTTTTTAATTTTTAATTAATGAATTTCATTTTATTATCCATGAAATTAATATCAAGCTAAGAATACATTCAGTCTTATTGTAAGGGATTCTACCTGAATCTCAATTTCTTACTTTGGGTTACTTTTTCACTCATCTTTAGTTAATTGATATTAAGACTAATTTTAATTTAAATATTATAAATTCTGATTATGTGTTATAAAATCATGTATAAATATCCATTTATCCTTCTTTTTTTATGATATTCTTTTTTTTAAAATTATTCAATATTAAATTCTTCTCGATTAGCAAAGCTGATTTAAAGAAGCTCCTAGAATTCTTACCCATTTTCAACAGCACTCCATAATTTTTTTTAAGAAAAATGTATTTTTCAAAAGTCATGATTTTTTTTATGAAAAATTTCTCATCTCACTTTGAGTTTTTTATGAAATATTATATAATTTTATTTTTAAATTGCTCTTTAATACTTTCCTTATATGGAAAATAAAATGTTTTGCCTCTTATTTTAAGAATCTCTATTTTTAAAAGTATTCAATATATTTTTACTTCAATAATAACTTTATATGAATACTTTTTCTTTTGAATTTCTATTTATTATTTAAATCAATTCTAACATGGATTGCATTACAATAACCCCTTATGTTTTGTCATTTGAGATGATTATGATACATAATTCATTCCACGGGAAACCCTTATGTTTACGTTTGATTCATTATAATTTATTATTCATATGGGACACATATTAATGAATTTTTTATGGGTATTCCCATATATAGATCCAAAACATTGGGTAATATTTATTCTCATGAGACATTATGTGCAACGATCTTAGAGGTTAGCCTGGACACATGCGACATGTGAAACGGTCTTGGTGGTTCGCCATGACTTGTGATACTATATGTGAATTGATTCTTGTATCATACTAAAGTCACGTTTTATGTTCCTACAACATTACAATGAATCCAATATTATATGATCCCATGTTATGATTACTAATATATATTCATCTTCCATTCCTTTTTATTACATTATATTATGCATTCTAACCCATGTGATAAGAATTAAACATATGTTTATTTCCATACATGGATTTTATATCATACCTTTATTCATGTTATCCCCAGCGTAACCTATTCCAATGTATAGTCTCAGTTGTAGTTAGGTTTTCTTGATAAATATTAAAAAAAATATGTTTTTATTTTGGAATAATGATTTTTAATTTTGAATCTATTCTATAATATAATATATTGTATGATTCATGGATTATAATTTGATTTTTACTTATGTCTAACATCATGTAATGATATGTGTAAAATTATTGGGTTTTTATAGATGGCATTAGAGGAAAATTTTAGTTACTTTTTGAGATTATGAATAGAACGCTATAGTAAGAACTATAGGGATAAGACTATATCTAAGAAAACAATCCCAAATTTTGGTATGTATACAGTTAGTTTTTTATGAGGAAAATACACCCCATATAGATAATAAAAGTGGAGGTGGTTCTGGAATAGTTGAAACCAGGAGTAACAAATTTTACAAAGTGTTCTGGGCCTAACTCAAGGTAACTTGGTACATAACATGGGTCCTTAATACACACTGAGATTGACACTCCCATAAGATATTCATTTGAAAATTAATAATATCATTACAAATAATTATAATGGGATCAATTAAAATGTGAATAATAGGATACATGTTAGGAAATAGATCATGTATAACTTTGATTGAACCCTGGATAATCACAAGTTCAGAAATACTTTTCCTTTAAAATTAAATCATTTTATGTTTAAAGATTCCTTTTTTCATATCAAACAAGTATTCAAGAGCCCCTAATTGGAAATTATTTTTCATAGTGTTTTGCGAGAAATAAAAATCACGTACGAAAAATCAATGTGATAGTTTGTGTGATGATTTAACTCATGATATGCCAAATATGACGAGAACAGGTGCTCGGAACATTATGACATTACTTTATCTGCTATATCAAGTAGTGATTAATAACATGAATCATGTTGAACTCCATTCTTCTCCATGTAAATAGAAATATGTTGTTGATTCTTTCTAGTGGTAAATTCCTACCGTGTTTAGTAAATCTTACGCTCCCCTCCTCACAAAATAGTGGATTAACTCCATTGAAAATATATTCTCTATAATCCAATTCATATAAGAAGAGAATGTTGTGATATCGGCCTATATTTTTCATGGGGAAGATGATTATTGGTGGACAATGATCTAAAAATAAAATTTATACGGAGGAAATTGATTCCATAAATTGGGCGGAATTCAAAGAAATGTTTTCCAATAAATACATTCCACGAACCCTTGGCCACATGATAGAAATATTATTCCTCAGAATTAAGCATAAATAGGATGAGTATATTTTTTTATGATGTAAAACTTACTAGGATATCATGATACACCTCTGACGTTTCCATTAACACCGAAAGAAAGGTGGATCAATAATTTAGTGGACTAAATCCGAGTCTACGAAAAGTGTTTGAGATTTGAGACTTCGACAATTGTTGACCTCACCTGTTTTGATAATCCCCATTATTCTTTAATATGTTTTGATAATCTCAATCATGCTTTAATATATGTTTATAATCTAATATGTTAAATTATGTTGGAAAAAATATCAAAATAATCATTGGAATATGTTAGTCAATGTTTATCAGTGTTTATGCATACTTTAAAAGAATTCTAACTCAATTTGGATATGTTTTGCATAGAACATATAAGTTTTAAGTTTACTGGTATGCATAAGTCCACCGGTATGCACATAGCTACTGATACAGACAGAATAAGTTACCGATAAAAATAGATACACAGCTACTGATAAGGCTAAGTACACCGGTACAGAAGCCTACTAATACGGATAAGGTCACTGATATGCATAACAGCTACCGATAGAACAAGTCTACTGGTATACACAAGTCGACTGATACAGACCTACCAGTACATAGTCTACCAATAAGTAAAGGTCACTGATAGAACAATCTTCCTGTGACACAAGGTCACTGATACATAGTTACCGATACAAGCTACTGATACAAATAGACAGGCAGAAAACTACAGATATGTAGTCCACCGATACAAATACAAAGTGTACCGA
The DNA here is from genome assembly GCA_963277665.1 of Viscum album. Lineage (NCBI taxonomy): Eukaryota > Viridiplantae > Streptophyta > Magnoliopsida > Santalales > Viscaceae > Viscum > Viscum album. Next base: position 1,367,339,410 of record OY728131.1, on the reverse strand, counting down.
TAGAAGAAGATGAAGTCTACCGGTACAAGTCTACTGGTACAGACAGATGGTTACTGTTACACAGTCCACCGATACAGACAGATACCATTAAAAAAGATCAATTGTTACAACAAAGCAACCGATAATAGGAGAAACTGATAAGAGGAGCTACCAAAATGATGAGCTACCGATAGAAGGAGCTACTGATAGAAGGATAGACCGATTGAAGAAAGATACTGTTACAAGGAGTAACATCTACCGATGGAAACCAGTCACTATTTCTCTAAAATTTATTTCTATTTGTTTATTTTGGAATGGTCATATTTGATGTTTTTAATGCATCTGTTATTAATTAATGATAGTGGTTGGAATTTCAAGAACCATACCTCTTACCTATAAAATGGAAATCATTCCCATTGCCAGAGCTAAAGCTATATAAGGGAACCTCAAACTACTAAATACTTGTTGTGGTCGTTCAGTCTTTCCATGCACATAAGAGACAATATTCCAGAAATACATAAAGACTTACATGCATAGAAGAAGAAGGAAGAATACATATTGAATCCGTAACATCCTGAACATTCAAGGAGAAAAGAGATTCAATGATTTCACTTGCACTCAAGCTGATCAGACCGATCATCCTGGACCTGGAAGTCAAATACAAAAACGACACTCTGTTTTTTGAAAAAAAAACCATATAAGGACTCAAATTCTCATCTGAATCAATCTGATGAGTCTAGAGCTTCACTCAAAATACATATATCATTTTAAACTCATCTCTATTTCTTTAGATCTATTGTATTTCATTTATTTACATTTTGAGAAGTGTGTGTGCTCTGTATTTTTAGACGCACACTATATTCTGTGCTAAACTGGAGGATTTATAAATCATCGCTCAATCATTTCTTATACACGTATAGCCCACTGTGGATAGTGCTAGATGTCATGTGTGACCTCAATAAACTTTGTGCTATTGTTTTGTTTTCCCCACGAAGAATTGTTGTAGTGGTCATAGGACCTGGAAAGTCGTTGTGCTGTTATTAACCCCGATCCAGGATGTGGATCAAAGTTTATATAAATTGTTTGAGGGGACTATGTCTCATCTTGAGACTTAACATCTTGGTTAAACCGGTTGTGCTTGTTTATTTTTTTTAAACTATATTGAATATTCCTCTTATAAGTACATTGAAATACAAATCTATTTTAATGATACTTTGACAGCTAAACGAGGAACTATTTTTATTTATTGTAAAGTATTAGGTTAGTTTCAAAAGTTAATTAATCTTCATATTAGATTAACTAAGAACTAATAAATCTCTTGAGATCCTAACTGACCATTTACTGTATTACAAATTCACTACAGTTTAGCTTGTTTTTTAATTTGGGGGATTTTTAATAGAAAACTTTTTAACAATAAATTTTAATTGGAAATCAATTCACCCCCTATTGAGTGTCCACTCTGACCAACATTTGTTATCATAGGATGTTATTTATAAAGGATTATCAAACACTATGTTTTCAACATTGATTTTAGTTGTATCTTAAAGATCGTTAATTTCTGTTAGTTCTAAATTTTATCTTTTCAAATATATTTACTAAATTCTAATTATAGATAATATATTTTAAGGTGTTGCTACCAACATGCCACCTTTCATTAATGGTGTTAATTTTTTCCAATGGAAACTGAAAAATAAAATTCATTTAGAAAGTATGGGATTTGATATCTAGACTACTATAGAGACTCAGTACAAGATTCCATAAACTAAAAAAACTACTTGGGAAGAACCTACTAAAACATCTTACAACAATAACTATAATGCAATGAATGCCCTGTATTGTGCTTTAGAAGATGATGAATTTAATTGAATATCTGTTTGTAAAACAACTTATGAAATTTGGGATACTTTGGGTGTTTCTCATGAGGGAACAACCAATGTTAATGAAATGAGACTGAACACCTACACTGTTAAGTTTGGTAATTTTAAAATGAGGCCTGATTAACCTATTTCTGACATGTATCTCAGGTTTAATGAAATTCTAAATACAATGAGATCACTTGTAAAGGTTATTCCATCAAAAGATAAAATTATGAGAATACTAAGATGTCTGCCTGAAAGAGGGAGTGGCACATTAGTCTCAATAAGACAACCGTGTGACATTAGTTCACTACCTATTAAAGAGCTGACTGGTAAGATATTGATGTATGATGATGAACTGAAGGTAAATAAATAAGAATATTATGAACCAAATAGAAAGTCAGTGGCATTTATGTCTACTGCCTCAAAGAGCAAGGACAAAGAGTAATTCCATATACCTACTAAAATATCAACAATTGGAGTTTCAGATACAGATAGTGATGAAGAGATGGCTCAGATAGACTCACCATTTAAGCAGTTCTATAGGAAAAACAAATTTTTCAGAAAACCAAATTATAAGGGTAAGTATGACCAATGTGGTTATTGGAAGAAATAATGGAAAATGAATGATAAGGATGATGATATAGTGTGTTATGAATGCAAAAGAAAAGGTCACATTAAGGATGAATTTCCAAAATTGATGTTCAAGAAGAAACATGATTATAAGGACAAAAAATATAAGAATGAAATGAAAGCAACCTGGGGTGATTTAGAAGACAACTCAAGTGATTCTGATTCCTCTCAGGATGAAAAATCTCAAAAAGATAATATGTGTTTCATGTCAATCATATCTGAGGTAACATTAGATACTCATGATTTCAATTATTATTATTATGGATATGAGTCTGATTCTGAAAACATGTCTAGTGAAAAGTTTTTTGAATACTGTAATATGTTTGAAGATACTCGAAATGAGTTGAACGATAAGTATAAAACCTTAAAGAAACAGTATGATTTAACTAGCACTGTCAAATCTGCATTAGAAGTAGAAAAGAAAAATAATGATCAACTGTTAAAGAAGAATACCCAACATAAATTTTCTAATGAGAAACTTACAATAGATTTAGAAAAGTTTACAAATGGAATGAACAATATTACAAAAAATTCAAGGAAAAAAGTGGCACCAAAATATACTACTGGTTTAGGCTATCAACCTAGACAGAGACAGCTTTTTAAGAATAAATTTATTCCTAAATCTGGATAGTATGCTTCTAGTTCCAGTTTTGGAAATTCTTAAGCCTCAACAATCTATTCACATAGTTATAGACAAATAGAAGTTAATATTTCAAAATATATTAAATCTATTGATTATATGATACCCATTAGACAAATATGGGTACCAAAAGTTTTTCTTTCTAACCTGTTTGGACCCAAGAAAATCAGGGCAAAAAAATTATTTTCTGTTCAAACATGTTTTGTAGTGTACTTGCTTGAAGAGTTCCTATAAGAAGACATGGTAATTAGACAGTGGATGTTCACGGAATATGACTAAAGATTACTCATGTTTCAAAAGTTTAATCAAAATTGATGGGGGACATGTCACCTTTGGTGATAATTCAAAAGGAAAAATCATCATCTTATTCCAGATTGGTTACACTGATTCAGTTTTAATTTATAATGTTTATTTGTTGATAAATTAAAATACAATCTGTTAAGATTTTATCAGTTCTATGATGATAGTTTCAATGTTAAATTTGATAATGATTCTTGACATGTTTTTTATTCTAAAAATGTTTTGGTATTTTCTTCTTTAAGAAATTAAATTGTTTATACTGTAGATTTAAATTCTTCATCCAAACAAAAGGTTACATATTTAAATTATTTTCATAGAGAATCTAGGCTATGGCATATAAGATTAGGACACTGCAATGTTCCTTCACATAGATAACCAACTAGGATGAACTTAGTTAGATACATAACTCAACTAAAATTCCTAGTCGACAAAGTTTGCACTCCCTATCAAAATGGAAAGTGACATAATGTTTCATTCAAATCAAAGAAATAAGTTTCAACTTCTCAAACTTTTGAGTTGGTTCACATGGATTTATTTGGACCTTCAAGAGTTTCTTGTTTAAATGGGAAGCACTATGTCTATGTCTCAGTAGATGACTTTTGTAGATATACTTGGGTATACATTATTTCTCACAAAAGTGAAGCTTTTTCTTATTTTACGAAATATTCCCAGTCTGTAGAAAATCTAAGTGGACTTAAGATTAAGACCTTGAGATGTAACCGTGGTCGTGTGTTTGAAAATCAAGAGTTTGAATCTTACTTCTCACACAATGGATACAGTCACAATTTCTTTGCCACTGGGACACCTCAACAGAATGGTGTAGTTGAAAGAAGAAATAGAACCCTTCATGAAATTGCAAGAACTATGAATAATGAGTATGACCTACCTATTTATTTTTCGGATGAAGCTATCAATACAACTTTTTATATTATAAATAGAGTATTTTTTACACCTGTTCTTAATAAGACCCCTCATGAACTGTGGAATAATAGGATACCAAAAGTTAGTTACATCAGGGTTTTTGTTTTCAAAGTATTTATTCTTAATACTAAGGATAATCTTGAAAATTTTTCTTCTAAAAGTGATGAAGGAATATTTATAGGTTACTCTATAACCAGTAAGTCTTATAGAGTCTTTAACCAAAGAACCAAATATGTGGAAGAATCTGTTCACATCAAATTTGATGAAACTGATCCACATGAACCTAAATCTTCTCTTGAAAATCCTGAAAAACATCTGTCTATTCTGGACCTTAATGATAAAATCAGTGAACTTGTTGTAAAGGCAACCAGTTCTGGAAATATTCTAGAATCTACTCCTGGTTAACCCGAACATAGAGAAGAACCTAAAATTTGTAGTCCTACCTTTACTAGATCAAGTAGGTTCTTAATAAATCACCCTTTATATGTTGTTGTTGGTATTCTTGATAGAGGGACACAAACTAGAGCTTCTCTAAGAAATTAGGTTGACCATCAAGCCTTTATTTCCCATTTTGAACCTAAAAATATCAATGATGCAATCAATGACGAGTTTTGGGTAATGGATATGAAAGAATAATTAAATCAATTTGAATGAAACAAAGTCTGGGAATTATTTGAAAAACCTAAGGACACTTTGACCATTGGCACTAAATGGGGTTTTAGAAATAAAGTTATTGAATTAGGAAACATAGTTATGAACAAGGCAAGGATAGTTATTTAAGGGTATAATCAAGAGAATGGAATAGTCAATGAGGAAACCTTTGCACCTGTAGCTAGATTAAAAGCTAGTAGGATTCCACTTGCCTATGCTGCTCATCTGAATTTCAAGTTGTATCAAATGGATGTTAATATTTATTTTTTTAATGGTTTTAGAATTGAAGATTTTTTTGGAACAACCACCTGGTTTTACTAATCATCATTTTCCAAATCGAGTGTTTAGCCCTTTAATGCTTTATATGGTTTAAAACAAGCCCTAAGAGCTTGATATGATAGACATAGTATGTTTCTTATCTCAAAAGGTTTTTCTAAAGGGATTTATGATCCAAATCTCTGTATTAAAATAATTTATAATGTTGTTTTGATAGTACAAATCTATGTTGATGAAATTATTTTTGGATCTTCTAAAAAAATTTGTGTATTGCTTTTTATAAGAGTATGCAAAATGAATTTGAAATAAATTTAATTGGAGAACTCAAATATTTTCTTGGATTTCAAGTTTTCCAAAATAACAATGTTATTATTTTAAATCAAAGTAAATATACAAAGGATATTTTAAAATGTTTTGGTTTAGATAGTATTGAGGAAGGTGATACAACTATGAGTACCACCTGTAAGTTGGATGCAGATAAAACTATAAAACCAGTGGATTAAACCAACTACAGAGGTATGATAGGGAGCCTACTCTACCTTACTTCTAGTCGACCAGATATTATGATTAGTGTGTGTATGTATAAGGACCCAGCCTTAAAAATTACATATTCCTGAATTAAATGGATAATTCACATTGAGGATCTTTTCTAGTTTAGAGTTTTAGGGAATTAGGCATAACAATTACATTACATCTCAAAAATTACAAAGTAGACATTTCTACAGAGTTTCCATTTTTTTACAAAACATGAACTCTTGAAAAAAAGAGTCATGTCTAGATCCATGTTTTTGACAGCATGACTTTTTCTTGATCCCATCCTTGACCCTATTCATCTTTATGTCCTGTGAGAAAATTTCAAACATGGGATGAGCATAAAAAGCTCAGTAAGGGTTATAAAGAAAATAATGAAAACATTTGTTCATAAATACATTCAAAACATGAAATCATTTACTTACCTCATGAAATCATAAGATTTATGAAATACACATAGAAATCATAAATCATAAAGGTAACTTGTGGAATCCATATCACACTTACATTGTCGCTATCATAGCTACACAGGGAGTTACTTTGGAATACCCATCATAGTATATTCACTAAATCTCTTAGGATGAACATTCACGTTTACCTCCGTCACGTTACCTAATGCATTGAAGAGCTATCTCGAGATCACCTGCCCTAGGTTTATAATGAAACCACCCGTATACGTAATCAATGCCCAATAACCATAAAATAACACATAAAACAAGCATAAAGGAAAGATAACATTTCCATATTCCAATCAAAATATATCATATCAAGATATTGAAATAAATAATGCCTTATCAAACCATTTTCATAACCATTTAAAACATTTAATAAATAGATTTTTGATTCAAAGTGTCACATTCCTCTTTGAAGATTTTTATGGAATTATAATTTTAAAACATTAATGTCCAAATAAATAAATCCCAAAACCATTTTGAAAACATGGTCATTGATGATAAATATTTAGAATAATAAATCTTTAAAACATTTAAAATGATATTTTAGTTAAAGTGTTTTTTAACAAATTGAGAGACGCTTGAATATAAATAATTGTGGAATAAAATTTAATCATAACATTATAATATACTGAGAATAAAAGTATTCATGATATTATATGTCAAAGGAAATTATATACACTATATAAGAGTGAATTGGTGCATAAAAATAATGAAGTCTCAATGGAATGTAAATTGAGACGCAGTCCCTTATAAAGACAGTATCCATAGATTAAGGATAAATCAATGACATAATTTATGTGTGACAAATAAAAATACCCCCAATATAAGTGGATATTAAGTGTAATACAATCAGAGTTCATTCAAACATATTTATAGCATGACATAATCCACAAGTAGAAGTTTAACCCAAATAATTGAAATTGGTTTAAGAAGTCCCTATACAAAAATTCGACAGCCTAATGACGTCACTTTAAAATTCAGAAAATGAGTTTATGATATAACAAGGATATCTCCTCACATGGAAATAAAATTTACATCAATAAGGATATAGAAGAACATATCCAAACATAATAAGATTTAAATTAAAGGACATAACAAAAAAGAAGTCTTTTAAAAAGAGGAGGGTGAAAGGTTCCCTTATTGATTTGGTAACATTCGAAACATACACCACATGAAAGAAGGATCATAAAATGAAGATGTAATTAACCATAAATTAAAGTTTATTATACAGGTAATACATTCATGGTAAGTACATACACTACATATAATAAATAAGTGGCCAACAATGGAAATATCACAGATTTGAAAGTGAGATAAGAAATCCGTTACGAAAATTTTGCAGACCAACGACGCCACATAAAAATTATTAAAATGATTTGATGAGATTAAGAGGGGGGTATATCATCATTTGAAAATAAAAATTATAGTATGGTTAATATAAAATAACATCCTCCAACATATGAACAAGGGGAATAGAATAATTGAAATAAAAGAGAGTACTTGAACATAAAGAGAGAGGTAAGATCCCTTACCTCGTGTCCGACTTGACTCGATCGTTCTTTAATATCCTGAATAATAAACTACAGTTAATTTATACTTTCTTAAGAACCTTTTTCATGTTGATTATTCCTTTTATATCACTTATTACCATGTTATAAACATTATGTAATCATTTAAGTTAATAATGTTAGTTTTGTCGATATTTGGTACTTGAGTAAAAAATGGACTTCTTATAATTACATGTTGTTCATGTGGTCAAAGGATAATTATATCCAGAATGATATTAATGATTTATATATCATATATATTATATATATCCATTATATACATGTATTTATAATAGTACATAACATTTATAGGTAAGAAATAAAATGCACCATTCATTGAGACGGTAAGACGTACGTACGCATGAATGCTACATTAATTTATATTTCTTATTTTAATGGATATAAAACATAATGATACATAGTTATATTGTAATTCCAGTATAATATCATATATGATATTATTAACTCCATCTTTTATACATCCCACATAAAGCATTAACGAATCAAATCACTTTGAGGGGGCGGTAGTCCGCACTTCCTCTAATGAGATTATCATATTTAGCCACTATGGAAGCCATAAAGGTTTGATATAATTGGGAATTATAGAAGAATAATGATATAATAAACATAATATATATCATATATAAATACAGTGTCATAATAATGGACACCAAGAGAGGCGGTAAGATGTAATTGAACAATCCTCGTTTCGTTAGGCGTTAGTTTTCCATCCATAGAAACATTATATTCTTCATCCATTAGATGGAGGTGTGTGTAAGTGTAGTTCGAATATTTCTTATAAAAACACCATAGTATATTGAGGGTACTGGTGTTGTTACAAAATATAGGAAATAAAAAGAGTTAAGGGTTAGAGAAGTAAAATAATAGAGACCAATTTAAGAGAAACCGTTAACTTTTATTTGGGTAACTCTCTTTGGTTTGAACCAATGGACTTCTTGAAGTGCCTTCTGCCTAAGGTAAGGCTTCTAAGAGGATGAGTGGGATGTTGAGAGAATAATTGGGCAGTGTTTGGACGATCCAAAAGGCTTGAGAGGTGTGAGGAATTGGTTAGGAGTGGTCTATTTTTATAAGGGAGAGGAGGGGCTCTTTAGGAAAGACTGAAAATATTATTTTATAATATACTTATATTCGGTTTCTAATAATCCAAAAATCATTATATTCGAAGATAAGATGAATCATGGTCGATATATAATAATACAATAAGAATTGGACATATTTTGGGTAATATTGTAAACATTATAATTTTATTTATTTAAATGATTTATTAACGAGGTCAATACTGCATAATTATTATGTCAAAAATAATTTAATTTATTTGATGTCTAAAAATTAAAAAAAATTACCATGATGTAGGAAATAGTTTTATTTTTACAATTAATATTTATATTCGAACTAATAATTTATATAACCCCTTCTAAAAATTAATTTACTAAAAGATATTTGCTTTTGTCATTTTTGTCTTTTCTTTAAGTTTATTATTCTAAATTGTCATTATCACACCCAAGTGGATCAAAGAGGTCCCAAAATCAACCCAATGATGCTAATGGTTGTAAATGACTCAAAAAATAATGTTTCGACAAGTGTTAAGGTAATTTTGAATTATTATAATATTATTTTAACCTTGAATTACCCTATTTACCTTTAAACGCGGTAAATAAAAGTCAAAAGTTACTATTCACAAAAAAAATTATTTTCATCTTAATGAACCACATTATACTTCATGATAAAAACCATGTATGTCATATTTTTTAAATTCAATTAATATAAGTGGTAAAATGTCATTTAAATGAAAATGTTAGTTTTTTAACTACTACTAAGTGGTTTCACTATTCATCAAAAATTGATGTTTTTCAGACAAATACCAAAACTTCAGACTAAGCTATATTTGATATATTTAATTCAAAATTGATTTCTATTTTTACAAATTCAAAACATAGATGTGGAATTAATTAATTTAAAATTTAATTCCCACTGTTAAAAAATAGCGTGTTTTTAAGAAACAATAACTATCAAAAGATTGATACTTGTTTATGTCCAATTTCAAAGTGAAATTAATTTCAATGAACAAAATTGGATTAAATGGTAAAAATATATTTTAATTTCACTTTAAAACCAATTAAAAAGATAATATAACCATATAAAAATTACATTAAAAGGCACTTTTGAATTAAAATACAATAATTTTCACTATTCATTAAAAAATGAAGTTTTTCGGAAAAATTCCAAAAAATTTCACAAAGTAAAATTTTATGTCCCCTTTATAATGAAGGATTATATTAGGCCATATAGAATGTATCAAGGTGACCAAAACTAGATTTAAAAAGTGTTCGCCATTAAAAGGCAATAAATAGGCCTTTTAATGAAAATTATGCTTAAAATTAGATCCATTCACTTTTTAAGCCTGTAAATTTTATTTGATTAATGTAAATATATTTAAAAAACATGTATAATCATACTGTAGTTAGTTTTGTTCATTCCCGCCAATATAACGACTAAGGGTTAACTACCGTTTAAAATAATAATATTTTATTATTAGTGTGCAACGTAAGAATCCAAAGAAACCCGTTGTTGCGTATATGGTACGCTATCGAAAATAGAAATCCCTTTAAAGTAAAATTAATATTTAATTCAAAAATAATAATAAGTATGAAAATATCTTATTCTTCATTTAGCTGGGATGTTACAATATGTGAGCAATATTTTAAATTAATCCAATAGAGTCGCACTTTCTTACTGTTAAAAGAATTTTCCAATATCTTAAACATACTACTAAATTAGGATTATTTTATCCAAAATGAAAATCATTTGATTTAATAAGTTATTCAGATGTTGACTTTGCTGGTTGAAAGATAGATATAAAAAAGATCTTCTGGAACATGTCATATTCTATGTAAGTCCTTAGTATCATGATGTAGTAAAAAGAAAAATTATGTTGCATTGTCTACTGCCGAAGTAGAGTACATTTCTAGTGGTAGTTGCTGTGCACAAATTCTGTGGATGAAACATACATTATTGGACTATGGATATCAGTTTAGACATGTATCTATAAACTGTGATAACACTTGTGAAATTAACATCACTAAAAATATCGTGTCTCACTCTAGAACCAAAAAATTGATGTAAGGAAACACTTTTTGAGAGAACATTTCAAAAAGGGTGATGTTACTATTGAATTTATAGGTACTGAACATCAATTATCTGACATATTCACCAAGCCTTTTTATTTGGATAGGTTAAGTTACATTAGGAATTATTTAGGAATGATATTCTTTTTATGTTAGAAACCTCACTGTTAGAAAACTCAATGATAGAAACCTCACCATTAGAAACATCAAAGTTAGAAACCTCACCCTTAGAAACCTCACTGTTAGAAACATCACCGTTAGAAACCTCACCGGTATGAACCCCACTATTACACCTCACCGGTATGAACCTCACTTCTATACCACACTGTTAGTGAACCTCAATGCTAAAAATACATCACCATTAGGAATCCTAACCGGTATGTGTTACCGTTAGGTTGCGCTATTTTTAAACTACTGTATCTTTAGCCACCAGAATATGTATCATCTGTACGATACTTATTATATTTTATTTATTTATTTTTCAATTCCTAAGTGATTTAATAGAAGTCTTGAACTCATCTCAATCCACCTCAAACACTTTTCCTTCAAGCCTTAGCTCCCAAATCTTTGAACCCTAAGCCACGCGATTCGTAGAATGGAAAGAGTGAAGAGACCATCAGTCTGTGAAAAGGATGATGAGGCGAATGCAAAGATATTCAAAGGAGAGACTAGTGGTGGAAGTGAAGTAAAGAAACCTACAAATCCGAATCTATTTTAAATGGATATAGTAGTAGAGAAAGAGATATGAGTAGAATGGTTGATGTATAGTAAATCGTTAGTTCTACAACTGCTGGAGGACCTGAAATGGGTAGAATGATTCTCGAATAACAATGGACTCTTTTATCTAAAGATGTTAAAGTAATTCTATGAGTTTGTTCATTTTGAAAAATCAGAATTTTAGAATTGAATGTTTTCAGTTGTGAATGGTAGGACAATATCTTTTTCCACTATTGAGTGGGCGAAGTGCCTAAACGTTCCACATGAAGGAGAGTTTAGGTATTTCTCTTAATCAGTACCTCCTACCAGTGACATCATTGAATATGAAGATGCTTTGGAAGAATTAACAGGAGATGTCACACCAAGAAAGGTAGTTTCTACAGAAATGGATGAAGAGAACTAATTAATTTTCAAGTTCATCCAACATGTGCTATGTCCAAGATGAGAGGACATTGAAAATCTGAAATACCAAGATATTTATTTGCTGCATCTGGTGAGACATGGTGTTAAGGTTAATCTGTGTAGACTGTTATTGATTCAAATTGAATCTATGACCAGGAAAAAGTCAAAAACTAATGCTCTATTATTTTAAAAGCATATCTCTAAGATGATCATGGTAAGATGTGTGGATATGTATGAGGATGAGACAATGGTTATAAAAGAAAACATATGAATTACCAAAACTATCTGTAAATACATGAAGATCAGTTGGAATCCACGGATAAGAGAATGGGTCAGTGATGATGAGATGTTGTATAATAATATTAACATTGTGGATAATCATTCTAGGCCTAAGGATGTGAGGGATATAGGTCTAGGACCGGATGAAGTGAAACCATAGTATAGTGATGATACTGATGAAGAAGATACCTCAATAGCTGATGGAAGGATTCCGGACATGACTCCAAGTACTGTTGCTGAAGTTGTATTATATGGAGAGGGAACCATCTTGGAAGAGAGAAATGAAGAATCCCCTATTGATGGGGATGACTAGCAAGCTCCAACGAATGAAGAAGAAGAAGAATTTGAGCTTGAAGCATCTGTTTCTGCTTGCTTGAGTCTTAGTCCACTTATTGGGAACTCCTCAATGCCTATAGTGGAAATTGTTGAAGTAGAGAGACCTACACCTATTCCTGAGGAGCATTCTACTATTGGAGAAATGGAAATGATTATGGAGAATTATGATGAGGAATACCTACCTGCTGAGGCTGCTATTAATGTACTTATATAGGAGAATGCACAGATTGAGGGGGAAAATCCTACCAGACATGGCAATGTTTCAGTTGCTCATGAGATTGAATACTGGGGTGAAGACCATGGTTTTGTAGTGTTTGGGTTGGACTATCCTCATTTAGAAGATGAGACACCCATCAATATACCTCATGTCTCTTATAATCACCTTTCTGAATCCTTCCCTGAGTACATAGTAAGAAAATATGATGTAAACCAGTTGAAATCTGATCTCCAGGACAGTTTTGTGGAAGAAATAAAAATAATGGAAACCACTTTAGTATCATCAATTTAGTATGGGATGAATGCATCTGTATTTGGTGTTTTGGATGAAATCAAGACCATCCAGAATCAAGTTTCATGCTTAGTAGAAGATATTGAATCTCTAAAGAGATCAATTGTATCTCTGGAGTCTTATATGAGATCCATATCTCAAGAAGACAAAGACTTGGTTTTTTTGAAGAGTGTAGTTGGAAATATGGTTTCAGTCTTTGAGGGATTTAAGACTTCCATGGAACATCATGTCAGCTCCCAGGACTCTCTTGTGAAAAATTTTATAAGTGGGATGACTAAATATTTTAAGGAAACAATAGCCTTTACTGTTGAACCTATGAGTTCTACCAATCCTTCTTTATATACTGATTAGATTCGAGCTGTGATGAGAGAAGAGATTAGACAGTCTTCTACCAGTGGCTCTGTATACCCTGCTACTTTAACACAAGTGGTGGCGACCACTAAGGATATAGGGAAAATTGTTCAGAATTTTATGAGAGAGGCCACTACTTCTCAAAAATAGGTCAACGACAAAGTGGATTTATATTTCCAATGTATCTACATTAAGAATTAGTTGAACAATAGTTTCAATATTCTGTTTGAAAACATGAAGCTTCCTCCAGTCACTCAGGCCTTCAGAGAACAAGAAAGCAAGCATAGGGAGTTGAATCTTACTCTAGATAAATTTATGGAGAATAAGGATGAATTTATTTCTGTTATGGAGAGAGGAGGAGGAATCATAATGGACATTAAGAAGATGCTGATTTCATTTCTTCATGCAGACAGTACTCTTATCATTGTACCTCCATCCCTACCTACCTCTACCCAGTCTGCCTCTATTTCTTAGATGTCTCCATCCCATGCAATCTAGAGCCTCACTCCTATGATCACCCAGTGTTCTACACAGTATACACCAGGCACTGTATCAGTATTTTAACCTCCATTGATTATCTCTAGAGTTCCTAAGCCTCCACATGCATCCACCAAACCTGAATCCTCTTTTGATCCCAAGGGAAAATCTCTTGCTGAGGAGGTGGATTGAATAGTGGCTAGGACATTTTATAGGAATCACTTGTACTCTTTTTGTTTCAATTTTTAATTTCTCTATATCTTTTTGGCAGCCAAAAATATATCTGCTCTTATTTTCTTTTACCTTCTATTACTTATCTCATCTTTTGTTTCCTACTTTTTGATAATAAAAAGGGGGTTAAATAATATAACAGCGGAGAAACAATACAAAGGGGGAGAACTAAGATCCTATGAAATGTGCATAAGAAAGGAGGAGATCTATGATATGAGGAAAAATTTTACTTTCCCTCTGGTACATTTGTTTTATAAATTTTCCGCTGGTACATTTGTTTTATAATTTCACCTATGGTATATTTGTTTTATAATTTTACCTCTAGTACATTTTTTTTATAATTTTACCTCTGATACATATGTTTTATAACTCTAGAACATTGTTTATATTGTTACCTCTGATACAATTTCATTTAATACTACATCCTCTGATACATGAATGATTATTTTGTATTATAATACCGTAAGTTGTGATTATCAAAAAGGTGGAGATTATTGACCTCACCTATTTTGATAATCTCAATTATGCTTTAATATGTTATGATATTCTCAATCATTATTTAATATATGTTTATAATCCTATATGTTATATTATGTTGAAAAAAATATCAAAATAATTATTGGAATATGTTAATCAAAGTTTATCTATGTTTATACATACTTTGAAATAATTCTAACTCAATTTGAATATGTTTTACATAGAATAGATAAGTGTTATGTCCACTAGTATGCATAAGTCCACCGGTATGCACATATCTACTGATACAGACAGAATATGTTACCGATACAAACAGATACACAGCTATTGATAAGGCTATGTACACCTGTACAGAAGTCTACTGATATGAATAAGGTCACCGATATGAATAATAGCTACAAATAGAAGAAGAGATACCAAAACAACAAGTCTACCATTATGCACAGGTGGACTGATACAGGCCTACTGGTACATAGTATACTAATAAGTAAAGGTCATGGATATACCAAGCTTCTTGTGACACAAGGTCACTGATATATAGTTACCGATACAAGCTACCGATACAAATATACAGACAGACAACTACCGATAGGAAGTCCACCGATACAAATACAATGTCCACCGATATAGAAAGACAAAGTCTATCGGTACAAGTATACTCATACAAACAGACGGTAACCATTACATAGTCCACCGACATAGATGGATACTGTTACAAAAGTTCTACCATTACAATGAAGCTACCGATAAGAGGAGCTACTGATAGAAGGAGATGCCGATAAGAGGAGCTACCAATAGAAGGAGCTACCGATAGAAGGAGCGACCGATTCAATCAGGCTATCATTACAAAGAGTAACAAATATCGATGGAAACCAGTCACTATTTCTCTAAACATTACTTCTATTTGTTTATTTAGCAATGATCATATTTTATGTTTTTAATGCACCAGCTATTAATTAATGATAATGGTTGGCATTTCAGGAATCATACCTTGTACCTATAAATTGGTAATCATTCCCATTGCTGGAGCTAATGCTATATAAGGGAACCTCGAACTACTAAAGATGTGTGGTGGTCAGTCAGTCATTCCATGCACATACGAGACAATATTCTAAAGGTACATTAGGACATACATGCATAGAATAAGAAGGAATAATACATACTGAATCCATAAAGCCTTAATATACAAGGAGAAAAGAGCTTCAACGATTTCACTTGCACTCAAGCTGATCAGATCGATCACCCGGGAACAAGAAGTCAAATACAAAAATGACACTTTGATTCATTAAAAAAACAGAGAAGGAATCAAAGCCTCATCTCCACCAATCTGAGTGGTCCAGAGCATCACTCAAAATACATATAGCATTATAAACTCATCTCTATATATTTAGCTCTATTGTATTTCATTTATTTAAATTTTGATCAGTGTGTGTGCTCTGTATTTTTAGATACACACCGTTTCATGTGCTGAATTGGAGGATTTATAAATCCTCAGTCAATCATTTATTATACACATATATCCTACTACGGATTGTGGAAGAGGTCAAGTGTGACCTGTATATCCTGTTTTCTATTATTTTGTTTTTCCCATGAAGAACTTTGGTAGAGGTCATAGGACATTTATAGTCTTTGTACTACTGTTAACCCCGATCCAGGGTGTGGATCAAAGTTTATATAAATTGTTTGAGAGGACTAAGTCTCAGCTTGAGTCAAAACCTCTTTATTAAACCTTTTGTGCTTGTTTAATTTGATTTAAACTATATTTAATATTCTGCTGCTAAGTACATTGAAATACAAATATATTTTAAATATACTATGATAGTTAAAATAGCATGTGTTTGTATTTTTTTAAAGTATTAGGTTAGTTTCAAATGTTTATTAATCTTCCGATTAGATTAACTGAGAACTAATCAATCTCTTGAGAACCTAACTGGACCTTTAATTTATCAAAAATTCAATACAATTTAGCATTTTATTTAATTTGGGGGATTTTTAATAGAAATATTTTTAACAGAAATTTTTAATTGGAACTCAATTCACCCCCCTCTTGAGTGTCCACTCTGACCAACTACAGTTACGAGGATATTACCATTCTCTCCCTCAACATTGAAATTGATAAGGAAGACTCTCAATGGACTCATGGTCTGGGTGACAAAAAGCAGAAAATATAGACTTATATTGGTGGGTCAAAACATATATCCTATGATGGTAAGATAACCAAATATCCCACATGTACAAATTATGGGAAGAAGCATCATGGAAATATCTAAAGGGAACCAAAAAATATTTCAAATGTGATGAATGGGGAATCTATAAAAGAACTGATAAAGGGACATGAATAATTACAAAAAAAAAAGGAAGAAAAGGAAGGTTCAGATCAAAACTCACCCTATAGTGTAGTGTTTCAACCGAAAGGTATATGAAATTTTTTCAAACCAATGCCATAAGCCCAGGACTTTCAATGGAAATCAAGCAAAACCTCTAAGAGAATAAGGGAATATGATATCACTATACTGAGCTGGATCCAAACAACAATGTTGAAAAATATATACACTGGTTATTCATTTAAGAATGGAGAACCTATCATTTGATTCAGGTTCTCTACATTATTTCATATCAATCACATTTATTAGAATGATTCAAACACCACCAAAAAATATTGAGGTTGAGTTATCAGTGAGAATAAATAAAGCGAAAATTATTCAATCCAATATACATAACTCCTCCTTGGTAAATTTTTGTGGGATGAAGCTCCTAGTAAATATCGTATCACTTCCTTGGGTGTGGTTTTATGCAATTTTGGGCATGGTTTTAAAACATTTATACAAATCCTACAATAACTGTCAGACAGGGAGATCTCTCTTCACATCCTGAAGCATCCTCCAATTCATTACAAGATTAAGGAGGATGATGAATCTCATTCAGAATATTCATCTCAAGTGTGGATATTACTGCCTTATGAGAAAGAATATCTAAATCAAATGATTGAGACATAAGAGATGATCGTGATCCATGAAATGTTAATCATGAGATATTAATCTAATGTATTCCTTGAAGAATATCTTTGTCATACACCTTGTTGGGAGGTTGATTTCTCAATTGAACGTATTACCAGATCATTGGAAATATCAAGACACCTTATATAATGGACATAGTGTAGATGTAAGAACTGGAGAAGTAGTTACAATTGAATATGGGCAAGGGTTTCATAAGCTCGGGTGCTTCACCATATGGTGCACCAGTCCACCTTTTCAAGATGTCAGATGGATCATTTCACCTCTAAATTTATTATTGTGAGAATAATAAAAACTAGATTAAGAACAATAATCAAGTTCCATGGATAGATGACTTCTCAATTAGATATGTGGGGCCAGTTATTTCTCAACGGTGTACCTTCGGTCGAGATATCAGTAATTAAAAGTGAAGGAAGAAGATATTAATAAGACTGCCTTTAGAATAGAGTATCGACACTATGAGTTTTTAGTAATTCCATTTGGACTCAATAATGCTCCTATAATACTCATGGACATAATGAATAGAGTAATTAGTGATTATATTAAGAAATTTATGGTAGTCTTTGTCTAGATTATTCAAATATACTTCATGAGCAAGGAGGATCATGATGCGAATTTGTAAACTGTGTTAAAGACTCTGCGAAGGGTGAAATGCTATGGAAAATACCATAAATTTGAGTTTTACATGGTGGAGGTTTCGTTATTTGTGAATGTTATCACTAGGAAAAGAATTTATTTTGATCCTTCCATGAAAAAGTAATTCCAAGAGAGGCCCATGACAACTTTTGTAATAGAGATCCATATTTTCATTAGCATAGCTAGGTATTATCGATGAATTCTGATGAACTTTTCGTGATTTCCAACCTCAATAAGCAAGATAACATGGAAGGGAGTGATGTTTGTTTGGACTCAAGAATTTGTGGAAATCTCTAAAGAGATCAAAAATAAGATTATCACTTTGCACTGCACACACTCCTGACAACTGGAGAAAATTATTTTTGTGTACGAAGATGCTTCAAATAATTTTTTGGTCTTTGTATAGATGATAAATGATAATGTAACACCCTAAGACTCAATGAAGTATAATATTTAAGAGAAAAAATATCTAACACATGATCTTGAGTTTGTGGCTTTGATATTCGTGATGAAAATCCGGAAGCATTATCTCTACGGGGAGAAGTTTGAGATATATACAAATCAAAAGTGTCTCAAATATATATTCATAAATAAAGAGATCAATATGTTATATTTAAGATGGTTATATCTCACCATGAAATATTACTTCTCAATACACTACCATCCTAGTAAGGAATATATGGTGAATGATTTTCTATGTGTAAAGAATCTTGTATCCTTATAAATGATGAGAATTGAGATGGATCCAATATTTTAGACATAAAATGCATTGACATGGGAATAATTGTGGGGGAAACATCATCAATCCTTTATGAAATGATTTCTCAGCCATCATTTATGGGGAAAATAAAGGTTAATCAAAAAAACGATGTGGAAATTCAGGAAAAATTGGAATATATCATGAATGGGATATCCATCGAGTTCAAGATAAATGATGATGTATTAATAAGATTTGGATCATGAAAAAGTGTAAATTCCAATCCAGAGATAATGAAGGATATTTATAATGACACACAAAGCACAACATTAACTATTCACACCATGATCATAATGATGTATCGAGATCTCTGGGTAACCTTTTGGTGGGACTACAAGAAAAAAAGATTGCTGAATATACATCATAGTTCCAAGTATGTAATATAGAAAATAATAAAATGAAAAAGTATAAATAATTGATGTAACTAGTATCCATACCAATATCAAAGTGGGAGAACATCACCATGGATATTTTCACTATATATCCAAATACCTCCGATAGAAACAATGTAATATGGATTATTGAGGGCCATCTTACAAAGATTGATCTCTTTATCCAAACTTGAGTGATCTTCTCACTAGATTAACTAAGATTGATATATATCAAATAATTGTTATGTAATCCCTGAGTAAAACCATTGATAAAATCGTATCGAGATCCCATATTCACCTACATGTTCTACAAAACTCTCTAATATTCTATTTACATGAATTTGAACACCGGTATTGCCTATTATTCTCAAACTGAAGGCCAATATAAGAAGACTATTCCAAGACCAAAATAAATGTTGAGAGAATGACTTATGTACATCAAATGATTATGGGGTCAAAATCAACCAATGGATGTTTTTTCCTACAAAAATAGTTTCCACTAGAGCATTCAAATAGTTCCATATGAATCCCTTTTTGGGAAAAAAGTGTATAAAATCGACATGAAGGAAGGATTTTGATGATCGTAAGATGATAGAACATGACAGGGCTCAATAAATGGTGGAAAAGGTGAAAACTAACCAGAAACACATCCTAGAAACTCTACGTCGATAAAAGAGTTTTATAGAAGTCACTAATGGGACCTAGAGTATAATGTCAAAGATATAGTTTTCCTCCACATATCTCTATGGAACAAGATCATGAGATTTGAGAAGAAATTAAAAATGAGTCCTAAGTACAACATCCCCATTATGATCCTTGATCATGTCAGCAATGTGGCTTATCTAATGGAACATACACCTAAATTGTCTCAAGAATATGATATATTCTATGAATCCCTATTAAAGAAGTACATACCAGATCTATCACATGTACTGACATCAGGGGTGATACAGGTGGAGAATGATATGTCTTACATGAATAATCCAGTGAAGATCTTGGATCATAGGGACAAATTTATGTACAATAAGACTACCCACCAAATCAATGTACTATGGTAGAACCATAAGTACAGAGAGGCATCATGGGAACCTAAGGAAGCGATGAAGGAAACGTACCGTCACAATAATGTAAAATGAAATTTCAAGGGAGGAATTTCATAAGGAGGAAAAATTTAATGACCATAAATTCAATCCATGGAAATTCCATTCTTATAATTAGGTTATATAGTGTAATCACATAGAAGACCCTTAATAAAAAATATAAAAATATTATAAATGAAGAACATACGATATATATATGCATTTCTAGAAGATAGGGATCATATACCAAAGTAGTGGTAACATAATCCTTGGAATAGTTACATTACTATTATGAATAGGAAACTTGAAAATTGAATAGTAACCTAACCAGTGAATGTATAAATAAAATTTATCCATATTATAGGTTACAATATAATATAATTATTTCATAGTATAAGTAAATAAATATTTTAAAATTTATTAATTTTGTGTTTGTATTTTTGTAATTCATTAATATATAATTACAATTTTATAACTATTTTAATAATTTAAATGAAAATTTATTTTCATAAAATATATTCATAAATTAGCCTTTTCATTTTAATAATTATAATATAATTTTATGAGACCTTATTTAATTTTCCAAGGTGATATAAAATCAATTATAATTTTAAAATCTGGACATTTCATGTAAATTATGATTTTAATTATTAGTTAAAATTCTCATATTAATGAAAATTTATTAATAAAAGGAGTTAAATTTTGAATTCTACCCATCTAAATTTTTTTTTTGAATATTTTTGGGATTTTCAGAATTACATGATTTTTTGTAAATAGTAAAATATATTAATTTATATTATGTAAACATTAAAAGTTAAATACACTAGTCATTTATTCGTGGATGATACATTCACAATTTATGAAAACTAAAATGAAATAATTATTGTATATGGTGTCAAGAATCAATATTATTTCTTGTAATCATAAAATTAATAAACCATTGAATTATGTAATGTCAAAAAATTCTCTCCTCCACTATAAATATCACCCATTACATAATGCCAAAAAACATCTCTCCTCCTAATATCCTACCCCATGTACATGATCTTCTAGTCTAAATAAAATTAAAAAAATACAATCCCTTATGGAGGTTCTGAAGAAGAAGTAATGAAGAGGTAAAACCCTCTCCCTTTTCTTTTTATTTCTCTTCAACTTCCTTTCATTTATTTTAGTCTCCCAAACTCCCCTAATCCAAAGGGTATGATAACTCTAGTAACATAAATACACTAAAATTTTGTTTTTATAATGTAATAATTCATAATAATCTATCATTCCCCCTCCTTTTTTACAAAAAATTATAACATCATCTTTGAAGTGTTAATTTATTACATTCAAAATGATGAGGTTTTCAATTTCCATTACCATCTTAAAGGCTAGTTAGTACACCATTTTTATGGATAAAATAAATAATAATATATATTTCATGTTTACTTTAATGCAAATGAATCATTTTGTACCCATTATTTTATTTTATAAAACAAAATGATTTATTTGTGATTGAAAACCACCAAAATAAACAAAAACGATTATCATGAACTGTATATCTAATGATTCAACATCATTACATACAAAAAAAATATATGAGAACAATTTAATCTTTATAAGATCATTAATAACATATATGTTCAATTATATATTACTTCACCCATAATACAATATCTTCCATACATATATTCAGGTAAACCGATCATGAAACCCAAGGAAAACAATGCCCCCAAACGATGATATTTAATATCTTAAGCCATAAAAAAGATATAAATTAAATTAAAAATGTTCTACTAAATCAATTAAATTTCGGAAATATATGTAATTATTAACTAATGAAAATAATTTTATTATATAAGATATTAAGATCTTGTGACGAACAACTTCATATGTATGGTAAGAGATTATATCTGAACCACCATTTTTCGTTCGAGTTACTCTTTCTCCCAATTTTTTTAAAAAATGAAATTATCTTTTATATTAATTTAAATATTATAAATTATTTTTATATGTTCCCAAATCATATACCAATAACCATTCATCCTTAGTTTTCATAGATATTACTGTTTTAAACGGTTCCTTACTCAGTTATTCCGGATATGAAAGCCCGATTCAATAGAGCTTCCCAAATTCATACCCATTTTAAAGTGCACTACATAATATGTTATAAGCCACCATTACATTTATAAAGTCAAACATTTTATTAAGAAAAATATCTTTGTTCAATTCTTGTTTTATAATAAATATTATGAACTTTTTGTTCATGAAATTCTCATTGAATGTTTTTGTAAACCTCAATAAAATGTTTCTTCTCATAAGTTTATTAACCACCATTTTTAAATATATTAACTACATTTTGTCATCTATTATCATGATATATTCCTATATTACATTATGAATGTCCATGTATGATTTATATCCAGTCCTTCAGGGACCCAATTGTGATAATCCCTTATGTTATTCCTTTTGAGAATATTATGATTCCCAATTCTTACCAATGGTTAACCCTTATGTATATATTTTATTCCTTATGTATGATTATTCTTGTGGCCAAAAAATATTCATGAAATTTTTTGGATGGGTGAGCCCAGATAGCAGTCCAATTTACTGGGTAAAATTTACTCTCATAATGTGTTATGTGCAACGATATTTGTGGTTATCTTTGACTTGTGCTTCGTGTTCAACAGTCCTAGAAATTATCACTAACTCATTCTCCTATATGTGCAATGAGCCTTATCTCTAACAAAAGTCATTTTTTATGTTTCTTCCACATTACTATGAATTTATGACAATATGATTTCCTATTTTAATTCCTTATATTTAATCATGTTCGATGCCTTTTTATATCATTATGTTATGCCCTCTAACCCGTTTTCTAATCTGTTTTCCTATGTTTATTCCCTCACTAAGCTTCTAGATAATCAAATTATTCATGTTATCCATATGATATCGTATTCTGATGTATGTTCTTAATGGATGTTAGGATCTTTTTATTAATATTAAATAAAATATGGTCTTATTTTGGAATCCCAATGTTTAATTTGGTACATAATCTCTAGGGCACTATATGTTACAATCCATGGATTGAAATTTTATGTTTAATTAGGCTTAAAATAATGTAATGATATGTGTACAAGTATATGATTGTTAAATATATAATGGAATCATTCATGTAAAAATAAATCAATTTTTCCAAACTTTCCATGCATGACTCGATTTGATTCTAGATATATGACCTTCAAGATGTTTTTTTTGTCTTTCCTATCTAGGACACTCTATTAGAGTCTTATTGTGGTGGACATATCACAAGTCACTAACACTTCCATTTAATCCTTCTACTTCATGAATATAACTATCATATCATGGCATTATTTTTCGTGGTTTTGGGAATGTGATAGTGAATGTGCTAGTGGTTGACATTATTTTTTGTTTTTAGTATACGATTTTATCATTTTTTTCTTTTTTTGTTCAATTTTATTTTTTTTAGTTTTGGATAAGACCTGGGATGCATATATATCATATCTGTTTTAACAAGGATTTATTTGGTTTTATGTTTTACTCTCCATGGTGGATATTTTATATTTTCCATCATTTATGCTTCCTATAATTGGGGTCAATGTGTTTTTAGGTGATGGTTGGTAGGATGTGTGTAGTGTATCAAGGATGCTATATTAATAATATTGTGTTTTATTTGTTTTGAGACTATTGGATTACTGTGTCTCATGGTGCTTATTTGGGTGTAGTAATCACTACCGATGGAGATTGGTGATGGATGTGTTTAGTGTTTCATGATTTCATTAGGTATATTGTTTCTTATGAAATGATGGATGTTGATATACTGATTAATAGAAGATCCCAAGTTTGTTGGTTGATATCCTAGATGATCAATTTCTTTAGGACATTAGGTGGAGGTGGTTTTGAGCCAACAGTTCCAGTTATCATATTTTGAAGAAATATTTCTGTTATATTGATGGTGGGTAGTTTAAAAAAACCACAATTATTCTATTGCATCCTTCCCAGTATGATCAGTCTTTATAGGTTTAATGACTATGTTTTATATAGGGTTTTTATCATTTCTATTGGAGTATGTTGTACGGTTTTCCACTATATAATGTGTTTTATTAATAAATACAATAAGTAAAGAAGGGTAAATTAATTAACAAAGTTATCTATACATGGATCAAAACAACTTCCCATATATGACATTATTGGTGTCTGTCTCGAATTTATACAACAATAAAAATCATCACCTTTCAAAATTTAATAATAAAGATAAGGACAGTATTAGAAAAATATGCCTTTACTAGAAATTAAAATTGATAATAATGAATATAAATTTCAATCCATTTTCTTTAATAATCTCTAAAAACTGAAGGGTAAATTCACTAATTATCATATTTAAAACTATAAATGATTAAAACATACTTTTGTTAGTTGTAGTTTTATTGTTGATAAAGAGGTCCTTTATTAGGGATAGTTTTATTGTTGATAAAGACGGCCTTTAGACATTTAATTTTTTGTTTTGATAAATTCCATGTAAGCATCTATAATATTCCCACATTTGAACAATACACTAAAGTTGTGAATATTTGAAGAAAATAAGAATTAATATAAAAAAAATTAATATATATATGAATTCTTTTATAAATCTCAACATTTATATAAAAAATAAATTTACATTGATTCATTCAAATTCATTAAAATTACATTTGGTATCTATGATTTTTTATAAATATTTAATATTAAAAAAACACAAAAAAATAATGTAATCTGTAGGATACTGTATCCTGGGAGAAACCCAATCCTGTAGAAATGAAGAGTTTTCATATGATTAGAAACAATGTTTAAAGTTTTAATATTAAAAAAATGAAATAATCAAAAACTACATTATAAAATAATTTAAAAATAAAAATAAAATAAAATAGAGAGAATAATACATAAATAAAAATTATTTTTTTGTATCATAAGCATATGATAATATATTTTATTTTTGGTTGTGTGGAACTTACTTTAATGTACAATATTTCACTTTTCAAAATAGAACATGCACTTGGGGTCATATTGAATACGTTATCTATCATATATACATGAAGTTAATTCCAGCACATCAAAAATAAATCATGGTTTAATTTCTAATAATATCTAAACAATATAATTAGATTTTATAATTTTGATGTATGTGATCCATTTATGGAACTAAATTTACATTTAAAAACAAAAAACATGTAGTTAGTAACACTAGTCCCACTGAGTGTCACATTGATTTGTGGTTAATTAAAATAAATAAAAAATAATTTTCTTAAATTTTGGTGTTATTATTAAATAAATTTCATGGTTTTGAATATTTTACATACTTTTTAACCAGAAATACAACTATTAAAATTAAAAAAATAAAATTTTCATATAACAATCACACCATATGTCAAATTTACATGAAGTTAATTCCTAAAGAAATTTATTTTCATCATTTCTCATTTTACTAATGCATCAAAATGATCTTATTACTTTTTATTGTTTTTTATGTGATTTGTATTTGGAACTACAAAGACACTTTTAAACTAATAAATCACTTCTAATAATAATTCTTAAAGAATGTATTGAATTGTTTTTTGGTTAATTATAAATGGTTAAAAATGTGTCAAAAGTTATTTTCCTAATGAGACATTAAAATTTGAGTTCATTTTCCTGATATGTTAGTATATTTAAACATTTTGAGCTAAAATATTATAATCATATATAATAAGAATTTTTTTATACCAAAGACACTATTTATTCAATTGTTGTGGGATAAATTTCTATGGGTCAAAATATTTTAAAACAGAATTTTATTAAATTATTCTAATAATCTTATTATAATTAATTTTTTTTGACTGTAATATTCTTGTTTCAAATAGAATTATACCTTTTAAACTATAAATACACACATTAATTCATACTGATCATATAATGTGAAAAAATCCTAAAACTCTAAAATTAACTATGGATTTTTATCTCTAATTTATCATGAAAATACAATATGTTTAATATTTTTTTGAGTATGTGATGTGCATCAAGAAATAACATGTGACTTTTCATATTGTAAGAAAAAAAATTAAACATATCATAAACACCATGTGTCTAATTTATATGATGTCAATTATTATAGGTCTTATATAATTCATAACAAGTTTTCCTACTATATCATAAAAATCTAAGAATTTTTTTTATTTTTCAGTCTGTGATAAGTGTATTGAACAAAATATCATTTCTAAATGGAAAACATGGAAGTTTAGGCATAACTAACATACTTTGTAACATTTTTATATGAAATTATATCCCTCGTGTCCAAAAATAAACAATGTGTCATACGCTAAAAGCATCATGTTAGTATGAGTTTATTTTCAATCTTTTCATTATGATTCAAAAATATATAACTAAACTTTTAGTCTTAAATATAAATCATGATTTTTTTAAAAAATTAATGTAAAATAGAATTTAAATAGAACAACCATTTAATAAATGGAAATTTAGAATTGAAAATATGACGAAAAATTCCATCTTTTTTAATGATGATATAATTACAATAATTATGAATTAAATATGAAAGTACCCCCATTGTAATTTTGATAACATTAATAGATCAATAGATTGAAATATCTATTAAAATAAATAATTTAAAAAAATTTAGTAGATTTTTTGAAAATTTCATCCTGGGATGGGATTCATAATAACTGGTTGAATGTTTTTATCAACTAAAAATTACACAATAAGATATATGATTTTTTTATTTATGAATATACCTATTTTCATATTAAATATAATTAATAATAGATATAATTGAAGGAATGCAATGATAATTAAACATTTCTATATTATAGCAAAATTCTCCTTGAAACATAATATATACAATATAATAGGACTACCATTTTTATGATGTTAAATATAGTGTACTAGAATATAGTAATGGAAAAAATGTGTTTTATTGGATATCCATAAAATAGATTCAAAAAATATATCTCTAGAGTAAATGAATTTTTTGCAATGAGAATCTAAGAGTCCTTAAAAATTAAAAATATAATAAAAATATATTTTATATTATTAGAGTCTATATATTTTCTATGAATTGAAGGAATTACAAAGATCCTATCATCTATAACTTCTTTTTCAAACAAAATAGATATGAATTTATTTTATCAAAATCAATATACAGCCACTAGAAATGTGGATTATGTGATATCAAGGTTGAATCCTCTTATTGAATAGGATTCTAACTAGTTTAGAATGTGAAATATGATACCATATGGTTACTATTACTTTATATCTTGAGTGGAACTAATGAGAAAAAATATAACAAAATATTTCATCAAAATATTTAAATGAATAAATTAAATCGTTCCAAAATATTCTAAAAATAAATCTCAATCCCATGTAACTAAAATATAACTATATAAATGAAACATTATTTAGGAATACATCAACAAAATATATTGTGGATTGATATTATATGTCTTTTAACATTATAAAAAATCACTACTAGTGCTCGAGTCCCACACTAGGCCCCATCTAATTAATCGATCCATGAAATATTGCTCTTTATTCCATGTTTAGTAATTTTTTATATATAGACCAAGAATTATATGGCCCTCTCAAGTACCAATATTTGTGGTAATCCTAATCATGTTTTGTGTAAAATTTAATATGCCAATAACAATTTTGAGGAAATTACCATTAAATAAAATGAATGAAAAATTTGATATATTAAAAATAAAATAAATAGGTGAATTAGAATGAAATATGTCAATATTGATCCTCAGGTTTCGTGGTGACACCTAGGTATGACTACACTTACTACAGATTGTGAAGGATGTCTTTGAGTACGTAACATCAATCACCCATGTGATAAAATATCTCATATCAAATCTAATATTATAAAATGACACACCATGTCCTCCATGTCCCACCCCATAATTTTTAAGAGGTTTTTACATAAGGGACTCATCCAAAATTAGAACATTTAGCATAATTTCATCATAATCAGGTCTGTATCCCATCATATAACCTCATATATCATACAAATACGGATTTTATACCCACCTTGGATCCAACATATAAAATATAGCAAGGGGTTATATCCCACTTTATAATTGTCATATATCATATTGGTGGGAGGGTGTTTCCCCACTTATCATGAAGTAACTAATTCATTATAATATCATATTATGGAATGTTTTTATATTATTAATAATGAATTAGGTGCAGCTAAAATATCTATACATCTTCTAATTCAGTGTTTTATTATTTAAAAATACCACTTATTGTTATATTAAATATATATTCATATGGTCCAATTTATATTTCTTTTAAGTACACAATAACATAAAATATTTTTTTCTCAACATCCAAATTTCAGTTCATAATTGTTATATTCTCTTCTAGATGTGTTTTTCAATCACTATTGCGAGATATCATTTTACAAGAAAATTATATAAAAAATTAAAATGATATACTATGGTTTAATTAATTAATTACTCATGATAAATGTTTACCTCCCAAATATTTCATTAAAACACTGGAAAATCCTGGAACAATTAACTCATTTTCTGATATAATATAATGTATACTGGTTTATTTAAACATGTTTGAGGTATGTTTACTTAGATTAATTTTAAATATTTTTAAATAAACTAGTTTATTTTCTTGGATTGTATAACATCCTGAGATTTTAAAAGGATTCACTCTATTCAATAGCATATAATATATTCCACATCAAGCTTAAACAAACGTCTATGTATTATTATATAAATGTGACTATTATAACCTAGATATTAAATTGGTGGGAATGAATAATATTAATGAAATTTATAAATTTATAATTTACATACTCATTGATAATGTAATAATTATTTATTTTAAAATAAGTACTATTTTTTATAAATTCATTTTATTCTTTAAAACATACATTTTTTAAAAAAGAATGGGATTTATTTCATTTTATGAGTGAATATTGTAATTATATATTTATAAAATTTATAAAATTAATTTTATATTATAAAATTAATTTTTCAAAGAAGAATTTAATATTTTAGTTTTAATGAAATTTTTGGATTTCTCAAAAAATATTGGGGTTTCAGTAATCAGTTAAAAATGCATATTATTTTAAAAATAAAATCTATTTTATATAAGTTAATCAATATAAATGTTTTATTATGTTTTTTATTTTTATACCATGTAACATAATTATTACTTAGTTATATTTCTGTAATTTAAATTATTTTTAATAATATTTATATTTTATTTTTGAAGAAGTTTATTTTTTGGTTAAAATTTTATTTTTATGAAAAGTATTTTAAAGTACATAATTTTTCTTTATTTTAATTATTTTTAACAATAAACAATGGGTTTTTCTTATAAATGAATTTTGTAGAATATATTTCAATAAATATTTATTTATTTTCATACAATGATCATTATTAGATATATAGTTAATTTAAATTCACTTTACTTAGGAAATAAACTTCTTGAAAACCCATATTTTCATCACATTTTCTGGTTTTTTGTCAAATATTTTTTCCCAATTATATAAACTGATTTTATATATTTGGAATTAAAAGATCCATATTATTTCATAAAGTCAATTATTATTTTTATTCTTAAAAATATTTCTATTTTAAAGAGAAATCTTACTATAGTGTTTGTATAATAATGAAACAAGTTAATAAAAAAAGTTAAAATAAAATAATACTTAAAAGATACATCTTTATGGTGAATTATTGTTTTAAAATCACTAAAATATAAAATATTTATATTCAAATCCTTATAGTTGGTATCTTATCTGAGTTTAGATATCATTATATATTATGATGTTTTCTTAAGTGTTTTGGATATCATCACATGGTTTACAAGTTTAATGATTATTATCAGTTAGAAGTTTTATAAAACCATTTTTTTAAAATGACGGATTTCCAATTGATAAATGATATTTTTGGAGATTGAATTTATGATGTTAATATTTTTAGGTATAATGGATTTTATGTTCAAATTGATATAGAGTTTCAAAATTTTTTGTTTTTAAATAGATAATTTTATTTCCAACATGTAATATATCATTTCATGTTTTAGTGAAATCCTTTTATAAATATTGAGCTAACAACCATTATACCCATTTAAGATTATATTATTATCACTAATATTACAAAATACTGTTCATATGAATTTGATTACTTTCCTAGTATTCAAATCACATGGAAGAAACTATTTTACTTATCTAACACCTTATTTACTCCAAATATTTTAGGGTTCATGGTATCCTTCCATTTGATTTCAAAATATCAACTTTACCAAATCTATCAGAAAAGGATAATAAACCAAGGACAATACTATTTACATACATCCATATTTATTCAATATCCCCTATACATTTGGAAACGTATGTCTCATTCCAAAACGTATGTCTCATTCAAAAATGTATGTCACTTTACCAAATCTATCAGAAAAGGATAATAAACCAAGGACATTACTATTTATCTTTCAAAAACATATATTATTTATGTTGATTCATGTTATTTGTGGAAATGGTTAGTATATATTAATGATTTTTTGGTTATGTGACATACGTTTTTGAATGAGACTTTTTGAGTAATTTATATTATTTTAATACAAATATTAAATTTAACATTGATGTATATGTGTTAAAATAGTTCTATATTTTTTGTTTTGACATTAGTATAGAGTATTTTGAAGAATTTTAAGAATAGTTATTTGTTGAATAATCTATGAGGATCTTTGGTTATTACTGGTGAATTTTTTAGATTAAAATATATTTTTAACCATATAATAGTTTAATCATTTTAGATAATTACATTATATTGTTCTAACAGTTTTGGTTTTGTTTAATTTTGAAATACATGATGAATAAATATTAATACATGTTTGGATTTTGTGATCCATAGATGTTAATTCTGATTCATCGGTTTTGGGTATTCATCTTGAATACTCATCGTTTGGAGAAAATATGATGATAAAATTATAATTTTTATGTAATTATATTTACTTATATTTAATTTAGAGGTAGTAAACTAATTCTTCAACAGTATTAAAAGAATTTTTAAGGAAAAAAATTATTCATTTACTTTTTTTACTGATAAATCTATTGTCCTGATACCTATTATAGACTTATGTTGGTCAACATTCTCATGACCATGTTCTTAATCACTATCTATCATTCCATGTGATTTAACTTCTCTCATCTATGTCTATGCATTCATACATGGAAACATAATATGTGTTATCTTATGAAATCTTCATTCTTTCCAATCTTAATTTTCAAGTGGATGTCTAATTGATCCTTTTTAGGATTTGTGATTTAAACCATTGAATTTTGAAAAGTCAAACCCATAGTATTCGATTATGAGAAAAAATTGAAAGGATGAAATTTATTTAGGGGGAGGGAATAATGTGTCATCATGATATTTAAAAGAAACACTATGTTCAGTATCATACAAGATATTAAAAATTGATCTTAAATAAAGGACTAAATATTATTATTTTCTTGTTATCATTAGAATCTAGATATAAAATTTGTCAGAACTGATATTATTAATGAAAATTTGAAATATATATATTTAATACTAGGTTATAAATTATTAATTAAATCTTTTTAAATAAATAAATTATTTTTTAATATGTCAATTTATTCATATAAAATACATTTTTCTTCAAACTAAGAATTTTATTTATTTTTATGAGTGAATGTTATAGTAATTTTTTAGAACATTAATAAATTTTTAGTATGGAATGAAATTAATTGTTTGAAATCATAATATCATGTTTTATGTTGTGAAATTTGTTGTGATTTTTCAGAAAATTGTAGGATATCACTGAATAGTGAAAATTCTAAATTTTATAAAATTATCAATTTTTCAATAAATTACATTTTTTAAAATGAATATTATGTTTTGAATTTTATTATTATTATAAGATGTATTATTCTGTTATTTTTCACCAACTTCAATTATTTTTAAAATATTTATATGTTATCATAGAATAAGTTTTTTTTGGGATCCAAACACTCGATTTCTCTAAAAACTATTTTAAATTACATAATGTTTCACTTATTTAATAAAAAAATTATAACTAATAGGGAATTCTTTAAATTAAATTTGTATATGATAGATTATTAACTATTAATATATTTTCATAAAATGATTATTATTAGTCACAAAGATAATATAATAGCATCGTTTGTATAAAAAACATGTCTTGGAAACACACTATTTCCTCACGTCTACGGGTTTTGTATTAAATTTAATCTTTCCAAATATATGAATTTAATTTGGGTAGAATTATTCTATATTTGGAATAATAATTTCAAAATTATGTAGTAATTCCATTTTAATATTTCCACATAGGAAATATACCATGGTAAATAAATGTTTCACCATAGTATATATAAAATAATGAAACGAGTTAAATTTAAAATGTGATATCAAAAAATACCTAAAAAAATAAAACATTAAATGGTTGATTGATTTGTTTCTAGACATTAAAAATACATTAAATAATAATTATCAATATAATTTTTTTGGATATAATTCCACCCAAATATGGTCGGCTTTAAATATAAATTAATAATAATTAAATAATTTAAGGCCACCCATCCTCAAGTATGAATACCACTCATCGTCACCCAATTTATCCTTTGAAAAAATGAATAAATTAAAATATATGAAAGCCCCTCTAATCCCCACTATGCCCACATCCATTTTTTATTGGCCTCACCCTAATACCAAATCCATGTTCATTAATGGATCCTTCAACGTGATGTTAATTAGGAGGTAACTTTATCAAAACACCACTCTTTATTTATTCGCTTCTTCTACATTCTCACAAATACCTTCATCAATTAATGAATAATAAATACATAATAATTTATATACAAAAATATTATATCGCTAAATTTATATATCATATGCATCCCTTATCTCATTTCCCCATATTCAATGATATGAAACCATTATTCAAATTATGGTGTTTAACTTTCTTTAAGGTCAATATAGTTTCATTTTAAATTTTGGAATTAATGGTTAACAATAAAATTTTATTATAGTTTATTACTATTTTAATAAATATATTTTATATAATTCATGTTATGGAACTATTATATAAAAAAATATTAAATTAAATGAAATTAATTTACGATGGTTGGAAAAATCACAAAAAAGAAACTAAAATGTTTTCATTAATTTTTTATCCAATGAAGTATCCTCATGTTAGAACAAATAATATGTGAGTAAATTTATACTTAATTAAGTGAATGAATACCATTTAATTAAAATTATATTTATTATTCCTATTAGAAATTGACATCCTTAATTATAATCAAGTGAAATGGCCATGAAACCATGAAAAAACGCTCTCGGAACTATACAATTCAACATCATAAGACAATGAAATGGATATAAATTAATGTAATAAAATTATAATAAATGAAATATATTTATAATATTTTATTAATTGACTAATTAATTAAAATATTTTTATTATATAGGACATAAGAGCATGTCTATTACTTTAAGACAAAGGGTAAGTGACTCTTTGACTAAAAACCTGTGTTTCAAATGTTAATAAGAATCATTTTAATTTTTTTTTTCATTTCTAGGTTTTTAAAAATACATTTTTTTAATTTATTTATACACTCATGAATGTTTTTATAACATTTTTTCATTTTTTATCATGATTCTTTGAAAATTGAATCTTTTTAATGTTTCATATAAGGAATTTACTTTAATGAAATATTTTTTAAAAGTTTACTTTTAATGAAATAAATAATATATATATATATATATTTGGAATAAATGGAATTTCCCACCATAATTTCACCATAATATTTTTAATATTACTATAAAATTATATATTATCATGTTCAATGAAATTATTTTCAAATGTAGGTGCACATTTTTTCTAAATGAGTGATTTCAAAACGAAAGGTTTACTTTCTTTAGAGAATGTTTTTATGATGAATTCATTAATGATTTTGGATCATGTTAGTTTTATTAGGAATTGTTTATGATGATATTTGGCTCCATTATATTATAATTTTGTTTTGTTCCATGGGAAACCAAGTATATACGGCTACGTTATTAACCAATAATAGGTGGTTCTGTGATAAACTAAGGATTACTGGTTAAATTATAACCTCAAATTCTTTTGGTAATTAGGATTTGTAGGTTGGGAATGATTGTTACTCTATTTGTTAGAGTGATATTAAGAATTATGTTCCAATATATTTTATATGCATGATAATGATTTTTATGGAAGATAGTTTATTTTCAAAACATATGATAATGATCTTTTTGAAAAGATGATTAATTTTTCTCAGTGAAATGGTATTTCATAAAGAAAATGTTTTATGGTTATTCACTTGGATAATTATTCCCTCTATGTATGTCCCATACTAATGTTTTTGTGTCCATCCTGTGTCATAAGATCTTTTTCATATGGTATAAAGAATAGTATGGTAAATAATAAGGTAATGATAAAAATTTAGAATCATGATCTTGGAAAGAAACGTTCTTTTATTTTGAAAAGTTTTTTTATTTGAGAAAAATGGATACTGAGTATATGTATCCAATTTTAATATATGGGTTTACATTGAATATTTTTTCCTAATTCTCTAAAACCTAAAGCTTAAAAGATTGTCAACATTTTAATATTTTGAATTCTACATTACAATCACTAGAATATAAAATGAATATGTTTTGGACCTATTATTCCGTGTATTAATTATACATCATAAAATTTATACATATTTATTCTCAATTATATAATTTTATTATCATATTTATAACAAGAAACATCTTGATTATTGATAATTTTTATGCATTTTATCATCCTTGTAATCACATTTAAATAAATTTCCCATGCATGATCACTATAATCTAAATTTCAGATATTCAATGCACATAATTTTCACTTTTCAATTCAAAAATATATTTCCTAATTCCAAAATAATTTCTACCATATTTAGATACATAAAAATTATTCCTCTTCAATTGATTTAAATGTTTTCTCTTATTTTATTTCATTATATATTAATTTTTTTTTGTGGATTAGTGCATTTTCTTAACTCTTGATGATCAATGTTTGAGTCATAATTATTTAAATAATTATTCACTGTCCTTGAATGTCATATCAATTATTCTTTAACGGATATTAAACTCTAGTGTATTGTAAAAAATAATAAAATATTTTATGCTATGAATACGTTGAAAAGTAATGTAATATAAAAATTTCAGGACAACCTCACATTGAACTACATGATATCATCTGATATTTAATTTTTTTTATTTGAGGCATCAAGATGAAAAATCACATTCAATCCCCAAAAAATATTATCATAGATAACCCATGTCATTATGAAATAACTACTGACAATATAAAAATTATATTATTCCAAATTCATTGGAAACTATAAATAAATTATAAAAAAATGCCTAGTTTAAAAAGATATCAAAATACACAATCATTGGAAACAAGAATAATGACCAAACATTGATTATTCACCAAGAAGTAGTCTATTTTAGATTTTTTTTCAATTTTTAATTAATCCAGGTTTAAGTCTAAAAAACATTTTAAATGAATCCCTAGAATAAATAATTTAATGATGAATATATGAAAAAAGTGATTATATTTTTGTAAAACTAGTTCAGAATTCGTTATAATTAGATAACGATTTCAATTCCATCAGTTTTGAGGTTCGACTGATCAAAAAATTTCTCCAAAGAAGATAATAATTTCTAGTTTCATGAGGTATTGAATTACTGTCTAATGTAACATGATTTTTTTCTCTTTTAATAAGAGGGAGAAGGTTATATGAATTCTAAAAAAATTATTGTTGAATTTACAGTCTGATGTAACACGATTTTTTTTTGGATTAGTGCATTTTTTTAACTCATGATGATCAAGTTTTGACTCATTATTATCTAAATAATTATACACTATCCTTGAAAATCATAGAAATTGTTGTTTAACTGATATTAAACTCTAGTCTAATGTAAAAAATAATTCAATATGTGATGCTATGAATTCCTTGAAAATGAATATAATATAAAAATTTTAGGACAACCTCACTTTGAACTAATTTATATCATCTGATATTTACTTTTTTTTATTTGAGGCATCAAGCTACAAAATCACATTTAATCCCCCAAAAATATTATCATAGATCACCCATGTCATTATAAAATAACTATAAACAATATAGAAATTATATTTTTTCAAATTCAATACAAAATATAAAGAAATAATAATAATAAAAATGCCCAGTTTAAAAAGATATCAAAATACAAAATCATTGGAAACAAGAATAACGACCAAACATTGATTATTCACCAAGAAGTAGTCTATTTTAATTTTTTTTTCAATTTTCAATAAATCCATGTTTAGGTGCGAAAAACAATTTAAATGAATCCCTAGTATAAATAATTTATTGATGAATATATGAAAAAAAGTGATTTTATTTTTTGTAACACTACTTCAGAATTCGTAACAATCAGATCACAATTAAAATTCCATTAGTTTTGAGGTTCAATTGATCATGAAATTTCTCCAAAGAAGATAATAAATTCTTGTTTAATTAGGGACTGAATTACGATCTGAAGTAAAATGATTTTCTAACTCTTTTAATAGGAGGGATAAGGTTATATGAATGCTAAAAAAATTTGTTGATAAATGCAACCATTATAAAATTTAAATTTTATAATTAGAAGGTAATTAATATATTATCGCTAATAATGAATTAATGACAACGAGCCTGTACCCTAGTGTTACAGGCTTCTACATGGAATCCAAATGTCCCAGGATCAAATCTGGGAAGAGACTAATTTCCGGACTATGGTAGTACTGTAGCAGCGGTGGAACTCTAGCGGTGGAGGCACTCTTGCATTGACTGTAGTGGCAGAAATACTATAGAAGGTACTGTAGCAGTCTGGTTACTGTAGTATTACTATTCACCGAGGGGCCCTTTTGGAAAAAAATGGGCATTCAAGCCTTGTATTCAGGCCACATGGCCTTGGGCCTTCGAGAAATGTAATGGGTCTCCCTCTAGCCAGTCTAAAGAGGTCTTTGCTTTAAATAATAAAATTCAGATCTGGCCCCAACCTTTTAAAAATAATAATAATGAATTCATAAAAGTACCATTATTAAGGATATTATGCTAACTGTAAATAAAAATATCATTATCATTCATAAAACATTAAACACCGATAAATATTGTTTTAATCAATGGTAAATTTTGCACTGATAAATGTGGATTTATCAGTACAATGTTTAGTACCCGTAAAAAACAAAATTGGTATATTTTAAAATGTATAAATAATATAAGTTAAATAAATTTTAAAAATATTAGAAACATGTAGATATTATTAAATAAATTAAGTAAATAAATATTAAAAATTATTAAAATTTAAAATAAAAATGAATAAATAATAAAACACAATGACAAAAAAAGATTTACAAAAAAGTATAAATTAAAAATGAATATTGAATAATTATATAAAGTTGATAATAAAATAATATTGAAATAAAAATGATAAATGTTTAATTAAATATATAAAATATAACATCCCATGAATTCATAGTATGTTATCTCTCAAAGTGTTTCAATAACTTGTGCTACACGCAACACCGAGTTCGAGAGCCACCCCGACATACCAAACTAGCCATTCAAAAATAGAGGTAATGAATAATATTTACCACATATTAAATTATATATATATCTTATATAATTTTAACATTCATCTTTTGTGTTTCATAGACATAATATTAGAAAAATTCATTTTTTATGTTAAAAGAGGTTTTAAAAAAAACAAAGTTTTTTCGCCATTTAATGGAGAACCCTTTTTAATTCCAATATTGGAATGTTTTATATATTAAAATATGTGAAATGAAATTCTTCTTTAGAAGAGGGAAAAAATTATTTTGGATTAATTTTTGGAACTTTTCTGATAATTTTTACATTTTGATGAATAGTGAAAGATAATACATTTTAATTGGAAACAACTTTTTTAATTAAAATAATTTATAGTGTTAAATTATAAATTTGAGAGGAGTAAAAATATAATTAGATTATATATTAATCATTTAATATAATTTAGGTCATTGTATGTAATTTCACATTTTAACAGAATGCAAACTAGTGTCAATCTTTTGATAGTTATTATTTCTTAAAAACACGATTTTTGTTTTAACAATAGGAATTAATTTAATATTATTTTCAGCCACTTTTGTGTATTGAATTTGGATAAATTGATTCAATATTTGGAATAAGGAGGTCTAAATTGTGTGAAGAGGTAACTTTTAATTTTATACATTATAATAATTACTTCATTAAATATTTTATTAACCATTGTTAAATGGTAAATCTGGTAAATAAATGTAAAAAATAATATTATAATAATATTAAATTACCCTAACATGTGTCTCATTCATATTTGTTGATACATTTATGACCATGGGAATCCTAGGGTCGATTTGGGACCCCATAGAGCCACTTGAGAGTGATAATGACACTTTATAATAAATAATTTAAAGTAAAGACAAAAATGACATAAACATTTATCTTTTAGTAAAACAATTTTAACATGGGGTTATATAAGTTATTGTTTCGACTATAAATACTAATTAAATTGATAAATAATATTTCCTACATAATGATATATTATTTATAATTTTTAGACATTAAATAATATATTTTATTTATGACACAATAATGATGCAGTAATTACCTTATTAATGAATGAATTAAATAAATGGTATTATAAACATTAAAACAAATATACTTTAAAAATATTGATTCCATCCTAGAATTTTATAGGTGAATACTAAATGTTAGAATTAAATCAATGTATTTTTTTCAATGTAATCAAGATTTCATGACTTTCAGAAAAACCAAATACTAAATAGTGTCCAAATTGACATAAATGGGTTTTTAAAAAACAATATTATATTATTAAATTATATAATAGTCCTAAAAATCTAATGTTATTAAAAATAACTTATATAATGATAGGTATATTAATAATTAACCACATGGGGTTCTCTTGACTTGTTATAGCATGTTTATTAACCATATAATATGTAAATACAAAGAGACATGGTAAATGTCAAACTGTTTAACTATGAGTTAAATATAAAATGAAAGGTTAATATGGTGACCTCAACCTATCTAAAATCTATTAATTGAAATTTTTTTCGACCCATCCTCACATTAGAATATAAATAAATCATTTTTAGCCCTTATAAACCGAAATTTATTTTATAATAAAATAATATTTCAAGAATCTCATAAAGTGACCCTCACCTATCTTATAAAAGGGAACTTCCCCTTCTCTTAATTTAAAACCTCCAAATCCATTTGGCTCGGCCAACCCCTACCCAAATATCCTACCAAAATCCCCCCTTCATCCTAGAGGCCTTCATTTAATCGGAAATGAAACCTAAGGATCCATTTTGATCAGATCCAAAGGAAGTACCCGAAGAAGAGAAAAATATTTCATCACATCATTCATGTTTTTTTTCTTCTTCCAGTACCTCTTTTTTGTTGATTCCATTCTAAAATAATAACTCCAGTATCTTCTATATAATGTTATTTTATTATAAAACTTTTACAACCATATTCATTATTTTATCCATCATATGAATGAAAAAGTCATCATACGTGCGTACGTATGGCCTACCGTCTCCATGTAGTGGTATAGTTTGTTATTCAAACACTTCATTAGTTGGATGGGTATAATAATGAGTATAACTGATGTAAATAATAAATTTAAATGTTAATTATTCTGTATATATTATATACCTTCCAATTACACACCATTTCACTCTCAATATAATGATATTGTCGCTCGTGCGTACATTCAGATTACTGTCTCCACGACCCGATGAGATTCATTCCCACGTTCAACATTCAACGATGACTATAAAATTGTATATTATTAAAAATAATTTAATATATTAAATAATAATGCAACTGTATATATAAATAAATTTATATATATATAAATTTTTTTGCAGATACATATATCTTTTTCACTTACATCCATTCAATATGATATGAAAACGGAAACAACGTTTATATGTACGTACGACCTACTGTCTTCATAAACAGTGCCTTCCATTTCAAATATCTGTCTATTATAAATATTTATATTCTAAATATATATGATATATAAATCAAGGTTTATATTCTGGATGTATTTAAATCTTGATCTAAATAATACGATCATGAATTACAAGTTGAAACACATACGATAAAGAAATCGATTATTACCCAAAATGGTAATTTAAAATGGAAATCATTATTAATTGGGTATTATAAAGTAATAAATGAATAATGTATGAAATTAAATATATGAATATGTTTATGGTATAATTTAATAACCTACCGTGGTCATTATATAGGAGGTTAAATGTACCCTTGACCAATGAATAGTGCATGGTAAGGGTTAATTCCACAATCTCATTAATATTTGTGATTTTTTATGTGTAAGTTTTTCATGGGAAATATTTATTATAAATGTCCATGTTTCATAAAATAGTTTTCACGGGGATTCAATTTAAGGGACTCTTTTATTAAAAAATATTTTTAAATGTTTTAATTATGTATTCTTCTAAATCATTCCCAGTAATGTCTATGATTTCAAAATGGGGTTTTAAGGATTTATTTATTTGTACATGAATGTTTTGGAAATGTTAATTCCATTCAAATGTTTCAAAGTTTTATTTGACACTTTGATTCAAAAATGTCTTTTAATATCATTCTTTCTAAATTGCGTGACTATTAAATGTTTTCATAAAAAAAAGATATTTCTCTCAAAGAGTTTTACGAATCATTTTCATTATTGTCAATAGCATTTGATGGATTTTAAACTTATCGGAATTTTATTTATAATGATACAAATCTTCCATATTTTATTGAATGTTTTGTGATATTTTTGACTATGGATGACTTATTTTTATATCATTCATGGTTTATGGTTAAAGTATTGAAATTTTCTATTCTAGTTTTAATACAAATATATTTGTTATGTTTCATTCTTTTCATATGAGGAATGTATTAGAATTAGTATGTGATGGGTGGATCCCTCTATTTCTCCTAGATGAGTCGGTAGATCTCATGAGAAATTTAGACATTTGATTGTCTAAGTTTTTTTCCAATTTGATATATGGTTTTGGCCGAGGCCTTAATCATTTTTAGATGTCTTGGCCGAGGCCTTGAAAAAATGCTTCAGAATTTCTAACATTACACATTCCCTCATTATGAAAATAATATTTATGGTACATGTGGTTATTCAACTAGTAGATTAACAATGACTATGTTTTATTATGGTATTATTTATGAAACTCATATTCCTACCATAAAGTGTTCTATTTTATTATTTGTAAAGGCTTGTGTTTATAATTATTCACCATGCCTAATGTTTATATTATCTTTAGTTGTATTTCATGCCCTTACTGAGCATTTGAGCTCACCCCATTCTTATGTTTTGTTATCCCCAGATTCCAAGAAGTGTATTATGTTCGATAAGAAGGGTTAATCTTGAGAATTAATGACATTCTCAAAGGATCATTTATATTGTGATTTATTTTATAATGTGTGATGTAACGTTCATTTATGTAATCTATTTTCCCAGACCGCTAAACTGATTGGTCTTTTGGGACATGATTTCCTTGTATCATTTAAATGTATTAAAATAATTCACCAATGATGGGTAACTGGTGTCGGGGAGTTAAAGTTGTTATCAGAGGAAGTTTAGTAATAACCGTGGAAAATAGATTGAGAAAAACTCTGATTAGAGATCATTACCCCAATATAGACTTTGAGGATTAGAATAGAAGAACTTCCAAGAATTTTAGTATGGTAGAGATTTTTCGAGTTTTCCAAGATATACATCCCTGACTTGATACGAGCAGGTAGAGGCAGTGCTGGCACAGAAGTACCTTGGAGTAAAACTCAAAAACACTGGTTTGATCTAGACTCAAACGACAACAAGTGCATGAAAATGGGCGTTGCTTCACTCTTGGTTACGACACTATTGGGGATATGCTTAGGATAATTCAAATTTTTATTACAAGAAATTACGATGAATTTAGGTGTAAATACTTCCCCAAAGAAAACATTTAATGAATATAGATTATAGGTATAATCTTTTCAATTTATTTTAGGTATTTTAAAATTTTGTAATTATGCATTGCGATTCATAAACTAAAATATTCTATGCCATTGTTTAAAAATGGTTCCTAGTAGAAGGAATGAGAATTCCATCAATACAATGATCGAAATATTAAGAAGGATCATATCTTTCATAGTATTAAGACAACATTTAAAAGGGAAATAGTCTCCCTTGTATTATCATGATATAAATAAATAGTATCATGTGTTAATAAGATATTTAAAAAATTATCTAAGTACTATGGATTTGAAGGGAAGAACAAGGAAAAAAAGATGGAAGATAGAAAAATGGATAAATATAAGAGGGGAAATTAGTAACTTCCCATATGCGATAACTGGGGAAAGAATCACCTTGGTAAATTCTTGAAGGTAATGAGAGTTTTTTATAATTGTGTATAAAAAGGACACCATATATGTGATTGAAAGGGTATAAAAAGGTTTCAAATGTACAAAGATTCATATATAAGGAGTTGGGACACTAGCAGAATCAATGTCCAAATCTTCAGAGAACTCCCCAAAAGCTTCCATTGGATAATAATTAAATTATGATACTACCGAAGATGAAGATAAATGACTAGAGTTCTTATGTAGTTATTAATGTATTGTGTCATATGAGTATTTTATTAATAATGTACATGTTATAAGAATTATATAGTATATAAAGACTGTACATCAGAACTATTTCATTAAGGATTTGATATTGTATGGTACCAAGTAAAGTGACACAGTTTCAGGTTAATCTTGTTGGAAAATACATGGTTGAAGGAAAGGTATACCCTAATATGGTTTGTATATAGAGGTAGTGATTTTTGAATAATAGATGAGAGATTTGGATAAATTATACTGGATACTCCTCACTAACTTAGAACTGATTAATGTTTTGTCTATTCCATCATTGTTGGAATATTCAAAAATTTTGGATATAAGGAATATATATACCATTCTATAAATAATAAGGGAGAATGAATGTAATAAATAAGGTTTTACAATAATTCAGGGTGTTGAAATGTTTTAAAAGAATACATGATGAAGGTATTAATATGTTATTACGTGGCAAAAGAGATCTTCATTTTGTTTACCTTCCTTATAAATTTTAGACTGTGAGTTTGGACAGAAGTAATTTGGGTAATTATAAAGGTTGAAATAGATTAAGTTGGACGTTGGATATTATTATTATGGTTAAATAATTTCTTAATATTATTTTTGGATTGTTATAAAAAGGAAAACATGGACTTTGGGCGACAACCCCTCACGTTCAGCATGGGCATGAGACATGGACCTGAAACCGAATAGAGACATGGGTGTATCACCTACTACTGGTCTACGTGACATCCTAGTTTGTATAGTTTTGTTTTTTTAAATGGTCTAAGAGATAAATTAAAAATTCATTTTTCTATAACCCTATATGATTAGGATTAATAATTTTTTTTAAATCTTTTATCTTTTTGAGTGAAAGATGAGTTTGTTGTAGGAATTAGTTGAAGGATAAAACTCTACTTGTCAAGAATATTTTTTTCCCACTTATTCTATGAAAAAATTATTTCTCAAACTATATGGAAGGGATTATAAAACCAAAAATGTTTTAACGTAATAACTTATTATTTTTTTATCAAACGATATTTTAAATCATCACAGATTGTTGTCTTTGAGGTGCTCAATTTTACACTTGTTTTTGATTGGTGACCCCAATCACTCCATATAAATATTTATTTTTTTACTCAAATTATCTATCTTAAATTTTCACTAATATTCTCCTAATCGAGATCATAATATGGTGGTGACATTTTCATTTCCCTTTACCTCTTATTAGGACTAAATATTATTAAACCAATATTTGATGTGGGTTCTACACAAATGTATTTTTCTATTTATAAACTTTTATTTTCGATTTTTTTTTTCAATTTTGACGATGCAATTTATTGAGGGAGGTGAGAATGTAACACCAAAAGATTTCATAATATGTTATCTCTTGAACGTATTTCAATAACTTCCGCTACACGCAATACCGTGTTTTGGCGCACAATGACTTACCAAACCTACAGTTCAAAAAAAGTGGTTATTAATATTATTAACCACATTTAATATTTTTTATATATCATATCTAATTTTTAAATT
The DNA here is from genome assembly GCA_963277665.1 of Viscum album. Taxonomy (NCBI): domain Eukaryota; kingdom Viridiplantae; phylum Streptophyta; class Magnoliopsida; order Santalales; family Viscaceae; genus Viscum; species Viscum album. Next base: position 1,367,294,533 of record OY728131.1, on the reverse strand, counting down.
CATATTTTGTGTTTCATAGACATAATATATGAAAAATTCTATCATTATGATAAAAGAGGTAATTTTCAAAAAAAGTAGTATTTCTGGCATTTTATGGAGAATGCTTTTTAAATCCAATATTTGAAAATTAAATATTATATTTAGAGAAATTAAATTCTTCTTTATAATAGCGACATATAAATTTAATTTGGATACATTTTTGGTACATTTTTGAAAACATTCATATTTTGATGAATAATGAAAAATAATAAATTTTATTTAGAAACAACTATTTTAATAGAAATAATTTATATTGATAAATTATACATTTGAGTGGTTATAAAGTATAATTATATCATATTTCTGTCATTTAATATAATTTATGTCATTTTATGGAATTTCACATTTATACTGAACATAAACAAATGTCAATATTTTGATCGTTATTATTTCTCAAAAACATGTTTTTTTATTTTGTCAACATGAATTAATTTTAAATTAATTTCTGCCACTTCTGTGTGTTGAATTTGGAAAAATGGACTCCATATTTTAAATCAGGATGTCCAAATTATGTAAATTAGTACCTTTTATTTTTATACATTTTGAATAGTTACTTCGGAAATTATTTCATTTACCATGGTTAAAGGGTAAATCCGGTAAATAAGGGTAAAAATAATATTATAATAACATTAAATTACACTAACATGTTTCTTATTATTATTTCTTGATACATGTCCGACCATGGGCATCGTTGGGTCGATTTTGGGTCCCCATGGAGCCTCTTGAGAGTGATAATGACACTTAATATTAATTAATTTAATGTAAAGACAAAAAATACATAATCATAAATATGTTAGTAAAAAATTTTTTACATCTTTTAAAATAAGTTATCATTTACACTATAAATACACATTATAAAGATAAAACTATTTCCTAAATAATTATATTTTATTTATAATTTTTATACATTAAATTATTAAATTTATTTATGACACAATGATGATATTGTAATTATCTTATTGATGAATGTATCAAATAAATGGTATTGTAAATATTAAAAAATATATAATTGCAATGTTTTGATTCCATAAATTAATTTAATAGGTTAATATGATGTGTTTTTAATTATTCAATTTATTGGGATTGAAGTAATAATGTTTTTATTCCTTTCACAAAAACTAAATACTAAATAGTGTCAAAATTGACATAAATGAGTTTTTAAAACAAATATTAAATTATTAAATTATATAATAATCTTAAAAATCCAAGGTTCTTCAAAAGAACATATATATTGATAGGTATGTTAATAATGAAATAGCTGAGGCACTCTTGTCTTGTTATATAATGGTTATTAACCATATAATATTAAAATACAAAGATAAATGGTAAATGTCAAACTATTTAACTAAGAGTTAAATAAAAAATATTGGGTTAATATGGTAAAATAAACCTATCTAAAACCTATTGGTTGAGATTATTTCAACCCATCCCCATCTTATCCTATAAAAAATCATTTTTTAGCCAATTAGAAACTGAAAATGATTTTATTATAAAATAATATTTAAATTTTTTTCTAAAGTGACCCTCACACATGTTATAAAAGGTTACTTCCCCTTATCATAATTTCACACCTCCAAATCCATTTGGATTGTCCAAAACTCAGAAAAATATACTCACAACTTTCCTACCTTCATCCTTTATTCCTTCTATTGGTCATAAACCCATCCTATGAAGCCCTTTTGATCAAATCAAAAGGAAGAACCTGAAGAAGAGGTAAATATTTCATCACCACATTCATGTTCTTTTCTTCTTCCACTTCCTCTGTCTTGGATGTTTCCATTCTAAAATAATAAATCCAGTATCTTATATATAATGTGATTTTCATATAAAAATGTTACAACCATATTCATTATTATATTCATCATTTGAATGAAAAAGTCCTTATACGTGCATAGGTATGGGTTACCATCTCCACGTCGTGGTGTAGTTTGTTATTCAAACACTTTACTATTTGGATGGGTATGATAATTAGTATAACTGACGTAAATAGTAAATATAACAAGTTAATTATTCTTTATATATGATATACAATCAAATTACAAACTATTTCACCATCAATATAATGATATTGTCTCTCGTGTGTACGTACGGCTTATCGTCTCCACGATGCGATGAGAGTCATTCCCACGTTTGCCATGGAATAATGATTATAAAAATATATATTATTAATAAGAATGTAATATAAGACAAAATAATGCTACTGGATATATATATATATATATATATATATATTTATGTACTCATATATATCTTATTTACTTTCTTCCGTTCAATATGATATGAAAACGGAAACCGTGTTTATGCGTACGTACGACCTACCACATCCATAAACGGTGACTTCCATTTAACATATCTATCTATTATAAATATTTTTATTCTAAATATATATGATATATAAGTCAAATATTATATTATGGAAGTATTTAAATCATGATCTAAAAGATACGATCAAGAATAACCAGTTAAAACACGTACAATAAATAAATCGGTAATTTCCAATAATGATAATTTAAAATAGAAATCATTATTAAATGCGTAGTATAATGTTATAAATGAATAATGTATGATATAAAATATATGAATATGGTCCTGGTATTATTTAATAACATACTGTGGTCATTATATTCGAGGTTAAATGTACCCTCGACTAAAAGAGAGTGCAAGGTAAGGGCTAATTAATCAATCTCATTATTATTCGAGATTTTTTATGGGTAATTTTTTACTAAGATATATTTATTATCCATGTACATGATTCATAAAAGAGTTTTTAAAGGGTTTATTTTTAAGGGGAAAATTTATTAAAACATCATTTTAAATGTTTTAAATATTTATTCATCTAAATCATTCTCATTAATATCGATTTTTTCAAAATGGATTTTCAAGGATTTATTTATATGGACATGAATGTTTTTGAAATTTTAATTCCATTCAACAGTTTTAATGTGGTATATGACATATTGATTCCAAAATGACTTTAAATTTCTTCCTTTTTAAATTGTGTGACTTTCAAATGTTTTCAGGAAGAAGGGATATTTCTATCAAATAGTTTTTCAAATCATTTTCATCTATGTCAAAATTCATTGACTGATTATAATCTTTTTGGATGTAGATTTATTACGATACAAATATTACATATTGTATTGACGGTTTTGTGATATGTTTGACTGTGGATGGGTTATTTTTATATCATTCATGGTTTATGGTTAATGTATTGACATTTCGTCAGCTAGTTTTAAAACAAATGTTTATGTTATGGTTCATCCATTTCGTATGAGGTATGTATTGGATTTAGTATGTGATAGGTGGAGCCCACTATAGCTCCTTGAGGCATCGATAAGTCTCATGATACATTTAGACATGGAATTGGCCAAGAATTTCCCAATTTGATATATGGTTTTTGCCGAGGCCTTAATCTTTTTTAGACATCTTGGATGAGGCCTTGACAAAATGATTCAGAATGTTTGGCATTATACATTCCGTCATTGTGAATATAATATTGATGTTTCATTTGGTTTTTAGACTAGTAGAATACACACAACTATGTTTTATTATGAAATTATTTACTCATCTCACATTCCTACCATAATGTGTTCATGATTATGATTTGTAAAGGCATGTGTTTTAAATAATTCTTCATGCTTATTGTTTATGTTATATTCTGTTGTATTGCTTACCCTTACTGAGCATTTGAACTCAACCCTTTCTGAATGTTTTATTTTCCGAGGATTCAAAGAAGTGTTTTATGTTTGATAAGAAGGGTTAATCTAGGGGATTAGTGACATTCTTAAAGGATCATTTATGTTTTTTTCTAATGTGTAATGTAGTGTTCATGTGTGTAATTTATTTTCCAAGACTACTAAATTGACTAGTCTTTCGGGACATGATTTCATAGTATCATGCCAATGTATTAAAATAATTCACCGAATATGGATAACTGGGTTTGGGGAATTACATAAAAACTATTTAAAAATAAAAAAATATAATTATATAAATAATGAATTGAATTAAATAAATTACAATAGTTGTAAATTATTTAATATTAAAAATTAATAAATTTATAAACTATTAAATTTAATATTTATTATGAACTATCAAATATTATTAATTAAATCAATATTATAATTGAATAAAAGGAACAAATGAAAAATACAATAAAAAATTATATTAATTATTTAACTAGAAAAAATATAAAAAAAGGAATTAGAAATTTAAAATGAATAAATAATAAAGAATATCGAAAATTTAAAAAATTTATCAGAATTTAATAACTCAAAAAATTCATAGTATGTTAATTCTATATTTTATTTGAAAACTAATTTTATTTAAATATCCTGAATAATATATGAAATCTTCTTTTGTCTTAAAATAAATTAAGAATTAACATTCTAACAATATTATATTATATATATTTATATTTTAAAATCATTAGAACAATGTTTCATTATGTAGAGGATTATTTTCAATAAATTACTTATTAATATTAAATTAGTTATTAATTAGATTTAAATTAATAATATATTATTTTAATTTTTGAATATAAGATATTTTATATGTATTTAAAATAATGACATATTCTTTTTTATCAATTAATTGTAAAATTTAAATTTGGACATATAATCCATAATACAGTATTAGTTATAAATGCGTCATATTTAATTTATGAATTTTAATTACTACATTTATATATAGTTCTAATTGGTAATGTTTAGATATATTATTATTTATAATTAAATTTTTATATATGTATTGATATTATAAAAAAATAATTACTATATAATATTGATAGATAATAATATTATTTATTTTAATAAATAAATATTATTGAAATATATCTTTATTTATATATATATAATAATATTCAGAAATAATATCATCTATACATCCAAAATGTTATGAAATATATTACTTAATTAAATATAAATAATAAATAATAAATTATTATAATAAATAAACTTTTCAACTGTAAAATTATAATAAATTTAAATTAAATGTTATTTTATGAATTTATTTAATGATTAAATGTTTCCTTTTTTCAATTTTCAATGTATAAACATGTTAATCTATCTTTACATATATGTATGTGTGTTTTTTTGTGTGTTATTGAAGAACCTAAATACATGTCTGTGTAGGTGGTATCAAAACATACAAGTGTATATATAACTATATAAAATACATATAATATGAATTTTATATTAATTTATATATAAAATAAACAAAAAATTATTAACAATATAAAAAAAATCGTATATTAGTTAATGTTTACATATAAACGTTAATAAATTCAAATTATATAAATTTATATAATTAAAATAAATTTAAAAATGAAAAAACTAATAATTATAAATTATAGTTAAATATTATAATTTATCTTTTAAAAAATATTATTATTTACATGAATGAATAAATATTTTCTTCTAGATAAACACTTATAATTATGTTTTCTAAATATTTTGTTTGTGATTTATTTAAATTCACAATATTTTCCATACATTATTCTAGTTAAAATTAAAAATTAAAAATTATTATGAATTTCCTTTTAATTTTTTCCTATTTAATATTTTTGTATACAAATTAAATATTTCAAATAAATTATAAAATAAATATTCAAGTCTATAATTATTATGAAAACATGTATGTATATAAATGTATATTTCTATAGAATTAGGTTAATTGTATTGGAATAACATTATACTTCAATATCATAAAGGCTGATATATATATATATAATAAAAACAATATATTTAAATATGAACAATATCTATATGATCAATTTTTTTATAAATAATGTTCATTTTTATAATTTTTTATACATTACTATTATCGGGTTCATTATAGTATAAAATAATACTGATAATTATATATATATATATTAAAACTATTTATACAAATTATATATATATATATATATTAATACTTATATCATAATGTGTATGAATGTGTGTGTGTTTATGATTATATAAATATGAAATGACCCAATTTTATAGATCTCTCCCTTTGTGTTTTCTATTGGATTTACGGTGTTGAGAGGGAGGTCAAATGAGTAAGTGAAGCTACATAATTTTTTAGCAGTTTTAAGGAAAAAATGATGTTATAGTCGATGTGGTACTGGCCATTTTGGAGCTCTCCTAGAGCCATAAGCATTAGGATGGATCTTTTGGATGTTTTTATGCATTGGGTACGGTGTTCGGGTTGTGTGGTGGTCGGTCAACCAAAATGAGTGAAACGGATTGGGTATCCATTTTGGTAGATATTTTTTTCTTTGGGGTTTTACCTATTGGAAATTGGAATTGATTAAACACCATGTTTTTATACATAGTTCTTGTTGAGGGATTCTTGAGGAATTTTTTTTGAGGAAAATCCACGGAATTTGGCTCCATTGTAATGTGTCGTTATGGTGAGGTTGAGTGTGTGAGGGGGGAGGAAATGGTGACTGGGGTCTCACTATATTGATGACGTTAGCATAGTGAGTTAAAAATCATGGGTTTTTTCCCTATACCTAGGCGAAGTCCATGGTGGCTTTCAATTCTTCATAAATTTATTATACCACCCCATGGTATAATATGAGGTCAAATTCAATAATTTAAAATTTCATATAAAATTATCATTTTATTTGGGAAGATATGTTGTTCAAAATGTTGGGAAATTGACAACTTCCATTGATTGAAGGCACCACATGCTTAGTTGGAGTAATTATGATATCATGGATTTATTCCAATATTCATCAATAAATAAATTGTAAACTTACCATAATTTTATATTTTTTATTCTTCTCTAGAAACATTGAACACCCTATCCCTCTCTCCACTATCAAACCACAAACTTTGAGTGTCTAAACACCTTGGATCATCATATCATTGTGTTGCAGATCAATGTAATATATCTTATTCTCCACTAAACATTCTCATTATTATATTTCTACTTATAGGTTCAATATAGAGATTTTACTCTTATTAGGGGTTGATAATTTGGATGCAACTCATGATTGTTTGTTGTTCTACGTATCGTGTGTTGTTTTCATCTATTTAGCGTTTGATAATTCTCTATCCATTCTTAATAGAAGAAAATTGAAATTATAATCATGTATGTGAATTAATTACTTCTCCTTATTTATCTAAATGTTTGATAGTATCATACATTATCTTCTATGGGTAATTATTTTATCAAAATATAATTAAACTGAATTGAATGTAAAATTGAAATTCAGTCATTATTATCTCTTTTAATTTTATTAAAATTATTGATTTCCTAAAAAATATTCTATCTATTTTCAATAGATAGTTTTCTTTAGTATGGTTTATATAGTCTAAAAATAATAAATTAATTAATTTTAGAGATATGAAAGTAATTTTAGAAGGGTATTTAAAATTTAAAATCGTTCATCATTAAAATAAAAGAAATATAGAATTTATGTATAAAGAATGATTTATTATTATTCATTGATAATGATATATAATTATTAATTTTTTTTAATTATATTCAAATTATTCATAATGAATTGGATAATTTAATATTATAAAGAAATATTTATTTAGGGATATTACTTTTTAAGAACCGGTGATAATATTGTTATTTATTTAAGACGTGTAAGAATTAGTATGATGGCCTTTTTATCCTATGAACTTGTGTATTAAAGATTTTTCATCTCCATGAATTTATTCATTACTACAGTCTATCCGTGATATTATTTTTTGATTAATTTTAAAGGTAAGTATATTTAGTGATGAATGGGATGGTTTTCTGTAACACCCGAATATTTTTTACTATGTCATTTAAAAAAATAACCTGATTTATATCTTACATTTTAAAGAAAACAAAAATTAATTATTAAATAACTATTAAATTGTTAGTTATTAATAAGAATAAATAAAATATTAAAATATATTTTTCCATTTTTTATAAAATTAATTCATTGGATTCCAATTAATTAAAACCCCATTGAACGTAAAGGATATTTGTTTACAGAAATAAATCCTTTATACCTATAATGTAATTTTATAACATAAATTAAATTTTACACACTTACTGAAATATAATAATTTAATTTTTTTATATATTGAATAGAATTTTTTTTAAATTCATATAATATGTTTTATGAGATAAGAATAGGAATAAATTCAATTATAAACACAAAATATATATTTTTCAAAAAGACAATTATTCCTCTTTTTAATTCAACACCTATATTAAACAAAATTACTATTATAAATATTTTTTTCAAAATATATTTAATATCCTAAATAAGAAATATCATAATTCTTTTAGAGTGAATTTTTTATATTTTTCTGAGATGATTCATGTTTTGATGAATATTGAACAATACTGAATTACAACTGAAAACTAACTTTTCAAATAAATAATTTACAATGGTAAATTATATTTTATATTTTTTATAATTCAAAATATCTCATTTATAAAACCATTAATCCTATTTAGGTATTTTTATCATTTTTATTTTTCTTTTTGATATAAAAATATTTCAATGTTTTGAACATTTTCTATTAACAAATATGCTCTATCATCTCACATGTAGAATTAATTTTAAATCTCATTTTATCAATTCCATGAAGTTCATTCGGAAAATTTTATTAAATAATTTGGTTAATATAATCCAAATTAGTTTTCAAGGTCATTATCAATTTCAGGCATAAATAAACAATCATGGTAAAAAATATTTACTATTGTATATGTAAAATAATATAATTGGTTAACATAAAATGGTTAAAGATTAAAATAAATAAAAACAAAGAAATTATATGGTAGGATGAAGTGTTTACATAACCTAAATATAATTTAAATCATTAATTTTCATTGATATTTTTTTTGGAATTAATTCCTCCCTAAAATGGTTTTGTTTAAAAACAAATTAATCATTATTTAACAACATAAAACCACCCTCCCCAAGTATAAATACCACAACATCACAACCACCATTCTCCTCAAAATCCATGAATATCCTAAAATCTATTACAAACCCTCTCTTACCCACTTTCCTCATGTCCCTGTCTTGATGGTCTCACAAAAAGTCTAATTCCATGGACATTAAGTGATCCTTAAAGGAGGTGATATTAAAGATATAATTTTCCTAAACCAACACTCTTATTTTATTTTCTTTTTCAAATGTCACTTCATCTACTTCAGAAATAAATAATAACATTTTTATTGATTTTTTAAAAATATCAAAAAACATCAAAAAACAACAAACAAAAGAAACTTCATGGAAGTACAAAGTAGTGGAGCCCCAGCGCATCATTAATAACAAAAATATTGCCTCCTGATAGAAAATAACCTGTGTTAAGGAAGAATGATAAGATTTGAGTTGGAGAAGCTTGAGGCTACAAGATATATGCAACCTTATCCTTTATCTCCATGTGAGGGTGGTCTCTGTGTGAACTTCCAAGAGATGTTTTCACTTATGAAGATAATTTTCTATATTCCACGGGAAACTACGACTTTCAGTGACTGCTTTATAGAAGATCATGGCGTCTGTTTCCACTGCCTTGAAATTTAAATTTCATTGCATACATTACTCCAACCCCATTACCATAGCCTTTTCCATGGCCTAAATAGAATCACATGTGACGTAAAAGGATGTGAAAAAAGCTACTACATAGCCCCTTTGATCCGGAATAACACCTCCACCCCTCATTTCCCTCCTTAGAAGGGAGCCTTCAGTGTTGTGTTTTAACATAGTTCTTTAGGGATGCCAATGTACCCAATTCCATTGACCCCTCCTCCCTGTATGGTTATGTGACCTTGGGTTGAAAGCCCATACTTACAGAGTACCATGGAACTCAATACAAATGCCAGACAAATCCATCAATGTGTTCTTCATCTTGAAAAAAATACTGTTGTTGGTGTCACATATGTATCTGTGTCAACCATCATTCTTGGATTTCTAGAAGATCCAACTACATGAAAAAAAGATTATCTCCCGACCATTCTACTCTGGTCTATGCTTTCCAACACCAGTAAGGCCCCGATTGAAAATGTCTCCTAAATCATTCCTTGTTCATGCAACCGAGAGAAAACTCCATATTCCATCTATGTCCATAATTCCCATTCACTGTCAATGAAAAGGTTCTTCAATATTTCCTATTTTGTATTTTTTCAACAACAGTATCTATGTTCCATGAAAACCCTCATACGTAAGATATTATCATCATTGGGCATCACATTATTCATAACACGCCACATTTGAATGAAAAATTTGGGAGAAATCCCCATGCACCACAGCATATCCCCACACCGATCGCCCATGATCGAGTCCCTCCTTATGTAGGAATATGCCTTGATTGAGAACTCACATGATGATGAGTCTGTGAATATAATTCTTTCCCCTGCATTAGTGAGGGAATTATCATTGAAAATGTTGTGTTGATTATTATCATGAATGGCATGAATGAAGCCTGGGTGACTACACGCATCACTGAAGGACAAATCTAGTGTGGGGAAACTTGGAAACCACAACCTTCCTCCCCCTAATCCTGATGGCATATGTTCACATCCCCTCTCACCATAAACCACCTAGCATGAGGCTACAAGACCTCTGTTTATGGGTAAATAAGCTTCCAAATCCCCGACTGCCGAGATAGATACAACACCATTTCAAGACCCTATTTATCTTTCATAATCATTCCCCCAAGAGAGCTTCCTTCCATAGCCTCCCATGGACGTTTTCCATGCATCCCTTGCATGGTCGAGGAGATACTCAGTATATTGATTCCTCCATCAACAATAGGCCTTGTAGGTCGCTTCCCTACTGCTCAGTGATGTTTTCCTACCAGCATTCCATCCTATATAATGGAAACCATGACCCTCTCCATGTTATAAACCACACTTTTGGGGACCTTCATGGTGGATAGGAGATGCATAGGGATAGAAACCAAGATTATATTTACAAGGGTAATGCAACCTCTAAAAGAAAGAAGACCGTTTTTCTAGTTTATGATGTGTATCGTAACCTTGCCCACAATCTCTTTAAAGTGATGAACACAAAGTGTGTATGGAATGACTAGATCTCCAAGAGACTCCATGGGAATTTACCCTCTCCTCATAATTTAGGTGTAATCCAGTTCCCTTTCCTTTCTATCTGAGATTACTTTAGAGTAATAATATACTCTTTTCTCTCTATTTATCACATAATCACTCAATTTACAATATTCCTCATGAAGCACATTAATTCCAACCAATGATCTTATTCTACCATTAATGAACATTATAGTGTCTTCTGTGAACATCCATTGAGATATTATCTCAATAACATTCATATCCTGATAAGGATTTAATTTTCTTATATGCATACCCTTCTTTATATAGTAGATAAGAACATTTTGAGATAGAATAAATAAAGTGGGAGATAGAGGGTCCCATTGCCAAAGAACTTTGCAGGCCTTGAAGAAGCCAAAATAATTACCTAGAAATGATATGGAAATCCATACTAAGCTAATGCAATGGAAGAGAAGGTCATGAGTCCAATTTGGGAAAACCGTGTTGCCCAAAACCATTAATATAAACCCCCATTCCATCTTATCGTATTCCATTCCCACGTCTAATTTATTTGAGAGATTATTCCCTATGATATTATTGTTAATCCCCCTTATTATTTATTTCACCACTACAATCACACCCTGAATTGATCTCCCTTTGATGAATCTGTTTTGTGCTACTTCCATCCATGTATTTAAGTGGGACGCTAATCTTTTGTCAAAATAATTGTCCTGATATAAAAAATGATATATTTTCCAATTTAACTTTACACAACATCATTAATATCATTTCATTTCTGTTCTTTTATTGTATTTACATTTGAAAATAAGATCTATAATTATACACAAATGAACCAACCAAGAAAACCATAAAATGAAAGCTGAAAAAAAAAACAATTAAAATCATGAAATATTAAAAATTAATGTATATAAAGATATTATAAAAATATCATTTGAGATATTATAAATACTATTATTGAAATGATATTAATTAATAGAAATATTTAATCCTTTTATATTGGAGGTTAATGTCTAAAAAAGATAACTGTGAGGGAAGTGTTTCTTGACACATTTCTCTTCTGCAATATATATGCCTTATTTTTCTCTTATTTCTTATATGTAGTGAATATTCTTCCCTTTCAAATATAATATTATGAATCTCATTATATTAATGTTATTAAATGAATGATTATTTTATTATTACATGTTAGTGTTATACGATTTGACTAATTAGAATGTGGAATGGGAATTTTAAACTAATTTAAATTCGATGGGTTAATCATCCTCTTCGTTGATTATGTTAAGATATGATTATTTGTGGTATGAATTTTGAATATCTTATGTTGAACTTATAGGTTTTTAGTACTCATAGTAAATAAACAAAATTGATTAATTTTGTTAATTCCCACTTCAATGATATGATATTAATATTAAATTTTCTAATAAAAACAACTTTTGTAATTTTTACCTTAAAACTATATTTTAATTCCCTGCCCATGTTTTATAAAATTACATTCAATTTATTTAGTATTTGATTTTTCTTAACTTATTATTACTCATGTCTGAATTTAAAAAAATGTTTTTATGCAACCTTTTTTTCATTTTCTAAATAACTATCAGTGTGACTTTGCTAACAAAATATGAATTTAATTTTATTTAATATATATATAATGAGAATATTTTTTAAACATCATGATTCATTAATAACATTAATAATCCTGTTAAATAATAGAACATTTTTCTATTGAAATTATTTTCTTTTATAAATGCGCAACATTTTTTAAAAATTTTTTTAAAATAGAAATGATATTTTACATAAGAATTATTCCAAGCGATCTTTCGTAATTATTTTCCATTTAAGATAACATTACATTATTTTAAATATTATTTTCTGAGGATATTATGGAAAAATACAACTATAATTATTTTAATTATTTTATTATTTTTGTGATGGAATGATATTTTTGAATCCTATTTCCTTTCCATGGGGTTATCATATAATGGAATGTTTATGAATCCAATTTCCATACATGTGTGCTGATGTAATGAATTATTTATTTTATTGTGGAAGAAATATATATGATTTTAGTTATTTGATGGGTGGGACCTATATCATACTCCAACTCATTATAGATTGATTAACGTTCTACTAGATAATATGGGTATATGAGTAGTAATCTGATGCCCGCAATAACAGGTTACATGGGAAGTCATAATATGCATGCAAGAAAATGGTACATCGGAAGTCCAAAAAATGCAACAAGTGGGTACATGAGATCTCATCCTAATCCTAAAACTAAATGGTACATGGGAGTTAATCCCAAATCCGAAATCAGAAATGAGGGTGAATAGGCCAAGGCTAACATGTCATGAATTTCACGATTGGTAGCCTTGTCATATAATTTTATAAGCATATGTGTATGACAAAAAATGACATTTTTATAATCTTATGGACCATGTTCTTTGATTATCATATTATTAATGTATTCTGAACTTTCAATCTCTAATTTTTATTATTCAAGATTATGATCTTTGAAGAGATGGTTATGGTTTTTAAATGTTATGGTTGTGTTATGATACCCTTTTGATCATGTTATTCTTACATATCTCAGATGTATACCGTTACTGAGAATATGATCTCATCATTATAGTGTTTACTTTATTCATGTTATGAATAAAGAATTTAATTAAGATTATAATGGGGAATATCACTATAGGATATGTTGAATATCATTCACTAAATTAGACGAGTGTGTTCAGTGATTCTTAAGAAACCAAACTATATTGGTTCTTAGGTTTGTGTCTGTATAATGCAAAGAATACTCATTTAAATGATGTAATATTTACATATGAGAACCTTGGGTCATTTTAGTTAGTATAAAAGTAAAGTTTCAATTATAATTTGAAAAATGTGATGATAAAACATCACGTAGTTCCACATAGATATTTATAAGTATATAAATTGGGTTGTATATAAGGATATGTATAAGGATGATTAAAGTGTTATGAAAATATGCTGGAATTGTTTTAAATGACTGAGATATAGAGAGGGGATTACATGAAATTAAATCACTATTTAGATACTACTAGTGGAACTAGATCTATTACATATTTACATATGAACTACAACCCTGAAAACACTATACTGAGCTAGAGTCAATTTGGAAAGATTGTAGGGAAACATGCCTTTTTTTCACACCTGGTTTAAAACTCTCATTAGATATGGTTTTGAAATTCATAAACTCTATATAAACTATCATATATGATTTAGATAGATGATCACAATTAATTTCATAGGAAACACCTAAGGGTTCATAGATTAAAAATAAGGTGTCATTATTTGGACATCCTAAATGATAATTTTCAAGAATATGTGGTTCCCCACATTGATTATTTTTTGTAAAACTATGAAGTTTGATTTAGTTGGTGGCTAGATCCTAAAGAATCTGTGTTAATGATGAGTTTGATGGATAATTCAATGATTTTACTTCTATATAAATATATGAAAAGGGTGATGGTATTAAAAATCTTATTGATATTCTCAAACAAATTTCTCAAGCAATGAATCATGTTGAATTTAAAAAATAAAATAAAAAGGGGAAGCAATATTTTATCAATTTCATCATGAGGTAACATCCACCTTCTTTTAGTGGATCCAATGATACACTAGTTTCTATGAAATGAATTATTACTAAGGAATATATATATTAATTTCTACGATTTTCAGAGCCAAGAAAAGTAAATTTATATGTATATAATAATGAAGGTGAAATAGATCAATGGTGGAATATTATTTACAATATGATAGAGTCATATGATATTGGGAAAAGTTTAAGTAGAAATTTTATAGTAATTACATCCCTCTATTTTTATGAACAACAAAAATGAATGAATTCCATGAGTTTAAGAGAATAGATGATGAATCAATTGGTATATAAGATGTACAATTTCAATACTTTCATGGTATTTTTTGGGATACTTATTAGATCGGAATGAATAATCAATCAAATTTTAGTGGTTTGAAACCATTTATTAAAAAGGCATTGTGTAAATGATCCTTTAGTATCTATGAATAAAGCCTTTGATGTGAATTGAAGGTAGAAATTGATACCGTATATTCCCACTAGTCAACTAATTATGATATGAAAAGAAATATCATATTATAGAAAACAAAAAAATTTGAAGAAATTATAGGTGTCTGTTTGCTAGATATTTTGGAAGAAGAACTCTGGTGAATGTCTCTAGGTGACCCGATGGTGATGAAAGTGTGTAAAGTAAGGTGATAGAGTGACTAAATTCCATATTGATTAAAATAAGTCATATTATGATGTGAATAATGAGAAATATCTATAAAATAAACCTCCCACACTCTGGTGCTTCAATATCCATGTGTATTAGAATTATGATAATAGGTTCCCCAATCTAAGGACTAATGTGGATGATAATCCACAAAAACTCTTTTGGATAATGGTAAAATAAATATAAAATTATATCATAATGTTTGAATTAAATTTTGATACATAGGGAATACTCATCCTCATCTCCTATGTTAAGTATTTCATGTTTTATTTTTTGTGAAAGGGACCAATGAAAATCTTATTTTTCACCAATCTGTGAAATTTAATGTGATTATGTACATAGATTATGGAACTATTAAGTCACATATTCTATGGGTACAAGGAAGACCCCAAGCATTAAATGAATTTTTTTGTTTGAGAAAATATATTATAAAAGGAATGATGAAGAATGTTTGTATTCAATATTGTTTTTAATTAATTCAGTTTACATTCATTTTTAATGAGAATACATGATATTGATCTTCACTAGATTGGTTTCAGACAATAATGATCTACATATAGTTGTTTTAGGTATTAATGATATGCTTATTTTGAAATTTTAGTGACCTTCATTCAAATGCATTTTTTGTAAATTGTTTATAGGGGAAAAAATTTATGAAATTGTTGACATTGAACTTTTGATGAGGTTTTAAGGAGAAAGGAACTACACAACCATATAAAAATTATGCATTTTGAATAATATGTGCTCACCATTTTATAATGATAACTACGGGAAAAGTAAGGACTTATCATCGAATTATGGATCTTATGGTTGAATTATTCTATAGGAATTTCAATTTCAACTTATTTTATAGAGTAAGAAAGGAAGAATACATTAATAAAGGCATAGATGAAGTGTTATATTTTACTTATGATATTAAATCAATTATTTAGATGTTCTAAAATGTTTTGGAAGTAAAATTTTAAAATATTATCATTATTTTTAATGGTATCAGTGAACATTTTTAGACCAATTTGGTCAATGGTTTTATGTCTATTAATCATATAACAACCACTTTCTATATCATTCTTCATCATAAATTTATTGTTATAATTCTCTTATATTTCCATATTTTCACATTCAAATAATATTTTCTTAATTGGAATTCTTGTTATGTGGTGATATTATCCGTTTACATTACATATTATTGATAGGATGTTTTATTGGTCATTTTTAAAATGTGGGTTTCCCAAAATGGAATTCACATATATCCACCTTTGATTGTCGATGTGAAATTTTATATTTGATATGAAAAAATTTCATGAAATTCTTGATCTAATCGGGATGGTGGATTATCAATTGGTACTTTTAATGATCCTCTCTCAAGCCTATGACGTGTTCTATGAATCTCTCCTAAGAAAGTAAATGCCTAGTCTTTAATATGTACTTAACCTAGAGGCTATACAACTAGATACATATATTTCTTATGAGGAATAGTCAATTGAGATTATAAATCAAATAGAAAAGGATATATGAAACAATACCACCCACTTGGTCATTGATTTGTGAAAAAACCTCTAGTTTAAAAAATCTATGTGGTAAGATAAATTTTTTATGAGGTAGAGGTATCGTGTTCTATTTTTTTCATTTGAATATATTATAGGTATAGATTTATTTTAAGGGGTGTAGAATATAACACCCCCTGATTATAGGTTGTAACTTTTTAAAAATGAAATAAATATCTTTGATAGATTATCTTTCACAAAACACTACACATAATCACAACTAGTATAACTGAGAATAAAAATTGATAAGAATGAATGAGATTAGATAAATTATGAAAATAAATTTTACACATGTTTTTAAAATTAATTTATTGTATACCAATTAATTAGAAACTAATTAAACATAAAAGATTTGTTTTTATTAAAAACTATTTTTTGCCCAAAAAAATTTAACTTACGAAATTCAATTATTTACTGTTATTGAAAAATATTAATGAAATTTATATATTATATAATCAAATATATTTTTTAAAATTCATTTAATATTTTTTTCAGGGATTTGGATAAGAATAATTCCAATTTTAAGCATAAAATCAATATTTTTCTAAAAGGTAATTTTTCATCATAATGGAGAACATATTTTAAAAGTGTATTTTTAAAAATTCATTAATTTTATATGACAATTTACATATATTTTTTGAAATAGTAATATCATAATTATCCAAATGTTAATTTTTATTTATTTATTTGCATAGTTTCAATTTTTGATGAATAGTGGAAAATAATGATTTTTCATTGAAAAAAGACTATTCATCTAAATTGTTTTTATATTTAATTTAAATGTAAAATTATTTTTAATGTATTAATAGTTAAAATATACATATATTAATACATTTTTTTCATTTTAATCATCTTCATTATGAATTTTCTATAAAAATATTTCAATCTCTATCATTTTTCATTAAAAACATGCACTGTCATCTCTCCTGTGGGATAAATTTAAAATATCATTTTAAAAATTATGTGATTTTTATTTGTTAAAATTTATTTTATACTTGGAATCATATGTTAAAAATTATTATGTGGTGTAATTTTATTTTTATTCATAAAAATTTTACCATGGTAAAAAATATTTATAGTTGTATAGTTAAAATAATGTAACTGGTTAAACATAAAAGGTAAAATCATAAAATACCTAATAACTAAAAAATTATTAGTTTCGTTGAATTATTTATGAAGCCTAAACATCATTTGTAAAATTAATTTTATGAAAAATTCATGGAATTTAATTCCAGGCAAATTTAGTTGGCTTAAAATATAAAATAATCAGTTTAAACAACCACTATACAAGTGTAAATACCATCCCAAAGCATCCAATTTATCCTCACAATAATTAAAAAGATACACATGTATCTCACAAACCCATATATACCCACTCTCCCTACATCCCAGTGTTGCTGATATCACAAAAAGGCATATTCCAATGCTTATAAGGTATAGTCTAAGGAGGTGATATTCATGATGTAACTTTCTCCAACAACATATCTTATTTTTATTTCATTTTCAACCATTAGTTGGTATAAATTTCCTAAAAAATAATATTAACTCTGGGATCATGTGTATAATTTAATTGTTTTGTTGAAAATGGAATATATTATCTCCATCCATTTTTTGTAACATCCCAACCCAGGTACGAAACGTCAATGTCGTGAGCCAGTCGGTCACATGGCCTCAAGCATGCCTCCCTATATGCTAATTTATACATAATAGTAGGGAGGGTATAATATATAAATATTCAAATAACAATCCCTATTTATCAAAGTATCACAACAATGAAAATATCAATGTAATAATCAATAGGAAAAAACCAACCACTAGAATAACACAACAACCAGAATAAAGTAGTATTTCATGGTGAACTAAAACTAAAAGAAATTTATATAAACATATAGTATATATGTCATGACAACTAGGAGTCATGTTATAAAATTAAAACCCACAATAAAGACAAGGAAAAATCCCCCAAACAGACCCCAACACTAATTTTTTCCCTCATCCATTCTCAATCCCTACTCAGCCATCTAACATAGTTCCCTTGGCCTTATCCTATCTTGCAAGCATAAAACCAATTCAGGTACTGATAAGGTAGACCAAGTAGGGTGTGAGTACAACATTTATGTCCACCACCGACAGAATCTAAAACAATATCTAGTCTATAAGAGTGTTTTAATATGTATAATGAAAATATTACAATTTATAATGTAAAAAAGTTATCATATTTTATCATTCATTATTTACATAAATAATTCCATGGGTTTACGATGACACCCATACAATCAATACCCAATTGAACCCATCTTGGAGTTATAACTTTCCCCAACAGATATCTAATATCACAATACCAAAATTATAATTTTTTTTTCATTTCAATTCATGTCACAAGAAGTTTGATCCACATTCTCATTCCAATCTCATGGGAATAGAATGTAGTGTCCAACACCCCATGGGTATTTAGAAGATCAGTCCTTATCCCACACTTGATATTATAGATGGGTGTTTGGATCATAATTCTATATCTCATAGTCATTTTTAGATATGGTTATTTGGATCCACATTCCATGTCCCACACTCATTATCAAATATGGTTCTATAACTCTATGACTAGAACCATGTGGGTATATGATGTAGTAGTCCATATCCCATATCACATTTATCAATCAATCACACATATAAAAAATATCACAATTAAAAATTTTAATCATTAATAAACCACTAAAAAATGAAACATAATGGTATAACATAAAAATTATCTAAACAATCATGTTTCAACAATTTAATCACATGTAAATAATACAAAAACATCCTCATTTAAACCATTTATCATTATTTATTCACATGAACCAGTAACCTTTCAAGTTTAATCCAAACATCCCATTAATCCCACTGTTAATCAATTCCATAACTCAACAATTAATGAATTACACAATCCCATGCAAATCACCAAAATAAATACTTCCAATATCATGTAATTTCATGTATCAAATCATTCCATTAATTATTTAACCAGTTAATTAATCTAATTTATACAATTTACAATATCCCCAAATTCATTCCATTATATCATCACATAGAAATTTAATTTAATATACATAATTAATAGGTTAAATTTACCAATAATAGAAATTAAAATTTTTCAATTACAAACATGTAATTAAATAAAGACTATGAAAGTTGAAATTTTTACCAGCTACCTCATGATCATTGATGGACACTTGCCAATGGAAATCCCTAAATTGAATATTAATGTTAAATATCATGATGATTAACTTGACCAATATGAAAAACCATGATCCAAAATAAAGAGAATTATATCTATGAAATCCTAGATCTAGATCCAATTCCAATGGATGAAAACATCACTTTAAAGGATGCAAATAAGACAGGAGATATGGAGGCAATATTTTCAGAATGAAATCATTGACAAAGAGAGGGGTATATCTATAAAATGGATGTTAGATTAATTAAGAAAAGGGTTATAATGGCCATGTAATATATCTTGGATAATCAAAAATAAAAAGATAATATGTTTAGGGTCTATTTGGAATGAATTAGTGAAGATTAATGCGGGGGTATGGAATTTGGAATCAAATTTCTAGAGGATGTAATCTCAAACACACAGTTTCTTGGAAAGGGATGTAGGGTATTCCAAAACATGTTCCCTAAATGTCTGCCTATCTTGTGGGGGTTCATGGATACTCCTAATTGGATTCATCGTTTGAAAAAAATGGTCAACCATGTAATCCCTCTCTTAATTGGGATGCATTGTTTGTTGGGGCATGGTTCACGTTACGGAATAACTGTACGCTAATAGTGCACTGCCCAAAACACTTCAAAAAATCAAATATCCACCGAAACACTCCCACGAAGAAACCCAAACAATATATAATAAAATCAAGTAAAAATTGTACATGAATACTAGCTCGATACAACTATAATAAATGATTAGGATCTTATAATCTCTCCACCTTATAATACAATATTCTCTTGCTATAGTCCAAAAAATCTAAAAGACTACGAGTCAAAAAGATATGGCTACTAAGACCGCATATCTACTTCCATATCTCATGTATCTATATGAACACTCCCATGTTTCCCCAATACATGAACTATCAGTATGGTGTTCCATGACACAACATTCTCACTATGATCCACAACATTTATCAGATTCTCCTTAAAGGACCCATCGGTCATAATCTCAATATCATCCTCATCAATCTAGAGATAAGCGATAATGTGACATTATTGAATTTGTTACACCATAAAAATTTTATTAATATAACTATACCTCTATGGAGGAGAAAATATATGTGACACCATCCCAATTCTCTCCACATCCTCAAAAGTTTTAACACACATTGTCTCCCACTGGTCCTATCTCTGATTCCTTTGCTGACCCAGTCTAGGTGAAACCAGAAGGATAAAACCACCAGTCTCTATAAAATCTCGGGTCATCGAAATATACTAGATTTTGAATTATACCATGTATACTCACCATATATACATATATGAATCATCCGAACCTTCTCCAAAATATACAACATGAGACTCATTCCTAATATATTTGACACACCTCTCTCAATCAAACATAGAGGGGATCTACATGGAATACCCTTTACAAAATAGTATGGTACTATTAGAATATCTAACTTATAAGTATTATTTTAGTATTAATTCACTTGTTATGGGTGCTTCTCCCAAGACCCACCTATGTCTAGAAGACATGTCCATAGAAAACCCACTAGCTCTTAAATATCATGCTCTGACTACCCATCTGTCATTGGGTGTAATTTCATACTTAGTAAGACCGACGTACCATTCAAATATTGAAGCCCTTACATAAGTGTGAATTGAATCCTGACTCATGGTATGAAATTATACTCCATGGCACCCCATATACAAGGGATATCTTCTAAAAATAATATATCCCAACTAGGACACTGAGAAAGTTTCATGTATATACATGAAATGCACTAAATTATTTATTATATCCAAACCCACTAAAATAGTGTCATTATACAAAGGTATCCATGGGAGACCCACCACAGTGACTCCAATTACATCATACCACATCCATTCATGAATGGGTAATGGATGTAGTAATCCACAAGGTCATTAATGCTTTTCCTTCACATATTGATAGTTGTAGAATTGTGTTACAAATCCTTCAATACCCTTTCGATGTTTGGCCACCAATACAATCGATATAGGTCATGATACATTTTGGTCATACCTAGAATCACAACCCTTTAAGAAGAATGAAAATCAAGCATTGGTTCCTCTAAAACACTAGTAGGACCAATTATATGGCCCCAAATATAGATAATATCATCCTTATATATTGTCTGAGAGTAGGGTGACTCCCACCATCATGGATTTGTCTCAAGTTAAAACATTTCAGATCCGCAATATACATCTCTCAGATCTGGCTCAATGTTTGGGGCTCCAATGAAAATAAAATATGTGTTATCTTCTCCTATAACCCTGATCCACAACATGCATCTCAGCTAGTAATGTAATCAAATTCAACTAGAAACAATACTCCTCAACTGACTCAGTCTAATTTTTCCAACATAGAGTGTCACTATCAAAATTTTCAATCCAAGACATATATGATATCTCAAATGAAAATGAATGAATATACTCAACCCACCATTGCATAAATAGATTCAAATATATTTGGGAACATATAAACTTTAGTCTATGGTGATCGGTATAAATAATAAACATTTTTATGACTATATAATTCATTCATCACATGAAATATTAAACCACTACTGAAAATTCAAGGTCATGCATAGTGATTTTCTGATCATTTTTCCTCAAATTCCATGACCCATAACCCACTAACCAATCCCCCTTTATAAACACTACTCCCATATAGACCCATGATTCATCTAAGAAAACACTTTATAATCCCCCACTGGTTCTGGTAGTATCATGATCAGTGTGGAATTAATCTTATACTTCATCTCAGGAAAAGAGTTCTCACATGTTCCAGACCATATAGAACGATACCCCTTCTTAGTCCATACTAAATATTATGCTTCCAAGAAGGAAAAGAATTTTATAATCCGTAAATGAAATTATTTTAACCCTAATAAGTTATTTATATTAAATATATTCTTCATTTTCTCCAAAGAATAAACTACATTCACCTTCCCTGGGTCCACTGGATCACTTTCCTTTTAGAAGATGTGAAATAAGAAATATTCCTAATCAATTCTGAATTGGATATTATATAGAATATTGTATATAAGATGCTCTCTTAGTGTAATTAGGATGATGTTGAGATGTTGGGAATGATCATCATGACACTTGGAGTACACCAATATCAAATCCTAAAATTAAAACACAAAATGATATAGTTCCTGATGGAATTTTCAGTTCATTAATTCCATAAACAATGTTGGGGAATTATTCAACCCAAATGACATCAAGATGTACTCATAAAGGCCATACCTAATTTTGAGGGTACTGTATGGTATATCAAAAGGCAAAAATATCAACAAATTATTCTTGGTTCTAAAGTAAATCTCTGAGAAAATAGATGCTTTTATGGGAAAGAGAAATATATTGTCAATATGTGGATCATGATATTGGTTATTCATAGTCATCTAGTCTAACTTCTAGTAATCAATACATAATCCCAATGTTCCATTAGAATTATTAGAAAACAAGACCGGAGAACCCAAAGTAGACATACATGGAAGGATAAACCCCTTACCCATCAATTATTCTTCCCGATTCCTGAGATCTTCATTCTCTATTGGTGACATTATGTATCATGGTACAAAACCTACCTCATCCCCTGACATGAGATCAATAATAAACTCCAAATCTCTCTTAGGTGGTATCCCAATTATTTCCTCAAGAATAACATCTTAGAAACTATCCACTATTTGTGGAAATACATCATGTTTACAGCCCCATAATCTAAAAACAAACTATAAACATGCTATTTCATCTCCGCCAACTTGCTGATGAACTGGACCCCAAGACCCGCATGGATATCCCAAACTCCAAAGTGAATATAATTATCACCTGAAGATAAATAAAAGTCGCTCTCCTAATGTACCAATATATATATAGGATCGATACACCTTTAACCATTACATAGCCTATAATTAGATAAAATCCTATAATTTCAAAAATCTAATGATCTCAAATGAAATGATACTCCACAACCATGAGAGAAACCCCTTTTTCGTAAACATATGTCTCTCAAATGTACTCATAATACTATATTGGAAGTCAGTACCCCAATCAATAGCTTCATGAATAGGTTCAAACCGATAATAGAATTTGGACATCTAAATGAATGAGAGTCACCGGTATCAAATAAGGAAATAGAAACTGTCGAAACTACAAAAATAGTACCTCAATCTACCGACGGTCTATCATAGTTAACCAAACCTGTAGGCTGAATTACATGAAACTATCCTACCCCTATTCTATGTGATATAGTATGAGTTCCCTAAGATACAACACCTTAATGATACATGTCCACATTCCCTAAAGTAACACATATACTAATTTGACATCCATGTCTTGTATAACTGTAACTTCTAGTATTGTATGATGTAGATGACCCATTACCACACTCTAGTATGGTCTAGTCATTCCCTCAATACATTTCTTACATGGTTCCCTTTGTGACTATTATAGATGTCCCATCATATAGAAAAGTTTAGACTTTACAGGTTGTCAGGGGAAAATGTATAAGAAAGTGATAAGACCTACCGAATTGGTGACATGTCGCTCATGTATGATCCAGAGTAACTAATCCATCCCCTGTACAATTTTTATTCCAATGACGTTGTCAACATTATCATAATGATACATCCTAACCTCAATATATATACCTTCTAATCATTTAGATGAAACTAAATATATTACACTAGAAACCTCTTATATGTTCCCCTCAAATATGATACCCACGATCCTCCACATCAAGAAACTATTTGAAGTGAATGAGATTAACATGGGGTTTAATATCACATTTAATCCCATATTAGAAACACCATTATGTACCTATCATATCCCTTTCTAGTGGAAAATAAGAGTGATACATTTTAATAAAGTGACTGTGATAGTCGCTCATGGACATACCCCCCATGGTCAACCGCATGAACTATTATTCCATCTCCTGCCTCAAGGTCGCTGTATAATATTTCTCTAGGAAATTTCCCAAAAAACTCATTCCATACCATACCATCTTCCTTCCCAGTCCAATTGTAATCATCCCACAAGTGAATCACTGATCCTTATCACATATAAGCATACAATTTAACCTTCTTCTCCACAAGACTGTATAAAATGTAAATTATTGTTTATATGGACTCATTCTAGGACCAAGCTACTTTGAGTCTATCCTATATAGTGATAGTCGGAGGGTGTTGTAAGAGAAATTACCATGTTAGGTAACAGATACTCTTAAAAAATCACACATGTTCACTCTCCATAAACTATATGAAGTGGGAAACGTTCTCAAAGAATAACTCACTAGCTCATTCCCTCGGTATTATCGGTGCCTTTAGATTAACTACTGGAAGATTATTTCCATCCATATCCTCATGTTGTCCAATCATGAAGCATATCACTAGATAAATATCACTAACCATCTATAAACACACAATAGGACACATTTTAGAACATTATTATAGTTAACAAGAGGCATTCACATAAATCCATAACAAGTCGTTCCCTCTTTCCCGCCACATTGTCAAAACCAAGGCACTATCACTTTATTTGAACATCCAACATCTTGGTTAGGTTTAAAAAGGTTAAAAAAATTATCATTTTCCATTTTGATATTATAAACCCAATTACTCAATTTTTTCATTATTAAAAAATATTTTCATAAAATATCTGGCACCATTTCTAGTTCAATTACAAAAGCATGGGAAAATATTCAATTCCAAAAACCTGGTTTTTAGTGAGTGCCTAAAAATGATGCACTCATAATAACTCCTGAGTGCCTATAATTATGCACTAATAATCAACTCTCATTATTTACTAGGCCACATTTCAAATTTCATAAAATCTCGCAAACAATAGTCACATCAAAAAATAATTTTTTTCAAATGATGTGAAATAACATGCCATTATAGTAGAAAAAACAACAATCCCACCTAGGGTACATGGATTTTCCCTTATATTTTGGATAGGTAATCACATGGATAATGTCATTTATATGTCATGACTCTTCCCAGTCTATTATCCACATTTACCAAATATTAAGATAATGGAAAATAAAATTAAAACACATTGAAACCACTTTGTAACATCTTGACCTAGGTGGAACATGCTAGTTCCCTAATTTAGTTAGTAACATGAACTCATGAAAACATCCCATTATGATAGAGGTTTCTGAATTTTAGATAATGTATAATATATAACCTTTTTGAGAAAATACCTTATTTATCCAATAATCACAAAACCCTAAATAAAAAATATAAACAAACAAACAACATGAATAATAAAATAAATAGAAATAAAATATTATCACAAGTTGTACCAAAACTAAAAAATATATCTACAACTAAACAATAGATATTTCCTTCCAAATAACATTAATTTGTCAAATTAAAATACCAAAATATTGACATTGAAAACTCCACAATTGGGTCATGCAACCAAGTCTAGTACCCTCATCCATTCTCCATCCCAACTCATCCATTTAATATAGATACCTTTCCTTAATCCTATATCTCAAACATGATGTCTATTTTCGTACTAAATTTTCTACCTGAGTAGGGTGCGATTACAACACCATAGACCACCACCAATGGTGTCTAAAAAATATTCAATTAATAACAGTGTATAAATTAGTATAAAGAATAATTTTCAATGCACAAGGTAAAAAATTAACACATTTTATTATTATTCAATTAAATACATAAATTCCTAGGTTCAGGATAAAACCCATTCTATCAATACCTTGTTAATACCATATTGATGTATGAACTATCCCGAAGGGATATTTCATTTCACAATACCCCAATTATCATTCATCACTTCATTTAAATTTGTATGACAACCAATTGGATCCATAATCAGATACCAATCTCATTGGTTTAGAATGTATTATTTAACACTCTATGAGTATATGTCACAAGATCATTATCAGATATTAGTATTTTTGATCCTTAGTCCTTTTAACACACACATTATCACATGTGGTTCTATATTTGCATTTTTATCCTCCAATAGGTATTTTAAGAATTTTTCTTTCCCCAAAAACTATTTATCAATCAATAAAATATATCACATAAAACTTATTTAACAAGTATAATCATTATTAAGCCACTCGAAAAAATTCACATCATGGTATACCCTTTAAATTACAAATAAATAATGGATCACAAATTTCATCACATAGAAATATTATGAACTATTTATTATTTAATCCATTTATCAACATTTATTCACATGACCAATTAGATATTCATGTTTATGCCAAACATCCCTTTATTTCAAAATTTAATCAATTCTATATTAAATAAATTAACCAATTACACAATCCAATTTAATTTAAATATTCTACACTTCCAATATCATATAATTTCCATAGTAACCTCATTACATTAATTATTTACCCAATTAATTAATCAAATTCAAACAATTTTTTATTTCCTGAAATTCAACCCCTTAAATAATCACATGAAAATACAATTTAATATAAATAAATTAGATATGAAATTTCCCAATAAGAAAATTTAAATTTAAAAATTAAAAAATATAATTAAATCAATATTATGGGGTTTTCACCTTATACAACCTACCTCAAAATCATGGATGGATGCACACCAACAGAAATCCCCAAATTGAAGCACAATGTTCAACATCATAAAGAAGAACACGATTTAAAACAAAAAAACTAGCTCTAGAAGAAAGAGGATTATATCTACGTATTATTATATCTAGATCCATTACCATCAAAAGAAAATATCTCTTCCAAGGATGAGATAATTGCATAATAGATTGTAGAAGTCAATCGTGGCATTGTCTCTTACTAACAGTGGTATAGATATGTAATAGGGATCTTCGATTCACTATGAATGCTGATTAGAAGGTCTGGGAATACATCAAGGAGCATCTAAAAATAATATAAAATGTTGAGGGTGGATTTGGGTTTAATTATATTTATGTCTCGGGGTTCATGAATTAAAAATATAATTTTATGTAGATTAAATCATTCATGCATGATGTCCTAAGAAGGGTCTCACAGTTTTCCAAACAACACAGCTCTAAAATGAGTGTTCATGGTTACTACGTAGAGGGAACATTGTTTAGATAACCATGAAACATCTATTATTTCCCTCTATTCCATTTGTTTCATGGTTTTCTAGGTCTTGGTTCATGGTTTGGTTAATCAGTGTGAAAACCATGCACTGTTTAAAACAACTCCGAAAAACACCCAATTTTTACCCAAACATATCCAAGATAAAACCCAAAACATATATAATAAATGAAAGATAAAATATTACCTAAAAATTGGATCAAGAAATATCTTATAAAATGTATGTTTAATACACTTTTACTACCACCTATTATTCATGTAAAAAAATTATTTTCTAAATTATGGAAGTTAATCATCTCAGTGAATAATAATTCTGTCTGTTTTCAATTAACGCCTTCATTACTTGTCATAAAAGAATTATTATGGATTAATAATATTTCAATAGGTATAATATAAAGTATACCATGTTTTTGAATTAATATATATATATATATAATGTTAAATAAAGTGAATCAGGATTGGGATGGAAGGAAAAGCCTCCAATTTAAACAAAACATTTATCATTAACAATTTATCAAATGAATAATCCCCTTATAAAGATGAAAAATGATAATTTGGAGAATTTAATCTTCAAAAAAAATTAATTGATACTATTTAATTTCACTTGGAGTGTTTAATCTCCAATCAAAATGAAAATTCATAATTATAAACAGATGAACGAACCATGAAAACTATGAAACAAACGCACCTGAAACAATGAAAATAATTAAAAATTATTAATAAATGGGTATTAATATTTTATAAATATATCATATAATGTATTATAAATATGAATATGGGTATGAAATGAATTAGTAACCACATTAAAACTTTTTATAAGAGAAGTTATTGTATTAAAAACTAAAGAGATGAGTGAGGTTATGGTTTCTCGTCACACGTTTTCTTCTGTGAGATATCTTCCATATTCCCCACTAATTTAATGTGTCCTATGTAAATGATTTCATTTGATATATAATTTATTTAATCTCATTATCTTAATTTTACTAAATTTTTCATTTGACAATTATTACTTTTATAGGTTATACGATTCTACTTATTATAATGTGGTAAGGGAATTGTTAACATAATTTCCATTCATTGGGTTAATCATCTACATTATATATTATATCATTCTATGATTATATGTGGGACACATTTTGATTATAATTTTATTAATTTAAATTTTTTATGATGATTTATAATTAATATATATCATCTATATATTTTATTAATGATCACTTCAATTATATGATATTTATGAGGGGTTTTCATTTAAGAAAGTAATTTTCTAAAATTTCATTTACAAATTTATTTTTCATCCATGAACGTGAATTCAAAAATTTATTCTGACAATATTTTTTCAATTATATTTGTATTTTTTAAATTCATTTTTACTCATGTAAGAATATTTACAAAACGGTTTGAAAGGATTCATTTTTTTAAATTTTTAAATAAGTTTCTTGGTGACTTGTTTTTGAAAAATATGTAAGGATTGTTTTTTATATTATATAGAATGTGTTGGTTTTCTATAAATCATGATTCCTTAATATAATGAATAATCATATAAAACATTACATAGTTATTTTCAAATAAAACTCTTTCTTTTATAATTGTGTAGAATATTAAAAAAATGTATTTAAAATGAAAAGAATATTTTCATCAAGAATTATTTCATGCGATCATTCAAAATTATTTTCCATATAATATTAAACTAGTTGATGTTACATATTCTATAATATGGGATATTAATCATTTATACAACCCTTATTAATTTTATAGTTGGTGTATGTTTAGGATGAAATGATATTTATAAAATGTATTTTTTTTCCATCAGTTATGTTATGATTACATGTTTATGAAACTCATTTATTTGCATGGGATATGTTGTGGTCAATTATTTATGTTCTTGTGGATCACATATTTATATTTTATCTATGTGAAGGGTGATATATATTACACATTCCAATGCATTGGGTAATAATAAATGTTCTATGAGCTCGAAATGGTAAATGGGTGGCCAGACAAATCCCAAAACAAGTGGGTACATGGGAGTTCAACCTAAGACAGGGCTAAGAGGGTACCTAGGAGGTCAGACTAATCCCATAATAAGGGGTTCATAGGTGGTCATCAAAAGGCCAGAAATAGACGGTATATGAGTGGTCATCACTTGTCTGAAAAAGGTACATAGGTGAATATACCCTTTAAAACGTGTTATTAATGTCTTTGTAGGTAGCCTTGATATAATATTTTCTAAGATTATGTGTAAGACAAAAATTCCATGTAATGTTATATTTTCATATTCTCACAGACCATGTTCATTTATTATATTATAGTTAATATATTCTAAACTACAAATATTCAATTCCATGATTCAAGATTACTTGCTTTGATTTTCAGGGTATACTTTTCGAATATTATTCTCATGTAATTGGGTCCTTATACTCATGTTATTCTTTCATATCTCCCATGTTTACCCTTAATGAACATATGGGCTCTCCATTTTATATGTTTCCATTAACAAGGTTGTGAATTATGGTTTTATGTATGATTATTAAAGGGTAAGATCATAAGGGTAGATGATAAAGATCTTTCACCAAATTAGATAAATGTGTACCATGTTTCCCTAGGTAATAAACTATTATAGTCCTTAGGTGTGTGTTATTATAAGGAAATGGATATTCGTCTAAAAATTTGTAAAATCCATGTATGGTAATCATAGGTAAAATATTTTTTTAGGGTGGTAGTGGTGGATTGATGCTGGTGATAAAGGGATGGACTTTCTTTTATTCAGTGGTATCGTGGATGACACCAGGGCGGTTGGAATGAGTTGTGGGTTGTGCATTGACATTAACTATTATATTGTGAAATATTTTAAATGGATAATTTTATTGATATTTATAATTATATTTTGTTACTTATGAACATAGTTTTACTCTTTTTATGATAAGTTTATTTTTTTTATTTGAGTTTAGGGTAAGTCCAAGAATATCCAATGACTATGGAATGATAAATGAAGTAATATTGGGAATTGATATGAGTTTTGTTGATGAAGAAAAAGATATATGATGAATAAAATAAATAATCAGATGGTTTGATAAATGTTGTGTGAATGTGTCCTTTAAATATAGAAATTATCATATTAATTAATAAGTATGCGTTGATGCAGTAGCCTAGAGAATGTGTGGTCGTTGAATGAGGATGATTTCGTAACACTTTTGATTCATGTTTCTTCACGAATGTGGTTATAGGGAAGGCTCCTGGAAAATCTATTGAC
Organism: Viscum album; assembly: GCA_963277665.1. NCBI lineage: Eukaryota > Viridiplantae > Streptophyta > Magnoliopsida > Santalales > Viscaceae > Viscum > Viscum album. Next base: position 1,367,263,111 of record OY728131.1, on the reverse strand, counting down.
CGAAATTTCCCCAATTGCTGACTGAATCCTTTCATCTGAAGTAGTTTCATCATAGAGGTCATGTGGCTATTTCGGTTTAAAATGACGAGTTTCAATTTATCTCTTCAGATATCAAATTTTCAATTTTTGGAAAATAATTTAGCCAGATCCTCTAACTAAACATCCTACATAAATCATTCAAATCCATTAGATTTTTTTTATTCAATAACAAACTTCTCAATTCGTTGAATGTTGTGAGGCATATTTCCTGTAAGAATGATTAATATCGGCTTTGGTCTAGGGGTTCATGGATTATTAGAGGCCGCTTAATGATTATATTGAAATGGTGCCTTGGGTTTTAATTTAATACTAAATCACCTATATTCCCCATTTTCATTTGGCTTCCAAAGTCTTCTGATGTGCTTATTAAAACAAATCACCATCATCCCAATATTTAAATATAAAAGTCACCCCCATTAAAATGAATTCTTCTACTCTGAATCTCAGAAGACCACCGATTGTGTGTGTGTTAAGGATAATCATACGCAACACATTCATTTAGTTATCAGAATATAGAGTGACTACACTTGTTTTTTTTCCAAGATGTGATCTATGAATATTTACATATCTACTTCCTTAATTTTCAACATCTATGACACTCCCATATAAATTGTTCCTTTGGTATAGTCCCCATAATAAATTATCATAAAGGTAAATCTCTAACATGTAAATGGAAATGTTATTGGATTAATAATGATGGATGGATTTAGAAGGAACAAGTTGAATACTATAATTCTAATATTCTAGTGATTTGTTTATCCATCCCAAATTAATATCATGAAAAGCGTTAGTTCACTCACATTGATGTTTTCTCTAGGTTTTTGGATGCAATCAATAATGTTGAACCTATTATTGATACATTAGGAGTTGTTCTAACCATTTTAAGGGTGGTACAAGATACATAATCTTTTTATGGTGATTCTAATCATGATGATCCTAATCAAGTACATCAAATTGAGGGGGAATATCTACATTCATGTGCCAAAAAAGGTAAGAAACCACATATTGAATCTTGATGGATTTATTAGTCCCCATCCCAGGAATACTGAAAAACGGAATGATTATTCTATGTTGAAGAGAATCATTGTAACTAGATCCTTGGGTATTAAATTACTGAATGAAAAACAGCCCTCCACAATAAATTCTTAATGAAAATTAATCTTCATTTTCATATTCTGATGAAGTGTGTTCCTCCACATACTCATTTGAAGAAAGAAAAATCCTCAGATAAAGAGTATCAAGAGGCTAATATTAAGCATAAAAATTTCACTTGTGTTATTAAAGAGGAATATAAGGGGGGAATTATACCATTAGATTGAAGAATAAGAAAGGTTCTATTTTGAAATATATCATAACAAGGAGATAATTTTTTATCATAATTTGTGTATTAGAGAATATATGTTTGATAGAGTGGAATTTGAGCTTGATCAAAAACTTGATTTACATTATCTTAAAATCTAGTGTGAATAAATCACTTGGAGGAATGGTGTTTGAGTCTTATTTTTTTTCAATGTTGATATTGACCCCATATCATGAATGCAGGATTATGAGATATTAATAATGGATTAATCTCTGTGCCATGTCTATGGTTGGTATTTATAATGTTTCTCCTCGGTCTGGACTGATCTTCTAATGATATTTTGTTGTGTTTCATGGTAAACAGTGAGTTTGAAAAGATTATTCTAGGATAGATTGGAATAGTATATATTAATATGGTTTCAATGAATCTTGTGAAGCCTTATTTTTTTCTATCATCAGTGTGACATGTGAAGTTACATGTTGGGTAAGGATTCCAATCATGGTCTATTATTAAATGATTTAATATATCTAATATATTCTTATTGAGCTCTAGGTTCTTATATGGATGAGTAAAACATGAGGTAAAGTTGATGACATCCGATCATGAAAATCATTGGATCATATTTTATCAATTTTGATGTTAATACTAGACTAAAGTAACTTATGTAGTTGGTATCATTATATTCACACTATATCAGAGTTTATAAGCCTCACTAATGTTATTTATATTAATGTGAAATTTGAATATGTTTTTAGGATGAATATGTGCTTTACATTTTATTCCTAAGACACCTGATGATATGTTTCTCTATGCCTATATGATGCCAAAATTGAATTTTTTTAGAGTATCAGTTTACACAGGTCGTATTCAGAGTAGGTCAAAGAATTATGGTCTGATGCATTGGTGTGTCTTGAATGTATTCTTGTTGGGATCTCCCATGGCCTTGCATGGATGATTTAGAGGTATTCCCTTTCACTTTATTTTTGTTTAAATTTTTATCTTGTCAGTACAAGAACATTTTACCTCATGTAATCACCATTATTTTATATTTTTCTTAATAAATTTTTGGGATCAATGGTTTTACTCAGGCTCTGAACCATTAAAATAAAAATCACATTATCTTCTAATGACATGAAAGTTCTAAACCAATTTTTTATAGGATAAAAAATGATGAGAAAAGTTTTGGATAGTTAATTCGATTAATATTAATTCCTAATTTATATGTGGAAATTGATAATTATGATGAACCATAGTTTGGGTGTGATCATAAAAAATCATATCTCATAAACCACAGTTTGGGGATCCTCTGTGTCCTATGGTATCACTACTGTAGTGATGTATAACATAACACCCTACGATTTTAAGATTAAAATATTGTTTGATAATGTATATAACATGAATCTATAATATTATAAGACATTATTATAACTCAAGAAATTACAGTATATTTCATCTTAAATGATTTCATCCTCTTTGATAGCTTGCTATAAAGGCCAGATCAGGTTTATACAAAGCACAATACTCTATTAAAATATTATTTTTTAAAAAGTGATCATTATTACATAACCATTAACACGAAGGTTATGAATAGTTGAAAATAAATCATGTTGTTGTATTTTTTACAAATCTATAAAAAATTTATTGGTTATCTATTGATTAGGAAGAAAATAAAAAACATTTGATTGAAAAAAAATTGTTTTCTAAAAAAATATATTTTGCTAAATAATTGTTTATTCATGACATGAAAAACAAAATATAAAATAACTTTTTAAAGCATTAATAAATTTTCATAAAAGTATCTTCAATTTTGACATAACAGTATCAAAATTAACATAGGGTGAGTTTATAGGATTTTTCTAAAATGTATTATTTTTGATGACTAATGAAAAATACTAAATTTTATTGTTAACACCCTTTTAATTTATTATGTACATTGTAAAATTATATTTTAAATTATATTTAATGTATTTTTTTTCAATTACAATAAAATAAAATTATGACATCATTGGAATCAATTTCATTTAATATTTGGATTTTAAAAACTTATATACTTATGATAATTTTCTCTTTGGGAACCCACTTTTTCATCGTGTTTGGGGGTATACTTTTAAATTAGACTCTTCCATGTACATGTGTTGAATTTGGAAAAATTGATTTCATATTATTAATATTAATAATATATATTATATAATAATTTGATTATAATTTTTTATTCATAATAAATAGTGAAACAAGAGAAATTAATTTCCCCAGTTAAGGTAAAAACTGGTCATCGGGTTAATCTAAAAATATAAATCTTGAAGTTACCTATAAATGTATAAAAACAATTTTTTGACATAGTTAAACAATATAACTAATAAGGTTCAATAATTTTACATTTTTGAGACATTTGGAATGATAAAAACATATGTTTAATATACTTTTTTCCCAAACTCCTTTTGTGTCTTAGCCCACACATAAAAAATACCATCCCTCTCCTCCCCTCTTCTCACATCCAATTCCAATTATGATCAGCCAATAACATCAAAAATAATGTTTTCCCTTTTTTAAATTATATATACCAATGTTGGATCATGAATCCATCCACAAAAAATACTAGTGTAATAATAAATAAGTTGTCCGAAGAAGAAATAATGTTCTTTAAACAAGCATTTTGATAGTGTTTTTGATTACACATAATTAAATTAATATTAAAAATCATCATATAAAAAATCAGTATAATTTTTATAAATATATGTTATTATTTTAACACTATTCCCAATATCCATATCCTTTTTCGTCCAAAGGGAAACAAAATAGTTGATGGTGTGTATAATGGATTGTCATCTCCTGAAATGATGTAATTTTTTTCCCATCAAGATCTTTCAAGGATGGGTATAATGATTTTTAAACATATTTATATGATATTTATGATATTATTACTACATAATATTAATATCAAAAATACCTTCTTACATTCTATTTCATTTAAAATATGATAATGTTTCTCATGTGTACGTTGGAGTACTACAATGTGAAGTGATGGAATTATTTTCTCACAAACACATTACATGAAATTTAATAAAGATAAATTTAGTTATTATATTTAATATAAATTAAATTATATTTATTCTCTAAAATTAATATATCACACAAATTTTTATCCTTCTACATATTTAGGAAATGATTACGTCGCTCGTGTGTACATACTGGCCATCGTCTCTATAAAGCGATCTGATCAATTACAATTATTCAAATTTAAATAATGACTCTAAAAAATTATATAGTGGAAAATATAATTTTTAGAACATTAATATAACTATTTATACGATGTACATATATCCTATTCACATAAAAAATTGTTTCTTAAAAAAATTGGGTATGAGAAAACATTGAAATTGACAACTGAATAAAAGAAAATAATAATATATTATTAATGAAAAGGTAAGAAGATGTTATAAGAGTATCATATATGATACTACATGAATATAGTTTTAGTATAAGTTAATGAAATTCTAAAAAATAATATATAAAAGTTTAAATAATTTTCAAATAAAAGGAAGTGTATGGTAAGGAACTTCATCTTAATTTCCCTTCATTGAGTCATATTGTAATGTTAACCCAAAAATATCTTTTATATAGTGCATATAATTCTTTAATGACATGAAATATTAGGATTCCTAAATAATTCCGTGTACATTATTTTTCAATTTAAAATATTTCATCTATGTCAATTTGACTTCAAATTTAATAACAGGTAAATAATTTCATAAGTCAATTTCTTTTCTTTTCGTTATATTACTTTATAATTTTCTATTGTATTATATGATTATTATTTTAATTAATTTTTAATATATTGCGTTCTAAATAAATTGTATTATTTTCATTTTGATTTGATACACATAATTTATTCATTGGTTAATTATCACCTCAATGTTATTATATTTATAATGGTTTTCATCACAATCTCATTTTTATTAGGATTGTTTGTTCTTGAATTTATGTTAAAGGAATTTTTTTTATCATTGGTGAAAAAAACATTTCATTTTCTTCTCTTATGAATATTAATGATTTTTTCATGTAAAATTATATTTTTTACACCCTTTGGGACTCTAAATTATTGAAAATGTTATTAAGAAAATGTTACATTATTTCCTAAATCAGTTAAAAATTATTTTTCTTTAAAATCCACATTTTAAAAAATTGTTAAAAAATGGTTTTAAACCCATTTAAAAATTATTTATGAATTAATTTTTTTCCCATTACTACTCATTACGAATTTTTATTCAGAGTAATCCTCTTATAATTTTCATCACATGGCCTATTCGTCTTTTTCTAAAAAGGTTTCAAGAATTTTTATTTTAAGATATACTGTATGAGTAGAATTTATTGACAGTATGACAAAATTTGGTTTTATGGATTATTTAAAATTTTCAATAAAACATTTTAAAAGAAATATATGTTTAAATTTTATTAGGATTTTATTTTGAAAAGGTTATTTTGAAAGTGAAATGCTTACATTCCTCAAGGACATTTTAAAGCATATATTCATGAAATTTATATTCATTAAAAACAAAAAACACCATTATAATTATTATTAATTGGATATATATTGTATTTATATCACTCTTAATCATCCCATGGATGGTTTATGTTCATTTTAAATCGAGAAAGTATTAACATTCAATTTATTTATTTTTTATGTAACTAAAATTCCCTTCAAATACTCACTTTACATTTATCATTTCACATTAAATATATATATTATTTATCATGGATATGATTTTTTGGTAAAGCATATATAATTTTTATATACGTTGTTCTATATTTAATATAATTCTTTTAACTCGGGAAATATTGATAAATTGATATTCTTCAATTAATACATTTATTTAATTATAAGGAATATTTTTCGTGAATTTAATATTATATTCTATATATAAGGAGTGGTTTGGATTTGAAGTGATGGGTTATTCCCTAAATTATATATCCCATAGATGCATTGCTGATAATAGGTGTGGAATTAATATGCTATCATTAAATAGATTTCTACTTATAGTATAAAAAATTCTTGTTATATGATTTGAAATTATATGTATTCTGATACTTGAGATCATCACATCCAATAATTATGAGTTTCTATCATTAATAGTTCTATCATTTTTATCCACATGATTTTATAAATGATATTATCTATAGATTCATTTCATTATTAGTTTATTAATTTAATGATATTTTTTCTCAGATATTTTTCATACCATATTGATTTTTTAGTATTTAATTATCCATGATATTTTTACAATGATATTATCACTCACATCATATCATTCTCAATATTTTGATTAAATGACAATTTTTCTCATATATTAACATTTCTTTATTAATTATTCCTTAACATATTTTTCCTAATATTTTCTAAAAATTATTATATCTAGATTTATTTTAATATCATCTTCATTATTAAATTATATGTGTGTCTTAATATATAGCTTTCATTATTGATGATGCCTTATCTATTCATTAAACTCAGTTTATTTATCAATAGGAATGTGTTTAAATTATTTACCTTTCCATATTGACAATTATCCTGGAGATTTTATCATTAATATTATCTCTAGACACATTTCCTTATCTATGTATATATTATATGAAATTTCTGTTTTGTTATTTTTCATTCCATGTTGATTGTTCTTATTGAGTCATGATATCATATACTTTACTATACCCATACAAAAATCATGATCTCACCCTAGTTTTTTTCGTTTCGTGGGAATCTTTGAAGTGTAATGCGAATTTTATTAAAGGATATTCTTGAGATAATAATGACATTCTTAAAATAATATGTTGTTATTTGAGTATTAAAATGTAATGAACGACTCATGTTGTATATAGTTTACAAAGTCTAATAAATTATATGTTGAATTATGTTGTGATACAATGTATCTTATTTGAATATGATAATGTTACAACCTAATTTGGGATACTGGTGTTGATGTAGGTACATCTAAGGCTGGTTAGTTTCATTTAGTATGGATTTGTGTGATATATTTTTATATACTCTAATTTTATATTCTTTACCAATGAATCTGTTAGGAAAAAAACCCAACTTTTTTTGTGGGTTTTTCCCCATCATCGAAGATGGTGAGTGAGTAGTTGGATGAATTTTCTATATCCCCCACTATCCCATTATCTATTATATCATATGTGGAATACCGAGGTTGTGATGGATTTATGGAATGCGTATGGAGTCACATTAGTTGTTATGGATCTTGATATTACTATAAATTTATTTTTGTTCTATAAATACATGTAGTTATTTCATATTGTTTTATTTAGTAATGGTCACTATTGTTCCCAGGAGTGTACTTGAATGGGATTTAACAGATTCAGGTAAAATGAATGATACATGTTCTATAGTGGATTTTGGAATTCCAAATAGTTAAAGATGAGATGATATTTATAAGGTTGTGATATTATAAATAGGATATTAGATGTTATGAATATTTATCAATGAAATGGGTTCCCAGGTTAGAGAAGGATGACTTATTGCTGAGAAGAGCACTGGAAATGAGCCGATATAATGTGAGAGTGGATAACATGTGGGGAAGTAGATTTAAGAAACCATTGATATATATATATATATGGATATTATATACCATTTGGCCTTTTCAAAGTTGAATAAATAGTTTTAATGGGAAATAGATTTAAGTATTTTGCTAAAAAGACGGTTTCACTGGTTTATTTACTCGGATTTACTATAATTCTTTCACATTTTTCATGAGATGTTCTAAGGTGAATTATATTGATTACACTTTTATTTTTACGCCCCTCACATATAAACATATTTTCATTGACTTATATTACTTTTTCGGATTCTGTTTGAGGTTACAAGGTCAATGTGGGGTTTTTACGTGTTATTAGAGTTCATGGCCACTGCCAATGTTTGTTTTGAAACATTTCAGTGATTTTATATATTTGTTTATTTTTTTATCATATATTAGGAAAATTTATTTTTTATCCATGAGTTTTATACTTCTATATAATATTATCTCTTATTCCTTTTGTTTACAAAAATTGGGAAATATATTATATTTTTTATTACATACCCTTAATGATATTATGTATCCCATATCCTATTTAAGATTGGGTTTGTGGTTCATCTCCCACTATTCATTTATTCTCCAACTAGGTAATTGATAAATGATGGTTCTTAAAAAATTAATATATACTTTATTGAGATATGTTGCTATTAAGGATTTGTATTAGTGTTAAATTCCCTAAGGAACCCAAATTTAAACCTATATTCAGTACTATGTATGAGATAATTTTCCCAAGTAAAATAGTAATATTATTGTAGTAAGTAATATATAATGATACTATAATAGGGTTTCTGATTATTCCAAATGGATTTTAGGATAATGAAAATTTGAATATTGGGATACTAGGCCTCCAAGACATGAAGGGAAATTAAGAAACATGACCTCTAGACATTTAGTCACTCTGATGGAGTGTAGGTAGTTGTGGTATAATGTGTTTAAATATAAGGATTACAATAAAGAGGAAGTTGTGGTGTGACTGGTCATTTTAAGAAACCAATTAATTTTTTGGAACTTAATAAGTTGATGCAGATTATAGAAAGGATTAAAAAGTGATAATAAAGTGTGGGTGGATTTAGGGAATATATGAAGAGTTGGTGTAGTGCTTTCCTTATTACAGCAGGACTTCTGGACATCTAATTCTATAGCCATTAATCCTCAGGGTCTTCGGTTTATGTATGATATGCCCTTCTCCCAATTTTAAAAGTCGAATTATCCTGAGAAAAATTAAAATTTAATTGGGGGACAATGAGATATGTTAAATTTAAAATGAAAATGAATATTAAATTATATAATGATATAATTATATATATATATATTCATATATATTTATATGTGTGTGTGTGTGTGTTTGTATATGTAGATTATTAATATATAGATTTATACTATTATATAGATTTAAATTATATTTAATGTTAAATAAATATGTGTACATATATATTGTGAACTATATAATATTAATACAAATATAAAAATTTATATATTTACATTATTTCCTATATTTTTAATGTTAATATTATTATACTTATAACATTTATATACATTCTTATATAGTTCATATCACTATATTTTATAGTATATATATAATTATATTTGAGTATATAATTTTAAAAATGTGTATAATATCATATAACAAATCTAAATTATTAAAAGTATATATAAATTTTATTTATACATATATATATATAATATTTATGAATTAGTAAATATTTATATATAAGAATACTATGAAAGTTACCCATTAAGATTTCTAAAAATGATAATAAAGGGGTAAATTTTATTGTTACATTAAAATCATCAATAAATGGTTACTTTAATTGATGATGAGAAAATAACTAAAAAATGGTCCCATTTTTTTAGTTTTCTATAACTTATTACATTGTGTCACTTATCAATCTTTCTTAATGTTTCCTAAAGGTATCAATTTATTTTCCTACATCTCTAGTAGTTTGTATTTCCTTGGTAACATACATAGATTTAGAATTTATTAAATACAATGTAATTGTATATGAAAACATTCCTACAGATGTACCAGGTAGTGTGTCAATGATACCTTATATATATAAGAACATTTTTAATATTAATATTAATAAATTTCATCCTTGAATAAATGATTTAAATAGAATCACCAATGTAATGAATTCGAATATTGAAATAAAAAACCATTGTTTCCATAATAGAATATCAATATATTGTCATTTCACATGGGATGTACCACTACACTTTAATTATTTCACACATTCAATATTCCAATTCTCCTGAAATTATGCATGTTGTATTCTTCATACATGTATAGACCACATGAAAAATATTATAAACTAAATGAATATTAACCCATCAGGTTTTGTAGTCAATAGTTATTGTAATTACACATGGAATTACCCCCATGTGCTAAAGAAGGGTGACTAATCACCATATATTTCACTATAAAAAAACTAAGAGACATAATCTAGAAGGCTAATATTTTATGGAATTATGTCCATGATAATCCACTCAAGGTTCCATAATATATGGTGATGATGATGCAGTATAGTTGGCCAATGATGAAAAGTTACTAAGAGGAGTTGAAAATGAAAATGACACCATAGACCCTAACTATTCATTACGTATTATCAGTTATATTGTTAAGGTAGTCTATATTTTCTCGACATTGGTATCCACTACCATCATCCAAATAAATAACGAAATCCAACATGATGAACGATTTCATCAAAATATGGGCCCATGAATTCCATTTCCCTTGATGAATTCACTGTTTTTTAAATATTTAATAATTCTACTACCATGATGTTGAATCCACCATGAAATGGTATTTTAAAAAATAGGGAATCAAATCCATTACCATACAGTTTCACCCATAATTCTGAAATACATATCCTTATTCATACCAAAATTATAGTTATTGAATCACATCCTTCAATTTGAGTGCCTCCTTATATGAGTATGTTAAATGGAGAAGAAATAAAAAATATATTATGTATTCTTTAATGATGAAATCCCTTTCCAAAATATATCATCTTCACCATCAACATAGCTTACATCTTCTTATTAATTTTCATGTGGAATTATACTCTTATATATATTGAAATCTTATAATGTAAACTACCTTGTATAAAAAATTACATTTAGATACATCAAAAATATGATAATACAAATATTTTCACTATGTAACATACACCTTAAATTCTTTTAGATGGGGTATAAGGACCATCAACACCAAAACCACCAGTAAATATAAATGAGGAGAAGTTAATTTCAATAATGATATTCAAATTTAAAATAACAAACAAAAAATGTTTTGGAGAAAAATAGATGCATGATATAAAAGAAACCTGAAATCAAGAATCGGAAAAAATATGTAACACCAATATAAATCTTCATTCGACCAATTCTGGGCCTACATGCATCTAAATAACAGCACTAACCAATATATATTTTTTAAAATATGAAATAGAAGTAAAAAACATGGAAATTTACAACACACACATAGAGAAATAATAGGTGGTGTATCAGTTCCCTTACTAACACCCCCTGGAACTGTACCAAATTAGAAAATAAAAATATAAAAAATAAAAGGAAGAAGACACACATTAAAATCCTATCATAAAAAAAATATATGTTATCCTTGTAATTATAAATGATGTTTCCTCTATTTCCATCATCCATCATGCTCAAAATAATTAGGTTTCATTTCCGAAAAGTCATAATGAAATAATGATGTTGAGTTCTGTCAAGGTCCTCCTCATTAACTATTAAATTTAATCTAAGTGTAAATTGAAAATCTATCATAGAAGGATATAAATATGAACTAATAATTTTTTAAAAATAACACAACACCTTAATACAATCCACATGACAATAATATGTGTTTATACAAAATCATAGGAAATCATAACATGTCATAACAAATTAAATGGAGTTGGAGTGGTATCAAGATAATAATGGCACCAGGTTAGAATAAACATACAATCTAAAATAAGAATTTAATATTTAAATAATATCATGAACTTTATATGTAAAATTAAACTGCCCGAACACGTACCTATATAATATTTAACCACTAAAATTTAAATTTCATGTGATCTAACTAAAAAAAGCTGCATGTAGTGAGGTTTCCCATCAATATGGTTTTAAACCAAAAATCTCTAATGAAAATATAAAATTATTATAGTATAATAATCATAAATTCACCAAACCCAATAATTATTCATAATACATATCATATAATAAAAAATAAATCTCCATATTAGATTAATATTTTGGATAATATTATCACATCATATTTAATGATTGTTCAAAAATTATAAACCAAACATCTATGAGAGTGTAAATTGAAATGGAACTAATTTCATAAAACAAACCCCACATAAGATAAAAAATTATAAATAAAAATATGATCCACGAATTTTTTATTTAATTTTATTAGAAACAAAGAAAATTTATGGATTAACCCTCAATTATATAGATTAATCTATATTTATCATTATTTCTATATACTATTATACTATTTTATTCAATACATAATAGATCTATTTTCCATTGTGTAGTTATCAATAATATGGGACTTACATGATCTGAAAGATATTAAATCCTCATGTACATTACACTCTGAAAATTTCATTTACTAGTTTTAGGATGTTTGTTGTTATTTCCATTTCCATATCAATTTGACTTGTCCATATATTTTTTGATTCTATTTGAATAACATTAATAATGTCATTCCACATTTTCATATGTTATGTGAATATTCATTTTTATTATATGATTCCACAAAATATTTCATATTTTACCTTCAAATTTAGGAACAATAATAACTTTCATTACATTTGAGGAAAATACTATTTAAAAAGTGATTATTTTAAACAATAGAACCTTGAAAACATGATTGTATTTTAAATAATGAACATAAATATTCATTATATGGTTCAAAGAAATATAACACCATGATTTGAAATACTATTTATATTTCAACCACTATATTGATTATGAATTGGTTTTTAGGAATGTATCCTTCTACATATTGATGATGACCCTAGATAAATAATTCTTGTGATGTAGTCTTTCAACCTATACTAATACTATCTATTAAAAAAATAATAATATTATTATGACTAAGTCTCTTGTTGAAATGTTTATAAAGAAAATAAATGTTTAAAATTTTTAAATGGTCATTATATCCCTAGTTTGATTCAATTTACAATACATTAATAAGATGGTTTTAGACATAGATAATTTACCCATGTAGATAATGGATCAGGATTAGGCCTATATATTGATTAATTACATGGTCAATTCATTTAATTATGGTAAGGATACAAAGATGGATTCTAGGTATTCTAATAAAATAGAGGGAGTGAAATACATAATTATATCTAGGGGAATTTATATGAATGGTTGGGATATTGATTGTGTTGGGGTATAGTTTAGGTTGAAAATTCTAAAAACAAATCTGTAACTAAATAAAAAAAGAAAATAGGATATGAATGGAAGTTAGTTTAGAAAAAATAGGGTCCATTTTTGTGGTAAAACTATCAACCTTCATATAGGCTTCCTTGAGAGTAATCCTAGGTATAATATGATCCCAATCAATAACGTATACCATGATTCCTATAGTAAAGATGTTATTTCTGTCTATTTAGAATAACATAAAATATATTTAGGTGTAATTATGGGTTTCTTTCGGTCTAGAAATATTAGAATGTATCTATATGTTATTTTTTGGTGACCTTAATTGGAAGGAATGGTGTGTATAAGGATAATTTCATTTTATTTTTTAGGTTTATGTGGAGTTATATCTCTTATCATTATATTATTATTGGTTTCTATGAGTTTCATACTAGCTTATATATGAATATGATGTTTGTATTTTTCTTGGATTTTTGATATAACTATATTAAGTAATAAAGGTGGAGCTACACTGTATTTTGGTTTAGTTTTAGGTGATCATGACTATTATGGTGACTTATTTGACATTAGATCATGTAGAGACTCACTTATATGGTTTTATAATTTATATTGAATGTTATTACTTATATATGTATTTTTTCTGATCCAATTTAGTAGTTAATTTCATAGATGAGATAGTATATATAGACAAGATAGAGTTTCCACACATGGGATGGGAGGGGAAAGGAGGCATGGGTGTTTTTTATCATAGAATAATCCTATTAATTTAAACATTTAGGGGAGAATGTAGTGGACAATAATATCAAATAGTTATTTTTAAAAAAATATGGATGATGTTGTGTAAAGATTGTATGTTGATTAATAATTAAAAAGATAACACAAAAATTTTATTGTATTTAAGATCCAAAAAATATAATGGGTACTATTCAAAATCTCAACCTTATAGTATGAATTCCCACTAATTATATTTCACTTCTGACAGAGAGTGATAACATACAACATTTATTCTATAACAATGATAAAAAACCCCACAGACCAATATTTTATGTGTCCAATCATATCTTAATTTGTTATAGAGAAGACCCAAACTAGAATATTCAGATCAATCAAAACATAAACCCATCCAATTTATTGTAGAGTAACAACCAAAAATGGCTCTTTTAAGATTGGTTCGAACCAATAATGTTTTTTTATATTAGCATAACATTGAAACAATCCTTTCAATGGAGGTATTAATATTGTGTATGTGGTGTTGCATGTCGATAAAGAAAATTCAACAATGAATTTTCAAAAAAATGTCTGAATAAAATAATTAAAAAATAAATAATATAGATATTTGTATTGATGTATAAAAAATAACCTTCATCCCATTAGTTGGATAGAAACATGAATCTTAGATTATCTAGCATAGTTGTCTAAACAGTTTCACATCTTAACATTCTATCACTTTATTTTGTATAAATGAGTGTGTACATATCACACTACATATAGATTTAGTATTTATAATGTTGACACAATAATGAATAATACAACTAGAATAAGAATTTTGATATTCATCATAAAGATAAATAGTTATCTCATGTAGATTATTTACTCTCTTGATTTACTATAAATTATAAATAGAAGAATAAATCAGATCACCATTTAAATAATTAATAAATTTTATATAATAATTAATATTTATATATTTTTAATTATCCCTTAATCATAATAAATATAAAATTCAAAAGATATCAATTTTAATCTTATTACACAAATTGTCTTTCATGGAAATAATATATAATAAAATTTTAATATCTATATATAATTTTTCCTCATTGAATTCATACATAATGTTTATATTTGAATACATAATTGTCTTCCACATTCTAATGTTTATAAAATTCTCAATATGTAAGATTTATTCATCAACACATAATATTTATTCAACACATTTCAAAAAAACTAATTATATGATCTTATGCATGGGCCGTCTTATAAATTAGATTAAAACATTGAATAAAAACAAGTCACATCCATTTACCATATTTTGATATATAAGATTATTATGTTGATGTCACTATAATAAAGAAAGGGAAAAACACTTATCATAATTTCAAATAATCCGAATATGTTAAATTAATATGTTTGATAGATAAGACTCTTATCAGATCGTATGTAAGGGTCAAAACATTCTTCCATGTTAATGTGTAAGGGCTATTTACATTACCTAATTTTTTAATGAAACCAATTTTTATAGATAAAATCATTTAAAAAAATTTAAACTACCCAATACATAAAGATAATTTTAAATAATAGAATACATATTTATTTGTAATTTCAAGATACATAAAGTGATTATATCTATGAAAATTATTCAAATTTTTTTTAGAAAAAAAATTAATAAAATTCAAAATAATAAATTTTTAATTTAAGTAAATGTATAAAAATAAGAAATAACAATGACTCAAAATTATAACATCATTACCCGACATTATATGTAATGTAACCAGAATAGTGTAACAACCCTCCTGAGTTGTGAAAATGATACACCAGAGGATACTATGTATAATCAAGGTTTATGTATAATGAGGAGACATTACCCAATATATCATAGTCCGCAATCATTAAAGAAAGAAACCAATTATCATACAATGTACATTTCCATTGAAATATGCTGATAAATAAAACATCTAACTAATAATAATGTAAAAGTTGAAGCATACATACCATCATATGGAATCAATCACCGACACTTCTGATCACATATATCGAATAAATAAAAGAAATAAAATACAATGCCTCCATTATAACCATGCTCTATACCACATCCTAATCATTGGAACAGTTTGAGTTGTCTATCATTACAATCAATATCAATGTTACACTACCCATAATTTTCCTACAACCATTTGGTGTCTCTTTAGGAACATAAGATCAATGGGGGACCGAGCAAGGTGTGATTCCAAAACATGATAAAGAACCACTAAAGTGTCCCCATAGATACTGACATTGTTCTAAATTGTTCATGTCATATTATTTTAATGAATAATGTTTTTTAAAATAAAATAATAATCCAATGTGGATTCTTTAGATTATAAAATTCATTAATTATACAAGAATTTTTAAGTGATATAATTTCTCTAAGGATGTCATGATCATGATTCCAACAATAATAAAAACACGATGCTATGTCACCATGGTATATAGTGGTAATTACCCAAAGGATAATTCTAACCAATTATACAGCGATAATGAACCGGTTAATACTGTTTTCTAGAATAACAACCCATGTTATTCTCCATTCCAGTATAAAAATGATACATGAAGTTGACCCCCAACTATTTCTAGGGCTTTACCATCTATACTGAAGACCTTATAATCCCTATATGGGTACAACATGGACATAATTCACTCTTCTCCATGAAACCAATAAATCCAACCGAAAATCCATTGTATCCCTGAGGAGATAGAATATGATTATGTAATAGGTATGTTTTCATTAGTATGAAAACCTACACAGTGTTTTTTTAATGCCTTATAAAAATGTATTTGTCATGACCAACCATATGAGTGTTTTTTATTTTAAAAAAATAATCACGGCCATGAGGGGATTGAAAATAAACATATCTGTCAACAATAAAAAGTATTCCAAAACATTCCACGAACACCACTACGGAGTATGCAATCAATTTCAAGACCACCACATAATATTTTTCAATATCATTTATAAAAATAAAAGGAATCAAGGATTTACAAAATGCCTAAATTCTTTTAGAAAATCTATATCTGGAAAGCTCTTGAAGGAGGTATGTGTTCTCTAGTAACACCTACAACCATTAGTACCCATTTCTTAAACACCCACAATTGGTTAGATAAGAGTCAGGAAGCCTACCAAAGATTCCTAACTAGATACACATGAATGGTAACCTAGATATAGTCCTTTATAAAAACATATTAAAGAGGAAACCTACATATCTGTCCTTCAGAATAAAATCACACTAGGGTTAAACCTTGTCACATATGGTTATATTATTCAAAAACACAATTTCATAGATATTATATCTTACACGCATAATTGGGATATCTTATAGGAATTCCTTTGAGATGACAAGTGTCCTATCTTGATTACCTAGTTCTGTTGGCACCCAAACACATTTCAGGGGCCTTGTAAAAGAGGAAACAACCATTTGAAAGTGAATCCAAGATCAAATGTACATAAAATACCATCAAAGTGCTAGAGTGGTAAGTCAATTCCAAAGATATCCCATCCCCACCACAAATGAACAAGACTATGATGAAACACTCCATGACTCTGACTATGCTCAACGTCTATGATGAATGTTTACAGATGATTTCATGTGTTCGATGGAGCCACAGTCATTCATGGAGACCTCATATTGTTCATAGAATGACTCATAGAATCATGAAAAAAAATTTCAAATATATACATGGCTCATTATTCCTTAAATGTATGAATACCCTGTTGTCTTGGCTTCTGATCTCCCAATTCATGAAGCACTAGAGAACTGCAAAAAAAAAGAAATTGAATCATTCATGGAATGAGAGCATCATGAAACCCCCATTACCATATTCCTAACAATTTCCATCTAGGTTGGGGATTCCTTTTATAGAATCATACACCCTTCATGGAGGATGAATGAACTATGGGGTACTTATGGCTTTACAGAGCATTAATAATTTATGAAGAACACATTTACCTAGTCATAACATCATGCAAAGGCAGGGTCACCATGTTTCATGAAGCCCATTTCTTCACAAAACCACTGACCATTGCAAAGAACCCAAGCTTCCGGAATCTCCTCTCAACTAGGCCTTTTCTTTATGACACCCTTAACATATGACTCTCCATGTTACCTCCCATCTGCCGACATCTCTTCATGATGTTTGAGTTCCCAAAGTCACCACACCCTTCCATGATTGGTTCAACTGTACTTAATGTCCTTATGATACCTATGATATCTATTTCTATAGACCAATCCACGTAATAATTATCCCAATATACATTTTTACCTCTTGTTTCCCATCGTGGGTACTCTAATCCTTCTTTCATTTCCTCATTGGCACAATAACATGGACCTTGTGTGTGATCATTCCTCGATAGTTATAAAAAGTGTAATTGAAAAATGTATTCCCCTCCCAATGGTGTATGGGGGATGGTTATATAAGCCTAAGGGTTGTGTATCGAGTCCCCCATGTCCTAGTAACATAATTTAAAATTGAATAGAACAAAATTACATCAACACATGATGTTAATATGTTAACTCCTACTATTAATAAAATGTATGATGTACCATATATGAGTCACACAGAATGAGATCATCCCCACATGGAATGAAACCCTCCACACCCTCCTCTCAGGAATGATATCCTCTTAGGCATAAACACTAGAGAAATCTCTAAGGATTTATTGTAGCAGGAAACTTCTTCTATTCCTCCTTTCCTCCACTTGGTACAAGTCTTACTGATGGGATGGGAACCATGAACCCTTTCCACTTTCTTATCGGTCAACATCCCATCCCTCTACATTTGGGATTTCTTTTTATATATGTAGATTCCTTGTGTATTCCCCACACCATCTCTCATTGCCGCATCCTTCCCAACATGATAGATAGGTTCACTGGTTCCTCATGTTTCCCACACTGATCAATACTGACGTGGCAATTGAGGTTAGAAATTACCATGAAATACAATATCCATATGGGTCACTTCCTTATGTATTCCCTAGAATGTCTAGTGGGAAGGCCTCCTAGTGTGATACCCATCATGCCCCCTCCATCTGGGAGGATTCCATGTATAAGATCGATTCATGATGTCCTTATAAAACTATGCGTCCTTTGATTACAAAACCAATTGGGATACGTAGAAAGTCTCTATGAGGTCCAAACCCTCACCCACAAACACATCATCCATTTCATCCATTCCACATCATCCATATCCATCATGATTTTTAATTGACCCTCCAATACCAGTTGGGATAGTCCATCCATATTTTCCATTCATATACATAATCCACATCCATTTCATTGCTACTCCTAGCAACACCTGAGAATCTCCAACAAATAATCCCCACACAATCCATCCCTATCCAAAAAAGGGAAATGTTCTTTTGAAGTGATGATCTCAATCGTACGCACACACCATCCATCTATCAACACAGGTTTTGGTCATTGTCTCATGAAGAGAGTACATTGGATGCCTCTATGTGGTTCAATCCCAACCAATGGTATACCTTGGTGCCCACTTCAAATGGGTGAACCTCCTTGATCCACCTATAGTTGTTCCCAGATCAACCTTCATGGTGTTACATTTTCCCATAATGGGACACCCCCAAATGTTTTCTTCTATAGGAATTAAGATATATCCATAATTATACCTTAAAGGTACTCACTCCTAGGGATTCAACTCTTTGATCAATTTCTTTATGGGGTTCAAATTAGTTTCACTTATTCTCTGTAAGACATAAAAATTGTGACCCATCACACTGCATCCTTGTTCATAACATGGTATGCTTGAGGAAATCCTCATATGATGTTCCTATGGAATCATATACCCTATAATCGACATTGGATGCCTCAAGATCGACACCTGATATGCCTTCATGGGATTCCTTCCAATGAGGCAGAATAAAGGTGACCAATGTTCCAACATCCATACATAACAACAAAGACCAACATTACTACTCTCTAAATAAATGTTTTATACCCAGTAAAGACCCCATGGAATGTCAAAAAATAAGAAACATAATTACCGGTTTCCATTAAGAGATAGAACAATGAAGGTGTTTCATGAATTTGTTGTAATATATAATGGAGACTTGAACAAGGTGACTAGATCCAAGGAGGAATACATGGAAGGAGAAAGAAACATCCCATCACCCCATTTCGATCAAGGAGAAGACAACTCCAAGAAAGTGATTAATGTCACCCACATTATAAAGCAGGAATGTGGGGTAACAAGGCAACCCCAGTGTCATGATAACACATGAGGCGGAACACCTCAGTGAAATCATCAGAAATAGAAATGGTGAAACAAACATGAAGGTTTTATCCTGAAACCATTGGACTATACTTGTTGATCATCAATTCGATCGATGATCATTTTACTAGATGCATCTATTTTGTGGAAGGAACCACTATGCAAATACTTGGTCTGAAGTGTAAATTTCCAGAAATTTAGGTGCTCCATATTTGAGAATTTATTTCCATGACATCAATAGTATAGATCTATCTTGATCAAACCATGGAATATTTGATGATAATGATACATTGGGAACTGATTTCAAGGTATTTGTGCTGACTACTGTAGTTTCCGGTATTGTAGGACGAACGATGTAGGCAACCATTCACCCAATTCCCGCTAATACAGGGGATGAATAAATTATGTTTTAACAATCCCTCATGACCCCAAATCTTCTATGAAATCAACTACGCCCCAAACGATCGTGCATCCACATCCCATGCCACCCTCTACAATCACCAATATGAGGGTCATGGACTCCCTCATAAAATGGTTTGAGTAGCAGGGAATCGTTATCATGAGGGATATGGATCTCTATGACATTGAGTTTTATATGCCTATCTGAAAATACTACATCCCAGGGCTATGCATGGAGACGATTCTCCACAGTGTAATGATAATCCGCTTTGGGAGCATATCCCTGGAGAGTTCCTTTAACTCACTCCTCTTCAAAGAGGAGGTAGAGGATTCCCAGGTGATATCGATAATTAACACTACCTGGAAGTACCCAAGGAGGAGTCCCACTAGCATGGGTCAATTCCACAAATGAATGGTATTCTAGGAATGAGAATAAGTGTACTATTCTAATGATAATCTGGTACAATTCCAAATGACCAGACACCAATGTCAGTCCCAAGCTCAGGAGGATTCCCATTAGGGCGCATCACATTACCCATGTCTATTGGATCATACCACCTTCAGCACACTCCAGTAGATCCCTACACATTCAGAGGAGGGACCGATCAGTGCCCAGTCAGAATTTAGAGTCCATCCACCTAATATGAAACAATGGTTGAATCATTTGATCACTAGAACCACCAATAGTCATCACAGGCTGACCCGTGATGATGAGATTTAGTGTCGAGGTCCTCCCAAAACCAATTAATATTAGAGTTTATGTCCTCCCATCCGTCATACTCAAAAGAGAGACCTACCCATGTTCCCAAAATCGATTAAATATGAACTCCTCCCCGTTCCTATGGTCCCCGATATGGAGTCCCTCCCCATTTCACAGGCTGTCAATGTAATGGTCCTCCTCATGCCATTCTAAGTTCAAGCATAGGTCCTCCCTGGTCCAACACTAATGAAAAATGAGGATCCCCATGGTCCACCCATAGATAACATAGATTCCCTCCTCATTTCCAATTTGATTATGGTGAAGGACCACATCATGCTTTCTCCCTCAAGTATGGAGGCCCTCCCCCGGTTGTTTCCACCAGTAAACATAGTGGACCTACCCATGTTCTCCCATAACAATGTAGGGGACCTCCCTACTACATTCGTATCCTTAGTGGTGGCCCTCCCCACTCACATATTAGTTGAATAGTGGGTCCTCCCCACTCCGGTAGTAGCTGATACGAAGGCTCACCCCATATCCTAGACAACTCTAGTAGAGGACCTCCCCACTCCACAGCCAACATGCTAAGCGGTCCTACTCATGATGAAGAACATTCATTCCCTAAATATCCATCTCGAGGAAGAAGGGATAATCACCTCTAACAAAAGAAAAACAATATGAATTTCAATGTCATTTTCAATCCCATTTTCTTCTCAGAATATGATGTCTGGTGTGATTCAATGATGGAGGTTTCACCTCAGTCATTTGTATCAGGATCTAAGGAGCTTGACAAGTGATATTCATCATCCTTGAATGTGAGATACTTCAGATCCCTAAATTACATTATAGGTATATGTAGGGGGAGTAATATTTCTCACCCTTCTATGGTCCTTGGGTTTATTTATCTATGCCACTGAATGTTTTATTCTCTACCTATACTAGAAATCACAGAGAATTATTTTAGGATTTGATAGAAAAATATCACCTATTGGAAACAAAGATTAATTCCATTACTGTAGAACCTGAGATAGGGGAAATAACCCATACATATGTGGAAGTAATGATGATTCCAACTATCTATCAAAGAGAATTACCATCATGCAGTGATCAGTCAGTTCATGAAGCGGTCTTTCTGGTAGACAGCCCACTACCACAACAATCCACATCTAGGCCATTAACAATTTATCAGCTAGAAATGATTAGATCTTGGGTAATCTAGGATATAGGGCCAACTTATGATCATGAAAACATTTGGGACACTCTGGATACCAACCACATGTCCACGGATTTCCAGTCGAATGCAGATCCCAACATCAATGTTCTAGATTCCCTCCATAAAGAATAGGTAAGGTGCTTTCACCGGACAATCTAGGTGATTCATGTTTCCCACCATGACCATCAATTAGTCAAACCAACGAGATGAGATCAATTCCAAGACATCAAACAGAAATTCCACTTGTTTGAGTTGGCAACAAAGACAATGGAAAACCACACATTTGAAAAGTATAGTGTCTGTAGTGTAAGATCTGATGATGAGGAACATCCTACTAGTTTAGATATGTATCTATATGAACCTCTCACAAGTTGTCTCACTCACCTAAAAATGATAAAATTCTACCTTGAGTAACCCTCATCATCATTCCGGCAGGTCAAAATCTCAATAAGTGAACAAGATATCTCAAGGCCTCAGATCCGCTTGATGTCACATAAAAGATAGAGAATGATCTCGTAATAGTTTCCCTATAATAGAATATTAAATATAAGAACCAGGTCACCAATTAGAACCATACTGATTAGTGCCCAACTATGGATCCCTTTAAAAGGATCATGCTCCTCCTCCATCGGGGTAGTAGGGGAAGCTGAATTTCATTCATTTCCAATTGCACCCAGTCGACCCTAGTGATCCCGCACAACATGACATGGTAGATATTGGAGTTTATGGTAATATACCTTGGTATGTGTCACCTAGTACACATGAATATAATGCGAATATCCCTCTATTCCTTGATCAATCCACTATATAAGACACAATACAGGTCGCTCTGTGAGCTGTTGAGCTTGATTATCATGTTGAAAAGTCATTAAATGACCTGGTGGTAATGAATACTCATCAAGATAGTAATCCCCACCCGAAATATCTAATGGATGTTCTCACTTATTATAATAATTCCTTGTAACATAAAAAGTCATAAATCCCACATGAAGACAAGTCATATATGGTGTGGGTCAATGACATGATAGAACCCTTTGATTTTAGGAATCTGACTATCACCCCCTTCATGGGGATGGGAGACCTGATCCAACATCTCCTCATGTCATCTCTAGGAGAAAACCAATGATGGGAAACCATAAGCACCGTAAAACAACCAAGATCCGTTATTTCATTTTGACATTGGAAGGATGTGAGTTTTTATGGTACAACCAGTTACACATTTGTTCATTCACATTCCGATAAGGCCTCCATAGATAGTTTCTCTACCATTTAATTCCCACCACATAGAATAAAATTATTTTATACCATATAATGTGAACTAAACTACCATATGAGCGCATCATAGACTCCATTTGAATGGGTTATGGCATCAAAAATATACTCTACATAACGATAAATATAGAGGACCTATTGATGGTGTGTGTGGGGAACAAGAAGACTTAATTTTTTCCCACACCAATGACTCAGTATTTCCTAGGAGGTTTTTGAGATTTATCAAATATGTCTCAATTCCATAATGAATCCTTACAGAAATGTAAAAAGGAATGTCACATTACATTTCAATATCCTATAAGAAGATCCTATAAGGAACTTACTTTTCACATTAGTATTGGTAGGGCCCTCATAGCTGGTAGAGTTATTGCTTATAGTGCCTTTCCAAGAACAACCTTGTTGAGGAAAACAACATCAGTATGCTCCACCTCGCCAATATGAGAATCGGCATGCACATCCATAGAAGGAACCACCACCACTCTAATAGAATATAGACCTAATGCCTTATCAACATCCAGCCCCTCATCTTATATAAGATCCTAGATCTCTTTTCCCAGATTGGAGAAACATATCCAACTCCTTTCCAGAAGCCGAGGTTCCCTGTTATTTCTGTAGTTCTCTAGAATAAGGGATTTATAAGATTCTTGAATTTAGGAATCCCCACTAGGTTGATATCAATAAATGTACAGACCACTACCATCATCACATTATCCTTGAAAATACCATCAATAAATGATACATGATCAATGATTTGATTCAAAACCTCATGGGAAATGGTGTGGTCAAATGGGGTAAAGCTATGGCATATAAATCACACATATATACTGAGCCCGATAGTGATAATGAAGGTTCTGGTGAATGATAAAAGGATTAAAACTAAAGAAATCAGAATTATGATGACTTGTTAGATCACATGCCAATCACTCACACCCACAATATCATTTGTTCCCATTTAGTCTTACGAGAACCTCATGAATTCATTATGCAATCTCTAACTACTACTTCTAAATCTAGTTCTATGACTTAATTATCTTAAATGATTAGGAATTTATTGAAAAAATAGAAGGAAAAGTCCTCTGACGATGTTGAATTCATCTCATACTATAGGGGAATTCATGACTTCGGATACGAGAATCACACCTAGATTCCATCCATCTCCCCAGGACTCCTCTAGTGATTACTATGAGCATGCCTCTATAAATACCATCCTTTTAGTCGACACATAGATGGATTCCGATGACGAGGGATATCAGAAAATCCCTCCTAATAACTTTAGGTGGAACCATTGAAGAATGGGTCAGGGACATCTGTACTATAGGAATTCTCATTCTAGTGCTTAATTCTAGGACACAGATTCCACTGATACTGTAAAGTCGGTGTTTCACAAAGATAAATATTCACATCCATTTTATCCTTCTCAATCAGATCTAATAACACCATTGACTATGCCTATTGACTTAGAATAATAACCTTAGGTGCATCATGATTGAACAAATCTAGAAAAGCCTCCATCATCGGACATTCAACTACTGGTAGTTCAAGTCATTTTTTTGATGATAATCATTTAATTTATAGTACCATATTGATCCAAATGTTTTATCCAAAAGATCTCATCCAGCTCGTCACTGTAGAGTAACCTTCTATAGATATAAATGTGAACCTATCAAGGATGTAAAATGTGTTAAAGAGAATTTTCAGTTTTCCTTCCATACTTTAGTTCCTTTAGGACCCCCGTTTATTAAAATAGTTTCATGAATCCATTAAATAATCCTTGAAATTCCACCTCCAATTTGAAATAGTGGTAGTGGGAGTAGACACAATCTATTCTATGGATGTTGAGTAGCAAGAATTCCAAGCCATCATTTCTTTATCTAGAGAAGATAAGGGCTCCCTCATGTAGGGTCTTATCCTCCTACAATACATCACCCTTTTTTTCAGTGGAATGGAGGGAAATCACTATCTAGATAATGTAGGTTTTAGGATCAAACACTTCCTAAACCCAAATCTTCAAATTATGGGAATCCATGATGTAGGGATAATCCCCTCAAACCTAAAAATTTTGGGTTATGACTGGACATTACAGAGACCACGTTTCTTTATCCTTTTGAATACCCAATTCATTGGTCTGGTCAAAAACACAAAATTCCTGTTTTTCTCTTGGGACTATGATTACAATGCATTGTTAGTTAGTCTCGGACTTCATATGAATTTTGAAGTTCCCTCCTAACATAACTTATCCCTTAAGTTCTCCACCAACGTTCCATTAGGAATACATCAAGGTGATGAATGTCCCTTTGAATATTGGGAAGACCTCTATACAGATTCCATTAATTACAAGAGAGGGGAAAAGAAAGTGAAAACCAATATTTTTTATCACAACTCCATCAATGCTGGCCCAAATATGGATTTGGATGACATATCAATCCTCCCAATTCACCAGTTAGAGGTTAAAATTGTTGAATTCTAGAAATTATTTTTCATTTCCTAAAGGAAATTGTTTCAAACACCGAAGAAAAAAGAAGTTCATAATATTTCATTTTACTCCTCCATAGTTCATTCTCAATTAATACCAAAATCCCCAACACTTATCATGTTTCAAGATGTTTTCCCCTTGTAGAATACTATAAATCAAACTCAAATTTTCAGTCAAGATAGGTTGAACATGGAAAAACTGAACCATTACCATTTCATTGATATTAATCATAGATCTCATTTTCGAAGGCCTTATGGAATAATATTGACATCTTATTTCTCAATGGATTCAATAGATCATGATACCCTAAATGAGGTTTCCACCACCACCCACGTAGGTACCGATGTTCAACAACAATCCCTTATATTTGAAGAATAATCTCTTCCCATTTCTTCTCCAACATCATATGATGATGAGGACATGTAATTATATCCTCCTAATTTGGAGGAAGACTTATCCACCACCATCGATGAGCGTGTTCAGGGGAACGTTGGTACAGTGAAAGTTATAAGGTGAAAGTTGATTTGTGCATCCATGCCTACATAGAAATAGAATAATTGTGATGTCTTTATAAATCAACATCATGAAGATAATTCCTGGAGCTATGATGAATTGATATTACAAGACCCTTAGGACTCTATACCACATCTTTTTCTCTCAGTGAATCATTACAGGTTCAAGGAAACACCCATAAAAATAAACCCCTTTCATGGTGCCATGGTTGAAAATGATGTTGAAAAGATTATCAAATCCAAATCCATTAAAGAAGTACATTAACCCAAGTGGTTAGCCATGATTATCCCATTTAGGAATAATAATAGGCATATAAATGTCTATGTCAATGTCCATGATTATAATATCCACTATCGGAAATATGTTTCCCCCATACAGTGATAGAGTTATTTAATGTCGATACTTCTTAGTTTCAGACTCTTTCATCCATGGATGGGAACTGTGGGTACAACCAAATTTAGGTAGACAAAAAATACGAGGAGCCCACCACCATCATATCACTTCATGGTAATTTATATTATTATGTGATGCATTTCGGTATGATAAATGTATGTGATATTTATCAATGATCCACCCTCCTTATCATTAAACTGATCCTCATGACACTATTGGAATTCTATGTGGATGATTTTGTGTTCAAATTCCACTAGCATGAGGACCATCTCAGATATCATTTCAATGTGTTCATATTTCATCATTCCCATTATTTTTAGATGATCCCTTTTTAGTGTGCCTATAAGGCTACCTCTGGGTATTTTATCGACTTCTTCTTCAGATAAAAAAGCATTGAGATTGACCCAAATAAGATCAATCACATTTGTCAGATGCCTCCCCTGGGAAAACTATACATTATTCGATGCCTTTGAGGCCCCTTTTCGTACATACATTGATTCAACATGAATCTAGATAAAAACTATAATCCATTATCTAGGCTCATGATGAAAGGTGATATATACCAATTGGATGAAAAGTGATATAAAATATTTTACGAGATCATGAAATCCCTACTATAACCTCTAGTTCAGATATCATCTATCTTAGTGAAGCCTCTAGTCCTCTATGTGATTGCCTTGCAATGATCCCTTGATGCCCTGATTTCCCAAAAAAACAATGAAGGGATAGATTACCATTTATACTATCTCATTATCATGCTCCTTGAGATAGTGTATGAATTATAACACCCAAATCATCCATGATTCACTTCCCTTTGAATAATACAATAGCGTTCGTTATACGCAACTTTGAGTTCTAATACACCATAACTAATTAAACTAGCCGTTATGAATAGTAATACCCACCATATGAAATTTTATATCTTTTATTTTTCAAAATGAAATTCATTTTTTGATTTGGAATATCAAAATTATCATAGGATGAATTATTGGTATTTTTCTGATTAACATTCTTATTTTGATGAATACTGAAAAATACTAAATTTTAATTAAACAAAACTTTTTTTATCAAAATAACATATAGTGTTAAATTATAAAATTTAATAGTTATAATGTATCATTATAATATATTTTTATCATTTAATATAATTTAGATCATTGTATGTAATTTTACATTTATATTGTACATAAACACATGTCAATCTTTTGGTAGTTTTTATTTTTTAAACACCTACTTTTTAGTTTTGACAATAGAAATTAGTTTTAAATTACTTTGTAAAACTTATATGTTTGAAATTTAGAAAAATGGATTCCATATTCGGAATCAAAAGGTCTAAATTGAGTTAATAGATATCTTTAATTTTTAGACATTATGAATAATTATTTCGGTAAATAGATTTTTACCGTGGTTAAAGGGGTAAATCTGGTAAATAAGAGGAAAAACAATATTATAATAATATTAAATTACCCTAACATGTGTCCTAACCCAATTTAGTGATACATATCCGACCATGGTCATCCTTGGGTTGATTTTGGGACCCCATGAAGCCACATGGGAGAGATAAATACACTTTATATTAATTAATTTAAAGTAAAGACAAAAATGACATAAATAAATATATTTCAGTAAAAAAAATTACATGGGGTTATATAAGATATCTCTTTGAATATATATATAAATTTAAAATCAAAAAATTATTTCCGAAATCATGGTATTTTTTTATTTTATTTTTAGACATCAAATAAATAAAATTATTTATGAAACAATAATGATGCACTATTTACCTCATTAATAAATCATGTAAATAAATAAGGTTATAAAAATAAAAACAATATCCAAAACCTGTCCAATTATTATTGGATGATTTAATTTCCTACATGAGCCTTGTTATATTTTTAGTGAGTTTTGGACCTTTAGAAACAGAAAATAAATATGTAATAAAATAATAATTTCAATATTTTTGAAAGGTCCCCTCCTCCCCCTTATAAAAATCCCTCATATATAACCCATTGATCACACCTATCAAGTCTCTTGGATCACCCAAACTCTGACCAATTAATCTTAGTACATAAATATCTTCATCATTGAAGCCTTAATTTATGTAGAAGGCCCGTCAAAGAAGCCTTTTGGTTCAAACCAATGGGAGTTACCCAATTAAAGGTAACATCTTCTCTTAAGTTATTTTCTTTTATTTGACTACTCCAACACATTGAAATGATATTTATTCATTTATTTTATAATAACAAAAATTTCATCAGAATACTAGTTTGTTTTTATGTGAAGGATTTAGACTAAACTTACACACACCTCATTCTAATGGGGGTAGAACATAATGTTTTTGTGGAAGGTGATCTTTTTCCTCACAAAACGATGAATTTTCTATATTCTACTATGATCTTTTTTTGGACATTATCATATAACTGTAAATATATTTTATATTTATGATATTTGTTTTATCTCTAAGCTTTAGTAATTTTCATTTAAATTATTTTTTTATTCTTTTCAGGTTGTATATATACGATAATTTCATTTTAGGAAATGCGGACTACCGCCCCTTAAATATGATTTGACTCATTCATACCATACCTGGAATGTATAATGGATGTTGTTAATGAACTTACATAACATTTATAAAATATTATATTATACTATAAAAATAATATACCTATGAGTCAATTGTTTTTCATTCCTTAAAAAATGAAATGGAAGTAGCATTCATGCGTACGTACGGATTACCATTTCCACGAATGCGATGAGATTCATTTCCCATCGTAACAATTCAAGAATAATTTTAAATTTAATTTTATAAATAAAATTTAAGAACACTATATGATTTTGGATATGAATCAAATACATCTTATCGTTTACGAACATGACATTTGTAACGATACATATGAAGGAAAACAAATCAGTAACACCCGAAAAAATAATACTAATGCAATATTTTTAACAAAGAAATATTAGAGGATCATATATGATAAAATATTTATGTATATGGTTCTTGTAAAATTTATTAAAAATGATTTAACTATTACACATGTGGATAAAGTACCGTCGATCAAGGAAAAGTACAAGGTAAGGGTTAAATTTCAGAATCTCTTTGTTATCCAAGATTGTTTTTACGTGAGTATCTTCTAGGACTTATTTATCATCCACATTCGTGTTTCTTAATAATGCATTTAAAAAAATCAATGTTTCTTATAATATGGGTTAATGAAATTCATACCCTTGTTTTATTTTTTATAAATAATTTTGAACGTAATCATTATGCCATTTTCTAGACAAGGTACTTTATGACATTTTCGACGAATTAATGTAAGAATGTTTTTTTAACATATAAGGCGGGTGAAGCTATTTTCCGCCATTATAACACATTCTAATCTTCCATTATAGTCTTCTAATAATAGTTTCAAAATAAATGTTTTTTTTATAATTATGTATCTTTTAAATGATTTAAAATAGAAAGAGATATTTCTATCAAATTGTTTTGATTTCATCTATGTCAATATCCTTTGATGGATTTTACACTTATTTGAAGTTGATTTGTTATGATACATTATTCCATATTCTATTGATGTTTTGTGATATTTTTTACTATGGATGTGTTATTTTTATACCATTCATGGTTTATCGTTGAAGTATTAACATTTTGAATGCTAGTTTTAATATGAATGTTTTTGTTAGGTTTCTACCTTTTTACATGATGAATGCATTAGACTTAGTAAGCGACTGGTGGAGCCAGCTAGAGCTCCTCGAGGCATCGGTAGGTCTCATGAGACTAACTACTATCTTGGAAAAAGTCCTTGAAAAAAATCTCATTTGTATTCTTGGAACAAGGCCTTGACTCTGTGGTTTTGATGTCCGGCATTATGCATTCCCTCATTATGAAATTAGGTATTGATATTTCATGTGATTAATCGACTAGCAGAATATCCATGTGAATATGTTAATGTAATTATCTGATTTAAGTTTTAAATATTACACTCTAGTTAAAAGGCTTTTCTTTTATTCATATACATTGCCTTAAATTTTTATGCTTATTTATAAAAGTTTCTTCTATATTGCTATCCTTACGAAGCATTTTCTATGTTTTATTTTTTCCTGGATGGGAAGAATTAAATTATGATTAACCTAAAAGGATTGGTCAAGGATATGAGTGTGTTCAAGGGGGATAGAATGTTTTTTTTGATTATTTCATGATGTAATGTAAATTTCATGTATGTTTCTAGTACTTCCAAGGCTACATAACTAAGCAATCTTTTGAGACATGATTCATTTTATCTTTCCAATGTTATGTAACAATGCACTTACTCGGGGTAATTGGGGTTGGGGTGTTATATGAATAATCTCATTTCAAGAAGGGAAACCTCACATTGGTTCTTATGGTTCAAGATTTGTGGAGATACGTATAACATCATGATGTGTTGTTAGTGACCCATGGGGATATGTTAAAGTATGTACAAAACCTACAAACACTAATAGAAATACTATAGATCTTGGTAGTGATCCTTAAAAAGTTATACATTCGATTCATTATACAAAAAATCAGCATATTTCAATCATTTTAAGACTTCTTAGTCACCCATTTGGCCCTAGTAGTGAAATCCTTTGTCCATCCTTGACAATTCCATCATTTTAGTGGATAGGGAAACACTGTGTTTGCATAGGAATTTTGATGGTACCTCATGGAGTATGAACTGTATAAGGCTTAATGACATACACTCAATAGATTCGGCTTGTAGATCATCTCCATCAACCCAAAAAATTATTTCCTTCCATATTAATTTTGGATATCATATAGTTTCAACAATAATGAGGTAGAGTATCAAGCTCTCACTACTAGTCTTGAGATATCCCTCGGGATTGGTGTTCCCAACCAGAACATAAAGTGAGACTGTAAATTAGTCACCAATAAAATATATGGTGATTATATTGTATGAAATCAAGAACTCATTTACCTTTCTCAATCATGCTCACAAACTAATGGATCAGTTTTCTTCTAATGAAAACGTGACTCATTTTCCAAGGTCAAAAAAGGCTGAGATGATGGCATATCTAGTCCAGCTTTATCCTTTATAAATCCCGACTAGGATCATTTTTTCAATAATCATGTGCATCGATGTTTCATCACTCATGGAATTTCAGATGAAGACGATAGTTAAAATGTAATTCACCTGACTGTTGCTTTTTCCACAATAGGTATCCAGCTACCCCCCGGAGCCGAATAAGCCACAGATTCGATAAGCCACATCATAAAGAAACTATAAAATGGATCGTTACCACAATATAGAGCTAATAATGATAGAATACATCATCGTTCCACATAGTTCACCCTCTAGAGTGTCCCCAACCACGAGGAGAATCTCGACGGACCTGGGATTATGAAATGATCTTTTATTTCTTTAAAAGAGGAATGATTACCTAAGTTATGGTGGAATTTCATGTCTATTCCTGTAGTGCTCAACAAGAAGGTTTGAATCTCTCCCATCAGATTCAAAGATGAGGCTACTACTGGCCCACTATGGTCTTTTTCTGTTTAGAGTTCTTGAAGAGGTTTCACCCATGACATTTTCAAACCAACCTTGTTCATCGACTGCTATATCTGTTACATACTATATTATATTGTTGTACAGTTTTAGTCTTGGATCTGGATGCAGTGGGACCATATCCACTAGAAATTTCCCGCTAGTCTACATTCATTCTGACAGAGATAGATTACTTTTCTATTTGGGATGAATAGATTTATCTCAAGGAAGTAAAATCCTGATCATTTGTGGAATTCATGATGTATAATATAATTAATTTATTTGGATTCCCTCACACCATTCTCACAAACAACAGAACCAACTTTTGAGATGATGAGCAGAAGATGTTGTACACCATGAACAACATCCTGTCCGACCATACTTTCCAGTACTATGCCCAAGTAATATGATATAGAAAGGTGTTCAAAAAACCCAATCTAAAATTTTGAATATGATGGATTGATATTGCAATAAAAATTTTCTAGCAAATCTCCCAAATCCTCTCTTGGATTATTATAAAATAACTCAAAACTAAACCCATGTGACTCTATATTCCTTGGTGTATAGAACAATGTTAGTTCATCCCATCAGGATTCAGTAACCATCTCTCTAAATAGCAATCTATAAAAAACATATTTTCACTATAATAGAAGTGGTCTGTTTAGATAATCTTTAATCTGCCGATGAGAACATGAATTGATCCTTTTATAATATAGAGAGGTTCCAAAAAAGAATGTTAATGTATTCAACAATATGGTTTCCCCCACTGATTCCACCATAGTGATATAGTTTTAGATCGTTGAATACCAATGATACCTATAAGTAATCCACCAATGTTGAAACCCATTTGGGAAGGACCATATATCATTCATAAGTTCTATCATAATTGTAAAAAACATTTTTCCACTAGAGATGGGGATAACATCAATCCTCCAACAAATACCATATTCTTTAAAAAATACATTGAAGTAATGGACTTAATCCCATATTGAAGATGTTTAACTGTGTAGTAACTAGCGTCTTAGATGAAATAAGTTAAAATAGAAATAATTGATTGTCCTTTTCACCTGAACATAAAGGGAGTGTATTCAAAATCTCTGGAATACGATGTAAACATGGGAGATTGAGTAATAAAATGAATTTAAAATACTTATGCAGTTTTCCATGGAAATGTTTCATGCAGAACGGGACACCTTCGACCCTCATTCACATATAGATATTATTAATACAATACAGATATAACATTTTTCAGATACAAGCCTACTTATAGTTTCAGTTATATCAATTTACACTACATTTCCAATTTCTGAGCATCCTAACATCAAACAATGTGTGAGTTATTCTTAGCAATATTTTATGCATCGTTGGGCCACTATGGCTCATTCACATTGGGTTTTCATGAAAAAGACTACATATTTTTGTTTTTTATGAATCATGCCATTGTATGAACTATATGACCAAAAATTAAGATCACTTATAGTCTGAGTTGCACAACATTAAACCATGTAATAACCTATCTCCTGGTTTCATGATGATGAATTATGTATTAATCATTATCCTCATCATATGATAATTAACTATGTAGTGTAATTATGTTCTTAACTAAGAGGAAATTTTTCATGAAATCATTCACCTACCATTCCATCTTAAATAATAACTTACAACATGATTCCTATCCATATAGGATACGTAGAATCACCTAGATTCTATATCCTAGTACAAAAACTCAAATAAGAACCCTCTATGTCAATGGAACATACATACTTTATGAGATTTCAATTTCAAAAACTTCATGTGGATTTATTCCCATCATCATGGGAAATGTATTGATTCTCGATGATTACATCTTTAGTCCCAACTACAATATCATTCAAACCATTGTACCCTCATCCTTGATTATTATCCAAGATATATGTACCAAAAATATTTGAATTTCGTCTTACGGTATGTATTCTGTTTGTGGGATCTCTTTCCCCTCATTCTTGTAGGATTGTTATCAACTTTGTGCCAAACAGATACGCTTGAAAATAATTTTTCTCTTGTATTCCAAGAATCAATTGATAAATATATATGTTGGTATGGTCTTTGATATATTTCCTTAACCTGAGTTCATATATTTAACACCCCGACCCTCTAGGCTAGAGCCGGTGCATTACTTGTGATATTGGCATGGTTAGAAAGAATGAAAATCCTAAAGGAACCATCAGTTTTGTATTCTTGATGAAACTAGATACATTTATTTAACATAAATTTCTTTGGATAAGGTTACAAGATACAATCCATAATGAAAAACAAAAACTACATCCACTTGCACTAAATAAATGACATCCTCTTCATATCCTGTTGAAGGTAAACAATGCAAGGGGTGAGATCAAATGATCCGTAAGGGTTACAAATAGCCGAAGTACGAGTGCATTAATAACTGAATTATAATCGATCTGACAAAATCAAAACGACATAGTGAATAAATGAACAACTAATGCCATTAATGAACTGAGCATGAAACTGTATCCATGGATTTTTTTCATAGTGAAAACCTCATGGAAAATAGTAATAACTGAAAATGAATATAAATAATGCTTATTAATTGGACATCGTGTATCTGGAACATGAACCATAATAACGTAAAAATGGTTTAGTTATATAGGTAGAAACCCATCTGATTTTTGGAAACAGACTCGAAGGGTCTGTCGCCAAACTGTTTTGTCTCATGAGACCTACTTATGCATCGAGGGCTTTAGTGGGCCCCACACACCTCTAATTCCAAGCTATCTTCATAAATATAATCAATATAAGAGAAATATGTGTTTACATTATCCATATAGGATAAAGGATACAGATTCATCAGCATTTCTACAATCAAAAAAACATTAAAAATAAATACCGTATGTAAAATGGTATACGGCTTAGACGATAATAATATCAATTATATGGAAATATTGATATTTAAATGGAATATATATTAAATTTAAAAGTAATATCAAATGGGAAGTTGGTACAACACATAAGAAAGAGTAGGTTCATAATTACTAAGCAAGTCTCAATGAAGTGTAAATTGAGACAAAGCTCGTTACCGTGTTGTATTCAATTGAGTCGTATGACAAAGAGTTAGTAACCACCAAAAGAGGCACAAAATACAATGAATATAATGAGAACCATGATAACATATTTCAAATGGATGTGCACATATATCACATATATGAAATAAGAGGTGAACAATGGAGATCCCACAAAATTGAAAGTGAGATGAGAAAAACCGCTTTCAAACATTTCGGCATGGTAACGAGTGTTTTTTAGAGAAATTAATGATAGATAAAAGGTTATCCCATGATTTATATATCCTAAGGTCAGTACGGGGGAGATGATAAAACATACCCCATAATTAGAAATTAAAAACAAAAGCACACAAGATAGGGTGGATTCTTGAATAAAAGTGAGAGAGAGAATCCCTTACTTTATGCTTGAAAGTGTTCTTGCCTTGTTTTTAATGACCTGAATAAAAAATTACGATTATGAATTCATCATTCCAGAACCTCTATTATATTTAATTTATATGTTATAACCTTATTTAGTTCATTAATGGTCTTTTTGATGGATTTAAGAGATCTAATTTTATTGTTTTGGAAGAATTTTCTTACTTGGTTTCAGGATTTGTTTACCTGTATTCATGAATGGAAGTTGGTTTGAAATATGGTTAAACATCCAGAATTGTTAATATATAGTATTAGTGAAAATAATGAGACATAAATTATCTTATAATGAATGTGGTTATATTCCATGATGATGACTCATTCGATGAGTCAAAAATAAATGCTTGAATTCAGCTTGGCAGTTTTGTGCTAAATAAACTTATTTTGTATTTTTAGTCCATATTATGAATGTTTAAAGATTACAGAACATTAATAAAGATAAAATACATATATTATGACCTGGTTCAACCATACGTTTGGTTTCATGACCATACTTGAATGAATTAATTGAAATTGAAATTACATCGTCCACGATGTCGGAAATTCGACACATCAAAGACAATGTTTTTATTCCTTAAATAAGTGTGAGTGGAGAAGAATAATGATGAAGAATATTCCATAAACATTATAAAAATCCATAAAATAATATATTCTGGAGCATACAGTTCTCTTGGTTAAGATGAGGTGAGTAAAGACGAAGAAAATAAAGGAATCTTAAAATGAATGAAAACTTGATAAATTTCTCACGAAAATTCGGCAGCCTAACGACGTCTCTTAAAATTTCATAAAAATAGTGTGATGAGAGGAATGAAATATCTCATCATTCATACATATTTTGTACATTAAGGGGTACTATTTAATTAAATACCCCAACAAAAGCCAATGGGAAAGGAAGAGAATAACATTAAATGAAAGAAAAGAATGAAAATAAAAGAGGTTGTTTACCTCTTGATGTCTTCTCCTTGTGATCCTTCTTAAAGGATTTTGTTTTTATCTTTTTGTGATACCAGCTGATCTAGGATATGGGGAAGAGAATTTGGAGGATTTTTGGGCAGAACATTTAAGAGATTCAAGGCTTAGATGAGTGACGATAAGCGGTGGTGGGGGGGGGGGTTTATAGTGGAGCAGAGGGGTAAATTTTGAATATTTAATTTCATTATTTTATTATTTCCATCAAGAAAACCAATAGTATTGTTTCATGTGACCCCTAATAGTAATAATCGAATGTGAGTTCCAACTAAGTGGACTTTCATCACTTATGATGTCATATAATAGTGTATTTTACTAATAAATTGAATATATGTTATTTTACCGTATTTCATTATTCAAAAAAAATTCAAGAATTTCAGAAAAATCCAAAAAATCCACCCCTACCAATTTTCAACATGTAGAATTCAAAAGTGAAATCCAGTTTTCAAAAATAATTTTCTAAATATTATTAATTTAATTACTTAATAATTTCATAGATAATTCTAAAAATAACAATCTTGAAGTGCAATTAGTTTTATGTGCTGTTGAAAAATTAATTAAGATCTCATTATCTTGTTACCTTAAGAAAATGAAATAATAATATTATTTACTATTCAAATGGGTCATATTACATTCATATTACTCTTTATAAGGGTATGTTACTATTCACCAAAAACCAAGTTTGGTCTATCAGACTCCAAATGACGTACTGATCACAACTCTAGGTGACCATTTTTCGAAATTCAAAACATAGAAGTAGAAAATTTATATTTAATGGCTAGGTTTTGACTATATCCTAAATATACTATTGTTTTTTAAAAGGAACACAATGAGGAATACAATGTATTTAAGAGAAAAATACCCTAAAATGTTTGTGGTGCTACATTATTCCCTCCTTCGGAAATTTCATCCTCGAAATTTTTTGAATAAAGACCACTAAAAAGATGCCAGTGGTCATTCTTCATAAAATCCTCTCATTCCCATGTTGCTTCCTCCATATTCTGATATCTCCAAAGAACCTTTACTCGACAAGTAGTTCGATTTCTCAATACCTGCTCCCTTGTGTCAAAAATCCTGATAGGATTTTCAGAGTATGATAAATTATGTTCTAGTTCAATTTCTTCATATGTGAGTACATGTGTTGGGTATCGCATGTACTTCTTTCACAACGATACACAGAACACATCACAAACTCTGGAGATATTTGTCGGCATCTCTAAATGGTAAGCTACAACTCCGATTCTTCCCAAAATTTCAAATGGTCTTATGTACCTAGGGCTCAGTTTCCATTTCTTACAAATCCTTCAGACGCCCTTCCATGAAGATACTTTCAGAAATATAGTATCTCCCACTTGAAATTCTGTGTCCTTTATCCGGTTTTCAGCATAACTCCTCTGCCTACTTTGGGCTTCTTTAATATGGGATTGTATTTTTTTTACCTTTATTGTGGTCTCTTCAATAAGTTCTGGGCCTATAAGTTTCCTCTCACCAAATTCATCCCAACAAGTTGGTGTTCGACATCTCATTCTATATAATGCTTCATAAGTAGACATTTGAATTCTAGAATGGAAAATATTGTTGTATTAAAATTCCACCAAAGGAAAGTATTGATCCCACATACCTTGGAAGTCAAGAGAACATGACCTCAGAATATCTTCTATAGTTTGAATAGTCATTTCAGATTTTCTGTCGGTTTGGGGGTGATATGCGGTACTCATATGAAACTCAGTATTCAAATCCATCTGGAGAATTTTCTAGAATTTTGATGTATACTGAGGATCTCGATCAGAGATAATTGATAGAGGTGTACCATGAAGTCTCACAACTACATTAATGTAAATTATTTCCAGGCGCTGAAGCTATAAATCCTCTATTATTGGAAGGAAATGTATTGTTTTAGTGAGACAATCATCATTTACCCATATTGCATCATTCCTTCTAGGTGTCCTCGGTAGTCTGGTGACAAAACCCATTATAATGTTATCCCACTTCCACATAGGAATAGGTAGAGGTTGCAGCACTCTTTTGGGATGTTGTCTCTCCACCTTCACTTGTTGACAAACTAAACACCTTGACACATTGTCATCAATTTCTCACTTCATATTATCCCACCAAAAATAATCCATCAGATCTCTATACATCTTGGTGTTATCTGGGTGTATAGAGAAATTTGAGCTATGAGAATCATCTAATAGTTCCCTTTTTAGCTCAGGTACTGAAGGAACACATTACCTCTTCCCAAAATTCAGAACTCCTTCTTCATACATGAGGTCATCCAGTCTTACATCCTTAACTGCATTAATTTTCTTTTGCAAATTATTATCATCATATTGAGAAATTTTTATCTTTTCTAGTAAATATGGTTTAGAAATAATTTGAAAGAGGATTGATGTTTCCCCTTCATTAATAATTCCCATATCCATCTTCAGTAGTTCCATGGATATATTATCTTTTTCAATCCTCATTTGAGTCAGAAGGCCATGATCTTTCATGCTTAATTCATCTGCCACCTTATTCGCCTTTCCTGGGTGGTAGTGTATTGAACAATCGTAATCATTTAGTAACTTGATCCATACTATTTTCCTCATGTTGAGTTCATTTTGTGTGAAAATGTATTTCAAACTCTTCTGGTCCATATAGATCTCACATCTCTCTCCATAGAAATAATGCCTCCATATTTTTAGAGCAAAGATTATGGCTACTTACTCAAGATCATGAGTTGGATAATTTTACTCATGATTCATCAACTCTCTTGATGCATAAGCAATAACATTATCATTTGTCATAAGGACGCAACCCATCCCATTCTTTGATGCATCACAGTATATCACAAATACATCACTTCCAGATGGAAGAGACAAAATTGGAGCATTAACCAATATTCTTTTAAATTCATAGAAGCATTATGTACACTCTTTTTTGCACACAAACGTAACTCCTTTACGCGTAAGTTGGTTAGCGGGTTAGACAGTCGGGAAATTTTTTGAACAAAACATCGATAATAACATGTTAAGCCAATAAAACTGTCTACCTCAGTTATGTTTGTTGGTGTGGGAAAATCATGGATTGCCTTTGTCTTCGTAGGATCAACTAGGATTCCATCCATAGAGACAATATGGCCCAGAAAAGAAACCGATTGAAGCCATAATTCACACTTGCTATACTTCCCATATAATTCATTTCTTCAAAGAGTTTCTAGAATATTCCGCAAGAGATTCTCATGGTCTTCATATCTTTTTGAGTATACCAAGATATCATCGATGAAAACTACAACAAATTTATCAAGATATTCCTTGAAAACTCTATTAATTAAATCCATGAAAACAGAGGGTGCATTAGTCAGTCCAAATGGCATCACCGTTAACTCGTAATGCTCATAACTGGTTCGAAATGATATCTATGGAATATCTTCCTTCCTCACATGCAAATGATGATCTTCGGACCGCATGTCAATCTTCGAAATGTATTGGGATCCATGGAGTTGATCAAATAAATCATCAATCCGAGGCAGAGGATACTTATTCTTTATTTTAATAGCATTTATTTACCTATAATCAATGTATAGACTCATGTATCCATCTTTCTTCTTGAAAAACAGGACCGGGGATCCCCATGGAGAAACACTAGGTCGAATAAATACTTATTCACTCAAATCCTCTAGTTGTTTCTTTAGCTCTACCAATTCCACAGTTGCCATTATATAGGGAGTCTTTGATACAGGTCTTGCATCAGGAGTTAAATCAATAGAGAACTCAACTTCCCTCAATGGAGGATGTCCAAGTAAATCCTATGTAAATACATCAATGTACTCTTGAACCATGTGCACGTCTTCAATTTGAAGATTTCTTTCCTTAAACATATATGTTGGTTTATCTTCCTCTCCAAGTATTACATTTAGTAGAGATATTGGTGGTTGTTCTCGATAAGAATCAGGTGGCGATGTTTCTACCCTAAAGACAAGGGATTCTACACAATTTTCAAAAATTGTAACATCCTTCTTCTTACAATAAATAGTTGCATCATAATCAGCTAGCCAATCCATGCCGAGAATTATATCAAAATCAGTCATTGGTATGATGAAATGGTTAGAAACTAAAGCACATTTTGGTGACTGGAGAGGGACTAGTGGACATGCCTTTGTTGCAATGATACATCTCGCATAGTTTCTGACTGACAACTCTTTTATTAAATCAAATTGGACAGATCTAATTTTCATGGAAAACTGAAAAGATATAAATGAATGTGATGATCCAGATTCATATAATGTGTTGGCTATGTTTGAGGAAACAATTAAAGTACCTACCACCACACCATTAGGAACTCCGACCTCTGCAGTTGTAATCACATAAGCTCTCCCTTGTTCTCTTCGCCTTTTTAGAGTCATGTTCCCTTGCCGTTTAGTACACTCATTTGCATAGTGTCCCATTTCTCTGCAATTGAATCATTGAATATCATTGAATTTTTTCTTCACCTTGCATTCATCAGATTGTTGACCCTTTTCTCCACAATTATTGTAGAGTCCCATGCCTTTCAATAATTTCCTCTTATGATTCTTTCCATAGTTACCGCATAATGAAAAATTATTTGTTCCCTTGATCTTCTTTGGTTCTTCTCCTTTTCCTTTGTTATCTGAGTGCCGCTTCTTATCTTGGATTCCTTTGAAAAGATTTGATCTAGAAAATTCCCTTTCTGTTTTGATGGCACTTGATACAATTCCATCATATGATGACAATTTTCGAGAAGCCAGTTCCCTCCGAAGACTTGGCTTATGTCCTTCAAATAAATGATCAATCTTGTCTGCTGAGTCACATACGTAATTTATGGCATACCTAGCTAGCCTTGTAAAAGGAGCCTCATACTCTACAACACTGTCTTATTCCATTTGTTTTAAGCTAAATAATTTCCTTTTCATTTCAGTTCGTTGCTCACGAAGGAAATATTTTTCAAAGAATATTCCCTTAAAAGTCCTCCACTCCATATCTTCTATTTCTTCTTCCTCCATGGTATTCTGTATTAGGGACCACCATTGGTCAGCGTCACCCTTGAGACAATATACTGCCAGCACCACCTTCTCATTTTCATTGCATCTTAATGCCATGAATATTTTTTCTTGTGACTTGATCCACTTCTCAGCTACCACTGGATTAGGAGTCCCACTGAAAAATTGGGGATTCCGCCCCATGAAACGATCCAACACGGGTGAGGAATGGTTATTCGTTACAACTTGAGTATGTTGTCCCAATATAGTCATGATCTGATCTACTACAACATTGAATGTGTTGACATGCTCAGTAGGGAGATCCCTACCTTTTCCACGAGTATTGATTCCCCTTATTCCATTAGACACCATTTTTAAATAATGGGATGAACTAGATTAGTTTATGAATCAGAAATAGAAAAGCAGTCAACATTGATTTAAATTCTATGCATAGCTAATCTTATAAACATGGTTTCTCTGAAGTAAAATTTACATTAAAATCCTTCATAATGACTTGTAAAGAAAATATGAATTATCCTAATCATATTACCTAGGAGTGTCATAACCAAGAGGGCAGCAAGGCCCGTTTTTGGGTACCAGTCCCCGTTCGAGTCTATCTCAAAGCAGTATTTTCAGGTTTTACCACTAGATACATATGTGCCAGAGCCGCCTCTACCTGCTCGTATCTGGACAATGATGTATTTCTTGACAAAATCCACACAATATATTATTTATCAAAATACCAGGATGTTATTTCATATTTATCCTCAAATAATACCTTAGGGCCTTGTTCCCTACTATATATTTCCTACTGTAGTTTCCAAGTTTCCCTACAAATATCCTCTAATACCAATTGTAACACCCCAACCCTCTAGGCTGGAGCCGGTGCATTACTTATGATATTGTCATGGTTAGAAGAATGAAAATCTATAAGGAAAGATTATTTGAGTAGTCTTGAAGAAACTAGATACATTGATTTAACATAAATTACATTGTAAAATGTTACAAGATACAATCCATAATGAAAAACACAAACTGCATCCACTAGCACTCAATAAATAACCACCTCTTCATAACCTGTTGAAGGTATACAACAAAAGGGGTGATATCAAATGCTCATTGAGGGTTAAAAATAGAGGAATCATGAGTATAATAATAAGTGAATCATAATCAATCTGACACAATCAAAATGGCATTGTGAATAAATTAACAACTAGTGCGATTAATAATCTGAGCATGAAACTGAATCCATAGATTTTGTCATAGTGAAAAACTCATGGATAATAATAATAACTGACAATGAATAACGAGAAATATTATTAATTGGACATCATGTATCTGCTACATGAACCATAAAACCGTAAAAACGGTTTAGTTCTTTGGGTAGAAACCCGTCTTATTTTTGGAAACAAACTGAAAGGGTCTGTCGAAAAACTGTTTTGTCTCATGAGACCTACCGATGCATCGAAGGGCTTTAGTGGGACCCACCCACCTCTACATCCAAGCGTTCTTTATAAATAGATTCAATACAAGAGCAATATGTATTTATGTTATCCGTATAGGATTGATGATACAGATTCATCAACATTTACATAGTCAAAACAACATTCAAAATAAATACTGTATGTAAAATGGTATACGGATTAGACAATAATAATATCCATGATATGAGAAAATGGATATTTAAATGGAATATACGTTCAATTGAAAAGTGATATCAAATTGGCAGTAGGTACACCACATAAGAAAGAGTAGGTTCACAATTAATAAGCAAGTCACAACGAAGTGAAAATTGAGACAAATCTCGTTACCGTGTTGTATTCAATTGAGTCGTATGAAAAAGAGTTAATAACCTCCAAAAGAGTCACCGAATACAATGAATATAAGGAGAACCATGATAAAATATGTCAAATGGTAG
This sequence comes from Viscum album, assembly GCA_963277665.1. Classification (NCBI taxonomy): domain Eukaryota; kingdom Viridiplantae; phylum Streptophyta; class Magnoliopsida; order Santalales; family Viscaceae; genus Viscum; species Viscum album. Next base: position 1,367,218,990 of record OY728131.1, on the reverse strand, counting down.
TGTACCTATATCACATATAATAAATAAGAGGTGAACAATGGAGATCCCCCAGAATTGAAAGTGAGATGAGAAAAACCCCTTACAAACATTTCGGGATGGTAACGAGTGTTCTTACAAGGGATTAATTAGAGATAAAAGGCAATCCCATTATTTATATATCATAAGGGATGTTAGGGGAAGATGAGAAAACATACCCCATCATTAGAAATTAATAACCAAAGCACACAAGATAGGGTGGATTTTGAATAAAAGTGAGAGAGAGAATCTCTTACCTTATGCTTGAAGGTGTTCTTGTCTTGTTTTTAAATACCTGAATAAACAAATTAGGATTATTAATTTAAAATTAAAAAACCTCTTTTATATTTAATTTATATGGTATAACCTTATTTAGTTCATTAATTTTATTTTTTAAGGACTTAAAAGATCCAATTTTATTGTTTTGGAAGCATTTTCTTACTTGGTTTCATGCTTTGTTTACCTGTATTCATGAATGGAAGTTGGTTTGAAATATGGTTAAACATCCAGAATTGTTAATATAAATTATTACTGAAAATAAAGAGACATAAATTATATTAAAATGATTCTGGATATATTCCATGATGATGATTCATTGGATGAGTTAAAGATAAATGATTGAATTTGTCTTGGCAGTTTTGTGCTAAATAAACATGTTTTTTATTTTTATTCCATATTATGTACGTTTAAAGATTCTTGGACATTAATTAAGATAAAATTCATATATTATGTCTTGGTTCAACCATCCATTTTGTTTCATGACCAGACTAGAATGAATTAATGGAAATAGAAATTACATCGTCCATGATGTCGGTAATTCGACACATCATGGACAGTGTTTTTATTCCTTAAATAAGTGGGAGAGGAGAAGAATAATAATGATGAATTTTCCATAAACATTAGAAAATATAGAAAATACAAGATTCTGGAGCATACATGCCTCTTGGTAAAGATGAAGCGAGTAAAGAACAATAAAAGAAAGGAATCTTAAAATGAATGAAAACATGATAAATTCCTAACAAAAATTCGGCAGTCTAACAACATCTCTTAAAAGTTCATAAAAATAGTTTAATGAGAGGAATAAAATATCTCATCATTCATACATATAATGGATATTAAGGGGGAAGATTTAATGAAATATCCCAACACAATCCAAATGGAAAGGAAGAGAAAAACATTAAATGAATGAGAAGAATGAAAATAAAAGAGGTTGTTGACCCTTTGATCTCTTCTCCTTGAGATCAATCTCAAGAGCTTTGTTTTTGGTCTTTCGGTGAGACCAGCAGCTCCATGTCCTGGGGAAGAGACTTGGGAGGATTATTGGGCAGAACATTGAGGAGCTTCAAGGCTATTATGAGTGAGGAGAATAGGTGGGGATGGGGGGTTTTATAGTGGACGAGGGGTAAATTTTGAATATTTAATTTCATTGTTTTATTATTTCCATCAAGACAACCAATAGTATTTTTTCATGTGACCACTAATAGTGATAATGGCATGTGAGTTCGAACCAAGTGGCCTTGCATCGCTTATGATGTAATAATTAGTGTATTTTACTGATAAATTGAATATACGGTATTTTACCGTATTTCATTATTCATAAAACATTCAGGAATATCAGAAAAATCACAAAAATTCACCCCTACTATTTTCCAACGTGTAGAATACAAAAGTGATGTCAATTTTTCAAAAATAATTTTCTAAATATTATTAATTTAATTTTTAAATAAGGTCATAGTTAATTATAAAAATAACAATCTCGAAGTACAGTTAGTTTTATGTGACATTGAAAATTTTATTAAGATCTCATTAACTTGCTACCATAATAAAATGAATTAATATTATTATTTAGTATTCATGAGATTCATATTACTATTCATAAGGGTATGTTACTATTCACCAAAAACCATGTTTGTTCTATCAGACTCCAAATGACTTACTGATCACAACTCCGGATGAGCATTTTTCAAAATTCAAAACATAGAAGTGGAAATTTTATATTTAATGGCTAGGTTTAGACTATCACTTAAATATCCTAGTGTTTTTTCAAAGGTACACAGTGATGAATAGAATGTATTTAAGAAAAAAATACCACAAAATGTTTGGGGTGATACAATATAGTCTATGAATCATGAATTTAAAAAAATCATAGTCCACATAATACGAACTTAAACCATACACAATGAATGGGTTCATTAAAACTCCATGATGCACCCATTCCTCACTTATATTAATTCCACGTTCAGATTTCCAGCATCTTTAACATCATCAAAGACACCATAATCGTGTTAGTATCATTAAATTTTTTGGATCACCTCCCATCCTGGGCCAACACCCTGATGTATTATTTAGTAAAAAAGTATATCATGTGTTATGAAATTTGTCAACAGTTGATCCTATATTTTTCAACCCCACTCTTTATTGTTATGGTTATGGTCAAGTGTTTTGAACATAGTCAATAATAAAACCATAATCACCAGTGAACCCTTAACCAAGCCATTAAAGTCTCAACATACCTTCTTTCCTTGTCCTTGTGTCATTATGGTTTTACATTCTTGGTGTCACCACCCATTTTCCCTCCCACTTGTTTGGAAAACCCCCAATACCATTTTCTTCCACACTGAGCCTAGATCACGTGGGATTATGAGTCATTGTAGGTTAGATACATATGTGTTCTTTCTACACATGGGATTCCCAGTCAAAGCTATATTACCATAAACTATGAACCTAATTGAGAAATGTGGATTCCTAATAGTCCTCCATGAGCCTCATTTACATCAGGTTGTCTCATTCTACATCACATATAAATTCTTTTTGAAGCATCCCCCTCATTTATTCCCTGATACTTGTATGGTATAGAATCCTATCATGGATCATTCACATAGTGTTTATTTACTTCATACATCACGATTATTCTTTGATCATACATTTCCTTATTTCACGAATCATGAATTTAAACTATGGTTCATGGTACAGACCGTATGTCCTTAAACTTTGTGAAATGAACGAGTCGCCTGATTTCAAATTGTGGGTTGTATCCTAATCACATTATGTTACAACGAAACATGTATATTCCTCACTATATGGTGTTAAAATTAATTTATTACATCCACATTTTTATGATTTCAAACTGCAAGGCATCAAAGACCCTTTCCTTAGTAGTTCAATCCCTCAGTGATGGTTGTCTACCACATTTTTTTCATCATCAGATATCTCTCAACATCTAATGTTATGTTCCCCTAGAATATATGTTTGTTATTTTTTCATAAAAATGTGCTTGATGTGATGATGGTATAATTCCAAGAGAGTATGTTCTCATCATAGAATTTCCTCACTAAATTTCATGTTTTTTTGCCCTTCATTTGGATACTCATCCTCTTTAATGTGTGAAGGGACCTCCTATCAGCTTTGTACCAAACCTCTTTTCGTCTCACTACCATCATGGTACAATGTTCTCGAAGAAATTGGATGAAAGTTTAAGACAAATATCATATTTTGACCATGGTCAACAGTTGGACCTTGTTTTTTCGTCACCATCTCATTCTAGAAGAATATATACCATGTTTCAAATATAGTCAATATTTACCTATAATTCCATTCCATCCTCCTCATTTTTCTAATTTTGGGCATAGTGATTCACTTTCTTCATTCCACATTATTTTAAATGATTCTAACGCAAATGGTGTTAACTCGCTCATTCAATAGAAGACATCATAAAAGAATGTTGACTGCTACAAGATCCCTATTCTCTAGTCACCACCTCAATATATTAAAACAATACTTGTGGGAAGTAAATGATAGTATACCCCAAGTGTTCAATTGTTGTTTGAAAATTTCATATAATGTAAAACTATATGGTTCTCTCTTGTTTATCACACCGGGAATTACCCACATGAACGTAGGGATTGTTCATTAGTTGTTTCTCAAATATAATTGAGGATAGATAATTAATTAAGGTAAATTAATGCTACCATGCACGAAAATGTTGTGTACAATGAGACAAAAAATCGTAGTAGAAGAAGGGAACGTCCACATAATGGAGCCTCATATGAGTTGTGGAAAAATCTATCATACTGAACCGCTCCTAAAATCGACCTCATTAGTTGTTCCAATATTTTGCGTGTGGTTTCCATGGTCTTATTCTAAAGATTAACCAATAGTTCTTATTCCTTATTCATTAGAAAAACCTCATTGGATCTATTCTGTGCTCGGTCTTGTTCTACTCTGAGATCATCAACTAGACATGATGCATATCTTATCTTCTACTTCGACATCTCTATGTGTGCCTCCAGTTGGATTTAAATACTTGATTAGGTGTTGATGGAGGATAAATTATCATATGTTCCTTCTTATAAGTTCCAAATGTTATTGTTTTCTTCTTGAGGTTTTTAGATATTTCCATAATTCTCTCTACACAAAGAAAATCCAAATATTGGATTTCTGCCTGCATTTTATCAGAAAAAAAGTCAAAGATTAGAACATGAAGGCATTGATAATCTGCCTCTCTGATGCATAGGATGTGTAACCATCATCCGAGGGACCCGATGCAGACAACTAGTTTTGGATATAAGGTATTTAAAATTAAATATATGGTGCACTTTCATTCCCCTTAACTGATAGTGTAGATCTCCTCAACCACTTAAGGGTCGAAATCATCCATCTCTACATTATCTATAGACTTTTACATTGAAAATGTTTCGAAGAGTTCATTTGAGGGATCCTCCTCTAGTATCATATTAAGCGGTCTTCACACTTATTCATGTGGTTTTTCATCATCACTTGAGACCACCTCGATAGTTTTTTCCTTATCATCCCAAGGTTCATCCCAATTGTGGTGTCACTCTCATCCCCAATTGAATACTCACCAAGGGCCATGGCATGATCATCTTTAACGAATGTATTCTAATTGAATGAAAACACGGTCAAAAAAGGAATCCCATATCCCAAGAACATTTCTCAAAGTAGAGTACATGCTACTACCATCACTATTCAAGGGGGGGGGAGATGTCATTTTATCTAACGATGGACGATGAGTTTTACTTTGATTGATAAGAAACTTATGGAATCCAACTGATGGTGGATCATTACCTCTAGTTTTCATAAATCACTAAAAGACATTAAATTGTTTAAAAGGTTCCAATAGATTAAAATTAAAAAATATCAATGAATATTTTTCAAGGAAATGATCTATGGAGTGCGGTTTGAAAAAGTTATGTTCATAGAGAACAAATATGGAGGTTATTATATTTTTGAAAATAGAGTTCATTATTGCCTTTGTACAAAGGATATGTACTATTTTAGGGACCCCCATTTAAATTCATAGACACCCCAAATTTTTGGGTGATCCTTAATTATGGATATCATGATTCCATCATCATGAACTGATATAGAAACAAATCATCGTGATCAAAATGATGTTCATAAATTTTTTAGTGTTTTCCCCTCAGAATCTAACCCACTTTTTCACATAAACTTTGATTGTATGGGGAATTTATTGGAATAGAAACTTGTTCCTTGGGACTTATCATAGAGTCCACAACCCTTTAAAAGATAATACAATCTCAAAAGGACCCAAACAACCATCCAAGGGTTTTCATTATGAAGCCCTTCCACAAATATTCCTTCCCCACCATGAATACACAAGGAAATTATTGAAATATGCATGAATATGATAAAGATCCATGCTCATGATGATAATTGACAGATGGCTTCACATGTGTGATGAATCCATGAAATTTAAAGGAGCCCATATTTTCTTTATAGAACATATCATTGAATTATGAGACTACATTGCCTATAAATAACCATCTTATCCCCTATTATAGGGTAATATTTTCTATCCATTCAAATTTGAGTCACACAGTTAATGAAACACCTAATCACCATGAAAAAATGTATAATAAATCATTCAAGGTATAGGACCATCCAGAAACACCTAATCACTCATTACTAACTACATAAATCTATGTCGGGTATTCCCTTTATCAATTCCAATGAAATTAATGGAGGAAGAAAATCATATAGGGTACTTACAGCCTTGTAGAGAATTAAGACATCATGAAACTCTCCTTTACAAAATCATTGATTCATTCCATGGAAGGGGAACTATGTTTTTCGAAGACCACTCCTTCAAGAATCCTCTAAATTTCTTGGAGCACCTAAGAATCATGAAGGACCTCTTCTAAAGCCCTCATACATCATTGAAACATTATATTGAGCCTCTCCATGTTTCCTACCTTCTAGTGACAACTCTTTACGATTTTTGAGGGATAATGTATCCACACCGATATAGGATTGGTTCAGCTTCACTTCAAGTCCTTATGTGACGTGTGTTGTACATTGTTGTGGCCCACTCCACTTCAATTCTGGCTCAATATTCTGGTTTACATCATTCTTTTAACCATGTGTATGATAATGAAACATTATTTTCATTATAGACATGATAATGTGGACCTCATTAGTGACCATTCATCCACATAGTAAACAAATTGAATTGATGAATCCATACACCTCCCAACGGTGCATGTCTGATAGTTATGTAATCCCAAGGGGTGGGGAGTGTGTCCCCCATGTCCATGTTGCATGGTGTAAAATGGATTAGCTCCAAAATTCCTCCACCCAATATTGTAAACTATTTCCTCTCCCTATGTTGAAAATGTTGGATGTCCCATGTATGAGTCACACAAAATGACATCCTCCTCACACGGAAAGAGATCCTAAATACCCTCTGTAGAAGGAATGATATCATCCTAGGTATCCGTCCTAGAGTAAGATTGAATCCTATATTTCTAGAGGTGGCACATTTAACACCAGTTTTTCCCCAACTATGTTAGTGGCTAGGAGAGGGGATGGGCACCGAGACCCCCATCCACTTAACATGCACTCAACATCCCATTCCACTCCCATTGGGATTTGTCTCCACATTATTCTACCATGAACCAGGCCCACACCATTTCTCGTTGAATTATTTTTCATGACACGAATCTCAGGATTACTAATCCCTCCTCTTTCTCACACTATTTAGGAATCGCATGTGCATAGGGTTTAGAAATTGCAGTGCCATTGAATCTATATATGGGCCTCTTCCATGTGTAAGACCCAACACATATAACAAGTATTCCTTCTTGGGTGAGCCCCATCAGACCCCTTCCATATGGGAAACTTATATTCATAATCCCAATCACAATTTCCCTCTTGAACTACATAGGATTTGATTCTCAGGCCATCTTTAATACATAGGATGTCCCTATGAAGTCCATAACCACACCGCCATCATTCTCAGACATCGCAGGATTTGGTTTCCAAACAAAATGGTATATGTAGGAAGCCCCAATGAGGTCCAAAACCACTCCCCCATACACCGCATCTATTCCATCAATTTCATCCCTTCCACATCATCCATATCCATCTTAGTTTTTACTTTGAATGACATAGCCGAGTGAGATCATTCTATCAATGTCACATATTCCTAAAAATAATTCAATTTTATTTCATCCTTAATCCCAGAAGCACCTAAGAAGCTCCCATGTGATATCCCCAAATAATACATCAGAATTAAACCAAGTTAAATCCTCTTGTGAATGGAAACTCACATGCGTAATCACCACACTACCCATAAAAAAATGTGGGTTTTGAAACATATATCTCAAATAGGGTACATAAAATGCAAAAAAAAAAGATCAATCCCCACCAATGGTAAACCTTTGTTCCCCTAAAAGAGGGGTTCACCTCCCCGATCCTCCTTCAAGGTTGTCCAAATCATTCTTCATATTGTGACATATTCTTTTCAGGGTAACCCTTCGGGTCCACCTATATAGGAATTCTAATCCATCAATCGATAAACATTATAGGTGCTCTATCTTATGGATTCACCTCACAGATTTTCTTACATGGGGGGTTTTGATCGGTTTCACTTCATCTTCACAAGATGATAAACTCACGACCTGTCACACTACTAACCCATGTTATAAATGGTATTATTGACAGGAAAACAGAAGATATTACGTTGGAATGATATAACTCCTGATCAAGATGGGAAATATCTGGTTCTACACATGATATTTACCCATGATATTCCTTACTATGAGAATGAATATAGGTGACCAATGATCCAGTGTCCAAACATACCAGTGATGCGATCCTATATACACTCCTAATCAATGGATTCTTCAAAATCAATATCCAAAGGAATTTTCAAACTAAATTATCAAAAATAATTAGTATCCACAAGTACTTGGTACTAATAATGAGTTTTATGCACTCATCATAATCTATGGGGGAGACCCGGACAAGGAAATGAGTTCTATGGATGAATTCATTGAAGGATGAACCAACATCCCATCATCTTGTTTCAATCATGGAGTAGAAATTTCTGAGATAGTGTTGACTGATTACATTATTTGGAATGTTAGAATTCAGGAAAAATAAAATTATATTATCATGAAAACACATGGGGTGGAACACCATAGAAAAACATCAAGAACCAGAGCACAGTAGGTTAGTCGACCCACCAAACCCATATTAATGATCCAAACAACACTTAGGTATCCCATGGTCCCATGGATGAAATATTAGGTATATCTATTAAAATTCATCTCCCACTCCTTCTTGGTGGGTTTTATGTGTCCTATGAAACCTGCCGCGACCCATACAAGAGGGCCCCATTCCTGGACAACCCCATTTCTGTTTACAATAAGAAAGGTTGAGGTGGCCAACGCTGAGTATAAATATCCCAAAAATGGGCGGCATTATCCTAAAGAACCTAAAAACACTCATACATACACACATCTCCAATACCACATAATGATGAAATGTATGACTACAAAAACAATGGATTTATTCATCTAAAATCCCACAAAAGGTTATGATCGTAATGGGTTGAAAACAAATAACAGGCCACAGACAAGCCCAAACCAAACTCTTAAGAGTCAAACATAATACATGGGAAAGGATTAAGATAGAATAATTCTCTTGGTAAACTCATTTTTCTTTCAAGGTATTTCTATGCTTCATCGGATACCAATCCACCCAATACACAGTCAAAAGGGGCGTCATCTGCACAAGACATGACCTATATGGGAAAAGCTTGTGCTGGTGTGAGTATAAGAATACATAGTAGGAAACCCAAAAAACACTAAACACAAAGTTAGAAGTGTATTAATATCAGTAAATGATATAATCATCATATTATACTAGAAACCAAAAAGAACCCAGATATAGATAGGAAAGACACCATGCTAGAAGGCAGTCATAATGAACTAGTAGCCATAGGATTCAGATCGAAGAAACACTCATTTTGGGTAGAATCACACCATGTGACATCATATCATTAGAGAAACATGAATAAGATATCTAACACATTGGGCCCCATACAAATAGAATTCACTTGTCTAATAATAATGTTTTACACAGTTTGGGGGTTATTCCCATAACTGTTGGGGGAAACCACAAACCCAAATCTGGATCAACCCGCTACATATGAGATCATACTCCAATGATCACACCATCATTATTTATGTTGCCTTCTAGATGGATAATTTATTCCCATTTCAGGGATATCACACTTATTCCATAACCTCTAACAAGGGAACTAAGGATGGAAGAGGATCACACCCCAATTTCATGAAGGGACATGACAACTCTATTTGAGATTCCACCACGAGAGGGGATCACCACCCAGTGATGTGGATGTAATGTAACACTATATACTTGAGGGAAAGGAATAAAGGGAACCCAGTCTATATATATTGTTCCAACTACGAAAACGGAGATCCTTCTTCACAATTCATGGGATTAAATGTTGTGTCCCAAAGGGTACACGTTGTGTCTACTATCCCCAGTCATGCCCATGTGGAAGTGCATCACATGAGATGTAGTATCAATATAAATTGTTTGTAAAATGTGTATATGGTGTGTGTATATATATTTTATCTTTATCATGTCCCCTGGTCATGACCATGTACGGAAGACATGCCCATGTACTAGTTTGTGAATGCCAGGATGTGTCTGTGTGGGAGTAAATGATGTTTTTGTGCCCAAGTACGCCAACTCGTGTATTTTTATATTAATTTACATACCCAATAAACTAGGGAGGGTCACATGATATTTGATATGGGTCACATATTGTGTGATCATTATATCCATCCTGAAACCCAATAATCCACTCAAGGGGGTCCACACATTGTGTAATCTTGAATTACATATAGTGTGTTATAAGATGCTCAAGAATCCTAAATCCATGGTTAGGCATCTCCTCCACCATTATGAACATCTATTTATAGACTCTCCTAACTAGAAAACCTGTGATTAGAGGCTATATACAATCCATCTCAGTATCAAAATGGTTTATCAGGAGATCTTCTCAAAAAACTAATCAAAATCAACATTCTTCACCATTTTATTAAGTGAACATAAGAACAAGAAATCTAAAATCATGTGTAATCTGATTCTATGAAATAACCACCGTTTCACCTACATTAAATCATGAAATTTTAGATCCATGATATCAGACCATTTCTCCACAATATGGGTGCACAATGATCAATTGATTAGGAATAGCCGAACCCTGAGACAACGAAGAACGCATGTGGTGAATATCAGAATCAGGGGAGTAAGAAAAATCAATCTAGTAGAATGAACCTCAATAAATGTTCTTGTCAATATTTTCTGATTTTTATTAGAATTAAAATTGTATCCATGAACAATTTAATAAATTTAATATGTCCTTTTAAATCCCCGAAAAATAAATCATATCCCACACGGTTATCAATCATAGAATCATTCCATTCATCGATTGATTTTATTTCATCACAAAATTCAAGAATGGGGATGAATCCACATAAAAAATTCCTACATTGTGTTTGGATCAATCATTGATGAAGAATAGCTTCTTTGTCATCATTGTTGAGATCCTCCAACTCCACTGGCACGATGATCCACAATCTTATATTGTTCAGTTATCATCCACAAATAATTCTCACATCCAATGGTGTAAACATCTCAAATTCTTAGTGGAAAACCATAAGAAAAATTAGAAATCCATATATTAAATGAATATGTATGTTTTTTCATTAAAAAAATAAAATAAAATAAATATTATTTTATTTTATAATTTTCAATCTCAAGACAACTTTTTGAAAAATGACCCTCAATGACTAATATTATGTAATTCCAATGGTAAAATACAATTATAGACTCCATGATTTCCTTATATTTGTAATACTACTAAACTTTTATGTGTAATTATTCTTTTTTAGGGAAACATTGTTGACATAATATAAAAAATATTAAATTTAGGTGAAACATTTATTCCAATAACATCAGGTCTCAGAATCATAGGAGCTCTCTGTGATTATTCTTGAGAAAAATCTCTATAATATCCAAAAATAATAGATAAAAATATTATTAGTTACATTCTCCCCACCCTGGGGATTTATGTGCTCGAAAATCCAAAACAAGGGGAACTGAAAACAATTTGGTTTTGAAAATGAATCTGAACCTCCCTCTCAAATGTGGTCTCCTGATGATTCTCGGGCTACCACAATACATGTAGAAATGGAACCAACCACCCATGAAGTATCCTATCCAGTCATTATCGATCTCTACTAGGTACTGATTAATTAAATCTCCATCTTTGATGTTCATCTCATTCAAATAAATAATGTGTGATGGGTCATGCACGTACCTCTTTAGCTACGACATGTGAAAGATTTGTAGGCTCGATATAACTATAGAGGATGAGGTATGTGGTACCTCAACTTTCCAAATCTATTTAATATATAGAATGGTCCAGTAAACATCATTTATATCTTTCCTCGTCATCTAAATCTCTATAATCCATGTCGAGGGGAATCCCATAAGAACACATGGTCTCCTTCCTCAAAACATAAAAGGTATTCATCACCTCTAATCATGAGAATGTTGAGGAATCTATGTAGTCATCATCCTTTCAAAGATAACTTTTTCCTTCTTTATTATAGCTCACATGAACTCCAAAGCCCTTAGGGTCAAATCTCATGGGTTGGTCTAATAATGTGGTGACCAACATGGTCACTCATATAAATGCTCTAGTGGTGTCATACCAATGGTAAAATGAAAGATGTTGTTGTATGAATAGGTATATTGTTCTATCTAATCACCCAAACAATAGCCGAAATCGAACATGAATGTTCACATCATGTCCTCTAGAACCTAATTGATCAGATCAGTCTGGCCACCAATTTGGTGTTGAATTGCTATGCTCAAGAATAATAGGGTCCCAAAGACTTCCAATAATCCCTCAAAAAACTATGATGTAGTTTGAGAATCACTATCAGTGACAATCATCAATGAAAAACTATAGAGATGAAATATATCCTACATGTAGAGAAATCCCAAGATCTCTACAAAAATATTCTATCATATTACTATGATGCGTGTTGAAACGATGAGTTAGTCATCGATCACCCAGCTGGCATCGTGTCCCCAAGACGTACGTGGTAGGTCCATCACAATGTCCGTGGTAATCCCATCTCACTTCCACTATGGATCCTCAAGGGGTTGAGCTAAACCGACTGGAACATGGTTCTTAGCCATCAATTGATGACATTTATGGAATAGATAGACAAAAAATGAATCTCCTTTCATCATGAATGGTCATCAAAACTGAGGTCATGGTAGATCTTTAAAACACATAGATGTGCTGCAAAGGGATATGTACAAAACTCCCTTAAACATCCTCCCGTAACATCACAGTTACTGTCAAGCATCCTTTTAAATTAACAACATTATTCCCACATTTGGAAAATCCATAATGAAATTTTCTTATGGTTATCCTTGAACGTAGGGTCTTTTAGTTAGTATACACAAGTTATGACTTCTAGACTCAATTTTAGAGTGGGCGGTTGACAACAATCAACTAGAGGAGATATTATCAATCGACAAAGGATAATTGCAACAGGGATAACTACTCTAACGCCTTATTTAGAAAATGAAAACCAGGTCTCCTTCAGAGAGAATATTCTACCATGTTCATCTTATTTATAGTATATATAATATCAATGTCATAGACATTGAGGAACTATAGCCATCAACTCTATCTCATGTTAACATACTTTTAATAGTAGATGTACTTTAGAATCATGTGGAAAGAGTGCACGATAAATCAGTCGCCCATCACGTAGTGTCACCACATATTCAATGTGAAAACTATAGATGGTAGATCGAGGCCATGGGTCACATTGTTCTACTCACGTGGTTTCAACAATCATGAAATATATAAAATAATTGACTGCATCTTCAACATAACACAACCATTTCTGGTTCTTCAGGCAACCTAATACACCATGTAATTGTTACCATAATTTGGTAACTACATGATGGGAGTGATGGTACAGCTCTGCCTCAGCTTCAAATAGCACTACTTACACATTTTAGTCAACATTAAAGGATTCCCTTTCATTGTCAAGGCTGTACGAGGGGCTGGCCCACTGGATAAGTCGGTAGAAACATCTTATAGTACATATCCAATCAAATTATGCTCAACACCGCAGTAACACACTTGGAGGGATCCTAAGAAAGAATGCCCTCAAACATACCCAAATCCAATGAAACTCTATCCTTTGATATGTTGTGTCTTATAAAATGGACCTCTTGAAGCCAAAAATAACACTTCTAGAGATTCCCAAAAAGATAGTGCCTCAAAGTGAGTCACGGAACATCATAAAGTGCCTCTCTTGAGAATCCTTTTCCGCTGAATAAACTAGTGTCATCAATAAAGTATAAAATGAACCAGTCGTAGAATGGATGACTGATCTGGTTCAGGAGTCCCATAAATATTGTCGTTGATTAATCATGCTAAATAGAATTATCAAGTACTCATAGTGACTTTAGTGACATATGAATGTTGTCTTTAGTATATACTCATCCCATAATCATAGCTGGTGATAGTCTAACCTGAGGTAAATCATTGAAAATTATCACCATCCTTTCAACTAATCATAGAGGTCATCGATCCTTGGTTGTGGATAATTGTTCTTCATGGTCACCTTATTCTAGTGCCAATATTCCCCACACAACCACAAGCCTATTTCATCGTTAATTGAAAAAAATTATGGATGCCCAGGGGGGAAACACTGGGTCTCATAAAGCACTAGTTATACAAATCCACTAACTGCATCCCCATTTCTATATGATTTTCATGAGCCATCCAATAAGCTAGTGTAGAAATTGGTTTTATCCATTGATGCATGTTTAGAAAAAAATAGCCTCTTGGCGAGGAGAATAACATGGGTCTTTTTTAGGGAAGACGTCCTTAGGCTCCACCACCAAAAAAAAAATATAAACATACAACATTCACTACACGAGGGGTCAGACTAGACAACCGAGGAGTAATCATCTACTCCCTCTTGTACATGATTCTTTCATGTGAAACCTTGGTTTCCTTTTCCCTGAAATAAGAAAAAAGCATCGCATCTCTATGAACACACCACACCCTCCAACTAGAACATTCAATATGGCAGGAACAGAAAATAGAAATTCTATACCAATGATGAAATCATGAGGCCTCATTACATCAAAAATGAGATCACATACAAAACCCCAGCCTCCGTGCATCTGTATAAACTATCATCAAATGTATGGAATTTCTATGTAATTTCCCATTCGAGTCTCTAACCTCAAGGGTTGAGTAAGTATATCATCCAGAATATCTATGTCTCAATCCAATGATGTGTAAAAGTAGGAATGTACAACACCTATGTCTATCAATAATGAAACTAAGGTAAAAAATAAAATATATTATAGCACATATCATTCATAGTGTAAAACCCCGAGATTTTATGAGAAATATTATTATTAATTACTTTGATGTATTGTGTTTTATGCTACACCAATATTATCTTTCTCTATATGAAACACCATATTAGCTTGTAGTATATGCAAACAATATTCTTGGCTTGTGTATTCACGCAAGAGCGACCTTCTCAATAGCGTGTGTTGTACGCAATACCGAGTTTCAAAAAATAATAATATATTCTTATAAAATTGTTATGAACTAGCCATTATGATTAATATTAACCACATATTGAATTTTATAACAATATCATTCATCATACACATATTCTAGAACATGGTATGAGAACAAAATATTTTTTTGGGTAAAAATAGTATTTTAAAAAAAATGCAGTTTTACCACCTTTTGATAGTGCACACACGTTAAAACTAGTTTTAAAACGTTTATATGTTCAATTTGATGATATATAAATATTAATTGCAATAATGACATAAAAATTAACTTTGGATAATTTTTTAATATTTGTCTTTTATCATTCATATTTTGATGATTTTTAAAAATACGATAAATTTTATTTAAAAACAACTTTTTTCATCAAGATAATTTATATGGTTAAATTATAATATTGAATGGTTTTAATGTATAAATAGATATATTTTTTCCATTTAATTATTATATGTCATTATCATTAATTTTACATTGAATCCATAGGTAAAAACATTTCAATTCTTTACAATGTTTTAACTTTTAGAACCTGTTTTCTAAACAGTAGGATTAATTTTAAATTAAATACTGAAACTTATATGTGATGAATTTTAAAAAATGGATTCCATATTTGGAATCATTTGGTACAAATTATGTTAACAATATAGTTTTTATTTTTAGACATTATTAATAGTAACTACAGTAAATTTAATTTACTACAGTTAATGGTAAATCAGGTAATTAAGGGTAAAAATAATATTATAAAATTACCCTAACACTTGTATTAATATAATTGGATGATTATATTTCGTCCTAAAATATACTTGGGTCAAAATGGTATCTTCTGGAACCCACTTGGATGTGATTAAGACGTTTTTGACCATTTGGTGCCTTGTAAAACATATTATGATATTTATATTATTTAATTTTTAATGATGTCAAAGTTGACACCTTCATTCTTTAATAACCATAACATTATAAAAGTTATATTTCTAGAAGATAAATTCGACTAAAAGTATTATTATGAAAGATATTTTATTTAAATTCTTCTTAGTATTTTATTTTTAATTTGTATGCAACAAATATGTATATTTAATAATTATATAAAAAAGTTGTAGTAATTATTTTATTAAGATAAATATCAAATAAATGGTTTTAAAAATATTAAAATAAATATTATATGAAAAAATTAATGTTATAAACTAATTTTATAGATGCATATGACATATTAGTAATTTATTAAATATTTTTTTTTTCGAATGTGTCCTCTTTTTGGATTTTATTTAAATTCAAATAAATGAATAGTATGAAAATTGACAATATTGATATTTTATAAAAATAACATATTATTAAATTGTTTAAAAATGAAAATAATATTTCAAAATAATATATTTAAATTTATATCGTCTAAAATTTCATACTTTATCTAATTATGGACAATTCACAACACATAAGTAAGTATTTATAACGGTTTAAAATTTAGATTTTTATTAACAAAAAAAAATATTAAATACTGATAAATCAAATTGATAAGGTTTAAAATAATTTTGAAACATGTATAAATATTATTGGGTGATGATATTACAACCCTATCTCATTTAATCTTCGAATTTGAATCATTTATGAGGTTTTTATATGGGGTTTGAATTTATTATAAATTAATATTTTGGAGGTTTCCAAAAGTGCCCCTCTCATCTCTTATAAAAGGGCACATCCTCCCTCTTCTCATCAATCCATTTTAATCCATAAATCTCGGCCAAACCCTAAAAATTACTCTCCTCATACTATCTAGTCATATTATTGAGGTTATGCTCTTCTCAAAAGGCCAACTGTAGTGCCCTAAGAGGATGTTTAAAAGAGGCACGTTGAAGAAGAGGTAATCTCTTCTACCGATTCCTTCAAGTTTCTTTCATCATATACTTCATCTTCTATAGTTTTTTCATTATAAAGAAATTACATTAGTATCTATAATATTCCAATATATTATTATAAATCAGAAACAACCCTATTTCAGCTTATATCCATCGTATGAAAAATGAAATCACCGCGTGTGCGTACGTACGGCTGACCGTCTACACGCCGTGGTGTAATTTGTTTTTCCACCACCACCATAATTGGAGGGGTATAATGGTGGAAATAATAACTATAAATGATTATTATAAAATCATTTGCATTCTGAGATATTATATCATCCAATCCAATTCCATTCAATAATTATGGGAACGATATCATCGCTTGTGCGTATGTACGGATTACCGTCTCCACAATGCGATGAGATTCATTATCCATGTTAACAATTCCAGAGTGATTATAAAGTATCTATAATAATTAATAATGAAATATATGACATAGTAATGATACTCCATTAATTTATATGTTATTTACTTACATCCATTCAATTTAATAAGGAAACGAAAACAGCGTTCATGCGTACGTATGACCTACCATCTCCATGAATGGTGTATTATATTCCATTTATCGATATGTTATATTTCAAATGTATATTATATATAAAACATGTTTTAAATTTTTCATGTATGTAATCATGATATATGTAATCATATGAATATTTACAATTCAAAACACGTACGATAAATGAATCAATTTTACTCAAAACGCTGCTTTAACATGGAATTGACAAATGAACGGGTAATATAAAGTCGTTTGTGAATAATATATGTTATCATAAAAATTATTATGGTTCTGATAAAGGTTAATAATATGGGTAAACCCACTATACAAGAGTCTCAGAAACATATGGAATAAATTTTACATAAGGTAAGGGATAATTATTCTAATCTCGTTCTTATCCGGGATTGTATATTCATAAGTATTTACTGGGGTTATCTTTATCATCCATGTCCATGTTTTCTAAAAATTCTTTCATAAAATGTTTACAATTATTCCATGTATGTTTAATGAAATTTTTAACCTTTTTGACTTATACCTCATGGTTTTGAAGGAAACTTTCTTTTGATTACCATAAGAGTTACTTTTTGACTTTTCTATTAAAAGTACGAGAAGAATGTTTTTTAAACATATACAACATGAATGGATTTTTAGGGTTTTATAACACCTTATTTTCATGAAGAATACTCTACTATATTTCATGAATATTTTCAAAAAAATCCTTTTCAATTAAAATTGAATTGAATTTTGTGAAAATAAAATTATTTTGAAGAAGAAAGGTTATTTTAATCAAGAATTCATTTCAAGTGTTTTATCAAAATTATTTTCCAACCAAGATGAAATTATTTAGTAAGTTTATGTTTAAAGTATAATGTCTCTATTATTTACATGGTTTGATTTTTCTTATGATTCAATGATATCAACATGTTTAATATTAATTATGTTATAATGGGATGATGTTTTTGAAACCCATTCTATTAATTGGGTTATGATGAATGATTTATTTTTATTTTGTGGCACACATAAGAATGATTTCATTATGAGAAGGGTGGGACATATATCTCCCTCCAATTCATTTGGAAAAGATTTATATATCATGAGATAGACATGGATGGAATGGTAGTAAATTTGGTTCTATAACAAAGGGATATAATGACAAGTAAACCTTTTTCAGTAATGAACATTGTCCACTATGATGGTCTTGGAATTAATTCCATGGATACTATGAAAATCATATCATGTACTTAATGGTTTTACACAATTACTTGTTTTATTACCATTATATTTTATCATGATTAATGTGCCTTTGTGATCTATGCCTTATGAACTTTTAAGACTTAAGTCATTACTCATGTTTTACGTTCATGCTTTTACGTTGAAATGTTTATGTATTGTTTTATATTGTCCATGTTTATCCTTACTGAGAATTTGATCTCACCATTTATATGTTTCATTTCCCCAGGATATACGGAATGGTTTTTAGTAAGAAAAAAAGAGGAAGATATTTATGGGAGATTTTGAAGATCGTTCACCCTGATTAGAAGAATGCATTCTAAGTTTCCAAGGACACTTAACTAAAACGGAACTTGGGCGTCTGTTTTTTTCATGTATTAAGTTTTCCACAAAAGTAATGTAATGTCCATTTACATCATGATGGGTCTCTATAGTTGGTATCCAAGAAAATGTTTAGTCAACCGTTGCAAACTAGGATTTAAATGTTTTAGGGAGATCCCTTTAGATATATCTAAGGTATGGCCAGAGATGTCCCTAATGTTAATTTTAAGTATAGGATATAGTCCTATAATTATGGTAGAAATCTTAGAATTTGACCTAAGATATTAGATATTGATGGTACTACCCCTTTATTATGTTGTTTTCCAAGCATTATTTTTTCCTTTCACACTATTCTTTTTGGGTTTTAGATGATGGCCGGAACACGAAGGAACTGTGTTGATCAATATAATGGACAATTCAATGATTTTCATCCGGAAAAAATCAATTTTATGTGAGATGGAGTGAAAAATATTATTTCTATACTTATTCATGCTATTAATCATTCTCGAATTCCAAATGTGCATAGAAGGGAACAATATTTTGTTGAGTCCTTCATGAGGCAACGTACTCCTACTTTCAGTGGGTATTCTGATCCACTTGTTGCTGAACAATGGATCAGTACAATTGAAAAGATCATTCCATACTTTTCTGTTTTGAACTTGAAAATGTCATTCTGGTTTTGTACCATTAAAAAGGTGAAGCAGACCAGTGGTGGACTCTAATTATGAATACAGGGCCCCAAGATGAAATTGAATCCATGGAATGAGACGAGTTCACGAACTTGTTTTTCAATAAGTATTTACCTCGTATTCTTCGAAAAATGATGGAAAAAGAGGTCCTTGAGATTAAGAAAAATTATGATGAATCTGTGGGTATATAAGAGGCGAATTTTACAAGGATTGCAATGTATGCGTATGGCTTGATCATCCAACCTGATAGTAAAGTTGATCGATTCTTCAGGTGCATAAAAGCATGTTTCTGATGTGTATTAGCTATAAGAGACTTCAATGGATATGGAAAAATTGTGCATTGTGCTATCAAGGAAGAAATATAAGTTGGTTTTACTCATTGATCTCATGGTTTTGACAAGAAACGAAAGATGGAGTATAAGGAAAAATATCAAAACAATGGTTAAAAGAAGACGAATGTTTCTTTATTCTCAATGCGTGGAAAGAAGCATGGTGTAGATTGTCATAAAGGTACTAGAAAATGTTATAAGTGTGGAAAAGAAGTACATCAAGTTGCTTAGTGTCGGCCTAATGGGATAAAGGTAGCTAATGATATGAATAGAGAAAATACTACAGAGAATGCACCACCAACACTTCAATGCTACAAGTGAATGAAAATGGGGAATTATGCTAACCAATGCCGAAATCCAAAGGTAAATGAGAATAGACACCAAAAACCACTTAAGGAAAACTACATAGGGTAGTCACATGCAATCACTATTGGTGATTTTGAATATGAAAATGAATTGGTGGAATGATTAAGTGTATATGTAACGAGATTACAAAATAGTGTTGTGGGATCTCATTTATAGTATCGTGGAATATTGGAATATCTATGTATTGGTTTTTTGTGGTTTTCAAAAATTACATGGTACTTATAACAATGAAAATTGATTGAAATATTTTTGGAAAGCAGATGATATGTACATAATGATGGGATAATGAGAAAATAATATGTTTGATAGTACTAATGGGCACATTACTGATATAAGGACAAAGTGATATCATGGTTTGAGTATATAGAAAATTTGAGATATTGGTATGTAGAAAGATTTAACTTTTGATAGTATTCATGTTTTCAATAAGGTTCTATGGTAATTCATGTTTCAATAGAATACTTGATTAAGGAATTCACATGTTTAGAATATGACCAACAAGATTTATCTTATGATATATGGTGGATAAATTATGGTAACCACATGCTTTGAATATGACCTCTGTAGTAATATTTTTCTTTATACTATGAGATTGGACAGAAGTATTTTGGATAAGACTAATGATTGGAATGGATTAAGTTAGACATCAGAGATTATTGTTCAAGGCTAGTACTTTTTTTATATTAATTCTGGAATGTAATAATAGTATAGTTTTAGAAAAAGGACAACCCGCCGGAAGGGCGACAACCCATCACATCGGACAAGATTGCAGGAATTGAACACACAACCAAAGTGTAAATGGCCTTTATCACCTACCATTGGCCTACATAATGTCCCTGGTTTTTAAAAATTAGTTTTATTTTATAAAGTGGTGTGATATATGAATTATATGTCCATTTTTTGAGCCATATGTGATTAATATCACCATATGTATAAACTTATGTATATTTAATAACTTTTGCTAACCTTTTGTTTGAGACAGATTGACTGACCCATAATTCTATCACATGATCTGCTAACACTTCACAAATTTCATATTCAACTTCATTTATTTATGATATGAAGTAGAAATTGTTCAAGGAACAACCAATAGTGAGATAGTACCAAAATCAAGTAATTATTTCTTCTAATTAAAAAAGTTCAACTTTATGGAAATGATCTGAAAACCAAAAATTTGGTACCAGTTTCCTCATATCTGATACATCAGATGGCACCTTAGATAATCACAAATTTATGGCTTTGAGATTGTTGGCCTTTTCATCGCTATGTCCACTACCACTCTTCATCAGAACATGATGGTTAGATTTCTCTACCATATCTATATTTTCAACAATATTCTCTTATATGGAAACCTCGTGCTTAGTTACTTTGGGTGAATGTAACGTTTCAATCATTCCTTTTTAAAATTATGTGTTAGTATTACTTTTTATGATGTGGGCTTCTATGAAGTAAACATTCATGTAGTAAACTATATATTACCCCGATGAATTTCAAGGGTGAAATTCATTTTTAGGAGGTAGAATGTAACACCCCGAGATTTAATGAGAAATAATCTTTTTAATTACATTTATGTCTTATGTTTTATGCTACACCATGATTAGATGGCTCTATATGCAACACCGTATTAGCTTGTAGTATATACAATAACTATTCTTAGCTTCTATTGCATGCAAGAGCGACCTTCCTCAATAGTGTGTGTCTTACGCAATATCGAGTTTCACAAAACAATGATATATTGTTATAAAATTATTTTAAACTGGATTTTATGAATATTATTAACCACATTTTGAATTATATGACAATATCATTCATCTTACATATATTCTAGAATATTCTATGAGAACAAAAAGTCTTTTTTGGCTAAAATAAGCATTTTTCAATAAATGTTTTTTTGTCGACTTTTGATGGCGCACAAACATTAAACCTAGTTGTTGACACATTTATAAGTTCAATTTTACAAAATAAACTTATTAGTTTCAATAACTATATAGAAATTAACTTTGGATAATTTGTTAATATTTTTCTGTTAACTTTCATATTTTGATTAGTAGTAAACATACGCTGAATATTAATTTAAAAAAACTTTTTTCATCAATATAATTTATATAGTTAAATTATAATATTAAATGGTTTTAAAGTATAAATAGAACATATGTTTACCATTTAGTATTATTTATGTCATTATCATTAATTTTACATTGAATTCATAGGAAAAAACATTTCAATCTTTTGCAATGTTTTATCATTTAGATCCCGTTTTCTCAACAACGAGATTAATTTTAAATTAAATACTGCAACTTCTATGTTTTGAATATAGAAAAATTTATTCCATATTTGGAATCATTACGTCCAAATTATGTTTATAGGATACTTTTTATTTTTTAGACATTATGAATAGTATCTATGGTGAATTTTATTTACTACAATTAAAGGTAAATCATGTAATTAAGGGTAAAATTAATATTATAAAATTACCCTAAGAATTGTATTTATAAAATTGGATGACTATATTTCGTCGTAAAAATTTATTCTTGGGTCAAAGTGGAAACTTTTAGAACCCACATGGATGTGATTAAGACCATTAATTTATTTTATTTTAAAAAAGTCATATATGTCTCACTCAAACATTAATAATTATTGTATTTTTAATATAAGGTCATATAGAATATAAATTGAATTATAAATACACATTTGAAAGATAAAATGTTTTTCTTCATCATGGTAATTTATTTGTGATTTTTAAGAAATATATAATTACCTTAATAGCATATACCTTATTGATGCAGAAATTACTTATTTAGTGAAAAATCAATAAAGTAGTTTTTATTAAAATAATAATACCCATTCAAAAGACCATAAACATTACCAAACCATATTTGTTGAGTATATCTATACCCTATGGATCCTAGGGTTGACCTTTTGACCATTTGGAGACTTATAAAACAGATTATGAAATTTCTATTATTTTATTTTAAATGATGTCAAAGTTGTCACCATCATACATTAATAAATGTAACATTTTAAAAGTTAGTCTTTTTAGAATATAAATTCTACAAAAATTATTCATATGACATATATTATATTTATATTAATTGTAGTATTTTATTTTTAATCTTTATGCCAAAAATATGTATATTAAATAATTATACAAAAATGTTGTAGAAATTATCTTATTAATAGAAATATCAATTAAATGGTTTTGAAAATATTAAAATAAATATTATATGAACTAATTAATGTGTGTAACGAATTTTTTATATGCATATGACATGTTTTAAAATTATTCAATATTTTCGTTCAAATATATCTTCTGTGTGGATTTTATTTAAATTCAAATAAATGGATATTGTCAAAATTGACAGTATTGATATATTATAAAAATAACATATTATTAAATAGATTAAAAATCACAAATATAATAAAAAATTGTAGATTTTAATTTATGTAGTCATATGTGTAATTAATTATCCAATTATGCATAGTTTAGAACACATAAGTAAATATTTATAACAAATTAAAATTTAAAATATTATTACCACAAATTAAAATTAATAGAATAAATAATGATAAATCAAATTGATAAGGTTTTAAATTATTTCCCAACATGTCAAAATTTTATTGGATGATTATATTAGAAGCCTATCTCAACTTATCTTCGAATTTGATTCATTTTAAAGGTTTTTATAAGGGGTTTGACTTTATTATAACTTAATATTTTACTGGTTTCCAAAAGTGCCCCTCTCCTCTCTTATAAAAGAGAACCTCCTCCCTCTTCTCTTCACTCCATTTTATGCCTTCAATATCGGAAAAACACTGAAAATTTCCCTTATCAACCTCTCTAGTTGTATTATAGAGGTTCTGGTCTTCTCAAAAGGCCAACTCTAGTGACCTAAGAGGAAGTTTAAAATAGGCACGACGGGAAAGAGGTAATCTCTTCTAATGATTCTTATAAGTTTCTTTCTTCATATACTTCCTATTCATTAGATATTTCATTATAAAGTAATATAATATTAATCAATAATATACTGATATGTTATTATAAATATGATACAACCATATTTCACTTATATCCATCCTACAAAAAACAAAGTCACCGCGCGTGTGTACGTACGGCGTACCGTCTCCACGCCATGGTGTAATTTGTTTTTCCACCACCACCATACATGGATGGGAATAATGGTGGAAATAATAACTTTATATTATTATTATAAAATCATATGGATTCTTAGATATTATATCATCCACTCCAATTCCATTCAATAATTATGGGAACGATATCTTAGCTCATGCGTACGTACGGATTGCCGTCTCCACGACGCGATGATATTCATTCAAAATGTTAACCATTCCATAATGATTATAATGTATATATAATATATCATCATGAAATATATGACATAACAATGACAATAAATTTATGTATATGTTATTTACTTACTTCCATTGTATTTAAAATGTAAACTAAAATAGCATTCATGTGTATGTACACCCTACCATTTCCTTGAACTGTGAATTTAATTCCATTTATTGATCTATTATATTATGAATTTATATTATATATAAATCAGGTTTTTCATTATTTAGGTAATTAATCATGATCTATGTAATCATAATAATAATTACAATTCAAAACACATACGATAAATGAAATGATTTAACTCAAAACCACTCTTTAACATGGAATTGACAAATGAACGGGTAATATAAAGTTGTATGTAAATAATATATGATATCATAAATATTATTATGGTTATGTTACAAGTTAATAATATGTTTAAACCCACTATAATGGATTATCAGACACATTTTAAAGAAATTTGACATAACATTAGGGATAATTATTCCAATCTCATTCTTATCCGGGATTCATTATTCGTATGTATTTACTAGGTCTATGTTTATCATCCATGTCCATGTTTTCTAAAAATGTTTACATAAATTGTTTACTATTATTCCATGTATGTTTAAATTCATTTTACACGTTTTGACTTCTACCACATTTTTTGGAAAGATTCTTTATTTTGTTTACCATACGATGTACTTTTTGACTTTTTCGGAGAAAGTTTGAGAAAAATGTTTTTTAAACTTATACGGCATGAACATATTTTTATGGTTTTATAACGCATTATTTTTCTAAATCTTACTATAAAATATTTCATTATTATTTTCAATAGAATCCCTTTCTTTTAAAATTGTGTGGCATTTTGTGAAATGAAAATGATTTTGAATGAAAAATGAAATTTTCTTCAAGAATTCATTTCAAGTGTTTTTTAAAACTATTTTCCCTGCACGATGACATTATTTAGAGTGTTTATGTTTTAAGTATAATGTCTCTGTTATTTACATGGTTTGATTTTTCTTATGATGAAATGATATCCACATGATTTATATGGATTATTTTATGATGGGATGATGTTTATGAAACCCATTTTATTCATTGGGTTTTGATGAATGATTTATGATATTTTCTGGCACACGTAAGAAAGATTTAATTATGAGATGGGTGGGACCAATATCTCCCTAAAAATCATTGGGTAAAGATTTATATCTCATGATATAGACATGGCTTCAACGACAAGTAAATCCGGTTCAGTAATATAGGGCTAGAACGGAATGTAAACCTGGTTCAGTAATGAACATTGTCTATTATGATGGTCTTGGAAGAAATGCCTTGGATACTATTGAAATCATATCATGTGCTTAATGGTTTTCCAAAATTACATTTTTTATTACCATGATATTTTATCATGATTAATGTTCATTTATGATATATACCTTATTTACTTCCAAGATTTAGGTTATTACTCATGTTTTAGGTTCATGTTTTTATGTTCAAATGTTTATTGATTAATTTATGTTCTCCGTGTTTACCCTTATTAAGAATTTGAGATCACTCCTATTATGTTTTCTTTTCCCTAGGATATAAATAAAGGTTTTAGGTAAGAAAACAAAAGGGGAAGATCTTTATGGGAGATGTTGAAGATCTTCCACCATTAATAAAATATTATGTTCCGAGTTTCCAAAGTTTTTAAACTAATACGGTCATTGGGTGTCTGTATTTGTCATGTATTAAGTATTATAAAAAAAGAATGTAATGTCCATGTACGTCATGATGGGTCTCTAAACATGGAACCTTGGGATCATAGGCCTTTATAGACTACAACTAGACTCATCCCTGCAATCTACACTATAAGCCTAGTATGGACCACCTAGGGTTGGTGTGGAAAATAAGTTGAACCTCCAACCACTTCCTAGTTCCAAACAGGACCATCAGCCTCTACTTCATCTTTAAATACCACAATTATCCATGATTTTCCACTCCCTCGACGGTCTGTCAACAATATCCCATTTAGCAATACAATGGTTCCGGAAATCTCATTCTAGATGTCCATGTACATCACAAGAGAAACAATGCAGATCCATCAGCTTATTTGAGCCACCGTAATAGCCCTAAACCACTAACCCTGCGTCATAGGATCACCTCCTATAACATCTGACCCATTTCAATCCTTATGATTTTTTTGGCTAATTACTGCTGAGGTTTCAGCTTCCAAGTGACCACTTCTAGCTACAACTACTAGTGTTCTCTCTATAATAATAATTTCTACCAACAATTATCACTCATGAACTCCAACATAGTGGTAAGTTCTACGAGATAGCACTGACCACCAGTTTTTCTTCTGCAATACCTTCTCAAAAGTCTAAACACAGAAGAACTGGACCCATACCATATCCATGGAAAAATGAGAGAGATCAGTTAATCTAATTGAGTACTATTCATTGTTCAAATTTCCATCTTGTAGAAGTAAAAACACTTGTATGCATACTGATTGTAATGTCGTCAGATATAACTTATCTCTGAGGAGACGCTCAAAGTATATATAAGGGATAGATGTCTCATTGTGTGCTTGAGTCTCAAAGATGAACCATCACCTAGAAGATTCAAAAAGAATACATTCCTCAGGGAGTTCCATCTGGTCTATAGGTGACATCACTTTGTGGAAAATGTGAGTGACTATCTCTAGCCAGTCATTTCCACCTATGAGTCTAGATCACCAAAAATCATGGGAGGTTGTTGCCTCTAAAACTTGTGCAACACACTCAACCTATATGTATCCTCATCTGGTAGTGATAGTGCTATATTATACTCAATGAGTGGTGGTATGGCTACAAAATCACCATTCGATGATATATATGGTACAAGTCCCTATACAAATCCCTCTTCACTAAGTAGATAATCATCGGGATCGCACTTTGGAATCCTGGTTGACTATCTACATGGAGGTATCCAAAAATGAAATAAGATATACAATTACCAAAGTGTATATATGGGGAGCTGACTCAAGGAGGACCTGTAAATAAAAAAAATTTCATATAGGTTACATATACAATTGTTTTCTAGAAAACTAGTGTTATTACATTCTGAGTCGAAATGCATGTGATCAGAGACCCGATGTATGGTTATGTCGGCCACCATAACCTCACTAGATTCAGTAGCCTGAAATCAAGAAATAAAAACATTAAACATTTTTTCCCAAACCCAATCTATCAGAACCATGTACTAAGG
The DNA here is from genome assembly GCA_963277665.1 of Viscum album. NCBI lineage: Eukaryota > Viridiplantae > Streptophyta > Magnoliopsida > Santalales > Viscaceae > Viscum > Viscum album. The sequence continues at coordinate 1,367,191,090 of OY728131.1, read as the reverse complement.
TAGAAACTACCACCTTTGACACAACTCTGTCATGAGACGTCCTGGAGGGGTCCATTCTTCAATTACCCCAATCCCTCCTCCAACAGGTCAGGGGATGGAGACCAACACTATGTAGGAATATACCAAAAATGGGAGGAATTATTCTATAGTATATGTAAAAACTCACACATATCCATTCCCACAAAAAGATAAATTTTAAAACAATAGAAATAATTCATGCATACATCCAAAACCCCACGACAGGGTACAAAATTAAATTAAGGAAAACCAAAAAGGGGCAAAACAAGCACTACCAAAACTGTAAAGAGGGAAACATGATCAGAGGGAAAGGAATATTACAAAATCATTCTCCCCGTAAATAATTTGGACTGTCATGCTAAATATATGCTCCACCCACTGCATTTCATACTAGGAAACTGCCAAAATGGCCATCATATGCACAAGACAAGAGATGTATGGGTAATTCATGTGCATGTGTGAATATTACAATACTCAATATGAATCCCAGAAAACACTAAAAACGAAGCACTGGGTTTAGCTAGATCCATAAATTATATTACAATTAATTTATAATGGAAACATATAAGAACCCAAATACACTTAGGAATGTCACCACACCATAAGGTGGTCATAACCAACTATCAGGTATAGGATTCTGATCATGTTATTTCTTGTTCTATGAGAACACACTCCATGAGAAATACTATCATAAGAGACACATGATGAAGATTCCTAACACATTAGGATCCACCTAAAGAGAACAGACTGGTATAAGAAGGACAAGATTAAAAGATAGTGGGCCTTTCTTGAACCGATAGGGGACACCATAAACCCAAATCTAGATAAACCTGCTACATATGGGATCATGCATCAAGGATTCCAACAACCCTCCCAATGCTTCCTGCTAGATGGAGGATTGAATACATTTTCCAGAAAGGCATGGTGAATCCAAATACATAAACTAGGGAACTATGGTTGATAGAGGATAACACCACAGTCTCATCGGGGGACCCCACAACTCAATCTGAGACTCGTCCCATAGAGGGGAACACAAACTAGTGATGTGGATGTAATTTCCAATTATACCATCAAGAGAAAGGACTAATGGAATGCACTAAACATATAATTTTCCAAATAAGAATGAAAAGGTCCTCAAGCACTCTTTAATGGAGTATAAATTATGTCCCAAACGTTAGTGGCATTTCTAGCTATCCCACATCATGACCGTGTGGAAGATCCTCAGATGACTTGTCATGACCCCCTCCAAACAATGATGCCCCTCATGAGCTGGCAATGGTGAAAGGGAGCTAATGACCCCCGACTCCTGCCTCTAGTATGCCCTGAGGTGGTGACTAGCACCAAGGGTATGAGTTTTCACAAATATGGGAGGCATTACCCTTTTTATAATTTAGGATCGGGAAATAGGACAAGTCAACCACCAAAAAAAGAAAAGAACAAGTGTATATAAATAAACCCAAACCAATCCCACTTGCATGTTTAAACAAATTTTATAACAAGGTACAAGTAGAAGAAGAGCTCAATGTACAATACCAAAAGAAAACAAGAGTACATCAATAGCAACAACTCCAACTGTCCGACTAGTAGGGTCCCGCAAGGCCCTGGTAGTACTCCTGGAAACTTGAAAGTAAACGTAGCGTGAGCATACAAGTATAACCAGTTGGGAAACCTAAATCTCTCGTGCACAAGTGGGGAGACATCCTAATGTCCTGTGAGAACAACAAAAGTAACCTAGAAAGGAATTCTATCCACCAAACCTTACCAGCCACACTCACCAAAACACTAGCACAACACGTAGTAGTATATAAGAAAACAAGAGTATTGGGTACCCCGCACCATTTCCCAATAGTTAGCTGCTCTTCCTAACAGAGAACGTCCTAACGTTGCCAAACTCTCCCCACCCACACACACATGGGCCTCACAAACCACACATCCTGCCCAAACACACCTGGGCCTCACAACCTTGTATCCCGCCCGCACACACCTGGTCCTGACAACCACTTATCCCGCCCGCACACACGTGGGACTCACAACCACGTATCCCGCCCGCTCACACCTGGGCCTCACAACCATGTATCCCGCCCGCACACACCTGGGCCTCATCCCGAAGGTTCTTTCTAACAGTAGAAACTTCCCTAAGAGTCCTAGGCTAAAACAACCCCAATCGAAACCTACCCGAAGAGTCATAGGTGTAAGGTCACCTCAAGCCATCACAGCCTAGGGGAGAAGGGGCAGGAAGGAGCTAGTAACTAAGGGAAAAACACCCTCTCCCATGAAATGGGAGTGTTCGGCACTATGTTCTCAACATGGGTGGGTTGCGATAAAACACAAAATATTCAGATATATATATATATATATATATGTATACCAATCACACAGCCCAACCTATGGCTTCTAAACAGAGAAATTGAGTACGTGCCTTGGGACTGCTACTACGAAGCATGCATTCAACAAACAACCCCAACCCCATTTATGTTTTCACGTTTCAGAAAAATTAGTTTATTTAGTTCCTTAACTACTGGGAAACTATCCAAAACCAACCACATCGATCGTTCGTAAAACATATCCCAGCAATCCACAAATCAAGTTAGGAAAACACAAGAAACAAAACCAAGTAATTCTTATTAACCAATCAACCCCATTGATTATTAATTCCATTCAGTTACCAAGCCCCACCATTCATTAACTCTTTAACTTTTTATTTATTATTCACAACCCACTGTTCGTTCACAAACAAGCCCATCCCTGCATCCCCACTTCCAAACACCATAACCACAACACACCGAAACCCGTACATCATTATCCCTTTAATACCACTTATCGCAGTCCCTCTTCTTGTCACCAACATAGAATTTACACCAACCCACAACCAAGCCAACCACAGCCCCACTGCTCACGCTATCCACAAAAACCCACATAACTACCCCATCACATGCCACGTATCCAAGACAACACCCACATGTTCATTATTCCATTTTTTTATCCAGGGTGATCACACAAGGGTTCTAGATTTTAAACATCCAACTTTACATGATTAACCAATTTCGACATTCAACAAAGTACCATCCAGAAAAATAGTCTAGAATGATAGGGAAACATTTAATTGTGCAAGCAAAGGCCCCCAACGACCGTGATTTTCAGTAGGCATAAGCCTATTCAATTCAAAAAATAATATCACAGGATATAAAGATAACAGCAATCACAACTTCCCAACCCCGTTATATAAGCCAATTATTATCTTTATTAAACCGGTTAAAAGGAGTTTCACATAAACAAGAGAAAACCCACCCCACATGATGGACAAATTAGAGAGACGAAGGTAAGATCCCTACCTCAACGGGTTCTGATCACAACGCTCCCCCAGATCAAATTTAGAACACGTCTGTTGGTGTCCGTCACTTCCGTCGAGTCCCAGAAAAACCTCCTCGAGTGGATGTTGGAAAGGAAAGGCTGAAGGAAAGACAATGGATCTAAGCTCGGATGTTCTGCATTGTCGTTATGATCCCGTGGCCGCTGACGGATTGTAAATCGGAGCTCGGACGAAGATGTTATGGAAGAAATAGCCTTCGAGTCTGTTGAGAGAACTCTGCTTAGAGGAATGAGGAGGAGATGAGTGAATTGAAAAAGAGGAGGGGACCCCTCCTTTTATAGGAGAGAAAAGAAAAAGTACACGACGTGTACTTTATGGTACACGGCATGTACACAGTTATTTTACACGGTCTCCACGTGGATTCCAACACGGCTCCGCGGCCGTTGACTGGTCAACACATGGTTTGAGGGTAACGCATACGCTGGGAGGGACTACACAACGTGTAGTTTGGACACACGGAGTGTACCTATTAATTTCACACGGAAAGGAAACGGCTCCAAGACGGCACACGGCTGTTGACTGGTAACGCGTACACGGGGAAGGACTACACGACATGTAGAACTGGACACACGGCGTGCACCCATTATTTCTCACCGCAAGGACACATCCTTCAACACAGGGTATACCCAGCAAGGTGGTACACGGCGTGTAGTATGCACACACGGCGTGTACCCAATTATTTAAAATGGAAAGTACACGGCCTTCAACACGAGGTATATCCGGCGAGGGGGTACATGATGTGTACTAACACTACACGACGTGTAGTTGCAAAATTCTGGAAAGTGTGGGAAATGTCCATTTTACCCTCCAGAACACTTCATGGCCTTCTTTTTGACAATGGAATTGGCCAGAGAGGTCCGGGCCCTTACATCAGATACCTCTTAAAACATTATCATCCCCAAGAATTCAAAAACCAACCCAGAGGAAACCCAACAAGATACCTCTTAGGGTTCTCGTTATAACCGGAACCCAACCAACAACCCTAATCATATGTGTTTGGAATTCCTTCTCCTATGTCGAGATATTATCCACTTTAGGTAGCACTGACTCTCCTGCATGGGTTCAATCGCATCCTCATTAATGCGTCTCGATTAAGAATTGGGTCTTCCCACTTTCATACATTAGGATTTTTCAACTCTTACTACCCCAACACCACACAACCAACACACTGCCCGAACACATGGTTTTTGAGAAATTCCTTCTCCTATGTCGAGATATTATCCGATTTAGGCGGCACTGAATCGCCCGCACAGGTTCAATCGCATCCGCATTAATGGGTCTCGATTAAGGGTTAGGTTTTCCCTTTCCCCACACATCCGAACATGCTACACATTACCAGGGAACAAGGAAACAAAAGTTCTCACAACTAAAAACACAAGAATTCCATATATCAAAGGTAAAGATTACAGCATCAACACAAATCTCAGAAGAACAAGGGAAAAACAAGTCAAAAAAACTCCGGGTACTGAGCGTGCATCTGGGTCTTCATCTCTAAAGTGCTCTCCTCGAGGCCGCCGAGCCTCCACAACACACGAACCAACAAAATGGTTCATCCATGGAGCACCTTCTCTTTACGATCCTCGATCTTGACTGGTCGTTCCATGAAGGTCACATCATCTCCCACATCTAACTCTCCCCAGTCGATAACGTGGGAGTCATCGTGTAAGTACCGACGAAGCTGGGAGATGTGGAAGACGCCATGAACCTTCTCCAACCGAGGTGGCAGGGCCAGCTGATATGACACCTCTCCGACTCGCCTCAGCACCTCAAAAGGGTTGATGAACCTAGGGGAGAGTTTGCTCCCTTTCCCAAACCTCTGCTGCCCCCGTTGAGGGGAAACCTTCAAGAACACATTATCTCCCACCTCGAACTCCAAGGCCCTCCTCCGACGATCATCATAAGACTTCTGTCAGTCCTGAACCGCATTCATCCACTCACGTATAAGGTGGACTTTCTCTGTTATGCTCTGCACTACCTCTGGCCCAAGAGAACTTGTCTGACCAACCCCTTCCCAGCAAATGGGTGAATGACATGGCCTTCCATACAAATCCTCAAACGGTGCCATGGAAATAGTAGAGTGTATACTGTTTTTGTAGGCGAACTCTACTAAAGGCAAGTGTCATACCCATGATCCTCCGAAATCCAAAACGCATGCTCGCATCATGTCCTCCAACATCTGGATAGTCCGCTCCGTTTCCCCATCGGTCTGGGGGTGGAAAGTAGTGCTAAGGCGTAGATGGGTGCCAAAAGCATGATTTAACCCCCTTCAGACTGATGTGGTAAACCGAGGATCCTGATCTGAGATGATAGTCTTTGGGACTCCACGCAACCACGCAACCTCGTCTACGTACCTCTGTGCTAGGGTAATCACCTGGCCTGACTCATTAATTACTAAGAAGTGGCTGATTTCGTCAGTCGATCCACTACAACCCTGATAGCATCATAACCACCCTGACCTCTTGGTAGTCCTGGGATGAAGTCCTTTGAGATGTCATCCCACTTCCACTCGGGGACATCTAAAGGATGTATCAAACCACTGGGAATACAGTGTTCATTCTTCACTTACTGACACACTAGGCATTTGGCCACAAACTCTGCCACTGCCCGTTTCACCCCGGGCCACCAAAACTATTCCCTCAGGCCTCGGTACATTTTCGAAACTCCTGGATGTACCGCCAAGGATGAGCTATGGAACTCACAGAGAACTCCCTCACGCATTGTCTCCGGGACGAACAACCATCCATGGAAAAAAAATGATGTCGGCTGTCCTCCGACCATCCTTCTAGAGGGTTCCTATGATCGAAACGATCCCGCATCACTTCCGCCTCAGATTCCCCCCACTGAGACTCTTCCACCTGCTGCAACAAGGAGGACTGCACCGTCATCTGAAACAAACAACTTCTAACACCTTCTACCCTGGCATCCATGTGCAAGGCGGCCAACTCTCCCATCTCCTTCCAAGCATCAGTGGATTCCCGAACCACTTCTTGATGTGACTTCCTGCTCAAGGCATCATCCACAACGTTTCCATTACCTTCAGTGTAAGAGATCTCAAAGTCATAGGCTTGGAGAAACTCGACCCATCTCCACTGCCGTAAGTTCAGGTCCCGCTGGGAGAAGATATAACGCAGGCTCTTGTGATATGTGAAGACCAAAAAGTGCTCCCCAAGGAGGTAATTTCTCCACAACTTCAGTTCGAACACTACTACTGCAAGCTCTAGGTCATGGGTGGAATAGTTACACTCGTGAGGGCGTAACTGCCTAGACCAATAACAGATCACTATCTTCTTCTGCATCAGCACGCATCCCAGACTAAGGCCAGACGCATCACAAAACACATCATACAACAACCCTTCCCCTGGAAACTTGAGTATGGGAGCACTGACCAACTTCTCTTTCAGGTAGTCGAAAGCATTCTGGCACTGCTCGCTCCAATGGAAGACCTGGTTCTTCTAATTCAAAGCTTTCAATAGAGAAGCAACTCGAGAGAAGCCCGAAATGAACCTCCGATAGTAACCTTCTAACCCCAAGAATCTATTAACTTCTTCAACGCTCTTGGGTGCTACCCAAGAAACAACTGCCTCCACCTTCGACGGGTCCACTGACACTCCATACTGAGACACTATGTGCCGAAGGAAGTGTACTTATTGCGTCATGAACATTCACTTCGACAATTTCCCGTAAAGCTGGTGGTGTCGAAGGACTTCTAAGACATCCCTGAGATTCACAACGTGCTCCTCCTCTGATCTTGAGTAGTTCATGATGTCATCGATAAACACAATGACAAATCGGTCCAGAAACTCTCGGAAGACAAAGGTCATAAGTCCCATGAACATAGCCGGTGCATTCGTAACTCCAAACGGCATCACTACAAACTCGAAGTTCCCATACCTGCACCTAAAAGCCTTCTTGGAGATGTCACTGTCCTTTACCCTCAGCTGATGATATCCAGATCGTAGATCAATCTTGGAAAACCAACATGCTCCCCTCAGTTGGTTGAAGAGATCATCTATCCTTGGAAGGGGGTAGCGGTTCTTGATCGTTACTTGGTTCAACCTTCGGTAGTCTATTCATAGACTGAGACCACCATCTGCCTTCTTCACGAAGAAAACTGGAGCACCCCATGGCGATACGCTGGGTCGAACAAAACCCTTCTCCATCAGATCATCAATCTGAATCCACAACTCCCGCAACTCCGAAGGTGCCATCCCATATGGGGCCATCAAAAATGGACGGGCACCAGGTTGTATGTCTATCCTGAACTCAACGTTAAAGTGGGGGGGGGGGGGGGGTAGAGTCACAACCTCCTTAGGAAAAACATCGAGGAACTCCCCAAAAACCTCCAGGACATCCATCATCTCTATATCATCTGGGACCACTGATAACCCGTCTAACAAGGAAATGAGAGGCTTCACATGTCGGCTTCCCACCTGATAGCTCCTCTCGCCAACAAAAGATACGCGCTGCCCATCCACATCGGAGAACATGACTCTTCTCCGGAAGCATTCGATAACGACACTAACAGAAAATAACCAGTCGATGCCTAAGATGACATCGTATGCTTGTATCTATAACAAAAGAAGTTCCCCACTAGATTGATGTGGTCACAACGTCAGCCCACATCCCCGGCAAAAACAAGATACGCTGGTCTGGTCTCCAACTAGTGTAATCAGCACCAGGGGTACGGAAAGTCTCTCTACGTCTAGTCCCATAGCATGGGCTAGACCAGGTGCAACAAAGGAGTGCGGAGCTCCCGAATCGAACAAAGAAGAATCAAGAGTGCTGAACAAACAAATCCTACCTCGCACCACCTCTGGTCCTGCTAGAGTTGTCAACTCTGCTGCGTGCAACTGTCCATGCCCAGCTCCTCTGCCTCTCTGATGTCGTCCACCTCCCTGACCGTTCCCTACTTGAGGTCCCTGAGGAGAACCATGAAGTCGACCTCCTCCCTCAAATTCTTCCCTTGTAGGAGCATGGTCCTGCTGCTGTTGGAAGGGCCCCGCTGGAAACTCGTGCTGTTGAGGTGGGCACTGAACTTGCCCACCTCCACCGTACTGAGATCAGGTCGGGAACCAACTCTGAACGTGCCCGAAACATCGACAAGAAAAACACTTCGGTCCTGGGCTCATGAAAAAGGGACGAGGACCTGAAGATCTGAACTGAAACTGCTGGGGCCTGCTCCCCACTTTCCTGAACCAGGAAGGTCCCGTCACAGGAGACCTGCCACTGACTTCCTTCCCCTTCGACGAGCCTAGCTGGATCCCCTCACGTGGTGCACCTCCCAGTGTGTGCATCCTCTCTACAACCTCTGCCTTCTTCTGTACCGCCACGTACGTCGGAAGGGTGAAGGGGGTGACAGCATACTGGAGCGAAGGAAGAAGCGCCTCCTCCAAACATCTCGCTCGAGACTCCTCATCCGAAAAGAGATCCGGGGCAAAGCATAAGAGATCCTTGAACGTGATCCCCAACTCTCATACAGACATACTCCCCTACTAAAGGGATAGTAACTCCTGCCGCTTCTCCACCTTGATCATGGAAGAAAGGAATTCCTCTCGTAATCCCTTCTCAAATTCAGCCCATGGAACCCCTGCCTCTATTCTCTCTCCGAGGTAGAGCGTCCACCACTGTCGCGCCGCACCTCTCACCTAAATTACTGCTAGGGGAACCCAGTACTCCCTCGGAGCACGAATCAAGGTAAAAGTGATCCATAGCTCCTCAATCCACCACTCTGTCTCCGTATACGAAGTACTACCCTTTTAATTTTTGAGGGTCTATCGCTGGAAAGAATGGAGAGTCTTCTGCCACTGGCTATCTTCCTCCTCTTAGTTAATCCTCAACTGATAGACCACCTGAATCTGCTGGGCCTCGGCCGTCTGAGCCACCCGGGGACGTTGTCCAGGTGCCATAGCTGTACGGTAAACAAATATCACCTAAGCCCAAGTAGTAAGGGTAAAAAATATCAAGGTTTTATTTTATCATTTTATTTCAATTTCTTTCCCAGAACACCCAAATCATGTAAAACACAATCATGATGATGCATGTACCTTCCCTATGGTCTCTACCCTGCAATCAATGTAGTCTCACTTGGTCATTCGATAGGCTCAGAGTCATTGCATCAGATCACAGGGGGCCCTAAAATCCCATGTCCTAGCCGGTCTTCCCTGGCCTATGTCACACACCAAGATTAACTAACATTGTCGCCCTACCATCCAATGCAATCCTCACTGTGCCTAACTCCAGACTCCATCCTATCTCTCAACCATCACCTTTGATACCATTCTGTCATGACCCCCTCCCACAAAAGATTCCCCTCCTGAGCTGACAATGGTGAAAGGGAGATAATGACCCCTGAGTCCCGCCTCCAGTAGGCCCCGGGGTGGCGACTAGCACCAAGGGTATACGTTTTCACAAATATGGGAGGCATTACCCTTTTTATTATTTAGGATCGGGAAATAGGACAAGTCAACCACCAAAAAAGGAAATGAACAAGTGTATGTAAATAAACCCAAACCAATCCCACATTCAGGTTTAAACAAATTTTATAACAAGGTACAAGTACAAGAAGAGCTCAAAGTACAATACCAAAAGAAAACAAGAGTACAACAACAGCAACAACTCCAACTGTTTGACTTGTTGGGTCCCACATGGCCCTGGTAGTCCTCATGTAAACCTGAAAGTAAACGAAGGGTGAGAATACAAGTATACTCAGTAGGGAAACCTAATGGTCTCGTGCACAAGTGGGGAGACATCCTAATGTCCCGTGAGAACAACAGAAGGAACCTAGCAAGGAATTCTATCCACCCAATCTTACCAGCCACACTCACGAAAACACAAGCACAACAGGTACTACTATATAAGAAAACAAGTGTATTGGGTACCTCACACCATTTACCAGTAGTTAGCTGCTCTTCCTAACGGAAAACGTCCTGATGATTCCACACTCTCCCCGCCCGCACACACCTGGGCCTCACAAACCACACATCCCACTCGCACACACCTGGGCCTCACAACAACTTATCCCGCCTGCACACACCTGGGCCTCACAACCACCTATCCCGTCCCCATACACCTGGGCCTCACAACCACGTATCCCACCTGCAAACACCTGGGCCTCGCAACCACGTATCCCGCCTGCACACACCTAGGCCTCATCCCAATGGTTCTTGGGAAACAGTAGAACCTGCCCGAAGAGTCTTGGGCTAAAACCACCACAATCGAAACCTACCTGAAGAGTCTTTGGTTTATGGTCACCTCAAGCTATCACATCCTAGGGGAGAAGGGGCAGAAGGAGCTAGTAACTAAGGGAAAAACACACTCTCCCATGAAATTGGAGTGTTCAGCACAACGTGCTCAACATGGGTGGGGTGCGATAAAACACAAAAGATACAAATATATATATATATATGTATACCAAACACATAGCCCAACCTATGGATTCTAAATATAGAAACTGAGCACGTGCCTCAGCAATACTACTATGAAGCATGCATACAACAAAAAACCACAACCCCATTTTGGTTTTCACATTTCAGAAGAATTAGGTTATTTAGTTCCTTAACTATTGGGCAACTATCCACAGCCAACCACATCGATCGTTCGTAAAACTTATCCCTTCTATCCACAAATCAAGTTAGGAAAACACAAGCAACACAACCAAGTCCTTCTTATTAACCAAACAACCCCATTGATTATTAATTAGTTTTTGTTACCAAGCCCCACCATTCATTAACCCTTTCACTTTTTATTTATTATTCACAACATACTATTTTTTCACAAACAAGCCCATCCCTGTAGCCCCGCTACCAAACACCATAACCACAACACACCAAACCCCATACATCATTATCCCTTTAATACCACTTATCCAAGCCCCAATGCTTGTCACCAACATAGAATTTACACCAACCAAAAACCAAGCCAATCGCATCCCCGCTGCTCACCTTATCCACAACAACCCACAAAACACCCCCATCACATGTGTAACATCCCGAGATTTTATGAAAAATATTCTTTTTTATTTCACTAATGTCTTGTGTTGTACGCTACACCAAAAGGAGCTTGCACAACACGCATCCTTGAATTGCCTTGCATTACACGCAATCACAACCTTCCTCGATAGCGTGTGTGGTACGTAATCCTGAGTTTCACGAAACAATGATATGCTATTAAAATATTATTAAAACTAGCCGTTATGAATAGTAATAACCACTTTTTAAATTTTAGAAATTTTAACTCTCAAAATGGACTTCATTTTTGGATTCGGAGTATCGAATTTAGCCTAAGGTGAAATTTTGGTACTTTTCGGATAACTTTAATATTCTAATGAATAGTACTAAATTATATTTAAAAAACAACTTTTTTAATCGAAATAATTAATAGTGATAAATCATTAATTTGAGTGGTTTTAAAGTATATTTAGAATATATTTTTACAATTTAATACAATGTTGGTCATTGGATGTAATTTCACATTTAAACTAGACATAAACAAGTGTCAATCTTTTGATAGATATTGTTTCTTAAAAACACGCTATTTGTTTTAACAGCGGGATTTAATTATAAAATTAATTAATGCAACTTTTATGTTATGAATTTGGTAAAATAGACTTCATTTTTGAATTCGGAATATGAAATATAGCTTGGGATGAAATTTTGGCATTGTTCTGAAAAACATCAATTTTTGATGAATAGTGAAACTACTAAGTGGTAGGTTAAAAACTGAATTTTTGCATAAAACTTAATTTTACCGCTTCTGTGAATGGAATTTCGAAAATCCGAGAGACACGGTTAATATCAAGGACTAAAATGTGGTTCAATGAGATGAAAATAATTTTTTGGTGAATAGTAACTTTTTACTTTTTTTACCACGGTTAATAGTAAATAGGGTAACTAAGGGTAAATATGATATTAATATTACCCTAACACATGTCCTAATTCTATTGGACAAGTGTAATTTGACCAAAAACAAACTTAGGAATAAAATATGACCATTTAGGCCCACTTGGATTAGATTAGGACATTTATTATTAATTTATTTAAAGAAGGGTTAAAATAGTTAAAATCAAAGTTTAATAAGTAAATCATTTTTAATATGGGGTTATACATAAGATAAATTCGACTATAAATATTCATTAGAAAGCTAAAAAGATTTCCTACATGATGGTATTTTATTTATAATTTTTAGACATCATATAATATAATTTATTTATGACACAAAGATGATGCAGTAATTATCTTATTAATGAAATATTGACATAATTGATAATAAAAATACCAAAATAAATGTAATTTAAGACTTTTTATGAATTACACTAATTTTCTAGGTTACTATGAAATATTAGTGTTGATTTAATAAACTTTTTTCTAACATATAATTCTGTTATGACTTTCACAAAAATCATATATCAAATAGTGTCAAAATTGACACAAAATTGTTTTTAAATCAAATATTATATTATTAATTGTTATTTTATTCCTAAAAATCTATGGTTCGGCCAAATGACTTAGATAAGGATATATATATTAATAATAAACAATTTTGGGTTCGTTTGGCATGTTATAGTAAGTGTATTAACCATATAGTGAAAGAATACAAAAAGACACGGTAAAAGTTAAATTAATTAACTTAGAGTTAAATCTAATTGATAAGGTTAAAATAATACCCTAAACTTGTCTAAATCCTATTGGTTGATAGGATTTCGACCCATCCCCACTTTAGCTTCGAAATAAGACCCTTTGGAACCATTATAAACCGATTTTGACTTTAATATAAAATAATATTTTGAGATATTCTTAAGGTGCCCCTCTCCTCCCCTATAAAAGGACACCTCCTCCCCCTCCTCCTCACACCAATTTGAGCACTCAAGCTCGTCCAACCCCTGCCAATTTCTCCTCTCCACTTCCCTAGCAACATCCTAGAGGTTCTGGTCTTCCTCAAAGACCAATGTTAGTGCCCTAAGAGGAGGTCTCAAAGAGGCACTTCAAAGAAGAGGTAATTACCGTTACCAATTCTTTCATCTTTATTTCTTCTTCCACTTCTTCTTCTTAGGTTGTTTCATTATGAAGTAATAACATCAGTATCACTCATATACTGATATGTTATTATAAGTATGAAACAACCCTATTTCACCATCTATCCATCTTACGGAAAAAGAAATCACCACTCGTGCGTACGTACGGAATACCGTCTCCACGCCGTGGTGTAATCTATTTTCCACCACCACCTTACATGGATGGGTATAATGGTGTAAAGAATAACTATACATAGTTATTACAACATCATATTGATTCTGATATATTGTATAATCCACTCCAATTCAATTCAATATTTATAGAAATGATATCATCGCTCGTGCGTACGTACGGAATACCGTCTCCACGACGCGATGAGATTCATTCTCCATGTTAACCATTTAAGAATGATTATAAAGTATATATAAGAAATAATAATGAAATATATGACATTATAAATCTACTGGATTTATGTATATATATATGTATTTCATCTACTTACTTCCATTTCAAGACAATAAGGAAAGTAAAACAGCGTTCATGCGTACGTACGGACTACCGTCTCCATGAACGGTGTTTTTCATTTTATTTATCTATCTATTATATATATATATATACTGAATATATATGATATATAAATCATATTTTATATTCTGGAAGTAAGTAAATCATGATATAAGTAATAGTGATGTCAAGAACAACAAGTCAAAACACCTAAGATAAATGAAACGATTTTACCCAAAATGCTTCTTTAACATGGAATTTACAAAAGAACGGGTAATATAATGTCATAAGTGAACCATATATGATATCATAAAAATGAATATGATTCTGGAATAAGTCAATAACATGATTTAAATCATTATACAGGAGGTTTGGACACTTACAAAGCAAGTCGGACATAAGGTAAGGGAAATATCACAATCTCATTTTTATCCGAGATTGTTTATTCGTAAGTATTTACTGGGGTTTATTTTATCATCCACATCCATGTTTCCTCAATATGTAATATTATTTCCATCCAAATACAATGGTTTAAATCCAATTTTACCCTTTGGTTAGTTTTTAGTAAAATATATGAAAGGAATCTTTTGTCGTTTATCGTACGAGGTACATTTTGACTTTTTCGACAAAAGTACAAAGAATGTTTTTTTTAACTTATACGGCACGAACGGATTTCTACTGTTTTATAAAGCCTTAATTTCATGAAGCTTCCTCTAAAAGATTTCATGACTATTTTCAATAAAATCTCTTTCTTTTAAAATTGCATGATGTTTTGTGAAAAGAAATTGATTTTGAAGAAGAAAGGATATTTTCCTCAAGAATTCAATTCAAGTGTTTTATCAAAATTATTTTCCATCTAAGATAATAAAGGGTTCTGTTTCTATCCATATTTTTACATTGATTTGACTATGTTGAGATGGAATTATGTTTATGAATTCCTTTATCTTATATGAATTGATTTATGATGTCATGATGTTTCAAGAATCCCATTTTTATTACATGGGTTATGCGATGATGTATGATTTATGATTTTGTGGCACACATAAGAAAGGATTCATTAAGAGATGGGTGGGACCTATATCTCCCTCCAATGCATTGGGTAAAGATTTTATATCTCATGAGATAGACATGGCTGAAATGGTAGGTTATACCGGTTCAGTGAAACAGGACTGAAACGAGGATTACTCGATTCAGAAAGGGACTTTGTCCACTAAGATAGTCTTGGCAATGAGTCTTGACTGACAAGAAATGATTCTCTATGATTATGTGTGTATGCCACAAAGTTCCATGTTTTATGTTATGATTATTGTGATTACATTTCACTACCATGATTTATCCCATGTTATGAAATTATGCTCTCTTTTGCAGGTTATGATTTCCAAAATGTTCTGTTCTTATGAATATGATGTGATTGATATTTCTTTTGTTTACCCTTACTGAGCATTTGAGCTCACCCTTTTATGTTTTCATTTCCCCAGGATATAAAGAAAGGTTTTAGGTAAAAAAAAAGGAAGATCTTTATGGGAGATGTTGAAGATCTTTCACCACGATTAGAATATTATAGTCCGAGTTTCCAAAGACACTAAACTATTACGGTCCTTGTGTGTGTGTTTTTGTAATGTACTAAGTATTCCGCAAAAGTAATGTAAAGTCCATGTAAGTCAGGATACGGGTCTCTACAGTTGGTATCAGAGGAAAGGTTTAGTCAACCTTTGGAAACTAGGATGCGAAAACGTTAGTGAGATACCTAGAGATATTTCTAAGGTATGTCTAGGGATGCCCCTAAGGATAAGTATACGTATAGGATATAGTTCTAGAACTATGGTAACGATATTAGATTAAACCAAAGATGATAGATATTTAAGTTACTCCCCCTTTATTACGATTTTTGCATCTAACACTATTCTGTTTGGGTTTTAGAAAATGGCTGGAAACAAGATGATTCACAATAATGGAGGATATGATGGACAATGGAATGATATTCTTCATGAGCAACCAAATGAAATGGGATTTGGATGTCCAAACATCATTATTATGCCGAATCAGCAATCTCACAACATGATCAATAAAGTAAAATTTGGTAAGTTTCCTGACTCGACTAATAAGAGAAAGATGGAGTTTCATTATGATCATAGAGGAAAGAAAGTTCAATTTCCCCTATGTAAATCATGTGGGAAGAGGCATCAAGGAGAATGTTTCAAGGGAACGGGAAGATGCTTTGGGTGTGGAAAAGAAGGACACAAAGCAAGTAAGTGCAATGGAAAAGGGTCGGTTAACACCATGAATGAGGATAATGGTATTGCTACGACATCAAAAATGGTTAAGTGTTTTAAATGTGGAATGTATGGCCATTATGCAAACAAATGCCCTAAGGGAAAGACTCATGAAGAGAATCAGTATGGTCATATGGGTAGTATTTATGTGGATGATGATGAAGAGACTACAAATGATATGTGAGATGAAAGAATTTTTGAAGCTCGGTCAATGGTTTAAGAATGTAGTGGAATGATTACATGTTTATCAAGTGTAATGTTGTATAAGTAATATCATGGTACTATGGGATAAAGAGACATCTAAGGATTGTTACATTGTTGTCTTTCCTTAAGTTTTGAAAGTATGTGATGAATGGTACCGGTATTTTTGGAAAGTAGATGATATACGCATAATGAAGGGATAAGACGATAATGAGATGTTTGATTGTATGCATGAGCTCATGATTGATATAAGGACTAAGTGATATCATGGTTTGAGTATATAGAATTTTGAGGATTTTGGTATGTGGAAAGTGTTAACTTTTAACTGCACTCATGTTTTCACTAAGGTATTCAAGAGAATACACGATTAAGGACTTTGAATGTTTGGAATGTGACCAACAAGACATATCTTATGATATGTGGGGATCAACGACAGTATTAAATCTCTGGTAATTGATGTCACTATATTATGAGAGTGGAATGCAGTATTATGTATAAGCCTAAAGATTAGACTGGATTATGTTGGACAGAAGATTTTCGATATTATTGATGGGATGTTATAGTAACGTAGTTTTAGAAAAAGGACAACCTGCAGGACGGGCGACAGCCCATCGCGTCGGACAAGGATGTGGGAATCGAACCCACAACCGAAGTGCAACTGGCCTTTATCGCCCACCACTGGCCTACAAGAAGTCCCTGTTTAGTAGAAACTAGTGTTATTATATTAAGCAGTATGATATATGATGTATAAGCCCATTTTAGGAACCATATATGATTAATCTCACTATAGAATGACTTATGTATATTTAATAACTTTTGCTAACCTTTTGTTTGAGACAGATGGAATGAACAGTCATTCTATCACATGATCTGCTAACACTTCACGAATAACAAATTCAACTTCATTTATTTAAGAGATGACGTGGAAATTGTTAAAGGCACGAACAACAGTGAGATTGTACCAAAATAAAGTAAGTATTTATTCTAATTCAAATTCTTTAACTTTAGGGAAATGATCTTGAAAACCAAAAATGTTGTCCTAGTGATCTTATACCTGATGAATCAGATGGTACCTCAGATCGTCACATATTTATGGATTTGTGATTACTGGATTTTCCATAGCCATGTTCTCTACCACTCTCCATCAGAACATGATGGTTAGATTTCTCTTCCATATCCATATTTTCACCTATGTGGAAACCCAGTGATTAGTTTATTTGGGTAATCGTTACATTTCATACTTTAGTTTTTAAAGCCAAGTTTTGGTATTCCCTTTTATGATGTGGGTTTCTATTAATGAAACTTTCGAATAGTAATCCATTTATAACCCCGACGAATTTCGAGGGCGAAATTCATTTTAAGGGGGGTAGAATGTAACATCCCGAGATTTTATGGAAAATATTCTTTTTTATTTCACTAATGTCTTGTGTTGTACGCTACACCAAAAGGAGCTTGCACAACACGCATCCTTGAATTTCCTTGCATTACACGCAATCACAACCTTCCTCGATAGCGTGTGTGGTACGTAATCCTGAGTTTCACGAAACAATGATATGCTATTAAAATATTATTAAAACTAGCCGTTATGAATAGTAATAACCACTTTTTAAATTTTAGAAATTTTAACTCTCAAAATGGACTTCATTTTTGGATTCGGAGTATCGAATTTAGCCTAAGGTGAAATTTTGGTACTTTTCGGATAACTTTAATATTCTAATGAATAGTACTAAATTATAATTAAAAAACAACTTTTTTAATCGAAATAATTAATAGTGATAAATCATTAATTTGAGTGGTTTTAAAGTATATTTAGAATATATTTTTACAATTTAATACAATGTTGGTCATTGGATGTAATTTCACATTTAAACTAGACATAAACAAGTGTCAATCTTTTGATAGATATTGTTTCTTAAAAACACGCTATTTGTTTTAACAGCGGGATTTAATTATAAAATTAATTAATGCAACTTTTAAGTTATGAATTTGGTAAAATAGACTTCATTTTTGAATTCGGAATATGAAATATAGCTTGGGATGAAATTTTGGCATTGTTCTGAAAAACATCAATTTTTGATGAATAGTGAAACTACTAAGTGGTAGGTTAAAAACTGAATTTTTGCATAAAACATAATTTTACCGCTTCTGTGAATGGAATTTCGAAAATCCGAGAGACACGGTTAATATGAAGGACTAAAATGTGGTTCAATGAGATGAAAATAATTTTTTGGTGAATAGTAACTTTTTACTTTTTTTACCACGGTTAATAGTAGATAGGGTAACTAAGGGTAAATATGATATTAATATTACCCTAACATATGTCCTAATTCTATTGGACAAGTGTAATTCGACCAAAAACAAACTTAGGAATAAAATATGACCATTTAGGCCCACTTGGATTAGATTAGGACATTTATTATTAATTTATTTAAAGAAGGGTTAAAATAGTTAAAATCAATGTTTAATAAGTAAATCATTTTTAATATGGGGTTATACATAAGATAAATTCGACTATAAATATTCATTAGAAAGCTAAAAAGATTTCCTACATGATGGTATTTTATTTGTAATTTTTAGACATCATATAATATAATTTATTTATGACACAAAGATGATGCAGCAATTATCTTATTAATGAAATATTGACATAATTGATAATATAAATACCAAAATAAATGTAATTTAAGACTTTTTATGAATTACACTAATTTTCTAGGTTACTATGATATATTAGTGTTGATTTAATAAACTTTTTTCGAACATATAATTCTGTTATGACTTTCACAAAAATAATATATCAAATAGTGTCAAAATTGACACAAAATAGTTTTTAAATAAAATATTATATTATTAATTGTTATTTTATTCCTAAAAATCTAAGGTTCGGCCAAATGACTTATATAAAGATATATATATTAATAATAAACAATTTGGGGTTCGTTTGGCATGTTATAGTAAGTGTATTAACCATATAGTGAAAGAATACAAAAAGACACGGTAAAAGTTAAATTAATTAACTTAGAGTTAAATCTAATTGATAAGGTTAAAATAATACCCTAAACTTGTCTAAATCCTATTGGTTGATAGGATTTCGACCCATCCCCACTTTAGCTTCGAAATAAGACCCTTTGGAACCATTATAAACCGATTTTGACTTTAATATAAAATAATATTTTGAGATATTCCTAAGGTGCCCCTCTCCTCCCCTATAAAAGGACACCTCCTCCCCCTCCTCCTCACACCAATTTGAGCACTCAAGCCAACCCCTGCCAATTTCTCCTCTCCACTTCCCTAGCAACATCCTAGAGGTTCTGGTCTTCCTCAAAGACCAATTTTAGTGCCCTAAGAGGAGGTCTCAAAGAGGCACTTCAAAGAAGAGGTAATTACCGTTACCAATTCTTTCATCTTTATTTCTTCTTCCACTTCTTCTTCTTAGGTTGTTTCATTATGAAGTAATAACATCAGTATCACTCATATACTGATATGTTATTATAAGTATGAAACAACCCTATTTCACCATCTATCCATCTTACGGAAAAAGAAATCACCGCGCGTGCGTACGTACGGAATACCGTCTCCACGCCGTGGTGTAATCTATTTTCCACCACCACCTTACATGGATGGGTATAATGGTGTAAAGAATAACTATACATAGTTATTAAAACATCATATTGATTCTGATATATTGTATAATCCACTCCAATTCAATTCAATATTTATAGAAATGATATCATCGCTCGTGCGTACGTACAGAATACCGTCTCCACGACGCGATGAGATTCATTCTCCATGTTAACCATTTAAGAATGATTATAAAGTATATATAAGAAATAATAATGAAATATATGACATTATAAAGCTACTGTATTTATGTATATATATATGTATTTCATCTACTTACTTCCATTTCAAGACAATAAGGAAAGTAAAATAGCGTTCATGCGTACGTACGGACTACCGTCTCCATGAACGGTGTTTTTCATTTTATTTATCTATCTATTATATATATATATATACTGAATATATATGATATATAAATCATATTTTATATTCTGGAAGTAAGTAAATCATGATATAAGTAATAGTGATGTCAAGAACAACAAGTCAAAACACCTAAGATAAATGAAACGATTTTACCCAAAACGCTTCTTTAACATGGAATTTACAAAAGAACGGGTAATATAATGTCATAAGTGAACCATATATGATATCATAAAAATTAATATGATTCTGGAATAAGTCAATAACATGATTTAAATCATTATACAGGAGGTTTGGACACTTACAAAGCAAGTCGGACATAAGGTAAGGGAAATTTCACAATCTCATTTTTATCCGAGATTGTTTATTCGTAAGTATTTACTGGGGTTTATTTTATCATCCACATCCATGTTTCCTCAATATGTAATATTATTTCCATCCAACTACAATGGTTTAAATCCAATTTTACCCTTTGGTTAGTTTTTAGTAAAATATATGAAAGGAATCTTTTGTCGTTTATCGTACGAGGTACATTTTGACTTTTTCGACAAAAGTACAAAGAATGTTTTTTTTAACTTATACGGCACGAACGGATTTCTACTGTTTTATAAAGCCTTATTTTCATGAAGCTTCCTATAAAAGATTTCATGACTATTTTCAATAAAATCTCTTTCTTTTAAAATTTCATGATGTTTTGTGAAAAGAAATTGATTTTGAAGAAGAAAGGATATTTTCCTCAAGAATTCAATTCAAGTGTTTTATCAAAATTATTTTCCATCTAAGATAATAAAGGGTTATTTCTATCCATATTTTTACATTGATTTGACTATGTTGAGATGGAATTATGTTTATGAATTCCTTTATCTTATATGAATTGATTTATGATGTCATGATGTTTCAAGAATCCCATTTTTATTACATGGGTTATGCGATGATGTATGATTTATGATTTTGTGGCACACATAAGAAAGGATTCATTAAGAGATGGGTGGGACCTATATCTCCCTCCAATGCATTGGGTAAAGATTTTATATCTCATGAGATAGACATGTCTGAAATGGTAGGTTATACCGGTTCAGTGAAACAGGACTGAAACGAGGATTACTCGATTCAGAAAGGGACTTTGTCCACTAAGATAGTCTTGGCAATGAGTCTTGACTAACAAGAAATGATTCTCTATGATTATGTGTGTATGCCACAAAGTTCCATGTTTTATGTTATGATTATTGTGATTACATTTCACTGCCATGATTTATCCCATGTTATGAAATTATGCTATCTTTTGCAGGTTATGATTTCCAAAATGTTATGTTCTTATGAATATGATGTGATTGATATTTCTTTTGTTTACCCTTACTGAGCATTTGAGCTCACCCTTTTATGTTTTCATTTCCCCAGGATATAAAGAAAGGTTTTTGGTAAAAAAAAAGGAAGATCTTTATGGGAGATGTTGAAGATCTTTCACCACGATTAGAAGATTATAGTCCGAGTTTCCAAAGACACTAAACTATTACGGTCCTTGTGTGTGTGTTTTTGTAATGTACTAAGTATTCCGCAAA
Source organism: Viscum album (assembly GCA_963277665.1). Lineage (NCBI taxonomy): Eukaryota > Viridiplantae > Streptophyta > Magnoliopsida > Santalales > Viscaceae > Viscum > Viscum album. The sequence goes on along the minus strand of OY728131.1, from coordinate 1,367,169,174 downwards.
AGTAATGTAAAGTCCATGTAAGTCAGGATACGGGTCTCTACAACATGCCACGTATCTAAGACAACACCCACATATTCATTATTCTGTTTTTGTTTAACCGGGGTGATCACACAAGGGTTCCAGATTTTAAACATCCAACTTTACGTGATTAACCAATTTCCACATTCCACAAAGTTCCATCCACAAAAACGGTCTAGAAAGATAGGGAAACATTTAATTGCACAAGAAAAGGCCCCCAATTACCATGATTTTCAGTCGGCATAAGCGTATTCAATTCACAACATAATATCACAAGATATAAAGATAACAACAATCAAAACTTCCCAACACCATTATATAATCCAGTTATTATCTTTATTAAACCGGTTCAAAGGTGCTTCACATAAACAAGAGAACACCCAACCCGCATGATGCACAAATTAGAGAGACGAAGGTAAGATCCCTACCTCAATAGGTTCTGATCACAATGCTCCCATGGATCAACTTTAGAAGACGTCCGTCGGTGTCCGTCCCTTCCGTCTAGTCCTGGAAAAACCTCCTTAGGTGGATGTCTAAAAGGAAAGGAAGAAGGAAAGACAACAGATCCAAGCTCGGAAGTTCAGCCTCATCATTGCGATCTCGTGGCCGCAGACGGATCGTAAATCAGAGCTCGGACGAAGAAGTTATGGAAGAAAGAACCATCGAGTCTCTTGAGAGAACTCTGCTCAGAGGAATGGGGAGGAGAAGAGTGAATTGAAATGGAGGAGGGGACCCCTCCTTTTATATAAAATAAAAGAAAAATTACACGGCATGTACATTATGGTATGCGGCATGTACTCGGTTATTTTACACGGTCTCCACGCGGCTTCCAACATGTCATTTGCAGCCTCTGACTGGTCAACACACAGTTTGAGGGTAACACATACGCGGGGAGGGACTACACGGCGTGTAGTTCGGACACATGGTGTGTACCCATTTATTGCCCATGGAAAGGACAAAACCCCAACAAGAAACATGGTCATTGACTGGTAACACGTACATGGGGAAGGACTACACAACGTGTAGAACTGGACACACGACGTGCACCAATTATTTCGTACATGAAGGACACGACCTTCAACACGAGGTATACCCGACAAGGTGGTAAACGGCGTGTAGTATGAAAACATGGAGAGTACCCACATATTTCACATGGAAATTACATGGACTTCAACATGGGGTATACCCGTCGAGGGGGTACACGGCGTGTACTAACACTACACGGCGTGTAGTTGCAAAATTCTGGAAACTGTGGGAAAAGTTCATTTTACCCTCCAGAACACTTTGTGGCCTTCTTTTTGACAAAGGAATGGGCCGGAGAGGTCCGGGCCATTACATGACATGATGTCACTATATAAATTACATGTATAATGAGTGAATGGTGTGTAGATACACATGGAGTCCTGCCTATATTTCTTGGTCATCTCCATGAACCGAATCCATGTCTATGTATCAGTCCATGTATTCCATGTCGTGTCTAAGTGGGAGTAAACATCCTGTCTATGCCTGGGTACTCCATCCTTTGTCCATGATAATTCGATCTACAACCTCAGCCAACTAGGGAGGGTCAGAATCCATGTGATTGGGGTCAAACTCCATGTGATTATTATCTCCATCCTATAACCCTATCCACCGATGAAGAGGGCCCTCACATTTTGTAGTCCCAGATTACATGCCATCTATTACCAAATTTTAAAGAATCCCATATATGCAGTTGTGTGTCTCCGCTGCCACCTTGACCATCTATTTATAGCCACACATCATCACAAAACCTATGAAATAAATTTTTTTCCATTGGAACACAAAATAAATATGTTTCGTCACAAGATCTTCTCACAAAACATATCAATATCAACATTCTTTGTTTCATGCCAAAGAACACTGAAGTACAAAAATTCAACGATAATCATTCATCTAATTCGTCGCTACAACCAATATCACACCTATATCCCTTCATTTAATTTTTGAATCTACAGTATAATATTTTCTTCACTAAGAAATTGGTTATCAACCATTGGTTGATTAAGAATTATCGATCTAGGTCTAATAATGAATGCCCATGGTGGAACATGGAATCTATGGTGAAGAGAAAAATAATTCAAGTGGAATGAAAATGGATCGATGTTCTGGTAGATATTAGTTTCTTTCCATTATATCAAAAATTGAATCCATCAATAAATTTATCCAAACAATTTATCTTGTTAAATCCCTTCCAAATAAATCCCATCATGCAAGGCAATCAATTGGAAATCAATCTATTTATTGATTTAATTGTGTTCATCATAGAATTAAATAATGGGGAAGAATACACATAAAAAAATCATTCCTCAATATTTGATCAATCATTGATGATGAACGAGTTGATTTTTGCTGTTGATGGGATTGTCTAACTCTACTGGCATGATGAAACATAATTTGATTCTGATCCGTTGTCATTTTCCATGAACAGTCTATTCTAATGAAATCTAAATCTCCAAGGTTTAGAAGTGTACCCTTATAATATTTCCATATATTTATATTTAAAAAATATGAAGGTTTCTCTGATGAAAAATAAAATAAAATATTGAATTAATTAATTTTATTAATTGTTAACTTCTGCCAACTTTTTTATTGTAGACCTGCGCTCGTAATATTAAGTCATGCATAGGGTTAAACAATTTTTCTAAACACAAAGGTGCATTAGACTTTTTGATCGAGGAATCATATTTGGATTTACTCCACATTTTTATGAAAATTGTGCAAGTATAGAATCAAATATATTTAATATTTTTTAAACATTTAATACAGGAACATCTGGCCTCGAATTCGCATAATGTCCCTACACATGGTATCAAATACGATCCATATAATATCAAAAAAATAATATATATGAAATCCAAGATGGTACAAAAAAAATAATTTATGTTGATAAATTAATTTTTAAAATGTGGTCACTCGACCATTATTTCATGACAGATCATTGGTATTTACGGTCCTTGTGCATTAATCATGTATCCATCATGTCTATAAAAATAATAATTTTTTATGTATAATATATTATAATTAAATGAAATCTGATTTCAATTTATATAAAGTAGTGATTAATAATGTATAACATCAATTCATGTAGAAGGTAGTCTATATGTACCCATGAGTGTTGTTTACACTTTTTGATGTAATAAACAAATGAAAGGTAGATAGTAATTATCTTTTTGACAACCATAATTTTATCATAAATATAATATATATTTATTATAAATATTCTTATTACCATTAATGAAATGAATAAATAAAAAACGAATCACATCGCATTGTAAAGGTGTTAATCCACACGTACCCTTGTGTGACATTATCAATTTACAATTGAGGGAAATGTATGATGGTAGATAATATATTATATTCACAAAATAATAATTATGTCATGAATATCATATATAAAAATGATGTATATCATAATAATGAACAATGGATGATTATTAGGTAAAAAGAATCATATATATTTGTGGAGGCAATAGTATGTACGTACACATGAGAAACACTTTCATTTTCATATTGATGAAAATAGGATAGATAATAGTGACATAATCAATGTAATAAAATCCCATTATATTGTAGATATAGTTTTTATTTTATTTGAATTGTTTGGACTGAATATGTGGTGGTAATGTAAGTCATAAAATGATTACACTCATTTAAAACTATTACCTTCCCATTAAAGAACATTATTTGGATTCCTCATTAAGTAATATAGTGATTTTAATTTAAGAATATTGATACCAATATAAATTTAACTAGAATTTTATTACTCAATTTTCAGGGTTTGGTAGTGCTAATAAGCTCTAGAATGATTTTATAAGAGATGATATGAGGTGACCTTTTATAATTGTGGGAAAAGGAAATATTTTAATTCATTAAGTCATTAAAATATTATAAATTAACATCCATTTCTATCTGCTTCCATATAAGTGTATGTTTTATGTAATGAAGTGATAGGTTTTAGATAACTTCATCTAGTTGGATTTAGACTTGTTTTTTTTCATTTCACCCTTAACACTTTAGTTAAACAACTTATTAATGATTATTATCATTAACTATGGTAACATATTTTTTGAAAATAATGTGTTTTAAATTTGAATACAATGTAAAAATTGGTTAAAAAATGGTACGTGGAGTAAATTTTATACCATTTACAATTCAAATTTTACTCATTATACAGTCATATGATTTCAAAAACCGTAAAATTATATTATATAACATACAATATAAATAAAATCATTTTTTGTATTATGAAATTAAATTAACATTACTGTTAGAAATAAAACCATTTATTTCGAATATATAACCTTTCATCATCACTTATACATTATTGTTACCTACAAAATGATACACATCACAATTCCTAAAAAAATTATATGAATTAAAATAATTTTGTTACTTTTTAAACCTCTAGCACAAGAACTATGTGAGTGATGTGTTTTCATATTTCTTATTTATACCATCAATTTTTTTAATAAAATAATATACTAAATATAATTTTTACAGATTAAAAATATATACATATAAGTTATAAAAACATTTTTTATCCCAATGAAAAAATACTATATTATTCACAAAAATGATAGTGACCATTTGATTTATTTTTATTTAAAATAATATAAAATTCATTATCAAAGATAAATAACAAAAAAAATTAAATAAAAATGAATCAATGATGAGAATTGAAAAACAACAATAATACAGAAGACCAGTAAAATATTTTATGGATATTTTAAAGTGTTATCCCAAATTTATTATCTTGTTTATCCATTCTGATGTGACATAAATTTATTATTGTTATTATCAATGATGAACAAAAATAAAATAGGTTTATTTAAGAAATATTGACCACATATTCCTAATATCGATACTATTTCTGAATAATAAATTTCATTAATTGGGGAAAAATAATTTTGATTATATGTTTTAAAAAACATAAAAATACATTTTCTTAAAAATGAATTTTGAATGGTAAAAAAATTATTTTTGAAAATGATAACTTTTTATGATTAAAATTGAAATAATTATATTTATCTAAATAAAAAATATTATATAATAGTTTAAAACCAAACTATATATAGAATTTGACATTTATATTACTTGGTATAATGAAAAGAAATGTCAGTATTTGAAAATTGGGTATTTATCAATATTCATTGAAATATTAATCATTTGAGAAAAATATAAAATGGTAACCCTATGTTAATTATGTTAACATTTTTTTGATTTCTCTTAATTTTATTTAAAATAAATTTCCAAATATGGTTGAAATTTATTATAATTTCTCAAAAAATGTAATAAAAATAAATTTTTTCCAAAACATGTATTTTGATCCATGAAATTACATTGAAGAAAAAATGAGTTCTTATTTCATAAGAATTAGTTATTAAATTTTATTGATTAAGAACATTATAAATATGTTTTATATTTTAGTAAATCATATTCATATACAATAATTTAAAAAATGTTTTATATCGATCAAATTAAAATAATAATTTTTTATAGAATATTTAATTATTCTTAAAGATCATTGTTTTGTGTTATGAATGATATCACATATAATATAATTTTAAACTAAATTTCAAGGGTGTTATAGATTTTATAAAATTAAGGATTCAATACTATTTACAAAGTGGATTTTCGGAAAACCATTTTATCAAGGTCCCAGGTTTCTATGGTACCATTATATTTATGGATTAGACATTGTTATTTATATACCTATGATGTAATTCTTGGTTTAATATTTTTCATTATTTTTATTACTAAATGTTTCATTGCTGTAAAAAATTATTAGATTGATAATGTATTTAAAAAAAATTAAAAAAAATTAATTTTTTATGTGATGAAGTTTTTGAATCCCCCATAAGATTATATGATGGGGATGGGTCCCCATTATTTGGGGGATTTGATTTTTCATTATCTTAAAGGATAAATTATGATGGAAAATCAAATTGGACATGATCCATCAAATTTTATATGCAATAAAATTTATAATGATGAAATATGATGCCACACATTTACTACTCATGTGTGTACTTTTTTTTCTTTCCCAAAGGCATCTTTATTATTTTAGAAAGTTAGTTACTATTACCACTCTCGAATGTCTATGTATTTTTGGTCATCCTAGTTCAACAAATGTGTACTATTTGGGAAATTAATCTAATGTAGCTCGCTCTAATATTCATATCTATTTACTGAGATGGTGGGATCCATTATTCCTGTTTTATTAGGTGAAATCCAATAGATGAGATTAAATGTAGAAAATTAGTTTATTTCAATAATAGATTTATGCCCAGTTTGGATGGTCATAAAAAAATTCATGAGGGGGTACTCATATTCCCACAAAATTGAATCCCAATTAGATGGAAACTACATACTAGGCATTCCAACCCTACTAAAATAAATATTCTTCTCAATTATTCCCCAAGACTTAAAAGTACATTATATGTGAAAAAATATGTTATAAAACTTTCATTATTGGAAATATACATCAAGGATTATACATAACTATATATAATTATTGAGTAACAAGGAACCATTTTATTCCAAAGAAGATTATACAGAAACTCATTATAATACCAATTTGGTGAGGGATAATGAACTCTTATAAAGGGTGACATTGTAACATTACATAGAATGGATCTTCTATAAACACCAATGAAAATTCAATCATTATATTCAATAACAAATATCCTTAATTAAAATAGAAATATAAGATAGTGATATTGGTTTGTAATTATATGGTGATGAAATATTCATAATGTCCACTAATAGCATGCATGTATTATATTTTTTTCATCATGGGAACCCCTATCCAATAATGTTCTCTAATAATTTCTTCCCACACCTCCTCTCAAGAAATAATCCAACACTAAACCACTAGATTTATAATAATATCCACCTTTAATATTAATCTATCCCATGAAACCCTGTTTTCTGGTGGGTTGTTCTATTCATTCCATAAAAATAGTAGGTTAATATAAATCTATATAATGAAACCTAGTTCTCTGGTGGGTTGATGCTAATGGATTGTTTCATAATTTTATTTAAATAATCTAAAACCATGATATATTAAATTAAACTTTTACCATGGTAATATAGCTATTAAATTAGAGTTTATTTAATTATGTGACCACATTATTAAATATATAAAGGAATGAAATGGAATGGATTAGTAGACATATAACATAAGAATCTAATTTATCCAATTTCTAGATGGATGAATTTTTACATTGGTTTTCAAAGGAGAACCCACATACCAAACTAGAACAATTATGGTGTGAGCCAAATAATATGTGAGATAAATTCATGCACATTGAAAATACTAGGATATTTATTGTAACATACCTGGTAAATAAAGAATAAAGAATTTTCATATTGTTTAATATTTACGAATTAAATATTAATTTTACTTTAAAGGTGTTTCTATGTTCGATAGCATACCTGATATGCAACAAAGAGTTTCTTTGAAATCTTATGTTGCACACTAGTAATAAAATAATCTTATATTAAATGGTAGTTAACACTTAGCCGTTGTATTAGTGGGAATGAATAGAAATCACTAAAATACGATTATATATGTTTTTTAAATGTTTTTACATTTATCCAATAAAGGATAAAGGCATAAAATACGAAAATAATTCAATTTTAGGCATATATACTCTAATTTTCACTAACGATCCACTTATTACCTTTTGATGGAGAACTGTCATTAAATATTTTTTTGGTCCCACATATACATTCTATTGAACCAAATAAAATTCTTCTTTATAATTGGGACATCAAAATTTACTTTGTGTAAATTTTTGGTATTTTTCTGTTAAAGTTCATTTTTTAATGAATAGTGAAAAATGTTGTATTTTAATTCAAAACCTCTTTTTAGTCTAATTTATTTATATGATTAGATTATCTTTTGAATTGGTTTTAAAGTTAAATTATAATATTTTTTTACTATTTAATCCAATGGTGGTCATTGGAATTATTTTCACTTTGAAATTGGACTTAAACTAGTGTCAACCTTTTGATACTTATTATTTCATAAAAACACGCTATTTGCTATGACCGCAGGAATTAATTATTAAATTAATTAATGTAACTTATATGTTTTTAATTTTTTAATATAGACATCATTTTTTAATTCAGAATATCAAATATTTATTTGGGTGAATTTTTGGTATTTTTCTAAAAAACTTTAATTTTTGATGAATAGTGAAACCACTAAGTGGTAGTTAAAAAAACTAATTTTTCATTTAAATGAAATTTTACCACCTCTGTGTCTTCAAATTTAAAAATCATACATACATGGTTGTCAGTAAGATGTAAAATTTGGTTCAATGGTATTAAAATAATTTTTTGGTGAATAGTAACTGTAATCTTTTTAATCGCGATTAGAGGTAATTAGTGTAATTTAAGATAAAAATAATGTTTTAATAATATTAAATGTCCTTGAAACATGTCCTGCCCTTATTGGATGTGTCATGACCGACCAATAAAATCCATGGGTCAACTTGGGGACCCAATTGAGCCACTTTGGTGGGAAAATAACATTAATAACTTTTTATCTAATGTTAAAATTAAAATGTCACAAACATGAGTTGTTTAAATAAAACAATTTTTAAATGGGGTTATACAAGTCATATTATTGACTATAAATATTCATTATAAATATAAAAATATTTCCCACTTCATGATATTTTTTTAATAATTTTTAGACATTAAATAAATTAAATTATTTATGAAAACATGATGATGCAACGATTATCACATTATTTAACGATTTAAATCAAGTGAAAAGATAATGTAAAATCTAAGACCAAAACAAGTCAAAAACCTATTGGATGGGTGGATTTAGAACTACTATAACCTTATACTCGAAATTAATAATTTTGTAACCTTTAAAATCCGAAAATAATTTTATAATAAAGTAACCTTTTATAACTTTCCAAGAGTGCCCATCCTCTCCTCTTATAAAAGGCCCCCACCACTACCACCTTACCCAAACCTCTAAAGCCTTTGTCTCGGAAAACACCTGCCCATTTTGTCTCTCCACATCAATAATTTACTCCTAGAAGCCTCATTTTGGGCCGAAGTCATCCCAAGGAAGCCTTTGAGCTCAAATCCAAAAGAGTTACCCGTTTTAAAGGTATTGTCTTCTCTTGTGTTCTTTTGTATTATTTTTCTTCTCCAACCCCTAAGCTCCTTTTATTCCTTTAATTTGTAACAAAACCAGTATATTAAATATACTATGATGTTTTTATGTGATTTATTAGAGCTACACTTACACACACCTACATCTAATGGTTAAATAGCATACTGTTTCTGTGGATGGCGAATTTCTGCCTCACGACACGATGATTGTTCAACACTCATATAACACCTTAAAAGGTGGCCATTAAGATGTAACTATATTTATATATGATATATAATAGGTTTATGTTTAAATTAATCTTATTTATTTTTCATTTATGGAATACCTTTGTGGTTTTCATTATGGGTAAACGTGATATCTTCATTTTAGGAAGTGCGGACTACTGCCCCCTCAAAGTGATTTGATTCGTTAATGCCATATGTGGGACGTATAAATGATGTATTTAAATTTATTATATATGATGTTATACTGGAATTATAATATACCTTTATATCATTATTATTTATTTCCATTAAAGTATGAGATTGAAATGAATGCAGCGTTAGTGCGTACATACGACTTACCGTCTCCATGAACGGTGCATTTCATTTCTTATCCCCAAATGTAATGTACTACTATAAATACATATATATAATGGATATATATGATTTATGTTACATCTAAATGATGAATATAATTTTGTAAATAAAATATAAATATCTATCATTTAGTTTTAATTCCATTAATATGACATAGATATGAAAGTAGCGTTCATGCGTACGTATGACTTACCGTCTCCATGAACGGTGCATTTCATTTCTTACCACTAAATTATTATGTAATATTATAAATTCATGTATATAATGTATATATATGATATATATGATATCTACATCATGAATATAATTCTTTATATAATGGATATTTTACCACATGAAAAACATTTAATTATAAAGAGTTTATTTTTGACACAAGTACCAATGATCGACAAAATGACCATTATTAACTTAAATAATTACATAGTGTTAATAACATGGTAATAAGTGATATAAAATGAATAATGAACTTGAAAAAGGTTCTTAACCAAGAAGAAATTAACTCAAGTTTATTATTCAGGACGTTAAAGAATGATCGAGTCAATTCGAATCCGAGGAATGGGACTTCGTCTCAATCTCCTTTCATTGAGGAATATTTTGTTTTATAGACAACCTTCTTTTATACGGTGTATAAAACCCTTTTAATTTTACGTTTATCCAAAAGGAATCTTTTTATACAAAGTGTTTTACTAAACGGAAAAAGGTAATGTTTTTATCGTACGTATGCGGTGACAATGACTTCTCCACCGCCATGACCATTATTTTAGTTTCGGCTTCCTCTACAAGCCATACCTTTTTTTAAAATGAAAAATAAATACCACATTTTACGTTTATTTTATTTTGTTATTGAAAATGGTTTTCATAATGTTTTTATATCAATGTGTTGTATTAATATCTTGTGATTGAAAAGTCGAAATGTTGTGTTTCCTTTATGCATGTTTTATGTGATACGATTATGTTATGGGTCTTGGGAATTGTTATGAAGACGGGTGGTTCAATGATAAAATAAGGGCGTGTGATCCCGATATAGCTCTCCAATGCATTGGGTAACGTGAAGGGGTTAAACATTGAGGTTTCTCCGAAGAGATTTAGGGAATATACTGGATGGCTATTCTAAACGTAACCAAGAAGGTTACACGCTACGTAAGAATGTTATGAATGCCTCAAGTTACCTCTATGACTTATGATTTCTATGTTTTATTCATGATTTGATGAGGTATGTTAACGTTCTTATGTTTTATGAGTAAATTATTATTTCATTGATTCTTATGTACACATGTACTCATGATTCCTTTCCATATTTTTATATCCCTTACTGAGATTTTTATGCTCATCCCATGTTTTTGAAATGTTTTTCACAGGTCAAGGGAAAGGTACATGATGTGATGATAGTGTCAATTAAGAGTAAAGAAAGAATCCATGTTTTATTTTAAATATGTTTACATTCATGGGAAAAATGAGTACTATATTTTATGTAACCACTTTGTTTAAGTGTGGAATGTGATGCATGTTTTATGATCTAATTATCTAAAACTCTAAACCTGAAAAGATACTCAATGTGTAATCTTGTAATAACTCATGATTAAGTAATTTTTAAGGCTGGGGCCTTATAGTTGGTATCAGATGTCAGATTAGATAACTTTATGGGTTATAATTCTATTAAATTATTTTCCAAAAATATATTTTTTTATGGTCAAATTTAAATGATATAGTATTTAAAGATTACCATGTTGCTTCACCTAAGATATTTTTGTGTTAAGAATGGTTTTTCATTGAGGAAACAGAACAACATTTCTAGGAAGTCATACAAAGGGAAATGAACATTCAAATCAGTATCCTGAGATGGTTAGAATCAGAACTAATCATTTTGTTGCAGTGATGGCTCAATTGACTCAGGTGAAAAATGTTGGTTGTTTTTATTGATGATATTTTGGTGTTTTATAAAAGTAAATAGGATCATGAAAGTAATTTAAGAGTTATTTTGCAAACATTAAAATATACCAAACTGTATGGAAAATTAATTAAGTGTGAGTTTTGGTTGAAACAAATTCCATTCCTTGGTCATATTGTTTCCAAATATGGGATAACTATTAACCGTGAAAAAAAAGTTGTTGAATAATGGACATGATCCACAAATGTAACCGAGATCCGTAGTTTTCTTGGTTTGGCAGGTTACTACCGAAGGTTTGTTGAAATTTTTTCATGGTTATCTAATCCAATGACTAAGCTAAATCAGAAGGGTGTTAAGTTTATCTGGACAAAAGAATGTGATGATTTTTTACAGGAGTTGAAAAGATGATTGGTGAATGCTCCAGTTTTGGAATGTCCTTCTAGGAATGGTGAGTTGGTTGTATACAGTGATGTTTTGCTGAAGGGACTTAGTTGTGTCCTTATGTAGAATGATCAGGTAATTTCATATGTTTCACGTCAGTTGAAAACTCATGAGGTAAATTACCCTACGCATGACTTGGAATTAGCAGTTGTTGTTTTCACTTTAAAAATTTGGAGGCATCATTTGAATGGAGTAAAGTGTGAAATATATACCGATCACAAAAGTTTAAAGTATATATTCACTCAGAAATAATTAAACATGAGTCATAGGAGATGTCTAGAATTAATCAAGGATTATGATTGTACAATTCATTACCTTCCGGGAAAGTCAAATAAAGTGGAGGATGCTTTGAGTCGAAAAAGTAATGCTTCATTAAAAATGTTGCATTTGGAATGTGATCCTTTGGTTAAGGATTTGATGAAATTTGCCATAGAAGTTGTCGGTGCAAGATGTCCTTCTGTTTTGTTTCAGGTATCAGTGAAATATTCTTTATTAGACAGAATTAAGCAAGTGCAGATGAACGACAGTGGGTTGCAGAAAAAGGTAGACCTGGTTTAGAAGGGTAAGTTTTCTGAATTTAATTTGAGAATGATTGTGTTTTGAGGTTTCAGAAGATATTATGCGTGCCTTGTGATTCACAGTTTATGAATGAGTTGTTATGTGAGGGTCATATTTCTCCTTTTTCAGTTCATCCAGGAAGTAATAAGATGTATAGAGATCTTCAGGAGTATTACTGGTGGGGCAGAATGAAAAGGGATATTGCTGCGTTTACTATGAAGTGTTTGACTTGTCAACCGGTTAAAGAAGAGCGGCAGTTACTAAAAGGGATTCTTCATCATTTATCAGTGCCTATGTGGAAATGGGAGAATATATCCCTGGACTTCGTTGTGAGATTGTCGAAGACGCCTCATTTAATAATTCAATCTGGGTTATTTTTGATCGCTTGACTAAATATGCTCATTTCTTTGCTATATGAGATAGTTTTTCCCTAGATCAACATTCTCATTTGTATCTTAAAGAGATAGTCAGGTTACTTGGAGTTTTTATCTCCATTGTATTTGACTGTGATCCCAGGTTCACTTATAACTTTTGGAAAGGCCTTCAGAAGTCGTTGGGTACTGAATTAAATTTTAGTACAGCTTTTCATCCTCAATCAGATGGGCAGTCAGAACGAACAATTCAGACTTTGGAGGATTTTCTACGTGCTTGTTCAATTGATTATCAAGGAAGTTGGGACCAAAATCTTTCTTTGTTTTAGTTTTCATATAATAAAAGTTTTCATTCCAGTATACAGATGGCTCCGTATGAAGCATTATATGGTAAGCGGTGTCGAACTCCGGCTTTTTGGAATGAATTGGGTGAAAGGAAGTGGATGGGACCAGAATTTCTAGAAGAGTTGGAAGAAAAAGTTCAGCCGATACAGAAACACAAGAGAACAGCTCAGAGCAGGCAGAAGAGTTATGTGGATAACCGGAGGAAGGATCTATCTTTCGAGGTAGGTGATAATGGGTTTCTCAAAGCATCACCATGGAAAAGTGTGATGTGATTTGGTAAGAAAGAAAAGTTGAGTCCAAGGTTCATTGGACCATATGAAATTATAGAGAGAGTTAGATCTGCTGCATACCGAGTGGCTTTACCTCCGAGTTTACCTCAGGTACACAATGTTTTTCAAGTTTCAATGTTAAGGAAGTACATGCTAGATCCATCTCATGTTTTGAGCCCAGAGGTAGTTCATTTGGAAGAGAATCACTCTTATGAAGAAAAACCAGTCCAGATTCTTGACTATAGAGAGAAAGTGTTGCAGAATAAGGTAATTCATCAGGTAATGGTTTTTTGGAAAACCCATATGGTTGAAGGGGCAACGTGGGAATCTAAAAATTCTATGAAAGATAAATACCCCCACTTATTTTGATAAGTGAATAAAATTGTGAGGATGCAATTTCAAAAAGGGGGGAAGGATGAAACATCCTAGGTAAATAAAGAATAAATAATTTTCATATTTATTAATATTTATGAATTAAATATTAATTTTACTTTAAAGGGGTTTCTATGTTCGATAGCGTACCTGAGACGCAACAAAGAGTTTCTTTGCAATCTTATGTTGCACACTAGTAATAATATAATATTATTTTCAATGGTAGTTAACACGTACCAATTTTATTGGTGTGAATGAATAGAAATAACTAAAATATGATTATATATGTTTGTTAAATGTTTTTACATTTATCCAATAAAGTATAAATGCTTAAAATACGAAAAGAATTCAATTTTAGGAATATATACTCTAATTTTCACTAAAGGTCCACTTATCGCCTTTTGATGGCGAACCATCATTAAATATTGTTTTGGTCACTCTTATTCATTATATTTGAAAAAATAAAATTCTTCTTTATAATCGGGACATAAAAATTTACTTTGTGTAAATTTTTGGTATTTTTCCGAAAAAGTTCATTTTTTAATTAATAGTGAAAAATGTTGTATTTTAAATCAAAACCACTTTTTAGTCTAATTTTTTAATATGATTAGATTATATTTTGAATTGGTTTTAAAGAGATATTAGAATATTTTTTTACAATTTAATCCAATGGTGGTCATTGGAAATAATTTCACTTTGAAATTGAACTTAAACTAGTGTCAATCTTTTGATACTTATTATTTCGTAAAAACACGCTATTTTCTCAGACATCAGTATTTAATTATTAAATTAATTAATTTAACTTATATGTTTTGAATTTTTTAAAATCGAAATCATTTTTGAATTCATAATATCAAATATTTCATAGGGTGAATTTTTTGTATGTTTCTGAAAAACTTCAATTTTTGATGAATAGTGAATCCACTAAGTGGCAGTTAAAAAAACTGATTTTTCATTTAAATGAAATTATACCACCTCTATGTTTTGAATTTAAAAAATAAAACATACATGGTTGTCAGTAAGAAGTAAAATTTGGTTCAAGGGGATTAAAATAATTTTTCAGTGAATAGTAACTTTTATGTTTTTATTCGCGATTAGAGGTAATTAGTGTAATTTAAGGTAATAATAATGTTTTAATAATATGAAATTACATCGACGCATGTCATAACCTATTGGATGTGTCATGGCCGACCAAAGAAATACATGGGTCAACTTGGGGACCCCATGGAGCCACTTTGGTGGGAAAATAACATTAATAAATTTTTATTTAATGTTAAAATTAAAATGTCACAAACATGAGTTGTTTTACTAAAACAATTTTTAAATGGGGTTATACAAGTCATATTTTTTACTATAAATATTCATTAGAAAGATACAGATATTTCCTAAATCATGATAGTTTCTTTGTAATTTTTAGACATTAAATAAATTAAATTATTTATGACACTATGATGATGTACCGATTACCTCATTATTTAATGATTTAAATAAAATTAAATGATAATGTAAAATATAAGACGTACACATGTCAAAAACCTATTGGATGGGTGAATTTAGAACTCCTATCACCTTATCCTCGAAATTTATAATTTTGTAACCTTTAAAATCCGAAAAGCATTTTCTAATAAAGTATCCTTTTATAACTTTCCAAGAGTGCCCCTCCTCTAATCTTATATAAGGCCCCCACCTCTACCAACTTACCAACACCTATCAAGCATTTGGCTCGGCCAAAGCCTACCCATTTTGTCTCTCCACATCCCTCTATTACTCCTAGAAGCCTCACTTTGGTAATAAGTCTTCCCAAGGAAGCCTTTGAGTTCAAATCAAAAATAGTTACCCGTTTTAATGGTAGTGTCTTCTCTTGTGTTCTTTTGTTTTATTTTGCCTCTCCAAACCCCTAAACTCTTTTTATTACTTTCTTTGGAAACAACACCAGTGTCTTCAATATACTAGGATGTTGTTATGTGATGTATTCTAACTACACTTACACACACCTACATATAATGGTTAAATAACATACTGTTTCTGTGGATGGAGAATTTCTGCCTCACGAAACGATGATTGTTCAACACTCATATAACAACTTCAAAGGTAGCCATTAAGAAGTCACTATATTTATATAGGATATATAATATTTTTATTCTTAAATTCATCTTTTTTATTTTTCATTTATGGAATAAATTTATGGTTTCCATTATGGGTAAACGCGATATCATCATTTTAGGAAGTGCGGACTACCGCCCCCTCAAAGTGATTTGATTCGTTAATGCCATATGTGGGACGTAAAAAGTATGGATTTAAAGTTACTATATATGATGTTATACTGGAATTATAATATAACTTTATATCATTATAATTTCTTTCCATTAAAGTATTAGATTGAAATGAAAGTAGCGTTCATGCGTACGTACGACTTACCGTCTCCATGAACGGTGCATTTCATTTCTTATCCCTATATGTAATGTACTATTATAAGTAAATATATATAATAGATATATATGATGTATGTTACATCTAAATGATGAATATAATTCTGGAATTAAAATATACCTATCTCTCATTTAGTTTTAATTCCATTAATATTACATAGAAATGAAAGTAGCGTTCATGCGTACGTACGACTTACCGTCTCCATGAACGGTGCATTTCATTTCATACCTCTAAATGATTATATAATATTATAAATGCATGTATATACTAGATATATATGATATATATGATATCTATATCATGAATATAATTCTTTATATAATGGATATTTTACCACATGAACAACTTGTAATTATAAAGAGTTTATTTTTGACTCAAGTACCAATGATCGACAAAACGACCATTATTAACTTAAATAATTACATAGTGTTCATAACATGGTAATAAGTTATATAAAAATAATAATGAACTTGAAAAAGGTTCTTAAGAAAGTATAAATTAACTCAAGTTTATTATTCAGGACATTAAAGAACGATCGTGTCAATTCGGACCCGAGGTTTGGGACTTCGTCTCAATCTCCTTTTATTGAGGCATATTTAATTTTATACACACACTTATTTTATAGGTTTTATAACACCCTTTTAATTTTAAGTTTATCCAAAAGGAATATTTTTATATGAAGCATTTTACTAAACTACAAAATGGAATGTTTTTGTCGTATGTATGCGGCGACAATGACTTCTCCACAGCCGTGACCATTATTTGAGTTTCGGCTTCCTCTACAAGACATACCTTTTTTTAAATGAAAAATAAATACCATGTTTTACTTTTATTTTATTTTTGTATTGAATATGGTTTCCATAATGTTTTTATATCAATGTGTTGTGATGATATCTTGTAATTGGAAAGTGGAAATGTTATTTTTCCTTTATACATGTTTTATGTGATACAATTATGTTATTGTTCTTGGGCATTGTTATGAAGACGGGTGGTTCCTTGATAAACTAAGGGTGGGTGAGCCCGATATAGCTCTCCAATGCATTGGGTAACATGAAGTGGTTAAACGTTGAGGTTTCTCTGATGAGATTTAGGTAATATACTATGATGGGTATTCCAAACGTAACCAAGAGGGTTACTCTCTACGTATGAATGTTATGAATGCCTCAAGTTACCTTTATGTCTTATGATTTATATGTTTTATTCATGATTTGATGAGGTATGTTAACGTGCTTATGTTTTATGAGTAAAGTATGATTTCATTGATTCTTATGTACACATGTACTCATGTTTCCTTTCCATATTTTTATATCCCTTACTGAGCTTTTTATGCTCATCCCATGTTTTTGAAATGTTTTTCACAGGTCAAGGGAATGGTACATGATGTGATGATAGTTTCAATGAAGTTTCAAGAATGAATCCATGTTTTATTTTAAATATGTTTCCATTGATGGGATAAATGAGTACTATCTTTTATGCAACAACTTTGTTTAAGTGTGGAATGTGATACATGTTTTATGATCTAATTCTCTAAAACTCTAATCCTGAAAAGATCCTCAATGTGTAATCTTGTAATAACTCAAGATTATGTAATGTTTAAGGCTGGGGCCTAATATTAATGGAAGGGAAATCACCACTGTCATCTTCTATTAGAGCATAGATTATTCATATATCATATTTGTAGATAAATAAGAGATATATAAATATAATTTTGTATGATATGATATTATAATAATTAATTAAATACATTATTTATCACATATAATCTCTTAATTTCTCATTTTTACATTTGATGAATAAAAATTATTGTTTTATTAAAATATTTTAAATTATGATTCATATTTGAAAACAAGATTTATAATGTTTAAAATATTAATTTTATTAAATGAAATTAAATTAATATTAATAATGTTAATATAACATTCATGTGATTTTTTTATTTTTTCTAAAATAATTTAAATTTTAGGTGAATTGTGAGAAGTATTATTTTTACAAAAACTAAAAAATATATGACATTATATAAAGGACCTATATGTTTTTAAGAAAATTTTATGTGTGATGTAAAAATTTAAAAAATAATTTTCGAAATTTAAAAATACTATATTGAATTTAGAATACCTGTTAATATATCTTTCAGGAACAAAATTAATATTTTCAAATAAATATGTTCTATAATAATTTATACTAATGAATATTATATTAGAAAAAAATTGGATTATTTTGAGACCACAACTATTTTTCTGTTAACCCTATTTATACTAGTAAATTCAATGACATATATAATTTTAACTTTAACATAAATACCATGCTATAAATTATACTTTAAAAAAAGTTATTTATGTTTTATATGTTAAAATTTTAGAAATGTAATTTTCTTATGTAAAAAAAATTGTCAGATAAAATTGATTTAATATATATAATTTTTTCATCAAAATTATTTATTCTAGACTATATTATTTTATGGTATATTGTATATATTACCTCGGTAAAAATCCTAGTTATCATTTTATAAAATCAAAATGGTAAAAGGGGTAAATTGTGGTGTAAAACAACAACATGATAACAAATGTATATAGATTCTTTTTTGAGGTTTTTATCTATAAATAAATGTTTCTACTACATTATTGTCAAATATTTATTCAAATTTCATGTTTAACATTTTCTCTAATTATAAAAATTTATTATCAATATAAAAACCCCATTTTGACCAGTTATCTAAGGGGAATGTCACCACCCAGTCAAGACCAATATATGAATGTGGTTTACTCTTGAAAATATTCCCTTTTTACCTTCATCTAAAATCCTTTTTATTTTCAAATATATATTGGTCATAATATATTGACATAATAATTCAATCACCCAGTAGTATTCTAAGGGAATTTCTATGTCCTCAACGTGGATTCTATTTTCCATAACATGGTTTCATTTCGTTCTTACATTACCATATCTAATTTTATAATTCTTATATATGGAAATTATAATTTTTTTATATATATAATGTTATTATTATATGGTATTAAATACAAAAAAAACGTTCTTATTGCGTTTTTGATTAATATCATCTTTAAAATAAAATGATTTTTTATGTAAATCATAATTATTATGTTAGAATTTTTCAAGATGAGATTATTTTTATATTTCATATGATATACTTTTTTTTAACATGAGTGGTCAATTTTAATTAAAATAATAATTATTAACTGAAATATCATCCTTCATAAAAATGAAACTATATAAATAATAACTCTAATCCCTTAAAATTAAGCATTATTACCCATGTCAATGTATTCCTATTCCTAATAATTTACTCGTTTATTTTTTAAAACACTTATATGTGTAAAATATTGTGACACCATATTACCATTTTATGATTTTTATAACGTAATTTTATTACCTCTATTTATTATTGTGTGTTTCAACCAACTTATAATATTATTTAATGATTTTTCAATAAAGTTTCAAATATTTTGTCATCAAGTCCAAAATTCTATTAGATAACTTGATATAAATCATTCAACATTAAATAATATTATATTATTTTTAAATAAAATGTTTTAAATTATTTTTCTAATTACTTTTTAATGGAATTGTGAAATTATTCCTTAATATTTTATTCCATGGCCTTTTTTAGAACTATTTCTAAATATATTTTATTATTTTTCATCCATTTTATTATTCATATTTAAAATTCCTTACCTTTTTATGATTTTAGTTGTATGAAATATAATCTATTTAGATTTATTATTTTTGGGATTGAACTCATGGAATCAAAAAATCCATATCATGATCTATTTGATGCGGTACTATTTGATGAATTATTTTCTCTAGGTTTTATTCATCAATGTCAATATTATTCAATATTTCTTCTTTTAAATACTGATATTTTCTTTTTAAAAAATCCACATTAATTATATTGATATAATATGGTCATTTTTTGTAGAAATAACAATGATACCCATTTCATACATCTGTTTGTACTTCATTATAAAAGTAAATATTTATTTATGGAATGCTTATGAATATGTATAATTTGATGTAACAGTTAGTTATATAATTTTATGTCTCTTCAATTCGTTGTGTAACACATTACATGTGAGGATATTTTATTTATGGAATGTGGGAGTAAACCTAATCCACTAGAGAAATTTTCACACTATGTGATTATTATATTTGTATTGAACCTTGAATTATTCCAATAATGTTATGAATAATTTTGTGGTTATTATCCTAAAATTACCAGATCCTTTGATGTTGGATTATTTATAGTAATTACTCATGATATGATGATTGGATTATGATCCACATTTAATTATGATTGAATTAACTATATTATTTCCATTTTTTATTTTTAAACTCTCATACCCA
This sequence comes from Viscum album, assembly GCA_963277665.1. Classification (NCBI taxonomy): domain Eukaryota; kingdom Viridiplantae; phylum Streptophyta; class Magnoliopsida; order Santalales; family Viscaceae; genus Viscum; species Viscum album. The sequence continues at coordinate 1,367,148,379 of OY728131.1, read as the reverse complement.
TATGTCCATCTTATTCCAACTTACAATATTTGATTATTATCACTTAATCTTTCTCTTATTGATATCACCCATTTTTATGATTACATTTGGCTGGGTAATGATGGAATATGGTACCTGTAATATGTATCAAATATTAACTTTTACTGAAAATTATGTAGTTATTTTGATGACTGATTATGGTTTAATATGTTCTTTGTATATTATAAAAACATTAGTTATATTTGAAAAATATGGGGTTTGTTATTTAAGGCATCTTTTTTTTCAAATTCATCTATAAAATATAGACCTCTCGATTCTCATGTTAATTTCATTAAGTATTTTAGTTATGTAAATTAATGTAATATCATGTTTTTTTGTCTTTGGTGGAGAAATTTTTTTCTCAAAGGAAGGATCTACATATTTTGTGTGATTATAATGGAATTACTTTAGGGGAATACATTGGAATAAGTATACGTTTTGTATAACATCATTATGTGTTGGAAAATAACATATTATTCTCTCTGGATACTATAAGTGTATGAATGATATAGTATATATGTTCATTGGGGTAATGAACCTAAAAGGGTGTATTGGCCATCCACTTAATTGTGACTTAATACATGGTAAAGATTCTAAATGTATACCATTCATGAAACACTATATGGATATCATTTGGTAAATCAAATTCTATTTACCATCCAATATGAATTATTAATTATGTAAATAAATTAAGAGATAAATTATCAAATACACTACCCCAAAAAATTATAGATTGAACGAAGTGTGATTTAGGTTTACCTGAATGAAAATGTGATGATTTTCCAGTGTAATAAATTTGAATGTACATTTTTAATGAGATTGGTAATGATTATACATTTGGGATGTTAATTATTTGTCTCTAATTTTAACCTATTTTAGTTTTAGTAATCGATGATGACCAAAATATTCAAGTGAACAATCAATGCTATCAACCACACTGATATTTTTTCCATGAGAATTTCTATGAGATAGGTGATATACCAATAATTCTTATTATATTTTTCTTTCTAGTAATAAAAAATTATGATTAAAAAATGGAAATAGTTGCATTAACTAACAAACCAATTAATGTATGGATAGTATCTCATCGAAATTCATTTCAAAAATTATAGTGAAAATGACATTTAAAATTTATTTTTTTAATAAAAGTTGGAAGATGTACCCATGGGAATATATAAAAAACTAGAAGATATATTATCTATAATAAAATAGTGAATAAATAAACATTTATTGAAGAAAAATGAAGAGATTGTAGGGCATAGTGAATAAAAAATTTGTTCTCCCTAAGGAACCATAGGTAGTATAATGTATAGATTATGGGGAACTTGAGAATTATCCAAGACAATTACAAAATAAAATTGATACTAAGAATTATTATCCCCCAAAACATCAAAAGAAAATTGAATATTGAAATGACTATGTAACCATAAATATTCATTTATTTTATGAAAATGATGAAGAATGATGACCATCTATCATCCAATAATATACTATGAGTGGTGTAGTTGTATATTATTCAACAAAACTTTTTGAACATAGTATGTTTTCTTAAATTAAATCACCACCTCGATAACTAGATATTATTTTATTAATAAATAATTATAGTTTTATGATTATTGATTCCCATTTATATAACACATTTAATGTATATTCTTATTGCAATATTATTCCTATAAAATTCATTATTCATTCATTTTTGTTAATATTATGTTGAGATTAGATATTTCTACTTCGTTTCCATTATAATTTCTATGATATAAAAAACATATAAATTAATAAATCAACCCATGATAACCTATTGGTTCATGGATTATTATATAGTAAAAATAAATAAATTCCACCCATTATATTGGGTATTTGGCATAAATATTTTTAGAGTAACTATATTTTATTTAAATTACTATTATAATGGGTAATATTAGTTTACTAGTTTATCCTAGTAAATTAAGGAAAACTATCACTATAAATAAGATCACAAGTGATTTATATCTTTTAGATGCCTTTAATTATTTTTGTTAGTCATTTGTAATGAAAATTGAGATGAATCTATTGATTTAAAGGGAGGGGAAGATTGTAATGAAAAAAAATTTATCTAAGTGTTATGCATAAATAAATAATATGTTATATAATTTTTTACATGAAACTCCATACTAAAAAGAAATCATGATTTTTAGAATCAAAATTTACTTAATTATTGAATTAGTCAAATTTATGGGAATAAAATGAATTAACCATATTCATAAATCTATGAAGGAATGAAATAACATTAAGTAGAATAAGTCTCCCTAATGAAGATAATTTATTAGAGTTTGGTAAGGGGAAGTGTATTTTTAGATTTATATATTCCAAGAATAGGTCTAACTCAAATAATTATTGTATGAGAGAAATCATTTGAGTGTAGTTGGATTCTAGACTTGAGTGAAATGTAGCCTATAAAACTATGCTTCAACACCATAGTCAAATCATTGGCGATCCCATTTAACTTGGGTTGTTGTAATTTTCATTGTGGGTGTGGTATTTTTTCACTATGTGAAACACATATAATGGGAAGATCTATGATAACTGTTAGGCTGGGGGTGATAGTGACATAATGTGTAGGGGTGACATAGACAAGGCCTCAACGTCTCACAAGGACTGTGGGAGGAAGGCTACTTGGTGAAGATGACCCTACAATGACCAGATCCTGATGAATCAATTCAACAAATAAAATGTAGGCAACACTCAGAAAAGTTATTAGCGGCATGCATGGAGGGTGGGAGGGAGTTTCTCGATGATAGAAACTCCATTGATACATTATCTTGATAACCTCACCAGATGGATCTCGATGTGATGGAAAAAGAGGGGTGATCATATACTTGTTGTAGTTCCAGATTAGGTCAACGATGATGCTACTTCCTTGAATGCTATAATATTTTATTTAATGTGAGGGTATTTTATTTCCATTTTTATCAGGCCCATGCAATCATGCATTAGTATTGACCACTGAGTAGCTTTGTTGGCCTATCACTATGGAGAAAAAATTAGCAACATAAAGGGTGGGTATTGATGGTTGATTTTTTATCCTTGAGCCTAAAACATTCTATGTATTATTGATTAGTTATTAGGTTTCTAAAAACAATCTAAATTTTATCCTTCCACATTTAAAATTTATTATTATAAAAAATTAATATAATATAATGCCTTCAGGTGTTCAGTTGATATATCATATGTATGATAAATTCATGCTCATGGGAATTTGATTGAGTTTTTTTTATAAGAATCACCACCTTTGATACAAATAGATTATACCTTATCCTTATATAATACATGATGTTTTTGGGGGCTATTAAAATAAAAAATCTGATGATATAAACATGTAATTAAAATGTAATAATTTATTTACGATGTGTATTTTACATATTTCAATTTTTTAATTTTATAGAAAAACGATGTATATTATATATATCTATATATATATATTCTTCCAATTATAAATTTAATAAATAAATAAATAAATTTTTTGATTAAAATTATTTTAAATTAATTTAATATTACACTTTAACATGTAAATCAATCTTTAGGGTGATTTTTTTATATTCATAAATAATTGATTTTTTATATGAATAGTTGTGAATATTATTTTTCCAAAAACCATAAATTTTATGACATTATATGATGGAAAACTAATTTTTTAAAACCATTTATTTTTTCCAATATGAATTTAATGAGTAATACTATTCTACACAAAAATACTATGTTGAGTACGGAAAACATAATATTAATATTTCAGAAACATAATTAATATATTAAAAAAAATAGTTTCATAATTTCTATTAATTAATTAATTTATTTGAAAAATTAATATGTGTATTGATTCTAAATCCTCAAAAAATTATTTCTTTACAATAATAATTTTTTATCATTATAATATATGAAATGTAAAATTTTCATTTATACATAAATTTTAATCTTAAAAACACACATTGTCTAAAAATTGGTTTTCATGAGTTACAAATGAAAATAATAGAAATGATTATTCAAAAAATTTTAAATATTATTTGATAAAACGGATTTAATATTTGTATTTACAAGGTAAAAATTATGTAACATATACCAATTTATATTATACAACTTATACCATACTTGTGTAAAAATATTATGCATGGACAAAATAAAAAATGGTAAAAAGTGTTACCCTATGTAGTTATATGTAGAATATGTCAAAAAAATGTTTGTAATGAATTTTTTTATGTGTTAACAGACCAATATTCTATACATTCAATTATTTTACATTTTTTAGAGACACATGAAATGTTTGATTTGTGAACCCTTTATATTAACTGATTATAATTATAGAAATTCATTTCTCCCAACATATAAATGGTCCCCTCAAAAACCCTTCAATACAACTCAATGAATTCATTTAACTTTTTAAAATATACCCTTTTAATTATCTTATAATCCAATTCATTTTACTTATTAATCATGTCACATGATACTATCTTAATACATCCATCTCAAAGATGTCTCAAATGGAATTTCTAGGTCCACAATATGAATAATTTATTTTTCATAACATAGATTTTTATCATTAAAAATTTTACAAAATATATTTGTCTAATTATTATATACAAAAATCACTATTGTTTTAAAATTTAATATTATAATTATAATCTAATTACTATAACCCACTTTTCCCCAATTCTCTCAAGAAATATGAAACTTGAATTCATGCATAATACAGACTACCACATCCATGAAAAGACAACTTCTATTTTTCACCACGTCCCATCTTCAATTATTATGTGGTTAAAATTGAAGAATAAATTTTTAAAAGGTAATATAATTATGTTTATTATTATTCAATTTATAATCCACCCCATTTCCCTATCATTCTTTAAAAAATGAAAATGTTTAATGTAAATTTTGCGAACTACCACCTCCATGAAATAACGTGTCTTTTTTTATCATGATTTATTATTATTTATTATAAAAAATTAATTTTGATTCAAGACATTTATATTATATAATATATGTTGTTATTTTACTAATGTAATGATATTATATAAAGAGAAACCAATTTTGTAATCTTAATTATCCATTATTTATGTAATGTTTTTGTTTGTGTCTGTCTAACAAAAAAAATTGGAAAATTATATAAAAGAATATATTGGATAGATATGCCCAAAAAAATAATTATTAAATATTTTATACATATGGGAATAATTATTTTTCATTTTTCTTTAGTGGAGATGAAAATTTTAAATCCATTATTTAATATACTGACATTTTCTCATTTGAAATCAGAGGAACATGCAAATCGCAGATATAATGTTTATGATAGAAACATATACTCCCAAAAGAATGAATATAAATATTAATAAAAAATTATAAATAATAAATTATAGTACCTTCAATTATTTCTAAATTATTACCACTTGGAGATCAATGTATACCAATAATACTATAATAAAACATGTTCAAAATGAAAAGGATTACTTAAAACTAATATTTAAAATAGATACTAACTAATTAATTTTATATATATAATAACTATAAATGATGATGATAAAGGGTAATAATTTTTATTAATACTATAAAAAATTATATTAATATAGTTATGTATTTTCTATAGGATGTTATAAAATTTTCATGGATTTCCAGATAAATGGCTGGGGATTACATATATATAATCCTTTTTCTTGAATACATTGATATTAGGCACCAGTAATATTTTATGGGTTTTAGTAATACCCATTAACTAATTTCACCTGAAACTATTATTTCCATTGAAAACATTACTTCCATTCATGCTCTTTTTTTGGACAATGATTGATATCTTCCCTAAAATTTATGGGTTTTCATAACTCATTCATCTTTATTAGGTTATTATGTTTCCGGATGATATTTTTATTTAAAATTATTATGTTATATCCTATTTTAACATGACATATAAATATTGGTTCTAATCATTTTTATTTATTTATTCTATTCCTTCTTGAAAATCATTTATTTCTAGAATAACTGATGTCCTCTAAAATGATGGTTTATCACCGTTGTCCATGATTTTATCTTCTCACTAATATTATCATAAATTATTTTGAATCTATATTATATATTACATCTTATGAAAATAATAAATTAATTTACCTATTTTAAAAATGAATTTTCATTAACTATTTTTATGTTTTTTGTTTTCAACTAATGTGTTAAAACATAAAATTTTTATTAATAATTGTTTTCATCATTAATTCATTTCCTTTGGACTCATTTACATTTTTTGTTAATGATCCATTACTCATTTTAAATATAAAAAATTAAATTTTTTATTTTTTCAATCCAATATTTTATTATATATTTTTAAATTCAATTCAAAATATTTTCTTTTATAAAAACAAAAAAAATTCTTTACCTTTTTTTAGAAGTAACATCTATTTTTCATTATATTTTTTAATCAGGGAAACTCCATGTAATTTTTGATTCATTATTTTTAGAATATTTATTTTTACCAATTTGGGGATAGAATTAATGGTTTCATATATTATAAATCTAGATTAATTCTTCAATGGTTCTGTTCAATGAATTATTGTTTAAATTGTGACTTTCCATCTATGTCAATATATCTATAACATTATCTTGTGAACATGGGAAGTTTTATTTTCAAACAATAAAACTTATTTTTTGGATGAGTTATTTTCAATTTTTATGGAAATAATCATGAAACATATTTCTTTCTCATATTGATATTTTTTTCTAAAATTATTATTGTTTTTTGTGGAATACTTATGCATGTATATAATAGGATTTGAATGGTGGGGATGAATTATTTAGGCCTAAAATACATTAGGTAAATAAGTATATCTCAAGAGATGTTATGTATTTTATTTTTGAGTGAATCTAAAAAATAATGTGATTTTTCCCTCTACGTGATGATGGTATTGGTAGTAATCGTTGACTTATGAAAATAATATCAATAATTATTTTATGGTAATAGTATTTCAAATCTAATACACATTAATATCTTGTTATTTATGATTAATACTCATGTTATTATTATTGTGTTTTAATACATGGTTTGTTGGGTATGAATTTTAAATATTATGTGCATGTTCCTTGTTAACATTCTCATAACCATGTGTTCAACTTATTCTAACATATGATCATTGATTATTTTCACTTCTATATACCCTTATGAAGAATTTGTGGTTACCCATTCTTATATTTTTATTTCTGCATGTAATGAAGTAATGTAATTTGTTTTTATAACTCAAATATTATCTTATGAAGAGTTTTTTTGGATATTTTGAAGATAGGTTATGGTTTAACTAGTTCTTAGTATTGTATAAATATCAATTGGATTAGAAAAAAACATGTTTTTTCATATAATAATTCTTGGTTTTATTAATAATTCCAAATACATATCACCTTGAGAATCTTTGGATATAATGATTATGGAATTTTACGTATAAAATAATGTAAAATCATGTATAATAATCTGGTGTCTCATTGTTTAATCCAGGTACTATGTTTATTGTGCCATCATAATTTTGCAACAAAAGTTGGTAGCAGATCCTATAAATTATTCAACTATGATTATAGATATATCAATACCAACTAAGTAATTATCACTACACCAAAAATATATATTGGTGGTATTAATAGAATTTTCAACAATAGTCACAATGATGTGGTGTAGCGAGTTAAGAAATAATGTGGTAGAACAACATCATTACTCTAGGACATGATTGACAATGTGAATTCTAATTATAAAATTAGAGACTTAAAATATAGTTAAAAATATTGGTTATGACATAAATACTATATTTTGGTAATAAATCTCTTTTATTTTGACTTTAATAAAATATATAAAAATTGGAGGGTATTTTTGTTCATATATTATAAAAAGTGGGTTTTAGTTTGTGGGGAGGGGTTAATTTCCCTTTTAAAACAATCATATATAAAGAAAACATTAATTTAAAAATTAAATTATTTTGAAATCATAATTCGTGTTGGTTAATACCGGATTTTTGAAAAATTTGATTTGTGTTTATAATGATATAATCGATGTGTATGATAAAAAATGATAAAACTATATTATTTTATTTTTGTTATTCGAGGATAATTGATCTGAAATGGAAAATTCATTAGATAACAAAAAAATTGATAAAGAGTTTAAATAATTCTCCATGTGAAAACCTAAATCTCCACCCATAAACTCTAGAGTAATATTCTATAAATCCCCTAGTCTTACTATTTACCATGAACCAACCATCAACGTTGATACTTTTGATCTTTGTCTGGATATTTTCTTATATACATATAACTAATCTTACACTGTTTTAGACTATGAACCGTCAGAAAGGGAAGCTTGAAAATATATTTGTCTTTCTTATAAAAAACCTATACAATTATCTTAAAAATCTATTTGATTAATATATTATAATATATATTTGGAGATTTTTTATGAAGGTTATATATTCGCTTTGAAAATAAAACATAAAGATTGATATTTTCATGAATTGAGAATTTCATCACATCATCATTGATTTTGATTAATCAGGAATTTCAATTTTTTGTTGAGATCATAAAACCCAAAAAATATATTTAAATATATAAAAATATTCATATAACTTTAGAATGTTCGTAGATCAATTAATAATTTGAGAGTTGGATTTAAGAGTTCTTGAATGATCATTAAATGCAGCATGAGTCCATTATAGGATGATATGACATGCACCACACCCTAGTACAAAAGTCAATGTTTTTTTATTTAAAAATCATTAAAACACCTAGAACCCTACCCTGATGATGTATCACCATAACCTAATGACGGTCTACCATGCCCTATCATTGGCCATTTTTTGATGAATGCATGAATCCTAAAAGTAGAGCCTATAATTTCGTGAATGATCCTATATTGTAATTATATACATCTTTCAACTCTCCAAAACATTAGTTAAGACAGATTAAAAAATATTTTAATGTTAATAAAAAATGATTTTGTCATAAATAAATACAAATCACTAAAATATATAATTAAAAAGACATGTTATTAATTGTGATCAAGATAACACCATGATATATATGTACAATAATCTATCGATTTTTAAGATAAAAATCACATAATATAAATATATATATTAAGAATTGATCAATAATGAAATATATATAATATAAATTCAATATTTCTATAGACATTCATTGAGATCAAGATATTAACTTACAATGAAAATTTTTAACAAATATAAAGAAAAATTTAATGATTTTTTAAAATGACCCCTTTTGAACGAAACAAATTACATATCTATAGATACCATAAATTCATTTTAAAACCAATTTTTTATCAAATAAAGGAAAAATTGATACAAAATAATAAGTGAAAAAAAAAACTTATTGGATATTTTGGAATATCAGAATCAAATATTGAAAAAAAATATAAAGAGGGAAATTTATTTTTAGAAGAAGTAAAATATTATGAATAATATATCAAAATACCATTGGATATCCATAGAACCAAAAATAATATATTTATTCATGGAAGAGGTAATTGAATAATTAATATAAAATTTAAAATGTGGAAAAAGTTAATAATAAAATACTTACTATCTTTAAAAATCAAAATAAAGGTATTATATATAGAGATTATAAATTTATAAGATGAAAGTGAAGAAAAAGAAGGAAAATTAGATGAAATAAATAAATAAATACATATGTAAATTTATAAAAAGAAGACAAATTATAAATATAAGACAAATTATTATATCTCAGAAACCCAGAATCGATTCATTATTATAGAGAGAGATAATACAAAGATGAATATAGAGTGATGACATAAAAAAATATAAAATAAAAATAATGAAAATTCACTGAAATAAGAAAAGTAATAACAAATAATAGTTGAAAAGAATGAAAATGAAACTATTACATTCCCTTACCACAACACACATTCCCTCATGGAATGGATTTAACCTAGTTTAAGGAATTATTATTTGAAATACCATGTGGCTAATATTCCACTGATGTGTAAACATTCATTTAAAAAATATCATAGAATTTTAATTTTATCAAAACATAACTACCGTGAGTAGTCAGATTCTAGTATAAACAAGCTATTATAACTCCTCATTATTCTTTTTTATGTGAGATTAAAAAATAATTAATTTAGGTTAATAAAAACATATATTGAATTAAAAAATATATATTCAATCATTATTGAAAACCAAAGGTACAAATTAGAAATCTAGAGTATTAGTGATGTTTAAAAAATAACAAAAATATCATTGAAAAGTGAATTTTTTGATAATTTGAAGATGAAAATTTGAAATAGTAAAAAAACATAATTCCAAAAGAAATAATTAATTAATTTAAAAATTATTTAACTACATTAAGAATATTTATATAGTAAGAGAGATAAATGTAACCCCCTAAAATTATTTCTTAGCTGAGATAAGGGATCACATAAAATATAGATAATTAATGAAATAAATTTCTAATTTTTTGAGAAATATTTTTCAACACTATTTTAAGATTATTATTCACATAACTAAAGATAGTTATTGGTGAAATGAATAATGTCCAAAGTGATTCATTCATAATTTCCATTTAATGAATTACAAATTATCTTAGGCTAATGGTTTGGAGAAACTATCTATGATTTTATAATCAATTGGGAAAAAACAATTATATATATCTATTTTGAATGTGATATCATGTGAAATAGTGTTGAAGGTCGATGTGTATGGAGTGATAGTTTTGAATAGTATTTTTAGAGATATTATTTGATCTTGTTTTCTCTTAAATGATATCCATACGTTAAATTATAATAAAAATTTTCATGAGAGTTTTTCTCATTGATAATATTTGACAATAAACGGTCTTAATGGTTATTCACTACATATGGGATGTAAAAAGAGAAATTGAGCTCTACTTATTATTAATCGATGTGATGGGGTATTTCATGTATATATAGAAAATTTCACAAGAACATTTACATTCTAATTGGAATCCACTAAATGAAGCATCAGAAAAACAACCTAATTCAAAAGTGGTTCTTTTTAGATAATCAATTCAAGAATTATATAGCCATTTAAATATCAAAAAATACTTTTGAAATATTTTTAATGAGATACATTTTGATTATATTGGAAATGAACAAAAATGTAAAATCTAACATGGTATCAAGCAAGGGTTGAGTTGGGTAAATTAGAATAAAAATAAAATTCTTATTAAAAAATTAAACCATTTTACTATTTTCATCCAAAATTAGGTTAATAGTTTTACTCATGGGAATGATAATTTCCTAAACTTGATCATCCATAAAATCAATATTAAAGTTCATTGGTGTATTTTACTTCATTTCAAATGATTCCATCAATATTTTTAGTTATCTTAAAAACATGAAATAATTTAATATCCCCCAAAAATAACACATTAAAATAAATTTTTAGTAAATTATAAAAATCAATTGGATTTCATTAGTAGAGTGGAATATCTCATCGTTGACATAAATTTTAACATGTATATGACCCTTTGAGATGGGTTTTAAACATGGACCTTATTCTTATTTTTCTATTTTAAATGAATTTGATATAATGTAATATTAAATGTGTTCATTACAAGATCTATTATTTTATTTTAAACCATAAATATTATTTGTATGTTTGAAAATGAATATTAGAAAAGGAAATTATCGAAACCATGAGGTTGTTTAAAACAATTATTTTTCTAACCAAATCCATTTAGAATAGTTAATTTTAAATAAATTTTAATGTTTTTAAAATTAATATCATAATTTAAATGAATAAATATTATGATATATTATAAAAAATATAAAAATGAAAATCATTCTCCATATTCGATTACCACTTCATTATAATAGTTGTTCACTATGAGATGTTATTTGTTTCTCGTAATATTAAAAAATACATTAAGTTTATTTTTGAAACACATTTAAATGATATAATAGTTCAATTAATTATTCATTCCATGAGATTATATTAATCATTTTTTTTAATTGATGTAATTCCTATTTCATGTAAGGTACACATTTTTTATCACTATATTTCATTATATTTTTTCATTTCAATATGATGGAAAAAGAAAGGTAGTCACCATATTTTAAGGTATCACATTAAGTATGTGTTCCATTTTTGTAAATCATCGATTACTTTTTCAAAAGTATTAAATTTAATTTATTTTCAAATTTTTTAAAATACATTAAATGAATGTCTTGTTCTTCATGTCTCTTTATTATAAAATTTTCATTTGAAAAATTATTTATAAAAAATTAAAGAATTATATTGGGAATATTTTCATACAAAATATCAAGGATTAATTATACCTCAATTTTAGTAATTTTTAAGACACAATAATATTTACATGAGTTGGTGTACACATTTAAGATACCAATATTGTATTTTTAGTCCAAATTACAATGAATGTATTTGTGGTTGTAAATAAAAAAATTTAAAAAATTTCAAATATCACTCTATGTTAATTAGAATACGTGAATTCAAAATTTAAATATTTAGGAAAATTTATTTTGAGAACAAGAAAAATCATATTACATATATTATTGATGACGTTAAAACAATAATTGTTAGGAAGATAAAATTTTTCTAAATTTTTTTTAGTGATATCATGGATTATTTTTTCTCTAGTATACTACCCTATTTTTTGGAGGTTTTCAAAGAGAAGAAAAATAATGATATATCATTTAGAAGAATATGAATTATTAAATTCATTATTATCAAATTATTATCATTTATCACTATATATTGAAATATGTTTCAAAAAATGAAGATTCATTTGAAAGATTTAATTTTATGAGGGATGAAATAATCTGATGTGAATCTTGTAATTTTTTAAAAAAAACAAGAATTGGATTTCCTTCCCAGATTTTTTATTAGATATGTACATAAAATTTCAAGATAAATCATTTCATGATATTTTTAAGAATAAATACATTTTTTATATTCTATAATGGATTTTTTTTACTTAGTATATGAACGTGATTTAAAATCAATTATATAATTGAATTTATATTTTGTGGAGGTCTCATATTAATTTATAATGATTGTGTTTTACTAGATCATTTGGTCTAAAATGACCAATATTGTATTCTAAAAACATATATTATTCAATTATTCACTGAATCAATTAATGTTTTTGTAGCATGAGATTGTAAATTAATGATATAAAATTTTTAAATCATTAAGTGTTAAATAAATTTTTCCATTAGAACTAAAAATGTTAAAAAATATGTTCCAATTTATATTTTAAAACTACCATAAAAATATAATATAATTGAGTATATTTTGTGTCATAGTTTTTATGAATAAACAATTTCTATTTGATGTTGAATTATTAAAACGAATGGTACCTTTATCAAGTATCATATTCTAAGAGTTAACCTAAATAGTGAAGTAACTTCCATATATTTTATTTATTTTATTGAATTTAGTGTGATAACCTGTAATATGTCTTGAGTTACAAGATTCATGGAACAAAATTTCTTCTTGGGTTCTAATTAAAGGAAACTTGTAATTTAAAATTAAGATATTTATAGTTTCGGCACACAAAAAAACATGGATATACTTACATTAACCTATAAAGAGATCAGAATCCAAACATGTTAATAAGGTATTCCTTTAGAAATATTAGAATAAATATGGCTTTATTTGTCTTCCATATCATGAATTTTTCAATCAATTTTTTAAATTAATTGATCGACTACTTTTTGTTAATGATTTTTTTTATAAAATACATATAAAAAAGTGGGGTTCTATGATTATGGTGAAGTTATCTCCTAATTATAGTAACGAACCTCAACTGATTACATTTCAGATTATTTTGATTGCTAATTTTTTTAATTTGTCTTCACCTTGGATGAATGTGAAAGTGTAATTTCTAAGGTAATATGTAGTATTTTAAGAATTATCGACATCTGATTGATTTTTTTGTTCATGGATAATTTTTTATTTTATTTGATGAGAAGATAATTTTATTGAAGATGATGATATTTTCCATTAATAACCTTATTATAAATATTTTCAATATTTAAATATAATGGATATTGTTTTTGAAAACCATTTACACGTTTTTACCTATAGTATTTGAAATTATTCATTATTCAGTTTATTGGAGGAGTAAAAACTATAAAAAAGAGGTAAGGAATATATAAAAGTAGTATAATATGAGGAAATATGTTAGGGTATACAATCATTGATGTCTCTGTCAATATGATTCAATATTCACATTGGTAATGAATCACATGATTTGGGGAAGAAGATGTGTCTAACTAATCTGCATTTGCAATCCATATAGTGTATTTTAATTCATTTTTAAATTTATTATTTTTTGTAAAACTTTTTTTATATGTTTTACTTAATTAATATGTGACCATTTTTTTTACATCATATCATGTCACCTCCAGTTAATCCTTTTTATTTATCATTTTTTAAATTTTTTGAGGTTGTTTTTATGGATGTGATTGTATATAATACTTGTAAAAAAAGAATACATGAACCTCATATCAATAATGTTCATCATTTGTAGTTATGTGGTAAATAGTTTTCATTATTTCATGGGATTATTTGGAGATATTACCTTCATGGAATTTTATCGTTATTTTCATGTCATTAAAGAGATAATCATTTCCTCGAATACCACAATTTCCTAATCAATCACTTCATTGATTTCCATTTATTTAAGAGCTAATGACATTGGTAGATCTCATAGGATTCCATATAGAATTTTTTAGAGATAAATCATATTAAAGGGACATTTTGAAACTACTTGTTAGTTTCATCAGGTTTTTTGGACTTGGAACATGGAGTGGGATTCCCTTGATGGTTTGACTGTGTTGTATTTTGTGACATATCTCAATCGCATATATTGGTACTGTAATTTATTTCATTATCCCTAGAACTTTATAATGGTTCCCTTATCCATAGTTGTGTATAGACATGTTTTCCAAAGGCTATAGATGTTCTGAGTATTTAGGACCAGTGACACATGGGGACTCAAATTGGTCGAGAGGATGGGAGGTCAGTCTCATCGCACTATTTGGGGGGGGGGGGTGGAATTATTTCTATATATAAGACTCTATTATAGTGTTTTGATATGTTCATGAATCTCTTCCTATTCCTTATATGGTATCACTTATCTTAGAAAAATATTTTTACAGTTAATTCCTATTTCAGGCGATGAAGGGGGTCCAATTGAGGGATTCATCTATATGTATATGTGGTTCTTCATCTATTTTCCTAATGTGGAATAGCTGCTTTATGTGTTTTAACCATATAAAAAAGTGATTTGGAATGTGTATCTATATGAGGAAGAGGCTGACATTATGAGGAGGGGATTGAGACATCATGAGGTGTCCTATATATAAGAAATGTTGCATGAATCAAAACCCACACAGTTTATTTTAGTTATTCGGAATGGCCCTAATCCATCTTACCATAAATTACGGGTATTCACTCATGATGCCTAATGAGAAATTCATTCATAAATCCCTCTTCCCACATGATCCATGATTGGTATAAAAATCACGGGGATAGATGATTAGCTACATGTTGTCTTTGTATGGGACTTATATACAGGGATAGTCCCTGGGGTGTTTGGTATATGTCATGGGCCTTGATAAAGAATCCTACATATTATTAATATGGTAGGAATCAGATTCTTCATAGTTCTGCTGATATATGAGACATACATATTGAACCTTCCATATAACATGTAGATTTATGATGCCTAATTAGGTGTTTGTTGCATCCCCCTATGCCCACATGACATAAGATCAATGTGAGAAACAAGGGGGATTAGATGATCATCCTCGTGATGCATGGATATGGGACTTGTGTATTGGGATAGTCGATGAGGTTTTCTAGCATGGAGCTCGAGCCTTTTGAAGGAATCCTATATATCATAGTCATGGGGGGAATCAGAGTCTCCATATTTCTTATAATATTTATCTTACACACTGAGGATTCCCTACACCTTTATAGGGGTATACAAGGCTGATTATATGATTATTGCAACCACATACCCCCACATGAGCCATGATCGTTTTTAGAAACAAGGGATACAAATTAATCAATTTTATTTCATTGGATAAGGGACTCATATGTTAGTACCTCTAGGGATGATAATTATGGTGCTTAGACTTCGTAGGTTGGTGGACTATGTCACTTTAATATGGTGGGAATCAGAGTTTTCATAGTTACCTTTATGTTGTAGCTTCCACACCGAGGCTTCCCAATCGATCATAGCTTACACATTGACGATATAATAAATTTTCAAATCTATGGATTATATAAGGTCAATTGAATGACAAGGATTGAGACACATAAATGGTGTCGTGAGAGCCAATGTTGTACTATCTGAGTGGTGTTTTGTATCTTTGTTGACACTTCAAGGGGTCATTTTGAGATCTATCTGATATTTATGGAGAGAATCATATGTCTAAAGTGACTTCCTTGTAGGGTGTTTCAAGTTATTAGTTATCATGTCCATATGATTTTGAGAGACGCAACTGACATGATCGAACGCCATTATATAAGTTTAGAAGTGCATTCGAGGGATGTAGAATGATTTGGGGGATGGGCCTAGGGGATTTTTAAGATCAAAGTGGCACCTTCCGGGACATTGTATGATGTTTCCTGACATATATAGAGGTATTCAGGTGTCCCAGTTGACATGTCAAGGAGGGTCATGAAATCTAGGTGACATGTCCTGGTGTTTTCAGTTGTCTTTGGATTACACATGTGAAGCGCATGAGGGGTAGCGAGCATGTCATTCGATTGAGCCTTATGACTTTTACCTCGGTTCTAACTCTTGTATCAGGAATTACTTGGTTTCATTCAGTGTTGTTTTTTCATGTGTATTGCCTATCTAGTATTACTGCAGGATGGTCTTTACATAGGCTAGTAGAGATATTTGGTGTGATAAATGAATGATCCCAATAAGTGATTTATGCCTAGTGCATGACTACTCTGACTATGCACCAGTGTATTACTAGCCAGAATACTATCCATCCATGTGATCTTCCACTCCAAGAATTTTTTAGTAGTACAGAGTCAAATTATCTAGGGTCTAGACAATTTAAATGTGCAGTAGTGTTCAATAATCCAACCCTTTCTTTGTGTTTTGGTGTTGAATTTAAAGGCCTCTCCCCATTGGATACTCACCAGTTTGTGTGGAATATCTAGAGTGAGTCCACGCTGCATGCAACAAAGTGGCACTTGGGCCACACAATTCACGAGTCTTATCCATGGGATTCTTTGATTTTCCCCCCTAATTTTATGTGATCATGTGTCTCTTCCTTTATAGGATTATTTCATAATTTTAGAGACTTATTTGATCATGTAGACTACTTGATGTACTTTCATGTTGTCATGTCAACATTTCTGTGGGCACTCGCAGTATCCAGATACATGTGAGATAACACATGAGATACCTTGGTTGACTTTTCTAGGTGTCTCACTAGAAAACTTTGTTAGAGCCCTTGAGGTGTCACATGCCTTTTAGGGACTGTGAGTACCTCTCGCCTCCTCCATTTTGATCCACTTCGTTTGATGAAATAAAGGTCTGGAGTAATGAGATATTGTATTTGTGTTTTTGAGGTCATTTCATCAATTTGTAAATGATGTTTTCCATAATCAATATGGGTCGCATGGGGGAGAAAGATCCATTAATTTCTCAAAGATGAGGATGATAAGACCATGGGATTTCGTGAGATGAGGTAGGCATGTCAGCGAGGACTCGTGATACCGTGTGGGTCATCAAGGGCGTGGTGTGTATCAATCATCCACCGTGAATCCCTATTGCCTCTTCCATTTTTATATCGTTTCTTTTATTTTACAATGTTTAGAGATCATGCGAGTTCGAACGAGTAGTTTCTATGATTTTTACTGGATTTCTAGAATTTGTGTCAAGTGGAAAAAGTTGTTCATATGGAGAGTGTGGAATAATGTAGTAGAAAATTCAATATGCCTATCCTTATAGAATTGTAGAGTTTTCCACACTCTCTTGAGGACATCCATACGATGAGGCTTAAAAGTTAAATGGATTCCAAGAGGTTTTTTGGTTCCTCGATGATTCCTCAGGGTGTGCATCACATGTATTTCTTTGACTGTGATCCCCTCTCAACTCCACCCCTTTATCTACTTCATTTTATGTGGTAAACGTAGGGTGGTCAAGTGATATTTACTAGATATCACCATCGAATATAATTATTTTTAATGATGATTTGGAAGATGAGCATCATGACCATTGTGTTTTTCTTCCATTAGAATGTCATCCCTCTATATTTTCAAAGGATTTTGTATGGTTTTTTAGTAACTTGACAATGTAAAAACATGCATCTTAAGGGTCCTTATTCGGTTTTATAGGGGTACTTTAAAAGATAAGGAAAGTTTGTTGAAGGGTGGTCTATGCAATTAGTTTCGGGAGATACTCCATGAGTATAGCCTTCTTGTGAACTTGAAATGGTCATGAAACCATAATAAATTTAGATGATTCACGATTCTTAGAAAATCATATCTTCATTGATTTTTTTGTGGAAAATAAAACCAATATTCAGGTATTTATTTTTGTGTGTTTTAACAACAACAAAAATTGGTGGGTTTCAACAAATTCATCCCTCATGAGTGATGTAAGAGGGAATAGAGACATAGTTCTATGTAAAACTAATGCCTGCTAGATCATTTCATGATGTCTTAAACTAGTGATTTGGGTGAAGTTTGGTTTACTGGGAGACAATTGATATTCTAAAAATTGCCTATACATAAGGGAGAAATGTATTCCATCTGCCACATATACTTTCAAGATCTATCTTCATTACTTATGTCTCATGATATTTCCATGAAACCTATTCTTGAGTCTACACCATGAGTCCATTCTGGGTAATCACATGTTCGAGGATTCTTCTGACAATTCACATTTGTAATTTCTCAAACTTCTACTATGAGGGATGTGGTCTTTCTCAAGGGATTTAAAGTATTTTTTGGTCTGATCATTAAATCATTGATGGTTCACGTGATTGTGTTAATGTCACATTATCATGAGTCAATAGTGGGGTCATGTGATTCACATGATTCCATGAAGGGGTTATGCATCCCATGATTACATCAGATATCAGGTGATCCAGAAACCCACTTTGTGGTTCGTAGATCCATATCTCAGTTATGCAGTGTGCATGATGTGGCGTTGTCTCCTGTCATGATTTATTATTTTCAGGACACTATATTTTCTTTCCCTGACATGTGCCACGTACATATTTTCATATGGATTCCATTTCACACCATGGTTCCTTAGCTCTGGCCTTCTAGACGGATATGATTTCTATTAATCAAAATGTGGATACCCGCAATCACATGTGTACTAATATTGAGGTCCTACAGAATTTCCTTTGATAAAATACGGTGATGGATCACCCCATATGAGGTTTTATATAAGTAAAATATTCCATCTATCTTGATATCATCCGATTTATAGAGGGATCTCCTTGAAATGAGATGTGTCTGATAAAATGAGTTCTTTTAATATCCAAAAAAGTAGCTCAATCATAATAAGTCTATGTATAGCGGCCTCAAAATAATTTTTCATGTGTCTTATTTTAGGGCCTTTTATCTCTGACTATCATTTAATTTAGTTTAAGTCAATTTAGATGAAACCACATTTTTCTTTAGTTTATGTACATTTAGCACAAACCACCTATCTCTTTAGTTTTCATGAAATTTATCTCGGACATTATATTTCATTATTTTTAAGTATTTTATCTCAGAAGATCAATCTCATTAGTTTAGGGTATTTTATATCAGACCATCAGTTTCTTTTCTTAGAATATTTTAGCTCAGACCTTTTGTTTCATTAATTTATGGTCATATATCATTACCGTTTGTTTTAGTGTTGGATATGGTGTAGACATAATATCAGTGGCCTAAAACTGTATGAGGTTTTTCATCCTACCCATGTGTTGTTGAGGATGATGTGGACTGGAATTATTTTTTTACATAGTGACACACACGGTTGATGACCATAGGTGCATATGAATGAGTGATGGACATGTATGGATAGTCAAGAAAAGGGGGTCCCTTTATGCCGAGTATCATTTCTAAGGGATATTGAATATCTGTAGATGTAATATTGATGATGATGGAATACTAAGGATATAAAACGCTCTAGGCTATTTGGGGTATGGTTGATGTAAAACATAACCTGGGAGTTTTGGTTCATGAATATGGGATATTGCAAACATACTAGGTATTTACCTGGATATTATGAAACTCTTGGTTCCAAAGTGGTGTTGCAAAGGTTCACAAGGTTCTAAGATTCTATATGGAAAAGAGAATATGCATTTTTTAGGTCAGTGTCCTTATGAATTGGTGGAATGGCCATGAAAATTTTATTTCCACTTCTCTTCATGGGATATAAGATATTTTAAAACAATCAAACTTCAATATGATAATGTCAGATATGGAAAGAAAGATATCTAGGAAGGGTTCTGAAAACCTATGGTAGCTTTCTCATAAAATAAAGCTCAATGTCTACTCCATTTGGTTTTGAATCATGTGACCTGAGCAATAAAAGGATTGGATATTAAGTTCTATAGTCCATATATGATAAAGGTACTAAACATGGGGACATAAATTTGAGGATATTGAATCCACTTGGATAGCTTCGTTTGGGGACTGTAAATCATGATATGCAGTGCTGAAATTTGGAGAATGGTATGTGGTATTTTTATAGGGAGTGGTTCATACACACTAGGGTGTTGAGTGTTGTCATGATTATGTTAGGGATAATGATAATTGGAATTCCCTTTTTCGTTGTGACACATTTGGTTGAAATCCATAAGAAAATGTATAGGAGCCATGATCATGAATTCATAGTCACAAACAGTGTTATTGAAGTTGGATTTCCTTTACAAGGGCCATGGATTGTAATGATGATTCGAGTAACCCCATATCATGATTTGTTTTTGCAGAAGATGTAATATCGAAGTACTGTTCAATTTCCCTAAAGGTTGTGTTACCACCTAGAGAACATATACTCATGGTGATGAGGTGTTGCAAATATTTCCTAAAAATTTCCCTATACAAGTGGCTCCAACGAGAATAGTCTGGCTTTTACATGGGTTATAGACCCTAGGAGCATTGTGCCTTTTATATTTTCACCTGAATTCTTTCATACACAATGATGATGAAGAGTTGGGTTGGTGGAGACTTGACTTTTTCTCAATTCTCACATTTTATGGTTTCATCCTGAAATTTTTTAGGTCACTTACCTTGGTAGTTTTAGGTCTTATGTTTTTTACCATAATGTGCTAGAGTTTAAGGTCAAACATATTCTAACTAATCACAGATAGTTTTGGGTCATCAATTTAAGGGTCCTAACCCGGAGGATGTTTCATAAGTGGTTAATTAGGATACCGAGGGTTAAGATCACTCCAACATATTCTCAAGCATGGAAGGGAAAATATGTAAATCCCAACTCAAGTATTTAATGTTATGAGTAACACCCCAGGACGTTCATAAAATGAGTTATTCAGACATAATTGGGCATTGAGTATTTACATGATGATGTCAGGGCTCAAGAGATTTGCAATTTCTTCTTTCTGAATGACACATTTGGTTGACAACTAGAAGTGCATATAGAGGTTCCATGTACATGAATTCTTTGTCAAGAAAAGGGAAATTGAATCAGTGTATGCATTCCAAGGTCCGTGGAAGGTTGACGATAACTTAATACCCTCAACAGATGATGTGTGGTATAAGGATTTGATGTTCTCTTTATGGATGGTGGAAGAACCTCGTACTCTGGTCAACTGAGGTAAGTCTCATGGAGTCCATTGATGAGGAGTGAAAAATGAGAGATCATATACATAGATTATTTTCAAGTAGTGGGGACTTGTTTTCATCCATGTAGATTAACATCATGTGGTGAGGACATCATGATGTTTAGTTTAAAATAACATATAATGGAAATACCTCTATGTAGTTTAACGTCATGTGGTTTGGCCATACATCCATGATGTTTAACATCATGAATTAAGGACCTAAATCTATGAAGTTAGACATCAGGTAGTAAAGAAATTCTTCCAAAAATATTATAGTCATGAGGTAAGGATATGCTTCCATGTAGTTTGACATTATGCAATAAAGACATAGTAACTGACATGAAAGGTGGTAATATTTGGACTGGGCCCAAAGAAGGGAACTTGGGGTTCACTACATATCCCATGAAAATGAGAATAAGATACATGTAGTTCTGGGTGGTCATGAAATTTAATTTATTATGCTGGGGAATAAATCTGTATAGATTAATGTCATGTGGTTATGAAAAAAATGTTTCATGGTTTTTAACATTGTACATCAAGGATAATGCGGTATTCATAAATGTCATGTTGCATGGACCTGTGAAGACAGTTTAGGTTCATGTGAACCAGATCATAATGTTAATTTCTTAATGTGGTGGTGCGTAGTGTTTTACCATGACGAAATATTATGTTAATGGGGAATAATATAGGACTTAACCACGCCATGCACTGTTCCTGGAAAACTCAGGCCAAAGGGACAAAAGGGTTATTATAATAGTAGTGCCAGAAAAAAATGGATGGTTATCACTACGCTTCTAATGAAGATGAGAATAAATCTAAAAATATTATTGAAAAAGGATATAAATAATTTTGTTTTGACCCATATGTATAGGTGGGAATTATTTTTTTGACAGTTGTAGTAAAGACAAGAATTGGAAATCTAGGCATCACTATGGCTCCTGTTTGGGTTAGAATCAAGCTACATGTAGTTCATGAATTTTAATGTAGTTTAAGGTTATACAGTGAGGATGAATGTGTATACACATGAATTTTTGGGAACATAACTATTAGTAAAATGGATAGAATCCTAGGAGTCACTATGTATCTCATGGGGTTGAGAATTCAACCACACATAGATTTTGGAGGACCATGTAGTTTAATGTCATGAAACAAGGACATCGACCATTCTATTTATCATCATGAAATGAGGACTTATTAAATTCCTTATATAGTCTTATACTCAAGACCAAAATTGATATATTTTCTACCATTACTCATGGATTATGTGTATGAGTCTCTACCATAATTACTATGCTCACGTGATCTATGATCATTGTGAGATACAAAGAGAGTCTTGAGTATCCCTACATTGAAAAGATATTAGAGGGGTATAACACTTTCATATTTTATCTAATGTAGTGGATAGACCAACATATATGATAATGGAGTCCCAATGTGTCACATTGGGAATAATAATCAAGTCGTATGTAGTACTGTAGAAACCGTGCTGTTTAATTTCATGCAGAAAGGAGATTGACCATACAGTTTTACAACATTCGGTGAGGATGTGATGTTCCATAAAGTTTAAATTCATGAAAAGAGGAAAAAATATGGATCTCACTCATATATATTTGCTAATTTTTGTAATAGATTATGAAAAGTATTTCATGAGATATAACGCATTAGTGGGAGGTGTGACATGCTCTCTAACCATGGGGGCTAGAGAATAGGCTAAATTTTGATAGGTCATATGTATGATATATGGTCTTTCCCACATAGGCTCCAATTTCAAAGTATCATTACCTAGAACCATCAGGATTCTAAGAGGAAACTATAGTTCTCCCAAAAGGAATGAGTGGATTCAATAATTTTTATTAAAACTTCAGGTAATCCAATTCATGTGGACATCGATGGTGTGAAATGTGTTAAATTTCTTCTAATCATGTAGTCCAACTCATCTAGACGTTTCTATGATTTTTCATCATCTGAGATATGTTGGAAAATTTAAATGTGGAGTGATGGTAGCTGGAAAACTATGGAAACACATCCTCGGTCCATCACACCAGTGAGTATGGCATTGGTTTTGTTGCTGTCACGTGGTTATATGGTAGGCCCACAGTAAATGTATGTGTTTATCTAGAGAAAAAAATTTAACCTTATTCACCAGCTACTAGATTATGTATGATATGGTCTTATTGAAGTCCTTTATCTATCCATTTTCCACTTCTTCATAGTGGGGAGTGTGATTGAACTCAATGTTTTACTCCTGATAATGCTTCCTAAAATCCGTGGAATAAAAGTTGTTTTTGTTTTCCATAAACATTGTGTGATTGAATTCGAACCTAGGGATGATATGGGGCTTCATGAAGTTGATGATATTATTCATATTGAAATCCATGTGGGATATTCCCTTAGCCCAGTTGGAAATGATGTCGGTGGAAGTAAGGACATACTTGAACTGCATAGTGGGGGCGGGGGGATATGGCCCCACAAATCCATCCCCAAAACAGAATATGGCTAAAAATATTCTGTGTTATGCAAAAATTTAATGGAATAATGGATGAGGTTTTCATGATTATGGAATGCATTAAAATTCATGGTGAATTATACAGCCTTGTATCATGATTTTACATTATCATCCCATCCTCTTTATTTTTGGGAGGATCCAGGTACTAGATTGATGGGCACTACAAGAGATGGAAAGGACTTCCTCCATGATGATGAGAACATATCCTTATGATATGATCTTGATTATAATTCCCTCAAAGCCACAACATTGGATTATTTTTTCATCAATTGGGTCGTACTTTCGAATAATTTTCACTACCCATTATCGAATTTATTTCCATCCATCATGATCTTCTAGGAGATTCTTGTCCTAAAGATAGTCGATTATAATATCCATCAATATGAGGGTGGTCATTGGTTCACCACACTCTAGGAAATTATTATCCTGGTGGATATATTCCATGTCACATTGCATGAATGTTGAAAAAGCTATTCTATGTGTAATATGTAATGTTTCTTATTCCTGATCTGGGTTAGCCAGGATAACATCGGCATTGGCCAGAACATTATAGTGAGAGTTCTGTGATAAGGGGAAATAATTTAGTGTTGGTTGAAAGGAAAATTCTTCCATTAATCTCCTAGAATAGCTAGTAATAGGGTTCAATTCCTCCATTTAAATCGAATATTCTCCATTGGCCTACATTATCACTAACTCTAAATCTCATTTGATGTTTAGGTAGGCTATGTGTAACTCAAGGGAAAGTTCCAATCAAACTATAAGGGCTCAGTATTCTACTTTATTAATTTTTCAGCTTTCGGACATGGAGAATTATTAATGAAAATTACTCTATGTAGGGAGACAAATACAATCCCTTGAAAATTTCGGTTTGTTTTTGGTTTCTCTATTATGGAACTAACTAGACTCTGTGAGGCCCCATAAATGTACATCTCCAATGATCAGGGAGTATCATGGTCATAAAAGACTTTTTCAATTGGGATATCATTTTCTACGAGTATATACTTTTGGGGTAGGGTGTGCTGAGAAGAAATCAACGAGGGATTACCCATTCACTGACTACTAAGATATGAATTGGATTTCATATTGTTGTAGAATGATCACCCATCAAGAGAAGAACCCAGACAACATGGGTTGTTCGAGGATGTACTTGAATAGATCAATACGAGAGACTAGGTGGAACTCATGGTGCTACAAGTAGTGACTCAGCTTTTAGAATATTAAGACGAGTGTGAGGAAGTTCTTATCGACAAAAGTGTATCATGTCTCAGTACACAGTATAGTCCAACAAACGTAGTAGAGATTGTTCTTTCTTCACACATTGTTATTCTACATGAGACAGGAACCCATTTTGAATTCCATGGAGAAAACATATAAGATGAATGTGTTCCCATCCAATGGGGAATCAGAACTTGTTTGTGCATTGGGTACTTCATGAGACTCTAATTGTATTAAAGAAATTCATAATCTCATTGGTAGACAACTCCCATCATCATTTCCCTAGTGAAGGGGAGATCTCACTAGCCAGTTTGGCTATGTGTCACCATATTTAGGTGAGGTTCCCCTATAGTTCCCTTAGTTTATTCTGGTTCTAGGGGGTGATGTTTTGAAAATAGCACTAGTTTTATTTGAGTCAACCATAATTCCACAGTGGCATACCATTGTTCAAATAAACATCCCTAATGTTTTGCCAGAGGCACATTTTAGTGGAATGATCTATAGACTATTATTTTATAGTTTATCAATAATTCCTCAGAGATAATTGAATTAATCACATTACTATTGGGATTTAGATACTAGGTCATCAACATAAAACATGATAACCCATCCTAATAATGTCTTAAATATTCAATTCATGTATCGCTGATAAGTGGCTCCCGTATTTTTTAATCCAAATGAAATGACATGATAACAGAATATCCATGGAGGTTCTCAGAAGGCAGTGGTTTATTCTTACTCAGGGGTCATCTTGATTTTATTTCACCCTTTGTACTCATTGTTGAATTAAATGGCATGGAATTTAGCAGTTTCATCAATCAAGAGTTATGTGATTGGTAATGGGATGTTCTCCTCTGGGAAATTACGATTATGTTATCTGAAATAAATACATATCCTAATCATCATGTTCTACTTTTAACAAGTACAATGTTGGAAATACATATTGGTTATTGAACTAGTAAAAAAAGTATTTATTTGATCAACTTGTTGTCTTGTGACTCTCCATTGGTGGCATGAGAGGGGTGCATCCTCCTATCTACTTTCATGAAGCCCCGATGCTAATCCAGTAGTCTGAAATGGTCTGTTGCCACAACTTGATCTAGTGCGGGCCCTTCAATGTAATTCCAGGATAATAAATATTGGTACTATATGAGAAATGTGATGTCAATATCTCTCTTAGTGAGTAATTGAAAAAAAATCAAGGTAGGTTGGAGTTATTCGTCTGTCCCTATATTTACCTTCATGAGGTCATCTATAGTAGTAGAGATTCTATCATCGGGTATTTATGGGGTGTTTCTGAGAAAATACTCATCAATTTATGTGTTTATTGAGATGTATTCAGGTGAATATGGGAGTTCTATGGCCTCCCTATTAGTATCAGGGTGAGGGATCCCAATAGAAGAGATATCACTATCCCATGCTATCTAGGTTGATGTAGAGAGATGTTGGAGATGATTTTCACTGAGGATATGAGAGGTTTAGACCACTAGGGTCATATATTATTCATCAAAAATGATTATGGAGAGAAAATAGTCATCATCGATCATTCTATAGTGATTGAAAGGGGTAGTTCTTTGGACATTAGAAATTTTAACTTTTATAACATCGTCTACAACATGTTTCTAAACTAACATCATGTAGATATATTGTATTGCATGTATGCCTTAGAAATACTCTAAGGGGGAATTTTCACCATGTATTATACTGACACTTCCATTGATGGGGTACTCCATAAATTGATGGAGTGTTGATGGTACTGTAATGTTTCTATGGAGTCAGGTCCTTCCTTGAAAGACATTCTACGCAGCATCCTACTGGATAACCATGAACTCGACATCATATGTGAGCTCCCAAATTTGGGCTTTGATTTTGATATTCCCTATGCATCTCTACTCATGCTTGTCATATCCATATATGGTAATATTTTTAGGGTAGAAGTCCCCATAAATATAACTTAGTTATTGGAGTGTCTTTACTTGGATAAGACTGATCCCTGATTCATTATCAATCAGAACCCTTTAGAAATTGAAATTATTGAGTTTTCTTGAATCGTATAAGGGTTTGACATTCCCCTAGATGGCCTAATCCTAATCGTGATCAGTTAATGAGAAGGTTAAAGTTAATAATAAGGAAATAGTATCATATTGATATTCCTCAACGGTAGTGTCTTCTGTCTCGAATTTCTATGGGCTTTGGTGGAATTGAATAGTTCATTCCTATGCACATTTGAATGATAGAGTGCATCTTGGATTGAGAGATTGGTTTGGACTATAGGTAGATATTTCATAACATTATTATTTTTTCACCCAAGGTTGATGCTTCCGGTTATGTGGTTGCTTCTTGGCATGTGGTTGAAGAGATGGAGCATCTGAGGAAAATGAACCCGAAGCATGTGGCGAGGTTGAAGGAATATCTACTACCAGTGGTACTAGTTTTGATGACCTTCCTGGTTTTGTAGTTTGATTATATTCAACCCCCCCTATAGGTGGTCATGTATGATAATCATATGCTAGTGACTATTGGAGTACTTGGAAGAACCCCATTGTATCCTTTGAGATTGCTGGATTTCCTTCCATCATGTCTCAACTACATATATATCCTCCATTGGGACATGAGTGGAATATTGAGTCCAACAATGCATGCACTTCCACCTATATCCTCATCTCTAGAACACGTGTCCTCTCATTTCTTGGTTATATGTGGGAACACCATACTATGGGGAATAATCGTCATTGGAGAGGGAGTTTTTCATGGGTATTGTGTTGACAGAACTCAAGACGATCTCCTTGTCTGATGAGGATTCTATTTGGTGTGGTGATGCCCATCCTTTCGATGACGTAGGGAGAAATCACTGATGAATAATGCCTACATTGGAGGAGAATATTACAATATCTATTCTTTTTCATTCCAACACTGGGGGTCACACACACCATTGGGAGGTGCCTCTGACACATCTGTCATGGGTGGTCGAGCTGCCGCTGGCCTGCACAAGTGTGCTCTTAGTGTAGAGTAGGCTCAATCGGCCGTCTTTTGGACCATATAGTTTTTAAATTTTAATGTACATCAAGTTAATAATTCCTTCCAATCATCCCCTTATTTCGGTTAGACCATGGTTATACAACCCACACTCTCTGGGGAATTATCTAACACCAGTTTTTTGGAAACGATCATTCCTTAAAGGACGTCTATGATGAAAAAACAATTCAGGATATTTTGAACCACCCTTCTATGGAAAGGGATGTAATAAGGATAATCTATGATATTGAGCTCATAGACATTCTTGGGTTGATGATCTGTGTGAATTTTCTTGTTTATGGTTTACAAGAAACAACCTGGGACCTGTAAAATCTTGAATTAGTACACCTTATTGATCACTTATTCAAATCCAGGATGACCCTAGTTTTTCTAGGCTTCTAGGAATGGTTGATTTTATGGTTCTCTCTAATATATAGGATATGTTGAGTTCTTTTATTCCTTATAGAGAATCTGGATAGGTGCCTCTACTAGTATGAGACTGATATCTTTATCTTACGTTCTTGATGGCCATTTAAACTATGTCATAGGCATGAGTTGAGATTTAGACTAGGTCCATGGAATGTACTCCTGCAAATGTTGTGTTATTTCTCCCAATTCGTGGAATACTACCAAATATTTCATTGGAATCAGGGGTGTATACAAATCAACCTTATGACTTTCTTCATAGAAATTTAGAATCTTCTCTTGGGAGTGAGGGATGTTGAGTGAGAAAGTAAAACCCTTTCACCTTGATATGATATCATACACCCTCTCATTTTCATGTTGTTTTTTTGTTAGGTTGATGATCATTTTATTTAGTTATGTATAATTAAATTGGTAATGAAATTGATGACGGTGGTATTCCTATACAAAAATACATCATTCATGAAGATTGCTATACTAAATTAATGTTGGCGCAGTTAGAGTCTGTAAGAAACACCTCATCTTGGTTAACTCCAATTAATATTGAGGGCTAATTATCAGCCCGAATTAAGACACAATGTAACACCCCAGGTAAATAAAGAATATGACATTTTCATATTTATCCATATTTGTGAATAAAATATTAATATGACATTAAAGGGGACGCTATGCTCGATGGTGTACCCAACACGCAACAACGAGTTTCTTGGGAATCATACGTTTCACTCTAATAATAAAATAATATTATTTTAAATGGTAGTTAACATTTTGCCGTTGTATTGGCGGGGATGGATATAAATAACTAAAATATGATTATATATTTTTTTAAATGTTTTTACATTTATCCAATAAAAGATAAAGGGATAAAATACGGAAAGAATTCAATTTTAGGCGTATATGCCCTAGTTTTCACTAAAGGTTCACTTATCGCCTTTTGATGGAGAACCGTCATTAAATATAGTTTTTTTCACTATTATACATTATATTGGACCAAATAAAACTCTTATTAAGAATTGGGACATCAAAATTTACTTTGTGTAAATTTTTGGTATCTTTCCGATAAAGTTCATTTTTTAATGAATAGTGTAAAATGTTGTATTTTAATTCAAAACCTCTTTTTAATCTAATTTATTTGTATGATTAGATTATCTTTTGAATTGGTTTCAAAGTGAAATTAGAATATATTTTTAACATTAAATCAAATAGTGGTCGTTGGAATTAATTTCACTTTGAAATCAGACATAAACTACTGTCAATATTTTGATACTTATTGTTTCATAAAAACACGCTATTTGCTCTGATAGCGGGAATTAATTATTAAATTAATTAATGTGACTTATATGTTTTAAATTTTGTAAAATATACTTCATTTTTGAATTCAGAATATCAAATATATCTTAGGGTGAATTTTTGGGATTTTTCTGAAAAACTTCAATTTTTGATGAATAGTGAAACCACTAAGTGGTACTTATAAAAACTGATTTTTCCGTTTAAATGAAATTTTTCCATCATTGTGTTTTGAATTTAAAAAATCTGACATACATGGTTGTCATTAAGAAGTAAAATGTGGTTCAATGGGATAAAAATAATTTTTTGGTGAATAGTAACTTATTAAGTTTTTAATCGCGATTAGAGGTAATTAGTGTAGTTTATGGTAAGAATAATGTTTTAATAAAATGAAATGACCTAGACACATGTCCTACCCTCATTGGATGTGTCATTTCCGACCAATAAAATCCATGGGTCAACTTGGGGACCCCATGGAGCCACTTTGGTTGGGAAATGACATAAATATCTTTTTATTTAATGTTAAGGTAAAAATGACACAAACATGAAATGTTTTACTAAAAAAAATTTTACATGGGGTTATACAAGTAATATTTTTGACTATAAATATTCATTGTAAAGATAATAAGATTTCCTATATCATGGTAGTTTTTTAATAATTTTTAGACATTAAATAATTAAATTATTTATGACATCATGATGATGCAGCGATGACCTCATTATTTAACGATTTAAATAAAATGGAATGATAATGTAATATATGAGACCTACACATGTCAAAAACCTATTGGATGAGTGGATTTCGAACCCTTATCACCTTATCCTAGAAATACATCAATGTGGGTCCTTTAAAATATGAAACTCTTTTGAAAATAAAGTAACATTTTGTAACTTTACAAGAGTGCCCCTCCTCTCCTCTTATAAAGGCCCCCACCTCTACCTCCTTACCCACACACCCAAAGCCTTTGGCTCGGCCAAACCCTGCCCATTTTGTCTCTCCACTTCCCTCTATTACTCCTTGAAGACTCACTTTCGGCAGAAGTCTTTCCAAGGAAGCCTTTGAGCTCAAACCAAAGGGAGTTACCCGATTTTAAGGTAATGTCTTCACTTGTGTCCTTTTGTTTTATTTTGCTTCTCCAACCCCCTAAACTCTTTTTATTAATTTATTTCGTAACAAATACAGTATCTTCAATATAATAGGATGTTTTTATAAGAATTATTCTAGCTACACATACACACACCTACATCTAATAGTTAAAGAACATACTGTTTCCGTGGATGGTGAATTTCTGCCTCCCGAAACGATGATTGTTCAACATTCTTCTAACACCTTCAAAGGTGGCCATTAAGATGACACTATATTTATATATGATATATAATATGGTTATGTTTTACTTAAGCTTCTGTATTTTTCATTTATGGCGTACCTTTATGGATTCCATCATGGGTAAACGTGATATCTTCATTTAAGGAAGTGCGGACTACCGCCCCCTCAAAGTGATTTGATTCGTTAATACCATATGTGGTACGTATAAAGGATATATTTAATGATATTATATATGATACCATACTGGAATTAAAATAATATTATTTATCATTATGTTTTAATTCCGTTAAATATGAAATAGAAATGGAAGTATCGTTCATGCGTACGTACGGCTTACCGTCTCCATGAATGGTACATTTCATTTCTTATCTCAAAATGTTATGTAATATTATAAGTACATATATATATTGGATATATATGTAATATATTACATCTAAATTATGGAAATCATTATGTAATTATAACATATATATATCTCTCTCATTTTGTTTTAATTCAATTAATATGATAAAAAAATGAATGTAGCGTTCATGCGTACGTACGGCCTACCATCTCCATGAACGGTGCTTTTCGTTTTTTTATCTCCAAATGATATGGAATAGTATAAAATGAATATTTACTGGATATATATGATATTTTAACCATTAATACTATTCTGGATATTATTTACTTATAACTACATGGGCAATCTTTTTTCAAACAAGTTCATTTTTGACTCTTGTACCAAACATCGGCAAACACGTCTGATATGAACTAACATTGTTAAAAAATTATTGTAAAATTTTAATATGTGATATGAACTGAATAATAATCTCTAAAGGAGGTAATTATTCAATTATTAATTGATCAAAATTTATTATTCAGGAATATAAAGAAACAAACAAGACAAGTTGGACTTGAGGTAAGGGATCCTACTCCTCTCTTTCTTTTTAAGTACACTCATTTATGTCATTCCTTCTAAGCTCATCTTTCATGTGAATGGGATGATCTTTTATATTAATCATACTGTAATTTTTATGTTCATATGATGAGAGACCCTATTCTCTCTCATTAATCCATTTTGGATATTTTGAGTGGCGCCGTTAGGCTGCCAAATTTTCATAAGAGATCTAACCTCTCTCTTTCTCTTTAAGTATTCTCCTTTATGTTACTTCTTTTAAGATCCTATTTTTTTTATGGGGGATGTTCTTTTATATTCCACTTTCTGTACATTTTATTTTAATGTGATGAGATACCCTATTTTATCTCATCAATACATCTATGGATGTTTTAAGTTGCGCCGTTAGGCTGCCGAGTTTTCGTAAGGGATTTTTCATCTCACTTTTATTCCTGTGAGATTTATGCTACATTTGCCACAATTTCCTTTTAGTGGTGTATGTAATGAAAATTATTTTACTCATTGTGTAATATTATTTAATTTATGAGTATTTACATCAATGTTGTATTTTCCTTCTTTCACGGGGCGTATGTTTCGAAAGATACCCATGTCGGTAAGGGAACCTTTCACCCTCCTCTTTTTAAAATACTTCTTTTGTTGGGACTTTTAATTTACATATTGTTATGTTGGGATATGTTCTCATATATCCTTATTGATTTAAATTTTATGTCCAAGTGATGCGATACATTTTTTTATCTCTCATCAACTCTTTTTGATGTGACGTCGTTAGGCTGTCAAGGGAACTTCTTAACCCAATTTCGATTTCTGTGGGTTCAACATGTAGCTATTGAATATGTCATCCTTTGAATATGTGTGAATGACCTTTGATTATTTTACACTTTATATCCATTTATATTTGGTGTATTCTTTTGTCACACATAATTATGTAATTGATTTATCCTTAAACCAAGGATACCGTCTTTGTATGGGACTTCGTCTCCATCTCCTTTCATTGAGGCATATTTTGTTTTATACAAAACTTTGTTTTATACGGTGTATAAACCCCTTTGACTTTTATGTTTATTCAAAAAGAATATTTATTATACGAAGCGTTTACTAAACGAGAAAAGGGAATGTTTTTGTCGTACGTATGCGGCGACAATGACTTCTCCGCCACCATAACCATTATTTGAGTTTCGAATTCCTCTACAAGCCATAACTTTTTTTTAAAAGAAAAATAAATACCATGTTTTAATTTTCTTTTATTTTGGTATTGAAAATTATTTTCATAATGTTTTTATATCAATGTGTTGTATTGATATCTTGTGATTGAAAGGTGGAAATGTTATGTTTCCTTTATTCATGATTTATGTGATATGATTATGTTGAGGTTCTTGGGCATTATTATGAAGACGGGTGGTTCCATGATAGACTAAGGGCGGGTGAACCCGATATAGCTGTCCAATGCATTGGGTAACGCGAAGGAGTGAAACGTTAAGGTATCTCCGAAGAGATTTAGGGAATATACTATTGTGGGTATTCCAAATGTAACCAAGAGGGTTACTCCCTACGTAAGAATGTCATGAATGCCTCATGTTACCTTTTATGTCTTATGATTTCTATGATTTATTCATGATTTTATGAGGTATGTTAAAGTGATTATGTTTTATGGGAAAAGTATGATTTCATTCTTATGTATACATGTACTCATGTTTCCTTTCCATATTTTTATATCCCTTACTGAGCTTTTTATGCTCATCCCATGTTTTTGAAATGTTTTTCACTGGTCAAGGGAAGGGTACATGATGTGATGATAGTGTCAAGGATGTGTCAAGAAATAATCCATGTTTTATTTTAAATATGTTTTCATTGATGGGAAGAATGAATACTGTCTTTTATGTAACCACTTTGTTTAAATGTGGAATGTAATGAAAGTTTCATGATCCAATTCTCTAAAACTCTAAACCTGAAAAGATCCTCAATGTGTAATATTGTAATAACTCAAGATTAAGTAAGGTTTAAGGATGGGGCCTTATAGTTGGTATCAAAGGTTGGTTTAGATAACTTTAGAGGTTAGGGTATTCTTTAAGCATAAGTGACATTACCATAATGGTTAAGATTTCATAAAGAGTCCCAGTTTTAGATAATGTGAATGAGTAAGTATATCTTAGTTTTTATCTTCCTCATTAGTACATGATGGTTTTTGTTGATATACTCACACTGACCTTTTTGGTTTTATTAAATGGATTGATCTAGCAGGCACCAAAGTAACAGTGGATGTGAAGGAAACTGTGACAGTTTTTTGAGTAAGAAACTGAATGATATGGGAGCTACAATGAGAACTCTTGTGATTATCCTCAACCGACTATCTGGAGTCATTATTGACCACCTAAACCTTGGTGATTTCTCAAAGGCATCATATATGCGAGAAACAAATCCCTACGGAAGTATAGGTAATAATCATAAAGGTAAGTGTGTTCAAAAACCTATGTGTCAATGATGTGGAAAGAAACACCTAGGAAAATGTTTCAAAGGGACAGAAATATGCTATAGATTTGGAAGTAAAGGTCATAAAGCAAGAACCTGCCATGGAAAAAGGAAGCATCCAGTTGACTCGAGGAAAGGGAAAGAAGTTCTTTCTGAGGGATCAATTGAATGTTTTAAATGTGGTGTGCATGGTCATTATAAAAACACATGTCCTATGAAGAATTTTCGTGAATGGGATCACCAACAGCGTACAAATGTTCGTTTACTAATACCTAATTCCATTCCTATTGAGGATGAAGAGACTGACAATGACCAATCAAAGGTATGTATTATTTCATGACTATTGTTTTCCTATTTTGGAATCTTAGGATATGATTCATGATTTTGTTTGTAGGAAATAGGTATTTCAGAATAAGATGGAAAGGAATGGTTAATGGATCATGAATAATGTTGAATGAGTAAGATGTCATCATATAAGGGATTCAAAAGTTATGGTGAAATTCTTAAGAGTATTAAGTCTCTTTTGATGATGGGGTTACATTAGAAGACTTTTTATATTATGTGTAACCTTGATGTTTAATATATTCAAATTTTATTCAAGGAATAGTTATCTTTTCTTTTGTGGACATAGTTAAAAGAACCATTTGGGTTTATATGATCCTTACTTTTGAGGTAATTATGGGTTACTATATGTTATGATTGAAGTGAAAGGCATGAGATAAAATTGGGGTAAACTTATGTTATGGTTATTTTTGATGATTTTATCCCTTTTTGAGGAATTATTTTAGAATTATATAGTTTTGGAAAAAGGACAACACGCAGACTGTGTGACTACCCGTCGCGTCGGACAAAGCTGCGGGAATCGAACCCACAACCAAAGTGCGACTGGTATTTATCGCCTACCACTGGACTACGTGAAGTCCCTGGTTAGTTTGACTGATTCTTTTTAGTTATATGATTTTATTAATTAAGAGTAAGTTTATTTGGGGTTATTTATGAAAATTATTAACCTATCATGGAGGATATGTGATTAGGTTAATTACATTTCAATACGAGACTTTAGGAGCAACTAATGTTGTTTGGAGATATGTGTTACGATATAACTTGGAAGACTATGTGACTAAATCTTTCAAATATTTGGGTTTCAATATTAATTTGGTTTACCATGAATAATTTTATGGAAAAATTGATTATAGAATGGTCGTCGTTGAACTTTGGGTTTTATTGGACAAATTTTGGAGATTAAGAATAGATTTTTTTTATAAAGGTTTATCCTTTTCTGGATTATCTGATCTTGTACTAACCTTTTTGGTTTTGGTTTTGGTTAAAGTCTAAAGTCATGGGATGTATATAGTTCTCTTTTGTGGATTAGGTGACTCTCTATAAGTTGATTATAGTACTCTTAATGCGAACATGTCTCCCTAAATACTCATCTTTTGGAAAAAAATATGAGTTTGATTAAGGAATCTAGTCAAATTTGAAAGTCAACATGATAAG
The DNA here is from genome assembly GCA_963277665.1 of Viscum album. NCBI lineage: Eukaryota > Viridiplantae > Streptophyta > Magnoliopsida > Santalales > Viscaceae > Viscum > Viscum album. The sequence continues at coordinate 1,367,111,904 of OY728131.1, read as the reverse complement.
TGATTATGTTTCCTTATGAATAAATTTTTCAATAAAAAGTATCTTAAAACAAAAAGGTTGTCTACTAACTTTTCCTACTTGGGAATCAAATACCATTTAACCCATCAAAAGATTGTGATTTTCTTATGGTTAACTTTCTCCTAGACATGTTTACTATCACTCTCCCTCAAGAACATGACCCTTTTCATTTTCTTCCATGTCCATGTTTTTCTACATGGAATCCTAGAATGGGTTAACTCGGGTGACATATGTACTTATCTTCCTTTATTTTAAAGTGATTGTTTTACCGACTCTGGTACCGATGTGGGACTTTCAAGGATGTTTCCAAGATCAATTTTAAAAATTGCGAGGATGCAATTCCCAAAAGGGGGGAAGGATGTAACACCCCAGGTAAATAAAGAATATTAAATTTTAATATTTATCCATATTTGTGAATAAAATATTAATATGAATTTAAAGGGGACGCTATGCTCGATGGCGTACCCAACACGCAACAACGAGTTTCTTGGGAATCTTACCTTGCACACTAATAATAAAATAGTATTATTTTAAATAGTAGTTAAAATGTAGCCATTGTATTGGCAGGGATGGATAGAAATAACTAAATTATGATTATATATGTTTTTAAATGTTTTTACATTTATCCAATAAAATATAAAGGATTAAAATAAGGAAAGAATTCAATTTTAGGCGTATATGCCCCAGTTTTCACTAAAGGTTCACTTATCGCCTTTTGATGGAGAACCATCATTAAATATAGTTTTGTTCACTCTTATACATTCTATTGGACCAAATAATACTCTTCTTAAGAATTTGGACATCAATATTTACTTTGTGTAAATTTTTGGTATCTTTCCGATAAAGTTCATTTTTTAATGAATAGTGTAAAATGTTGTATTTTAATTCAAAACCTCTTTTTAATCTAATTTATTAGTATGATTATATTATCTTTTGAATTTGTTTTAAAGTGAAAATATAATATATATTTTTACCATTAAATCCAATAGTGGTCGTTGGAATTAATTTCACTTTGAAATCAGACTTAAACTAGTGTCAATATTTTGATACTTATTGTTTCATAAAAACACGCTATTTGCTCTGACAGCGGGAATTAATTATTAAATTAATTAATGTGACTTATATGTTTTTAATTTTGTAAAATATAATTCATTTTTGAATTCGGAATATCAAATATAGCTTAGGGTGAATTTTTGGGATTTTTCTGAAAAACATCATTTTTTATGAATAGTGAAACCATTAAGTGGTACTTATAAAAACCGATTTTTCTGTTTAAATGAAATTTTTCCATATTTGTGTTTTGAATTTCAAAAATACAACATACATGGTTGTAATTAAGATGTAAAATGTGGTTCAATGGGATAAAAATAATTTTTTGGTGAATAGTAACTTATTAAGTTTTTAATCGCGATTAGAGGTAATTAGTGTAGTTTATGGTAAGAATAATGGTTTAATAAAATGAAATGACCTATAAAAAATTCTTAACCTCATTTTATGTGTCATGGCCGACCATGAAAATATATGGGTCAACTTGGGGACCCCATGGAGCCACTTTGGTTGGGAAATGACATAAATATCTTTTTATTTAATGTTAAAGTAAAAATGACACAAACATTAGATGTTTTACTAAAAAACTTTTTACATGGGGTTATAAAAGACATATTTTTGACTATAAATATTAATTGGAAATCTAAAAAAATTTCCTACATCATAGTATTTTTTTTATAATTTTTAAACATTAAATAAATTAAATTATTTATGACATCATGATGATGGAGCGATGACCTCAATATTTAACGATTTAAATAAAATGGAAAGATAATGTAATATCTAAGACCTAAACATTTCCAACACTTATTGGATTAGAGGATTTCGAACCCTTATCACCATATCCTAAAATAAATCAATGTGGGTACTTTAATATCTGAAACTCTTTTGAAAATAAAGTAACATTTTGTAACTTTACAAGAGTACCCCTCCTCTCCTCTTATAAAAGGCCCCCACCTCTACCTCCTTACACACACTCCCAAAGCCTTTGGCTCGGCCATCCCCTACCCATTTTGTCTCTCAACTTTCATCTCTTACTCCTAGAAGCCTCACTTTGGGCTGAAGTCTTCCCAAGGAAGCCTTTGAGCTCAAACCAAAGGGAGTTACCCGATTTTAAGGTAATGTCTTCACTTGTGTCCTTTTGTTTTATTTTTCTTTTCCAACCCCCTAAAATCTTTTTATTCATTTCTTTCATAACAAATACATTATCTTCAATATACTAGGATTTTGTTATAAGAAGTATTCAAGCTACACTTACACACACCTACATCTAATGGTCAAAGAACATATTGTTTCCGTGGATGGCGAATTTCTGCCTCCCGAAATGAAGATTGTTCAACATTCTTCTAAAACCTTCAATGATGGACATTAATATGACACTATATTTATATATAATATATAATATGTTTATGTTTTACTTAAACTTTTGTATTTTTCATTTATGGCGTACCTTTATGGTTTCCATTATGGGTAAACGCGATATCTTCATTTAAGAAAGTGCGGACTACCACCCCCTCAATGTGATTTGATTCGTTAATACCATATGTGGTACGTATAAAGGATATATTTAATGATATTATATATGATACCATACTGGAATTAAAATACTATTATTTATCATTATGTTTTAATTACACTAAATATGAAATAGAAATGGATGTAGCGTTCATGCGTACGTACGGCTTACCGTCTCCATGAACGGTACATTTCATTTCTTACCACAAAATGTTATGTAATATTATAAGTACATATATATAATGGATATATATGTAATATATTACATATAAATTATGGATATCATTCTGGAATTATAACATATATATATCTCTCTCATTTCGTTTTAATTCCATTAATATGACAAAAAATGAAAGTATCGTTCATGCGTACGTATGGCCTACCGTCTCCATGAACGGTGCTTTTCGTTTTTTTTTCTCCAAATGATATAGAATAGTTTAAAATCAATATTTACTGGATATATATGATATTTTAATCATTAATACTATTCTGGAAATTATTTACTTATAACTACATGGGAAATCTTTTTTCAAACAAGTTCATTTTTGACCCGTGTACCAAACATCGGTAAAAACGTCTGATATGAACTAACATTATTAAACAATTATTATAACATTATAATATGTGATATGAACTGAATAATAATCACTAAAGGAGGTACTTATGATATTAATAATTGATCAAAGATTATTATTCCGGAATATAAAGAAACGAACAAGACAAGTTGGACTTGAGGTAAAGGATCCTACTCCTCTCTTTCTTTTTAAGTACACTATTTTATGTCATTCCTTATAAGCTCATCTTTCTTGAGATTGGGATGTTATTTTATATTACTATTACTGTAATTTTTATGTTCATATTATTAGAGACCCTATTCTCTCTCATCAATCCTTTTTTGATGTTTTGAGTGGCGCCGTTATGCTGCCAAATTTTCATAAGAGATCTAACCTCTCTCTTTCTCTTTAAGTACTCTACTTTATGTCACTTCTTTTAATCTCCTCTTTTTTATGATGGGGGATGTTCATTTATATTCCTATTGCTGTAAATTTTATTTTAATGTGATGAGATACCCTATTTTATCACATCAATCCATTTTTGGAAGATTTAAGTGGCGTCGTTAGGCTGCCGAGTTTTCATAAGGGATTTTTCATCTCACTTTTATTCCTGTGAGATTTATGCTACATTTTCCACAATTTCCTTTGAGTGGTGTATGTACTGACCAATATTTTACTCATTGTGTAATATTTTTTCATTTATGAGTATTTACATCAATGTTGTATTGTCCTTTTTTCATGGGGCGTATGTTTAGAAAGATACCCATGTCGGTAAAGGAACCTTTCACCCTCCTCTTTTAAAAAGACTTATTTTTTTGGGTATTTTAATATACATATTGTTATGTTGGGATATGTTCTCATATATCCTTATTGATGTAAATTTTATGTCCAAGTGATGAGATACCCTTTTTTTTATCTCTCATCAACTCTTTTTGATGTGATGCCGTTAGGCTGTCAAGGGAACTTCTTAACCCAATTTCGATTTATTTGGGTTCAACATGTAGCTATTGAATATGTAATCCTTTGAATATGTGTGAATGACCATTGATTATTTTACACTTAATATCCACTTATATTTGGTGTATTCGTTTGTCACACATAATTATGTAATTGATTTATCCTTAAACCAAGGATACAGTCTTTGTATGGGACTTCATCTTAATCTCCTTTTATTGAGGCATATTTTGTTTTATACACAACCTTCTTTTATACGGTATATAAACCCCTTTGACTTTTACGTTTATTCAAAATGAATCTTTATTATATGAATCATTTACTAAACGACAAAAGGGAATGTTTTTTTCGTACGTATGCGGCGACAACGACTTCTCCGCCGTCGTGACCATTATTTGAGTTTCGGCTTCCTCTACAAGCCATACATTTTTTTATAAAAGAAAAATAAATACCATGTTTTACTTTTCATTTATTTTGGTATTGAAAATTGTTTTCATATTGTTTTTATATCAATGTGTTGTATTGATATCTTGTGATTGAAAGGTGGAAATGTTATGTTTCCTTTATGCATGTTTTATGTGATACGATTATGTTGAGGTTCTAGGGAATTATTATGAAGACGGGTGGTTCCGTGATAGACTAAGGGCGGGTGAGCCCGATATAGCTCTCTAATGCATTAGGTAACGCGAAGGAATGAAATGTTAAGGTTTATCCGAAGAGATTTAGGGAATATACTGTGGTGGGTATTCCAAACGTAACCAAGAGGGTTACTCCCTACGTAAGAATGTTATGAATGCCTCAAGTTACCTTTTATGTCTTATGATTTCTATGATATATTCATGATTTTATGAGGTATGTTAAAGTGCTTATGTTTTATGGGTAAAGTATGATTTCATTCTTATGTATGCATGTACTCATGTTTCTTTTCCATATTTTTATATCCCTTACTGAGCTTTTTATGCTCATCCCAAGTTTTTGAAATGTTTTTCACAGGTCAAGGGAAGGGTACATGATGTGATGATTGTGTCAAGGATGTGTCAAGAAAGAATCCTTTATTTATTTTAAATATGTTTCCGTTTATGGGAAGAATGAATAATGTCTTTTATGTAACCACTTTGTTTAAATGTGGAATGTAATGAATGTTTCATGATCTAATTATCTAAAACTCTAAACCTGAAAAGATCCTCAATGTTTAATCTTGTAATAACTCAAGATTAAGTAAGGTTTAAGGCTGGGGCCTTATACACAAAGTGTGAGAGATGATGTTCGGGGTAACCCACACTATCTATAGTGGAGAAGGTAGGATTCCCCATGTTTGGTGGAGGGTGGTATCAATGAGCCATTTCAGAAATGGATTTCATTTAGGCTGCATTGGCACATGCCTCCCCTCTTTGGCTCAAATACGAGTATCCATGAACATGATGATGTTATTATTATTTGGGGCCACTTCTCCCACAACGGTCTCCTACCCATGGGGTGATAGAATTGGTTGATGAGGTGTCCCTAGTTTCACCTCATGCCAATTTTCAATTCGACCCCAGATTGAAAGGATATCCTAGTAGAGAAGAGGTTGTTGCTGCAATGGAGGGAAGTCACGATTTTTTTGGACATCCTCATTCAGGTAGAATAATTTCCTAGATACAGAGACAATAATATATTCAGAATATTCCCTTGATGATGGATCAGATGTGGGAGGGAGAAAATTTGTATCTTTTTGGTGATGATACCCCGCAGGAATATTTCCCCTGAGTAACTACTCATTATGTTGCAGAAGTGATTTTATTTCACTCTCATATTGTGAAGATTAGTCCTTTATCTAATGAACATCACACCTATTAAGAGATTTTCATGATGTGGTTTTACCATTCCCATAGTTTTTTTTATTCATTGAGGTGGAAATTCTATATTTATAATTTCCATGTTTTGGTTCAATCTCTAGAACCTATTCCACATAGCCTCATTCAGTGCATTGAAGTCACCCTCATCTTGAGCTATGTTTTCCATGTTGAAACCTTATGAATTTTAATCTTGATTAGTATCATAAATATTAATAGTGAAAATATTCATAAAGGAATATTGAGTAATGGTGGTCAAGTCATTGCTTTCGACGCAACATGATGATTCGGCATAACATCCATCATAGTCGTTATTTGAACCATTTTCTTATTAGGACGATTTGTCTTGCTACATTGGTGGGGCTTAAACTTATTCAGTATGTGTTCCACCCACTTTCTTCTATGAACAATTATCTTGAGGTTTTTCTAGTTGGGGTTTTCAAACAGACCCCGACCAACATAGGTATGTATTGTTGTAGATGGGATGTAGAACATTGATTAAATTCTCACAATATAGAGAATAGTGATTCCCTTTGATGTAATGATGATAATGATGATTCCCCTAGCCCTGTGGTTTCATGGTTATGTAGGGATTACTTTTGTGCTAAATGGTCCAATTGTTGAGCATCCAATGGCTATGCTAGGGGATTTGACGACTCATGGGATGGAAATGAAGATATAAAAACCCACTTCCATATGGTTTGTGTTTTTTCTGGGATCACCGATGATTTTTCTCAGTCTTATCAAGGGATGATGAACCAATGGCTGCTGACTGAGATATAAATGTCCCCAGGACAGTGGGATGGGGTTCTCTTGATGTTGCAACCTTGTATCCCAAATTCTCTCTGGAAGTGATGATTTGAGAGGAGGATATTTTGGTAGATATTCCCCTGGTCTAATAGGCTAGGTCTTCTCCTAGATGGCTGATATCACAGATGTAATAGTGGCCCAATTAATTTGGTGCATCTAGGCTCATGTAGGATATGGGTGTGATGGTTTTCACGACCCGTCCTCGGGACTCGTGTCGTGACTACCCCAAGCCCACCTCACATAGGCTAGGGGCCAACGACTATCACCAAGTTGTAAATCCCGACAAAAAGGGGAAGGTATTGCCTTTATAAAGTAAACAAACACCACTGATTAAGAAAGAAGAAGTAAAAACTAAGTAAAACTGGGTACAATAGTAAGTGAGGAATGTAAATGGGCGAGAATACAAACCCAAACTGAAATTAAAGTACAACTGGAAAGAAAGTACAAAAACTTAATGTAAAGCAACAACGTCGAGCCATCCACTGGAAGTCCCACCTGAAGGATGGGTACAGATAGCCTCCTCAGCTCCTCAGGTCCAGCCATCCGGTCCATGTACATTTTTCCTAGTGGTCCACCTCCAGGTACCGACATCCACTTCAAGCCTCAACCATGATCAGCTTTGTCCATCGTCTGCATCCAACACAACGTAGTGCGGGCATAGCTCGTGCAGGGGTGAGTATACGCTACTCGGTAGGGACCCTGAGACCCCCGAATGTCTCCCAGAATCCATAAAGGATAGTCCAAAAAGGAAAGATACAATCACGAATTAACATCCAACACTACTTAGATATATTCCAATACATATAACTAAGTCATCAATTCCAGTTAGGCTCCAACATCCGAGCCCAAGTTCGATAACATACACAAAGGAGAGTAAAACCCAATCCACACAAGATAACACAATCCAATCCACTTAGGATAGCAAGTCAATCATATCGAAGATAATGACTGGAAGTCAATACTCAGCTCACTTAGGTATACTTCTTTGTAAGTTGATATATATGATCAGATGTAGCCACTGATTCTTCTAATCTGGGACCCACGTAGGATACTAGACCATCAAAGCTGTTGGACCCACTTAGGATACATACCATCCACTCTGCCAGACCCACGTAGGATACAAGAATAGAGTCAAACACTGCCAGACCCATGTATGATACAAGAAAAGTAGTCATCGTCGTCGAACCCATGAAGGATTTTAGTACGATCGTCATCGCTGCCGAACCCACGGAGGATTTCAGTGTAGTCGTCATCACTTCCGAACCAAAAGAGGATTTCAGTGCAGTCATCATCGTCGTCGCAGTCGCAGCCAGCTCTAGGGTTCCCGTACACAGCATTCTCGATTCCGGGAGGGTCCGCTCCATGATCCAAGGGGGGTTGATACATCAACTAAAACGTAGTCTGGAGTTTATGTATCCCAAAGTTCTGTCATGACAAAAGGAACTCAACACGATAGATGGTGCGTCAATCGGATGCCCGGTCTGAGAGTTGTTGACTTTTTCGTTCCAGGGGCCTAGTTGGGTTTTAAGTCAAAACCAACCCGACCGCACTCCAACTATGTACCAACCTCGAGCGGAGGAATCCAAAAGTTCTTTCTCACTAAGAGGAATCCAACAAAGTCAATGGAACGCCATTCGGACGTCTGGAGCTCAAGTTATAAGCGTTTCCGCTACAAGGGCCCAGTTAGTTTCGTGTTCCAACCAACCCGGCCATACACAAAGTTCTCAAAAACCTTGAGTTTAATATACCTAAATGACCACCTTGATCCAAGGATCGTATCTCAACTGACAGTGCGTCGATCGGAAGCCTGTAGACCATGTTACGGGCATTTAAATGAACATGTCCGGTTTTATGGGGTTTTGGGCCCAGACCGACCCGGCCGAAGACCCCTGGGTCCGCCCGAACCGGGTCGACCCAACCCGGGTCCAGGTACGGCCCTCTAGGGCATGGCCCGGCTTGGCCTGGGCGGTCGGTTGGCCTAACGCGGACGCGGCCCGCGTGGCCAGACAGCTCGGCTCGGCCGAGCTGTCTTGGAAAAGGGGGGCGCGTGGCCCCCTTATTTTGAAACCGCGGCCCCCACGTGCGGGCCGCTCCTTTTCCAGCCGGGGGATACGACCCTCGGCCTATTCTGAGAAGTAGGCCATTGCCGCCGCAGCAGAACCTCGCGATCCCGCACCTCCGACGCGCTGGCGGCCGGCGGTTCCGGCCGCCGCTCACTGCTCCGCCGCGGCCTTTGTCTGACCGGCACGGCCCGATGGCACTGTGCCCCTCCGCCGCTACCCCCCTCCGGCCGCGGTCTCTTCATTGTTCTCCGGCACGGTGCGATGGCACTATGCCCTTTTACCGTGGTCCCGCTCCGGCCACAGCTTCTTTCGGCCTCAACGGCACGGCGCGACGGCGCCACGGTTCTTCGCCCGTTCCTCTTGCTTTTGTGCAGTGCCATTGCACCGCACAGCCTTTTCTCATGACACAACAAGTAAAAAATCAAAGGGGGAGGAGGGTCAGCCATGTTCATGCGGTCTGACCTCCTCCCATTATAACGATAACTGGTGGCCCAAAATAGAAGTCGTTGAACGACAAATAATATTTCACGAACAAAATTCCAAACCCCTACCTCGTTAACGAGTTGACGATCGATGAGTGTTGAGGAAAGTGGTGTCACGGGGTGTGGCTCCGTACATGTTGACGGAGATTGTCTGAGGTGAAACAGCGTCTCCCTTACTTTGACACAGAAAAAAAGAAAGAAGGACGGCACTTCAGTGTTCTTCACGTTCTTCTAGGAGGATGATGAAGTTCTTCGATGGTAGAACTCTCCCTCTCTCGACACAACAAATAAAATAAAATAAAATAAGTATTTAGACTTATTTTATTACTTTTTACAACACTTGTAAATTTCATATATTAAAAAATAATAATTCACTTCATTTAATTAAACTTATCTTGTCAAAATTAATTGGAGTGATAAGTTGGAAACTTTAATGACAAAGATGCTTTAAAAAGGAGTTAAGGAAAAATGAAAAGGTGGGGATCTTGTGGGTCCCACCTCATCTTAAATCCTCTCAAGGGGAGTTAGAACATCAGTGGGTCCCACCCAAACTCCCTTACATTGGCTAAACCACTTAAGAATGTGGAATAAAAATTGTAACACGATTTTTATTTCACTTTAATCTTAATCCTTTTTTTAAACAACTAAACCCGAGTAAACGCAACTCCAAAAAAGGTGTTCCTAAGAAATTACCGGTGCTGCGGTATCATCGGTGCCCTCGGATTTAGATTCTGAGCACCCTTTCAAAAGTTAGAAAAACCCGCTCATTCGTTCATTGAACGTACCTGAGCTAAACTTCGGAAATCGATTCCGGGCACACCGGGCCTCAGAATCAGGTGACGTCACAAAATGTGTACTCGTAAAATCCAAAAGAAAAAGAAGAAAAAAATTTCTTTTGAAATTTAAGGGTATTTAAATTACTCCCACCTCAGGGATTTACGTCCCTGTAAAGATACATCACAAACTAGGGGAACATATGAGGGTGCTAAGCACGCATCTGAGCCTCCCGCTCCCAAGTGCTCTCCTGGAGGTTCTCGTGCTGCCATGGTCAATGATATGTGTTAGGTCGTGCACGTATCTCCTCAGCTGAGATACGTAGAAGATGTCATGAACCCGGTGCAACTGAGGTGGTAAATCCAGGAGATAAGCCACCTCCCCTAACCTGCTGAGAACCTATAACGGTCCGATGAAGCACAGAGATAACTTTCCATCTCGGACAAATCTCTATAATCCACGTCGAGGGGAGGCCCGAAAGAAGACATGGTTGCCATACTCGAACTCTAGTGGTCTCTGCCTCCTGTCTGCAGAAGACTTTTGTCACCTCTGAGCTGTCCTCATCCGCACCTGGATGACCTGGACCTTCTCTGTCGTGGCCTGGACCATCTCTGGTCTCACAAGTGCTGACTCCCCAGGGTCTATCCAGCATAGAGGTGATCTGAATGGTCGACCACAGATTGCCTTGTATGGTTCCATCCTGATGGTGGAGTGGTAGCTGTTGTTGTATGCGAACTCTACAAAGGGTAGGTGGTCCTCCCATCTATGACCAAAGTCGAGGACACATGCACAGAGCATGTCCTCGAGAGTCTGAATGGTCCTATACGTCTGACCATCCGTCTGATGATGAAAGGTGGTGCTCAGACGTAGATGTGTCCTGAATGCCTCCTACAACCACTTTCAAAGCCAGGAAGTAAAGCAAGCATCTCGATTGGAGAAGATAGATGATGGAACACCATGAAGCTGTACAATCTCTTGATCGTAGAGACGTCCCAAGGTCTCTACTGAGCCCTGCTCTATAATGGGTAAGAAGTGAGATGACTTTGTGAGTCGGTCGACAATAACCCAAATGGAGTCATGAAATCTGGATGTTCGTGGAAGTCCAGTAACGAAGTCCATTGATGTCCCATCCCACTTCCACTCTGGGACCTCCAAGGGCTGCACCAAGCCTGCGAGTACCTGGTGCTCCGCCATCACCTGTTGGCAGGTGAGGCATCAAGAAACGAACTCATCTACAACCTTCTTTATACACGGACACCAGCACTGTCATATGAGATCCTAGTAAATCATCGCCACTCCTGGATATAATGCTAAAAGAGAAGTGTGAAACTCTCTCATCACCTCCTCCTGTAAAGCATCTGGTGCCATGGTACGTCCTCTGAAAAGGACGTTGTGCTCTCCTCCTATAGAGAATCTATCAGTTTCTTGTCCAGAGGATATTTGCGCACGTCGCGTCTCATAGTCAGCGTCCCCACGTTGTGCCTCCCTGACCCGCTGCAGTAGTTAAGGAGTGATAGTGAGTGACTGATGAAAGGCTACTCCATCTATATCCATAAAGGATATCTGCAAAGCGGCTATCTTCTCAGTCGCCTCCCAAAGTAGCTGAATGCCCATCCCTCTGTTGAGAGCATCGACTACTATATTTTCCTTTCCAAGAGTATAGACTATCTAAAATTCATAGTCCTAGTGGAAATTGAGCCATCACCACTATCTCAGGTTCAGGTCCTTCAGCGAGAAGATGTACCTGAGACTATGGTGGTCAGAATAGACTGTAAAGTGGTCACCCATCAGATAGTGTCGCCACATCTTCAGAGCAAAGACCACTGCTACCAACTCCAGGTCATGGGTAGCGTAGTTCTGCTTATGATGCCTCAACTAACGTGATCCATAGGCGATCACTGCTCGCTCCTGCATCAAGACACATCTAAGTCCGGTCCCTGATGCATCATAGTAGACTATGTACCCCACTCCCTCCTCCGGTAGCCACAAGATAGGTGCGCTGGTCAATCTCTGTCTCATCTCCTAGAAGCTCTACTAACATCTGTCTGACAAAATAAAGGGTTTCACCTTATTCATCAAAGCTGAGAGTGGTGCCGCAACTCTGGAGAAGTCTGGCACAAACCTTCTGTAGTACCTAGCTAGCCCCAAGAAACTCCGCACCTCTGTCACGCTTCTGGGTGGCTCCCAAGCTAGCACTGTCTCGATCTTCAAAGGATCCACTGAATTTCCCTCCTTAGAGATTACGTGTCCCAAGAAGTGGACCTCGCGTATCCAGAACTAACACATCGAAAGCTTACCGTAACACTGGTGCTCTCGGAGGGTGTCTAGTACAGCCCGCAAGTGTTAGGCGTGCTCCTCCTAAGTGGTCGAGTAAAACAAAATGTCATCGATTAAGACAATGACAAATCGATCGAGGTGTGGCTTAAATATCCTGTCCATGATACACATGAACACTGATGGAGTGTTGGATATTCCAAAAGGAATAACCAATAACTCATAGTGGCCATACCGACATCTGAAGGCCGTCTACTGCAAGTCCTCATCCCGAACTCTGAGCTGATGATAGCCTGACCTGAGGTCTATCTTCGAGAACCATTGTGCTCCCTTGATCTGATCAAAGAGGTTGTCAATTCTCAGAAGTGGATACTTTTTATTCACAATCACCTGGTTTAGGCGATGGTAATAGACACACAGTTACAAGCTGTTATCCTCCTTCTTGGTGAAAAAAATCGGGGAAGCCCAGGGTGAAACACTGCGTCGGATAAATCCCTTTCTCTGCAAGTCCTCAAACTGTACCCGTAGCTCTAGAAGCTCAGCAGGAGCCATCAGATTTGATGGAGTTGATATTGGGGCTATCCCTAGGTACAAGTAAATATAAAAGTCTACCTCTCTACGAGGAGGTAGTCATGGAACTTCGTCAGGAAAATCGTCCGCATACTGATCCACCACTACAAGAAAACTCGGACTCCGCACATCAACATCTCCTAGGATGAGGATATCCAACTGATGAGTTATCGGTTGTCCTCTCCTCTGCGTGAGTCCATCCTATGCTACAAAATCTCCCTTCTCGCCAGTGAAGGTGATACTGCTCCCATCGGTGCGGACACACTGCACCTTGTGCCTAATACAGTAGATCTGAGCATGGACTATATATAACCAATCCATTCCCAAGATGACATCGTAAGGCCTCAACGCCGCTACAAGAAGAAATCCCAGCCAAAGATCTTTCTTCCTAGAGTAAGCTCAAACTACAGGCACCAGTGCGTAATCATCGAGTCTACTCCCGTAGGAGTCTCTACTCGTAAGGATCGAGCCAACGGCTCCGTCAGAATCTCTGAGCTCCGAACAAGGGCAGCGGCAATAAAATAATGACTCGCTCCTGTGTCTATAAGAAATGCAGCAAGGGTGGAGTAGACATAGAGTGTACCTCAAATCATCTCTGGCGCATCGTGGTCATCGGCCTCCACTGCTTGAAGCTGAGCCTCTCTCTGCCCGCCAGCTCCCTATGGTCGAGGTGGACCTCCTGGTGGTGGTGGTGGTAAAGCCTCAAAGCGTAGCCCACCACCTACTGCCCGGACAGCTCCCCTGCCTCATCCGCCTTCCCCTGCGAACCGCCACGGTCAACCCTATTTCTCTTCCTGGGTGGCCCCTCAACAGTCTGCTGCTCCTCCGTACAGCGGGTCGGGCAGTCACGAGCCAAGTGGCCCTGCCTGGTGCATGCATAGCACTGTCTGCTCCACGGAAGGCTGAATCTGTGCCGGGTGCCCCGCACCTCTGAGCCAGTGTCCTAAGGTCATCCGCATGATGGTCTGGTCCGCCTAGACCCCTATGACGTCTGTCGACTACCAGCTGCAGACGACTCTGCTACGTGCCGACCTGTGGTAGGTCTCGCTACTGGAGTAGGCTCAGCAGGAATTCTCTCTATGAGAAGAGATTGCTCCAGTACTCCTGCCTATGTCGGAATGCTGAGGGAGATCATTGATGCCCTGATATCATGCCTCAGTCCCTGCTCAATGGTCCGAGCCCGGAATAATGCGTCCCGTACCATGTCTGTCGAATAGCGTGAGAGATTGGTATATCTCGCCGAGTACTGGGCGACCGTCATGCTGCCCTGCCGCAGCTATAGTAGCTCCTGGATGTGCACCGTACGGAGGGTGGCTGGGACGAACTCTGAGCGGAAGAGGCTCTAAATGTTCTTATAGAGGAGTGATGCCTCGTCATGCACATGGAGCATCAAAATCCACCATCTACATGCTTCCGCGTGCAGGAGGCTCGCTGCAAGGATCACCATGAGGTCAGCGGGTGTCCCCAATAACCTGAACACTCTCACCACAGCCTCTAGCCAATCCTCGACTGCCTGAGGGTCCATATCCCAGCGGATCCTGGGCGGTCTCTAATGCTGAATCTCATTCAGTTCACTAAGGCAATGTGCACTCTCAACGGCTGGGGCTGGTGGCATCAGTGGCTCGACGGGTAGAGGTACCGCTGGTTCCTCCACTGAAAAAGGGCCATGCACCGAGGCCTCGTTGCTCGGTGGGCTGTCCCCTCGCACAAAGCTTGGAACCCTAACTGGCTACCATCGTGGGGAAATCCTGAAAAGGAATAGGTGTGCCATGGCCAAAACAGTATACCTAGTGGGCTGACACAAAGTAATCATAAAGAAACCATTTGAAACACGCATGCAATCAATGTTTTCATGCATTGAGTCGGAAATCAGAAGTCAGGGTCCTGGTGTACGAAAACGTCGGCCGCCGCACCAACACTGGACTCCCTGGACTGATAACCACACTCAATACCATTAACATTATTGCTTCACATAGAAGAGAGATCAGAGTCCTGAGTTCTGCAGTAGAACCGAACACCTCTGATACCAATTTTTCACGACTCGTCCTCGGGACTCATGCCGTGACTACCCCATGCCCGTCTCCCATAGGCCAGAGGCCGGCGACTAGAACCAAGGTGTAAATCCCGACAAAAGGGGAAGGAATTGCCATTATAAAGTAAAAAAACACCACAGAGTAAGAATGAATAAGTAAACACTAAGTAAAACTGGGTACAATAGTAAGTGCGGAAAGTAAATGGGCCAGAATACAAACCCAGACTGAAAATAAAGTACAACTGGAAGGAAAGTATAACAACTGAAAGTAAAGCTGCAACATCGAGCCATCCACTAGAAGTCCTGCCAGAAAGATGGGTACATATAGCCTCCTCAGCTCCTCAGGACCAGACATCCTCTCAGTGTACATCACGCCCAGTGGTCCACCTCCACGTACCGACTTGCTCCTCAAGCCTCAACCACGATCTTCGCTGTCTGTTGTCTGCATCCAACACAATGTAGTGCGGGCATAGCCCGGGCAAGAGTGAGTATACGCTACTCAGTAGGGACCCTGAGACCCCCAAAGGTCTCCCATAATCCATAAAGGATAATCCACAAAGAAAAGATACAATCACGAAGTAACATTCAACACTACATAAGTATATGCCCATACAAATACCTAAGTCATCAATTCCAGTTCGAATCCAACATCCGAGCCCAAGTTTGATCACGTCCACAATGGATAGTACAACCCAATACACACAGGATAACACAATCCAATCCACTTAGGATAGCAAGTCAATCATATCTAATATAATGATTGGAAGTCAATACTCAGCTCACACTAGTATACTTCTTCGTAAGGTGATAAAGATGATCAGATGTAGCCACTGATTCACATAAGCTGGGACCCATGTAGGATACTAGACTAGCTAAGCTGTTGGAACCACATAGGATACAGACCAGCTACTCTGCCAGACCCACGTAGGATACAAGAACAGAGTCAAACACTGCAAGACCCACATAGGATACAAGAACAATAGTCATCATCATCGAACCCATGGATGATTTCAGTACGGTCGTCATCGCTTCTGAACCCATGAAGGATTTCAGTGCAGTCGTCATTGCTGCCGATCCCACGGAGGATTTCAGTGCAGTCGTCATTGTTGTCGCAGTCGCAACCAGCTCTAGGGTTCTCGCACACAACATGCTCGATTCCGGGAGGGTCCGCTCCATGAGCCAAGGGGGTCGATATATCAACTTACACGTAGTCTGGAGTTGATGTATCCCAAAGTTCCATCATGACAAAAGGAACTCAACGCGACAGACGGAGGGTCAATCAGACGCTCGGTCTGAGAGTTGTTGGCCTTTTCATTCCAGTGGCCCAGTTGGTTTTTAAGTCAAAACCAACCCGAACGCACTCCAACTTCATCCAAACCTCGATCGGAGTAAGCCAAAAGGTCCGTCTCCCTAAGAGGAATCCAAAAAAGTCGACGGAACCTCATTCAGACGCCCGGAGCTCATGTTATTAGTGTTTTCGCTCCGAGGGCCCGATTGGTTTCGTGTTCGAACAAACCCAACCGTAACCAAACTTCTCTGAAACCTTGAGTGTAATATACTGAAATGACCGTCTTGATCCAAGGATCACATTTCAACTGACGTTGCATAGATCATAGGTCCGTAGCCCATGTTACGGGGATTGAAACGAACCTGTCTGGTTTTAGGGGGTTTTGGGCCCGAGCCGACCCGACGCAGGACCCCCTGGGTTAGCCTGAACTGGGTCGACCTGTAGAGACCCAAAGCTTGACGTACATAGACATTACATTACTTTTCTGGAATACCTATTACATAACAAAAACAGACACACAAGGACCATAATAGTTTAGTGTCTTTGGAAACATGGAACGTAATCTTCTAATCGTGGTGAAAGATCTTCAACATCTCCGATAAAGATCTTCCCATTTTTGTTTCCTTACCTAAAATCATTCTTTTAATCCTAGGGGAAAAGAAAACATAAAAATTTTGAGCTCAAATGCTCAGTAAGGGTAATCATGGATAAAATAAAACATACCATATATATTTGAACTTAAAAAAACATGAACATTAAAAATCATGAGCAACGACATAAAACATGGAAGTACATAAGGCATAGATCATAATGGAACATAAATCATTATAAAATATCATGGGAATAAAACATGTAATTGTGGAAACCATTAAGCGCATGATATTAATTCCATATTAACCAAGGCATTGCAGCCAAAACCATCTTAGTGGACAAAGTCCCTTTCTGAATCGAGTTCACTCCTCATTTCAGTCCTGTTTTACTAAACTGGTTTAACCTGCCGTTCTAGCCATGTCTATCTGATGAGATATAAATCATTACCCAATGCATTGGAGGGAGATATAGGAACTATCCATGTCATAATGAAATCATTCTTACTTGTGCCACAACATAAACCTAAATCATTCTTCATAACCCAAAGAATAAAATGGGTTTCATAAATATCATTCCATCATCACATAATCCATATAAAATAAATGGATATAATTTCATAATAAGAAAAGTGAAACCATGTAAATTATACTTGAAACATACACATATGAAATAATGTCATCTTAGATGGAAAAATGGTTTTGATAAAACACTTGAAATGAATTCCTGAGGGAAATATCATTTCTTCTTCAAAATAAATTTCTTTTCACAAAACATCATGAAATTTTAAAAGAAGGAGATTTTTTTTAAATAGTCATGAAATCTTTTTGAAGAATCTTCATTAAAATAAGTCATTAAAAAACCGTAAATATAAGTTCGTGCTGTATATGTTAAAAAAACATTCTTCTCGTACTTTTGTCGGAAAAGTCAAAAAAGTACCTCGTAACATAAAAAAAAGAATGATTCCTTACATACCATATAGTAAAAGTAAAAAATGGGTAAAAAGGAAATTAAACATACATGAAACCATTTTTAGGAAACATGGGCATGGATGAGAACAATAACCCCAGTAAATACTTATGAATAAAAACTCGCGGATAAGAATGAGATTGGAATAATTATCCCTTACCTTAGGTCCGATTTTCTTCGTAAGTGTCCGAACATCCTGTATAATGATTTAAATAATGTTATTGACTTATTAAAGAATCATATTCATTGTTATTATATCATATATGGTTCACTTATGACTTTATATTACCTGTTCTTTTTTAAATTCCATGTTAAAGAGTGTTTTGGGTAAAATCGTTTCATTTGTCGTCCGTGTTTTGACTCGTAATTATCCATATGATTACTTAGATCATGATTACTTACATCCAAAATGTACAAAATTATTTATATATAATATATATTCAGATTATAAATATATATAATAGATCAATAAATGGAATGAAATACACCATTCATGGAGACGGTAGGCCTTACGTACGCATGAACGTTGTTTTCGTTTCCTTATGGAATTGAATGGAATTAATTGGATGACATACACATATATATATATAAATAAATATAGTGTCATTATTATGTCATATATTTCATTATTACTTAATATATAAACTTTATAATCATTTATGAATGGTTAATTATTGAGAATGAATCTCATCGCATTGTGGAGACGGTATTCCGTACGTACGCACGAGCGATGATATCGTTCCCATGATCATGGAATTTTATTGAAGTGTACGTATACTATTAAAGAATCAATATCACTTTATAATAATCATATATAGTTATTATTTACACCATTATACCCATCCAAGTAAGGTGGTGGTGGAAAATAGATTACACCACGACGTGGAGACGGTATTCCGTACGTACGCACGTGCAGTGATTTCTTTTTCCGTAGGATGGATAGATGGTGAAATAGGGTTGTTTCATAAATATAAAAAAATATCAGTATATTAGTGATACTGATGTTATTACTTCATAATGAAACAACCTAATAAAAATAAGTGGAAGAAGAAATAAAGTTGAAAGAATCGGTAACGGACATTACCTCTTCTTTGAAGCGCCTCTTTGACACCTCCACTTAGGGCACTAAATTGGTCTTTTATGAATACCATGACCACTAGGATCTTTATAGGGAAGTGGGGAAGAGAAATGGGCAGGGGTTGGACGATCTTGAAGGCTTAAATTGGTGTGAGGAGGAGAGGGAAGAGGTGCCCTTTTATAAGGGAGGAGAGAGGCACCTTTAGAATTCGTAAAAATATTAATTTATAATAATCTAACCACACTTAGAAACCGCGAAAAATGACTCATATAGAAATATTAGATGGGATAAGGTTTTAATATCATCAAAAAAATCAAATTTAGACATGTTAGGAATTTATTTCAAACATTATCAACTTGATTTATCCTTATTTAATCATTTTAGTTTTATTTATGGTAATAACATTCTAAATTTTAAATTACAACAAAAAATTACTTATTTGTTGTGAATTGTACATAATTGGATACTTTATAACATTTTATACCATATAAATTTAATTTTATAATTTTTAAATATAGTTGCGATTTTTAAACAATTTTATAATATGTTATTTTTATAAAATAACAATAGTGTCGATTTTGACACTATTCATTTATTTGAATTTAACTAAAATATATACAGAAGATATGTTCAAAATAAAAGCTTTAATAGATTCATAAAGGGTCATATGTATCTATAAAATTAGTGGAGTACATTAAATTGTTCATATAATAGTTATTTTATTATTTTTAAAAACCATTTATTTGGTCTATCTCTTTATAAAATAATTACTAAAACATTTTTGTATAATTATTTAATATACTTATTTGTTGCATAAAAATTAAAAATAAAATCCTATGATGAAGATAGCTCTATTAACTTTCACAATAATACATTTACTAGAATTTATCATCTTAAAATCACAATATTTAAATTGTTATATTTATTAAATTATGAAGGTGAAAACATTGGAATCATTTAAAATAAAATAATATAAGTGTCATCATTGCCTTAATATGTATCCAAATGGTCAAAAATTCGGCCAGTGGATGATTAGGGATTATATATACACTAATAATAAGTTTTGTGCAGATTTTTGGTCCTTTTGATATGTATTACTATTTCAATAAAAACTATATTAATGATTTTTCACTAAATAAATAATTTCTGCCTCATTAATGTATCACTATTAATGACAATTATTTAATCCCAAAAAATTCTAAATAAATTACCATGATGTATATAATTTTATTATCTTTCTGGATACCATTCATGTTCGATGTTTTATGATGTTTATCACTAAATTAAAATTATTATACTTATAAGATTTATGAGAGGGACATGTTGTCACTTTCTTTTGTTTTCATAATAATTAAATTATTTTCATGGTCAGAAGTCCATAAAATGAATCTAATCCGACCCTTAGGTGATATGGGTATACTTTGAGCCATCCAATAGAATTTTGGCATGTGTTAGGGTAATTTTATAATGTTATATTTATCCTTAATTAACTGATTTACCTTTAACTATGGTAAATAAAATTTACCGTAGTTACTATTCATAATTCCCAAAAATAAAAAGTAGCCTATTAACATAATATGGACCCACTTATTCCAAATATGGAATCTATTTTTTTAAATTTAATACACAGATCTTTCATAAATTAAATTAAAATTAATCTCTTTGTCAAATGAAAACGGGTTTTTGTTTAAAACATTGCATAAGATTGAATTGATTTAACCTACGAATTCAATGTAAAATCAATGCTAGTGACATACATTATATTAAATGGTAAAAATATATTCTATTTATACTTTAAAACCACTCAATATTATAATTTAACCATATAAATTATTACAATGAAAAAAGTTGTTTTTAATTAAAATATATCGTGTTTTTACTATTCATTAAAATATGAAAGTTATCAGAAAAATATCAAAACATTATCCAATGTAAATTTTTATATCCTGATTCAAAAGAAGAATTTTATTTTGTCAAATTGAACTTATAAACATGTCAACTACTAGATTTAAAGTGAGTGCGCCATCAAAAGTCGGCAAAACTGCATTTTTTAAAAAATACATATTTTACCCGAAAAATTTATTTTGTTCTTATACCATTTTCTAGAAAATGTTTAAGATGAATAATAATGTTATAAAATTCAAAATTTAGTTAATACTATTCATAACGGCTAGTTCAAAATAATATTATAATAATATATCATTGTTTAGTAAAACCCGGTATTGCGTACAACACACGCTATCGAGGAAGGTCGCGATTGCGTGTAATGCAAGACAAGTCAGGGTTGCGTGTTGTGCAAGAATCCTTTATTATTTCGTATAACATAATCCAACCATATTTCATTTATACATTGAATATATATATATATAACCTCAATGTTGCGTAGAATGACTACTATAAAACGAACTTGAAATTATGTGTAACACAATATAAGAATAGTGTTGTGTATACTTCAAGCTAATACAATGTGGCGTATAGCAGAACATAATATTTTTGTAGCATAAAACACATGACATCAAATAAATTAAATAGAATACTTATCATAAAATATCGGGTTGTTACATTCTACCCCCTTAAAATGAATTTCACCCTCGAAATTCATCGGGGTTATAAATCGTTTACTATTCATAGAATCCCACATCGTAAAAAGGAATACTGAAACTTAATTTTAAAAACTAAAGTATGAAACATAACGATTACCCAAAGTAACTCATCACTGGGTTACCATATAGGTGAACATAGGTGATAATATGGATATGGAAGAAAAATCTAACCATCAAGTTCTGATGGAGAGTGGTAGAGAACATGGCTATAAAAAATCCATCAATCACAAAGCCATAAATTTGTGATGATCTAAGGTACCATCTGATTCATCGGATATAAGAGCACTAGGAAATCATTTTTGGTTTTCAATATCATTTCCCTAAAGTTGAAAATTTTTAATTAGAAGAAATACTTTCATGATTTTGGTACAATCTCACTGTTGTTCGTGCTTTGAACAATTTCCTCTTCATATCTTAATGAAATGAAGTTGAATTTGTTATTCGTGAAGTGTTAACAGATCATGTGATAGAATGATGTGTCCTTCCATCTGTTTCAAACAAAAGGTTAGAAGAAGTAATCAAATATACATAAGTCCATCTATAGTGAGATTAATCATATATGGTTCCTAAAATGGACTTATACTTCATATATCATACTGCTTAATATAATAAAACTAGTTTCTACTAAACAGTGACTTCCTGTAGGCCAGTGGTAGGCAATAAAGGCTAATCGCACTTCAGTTGTGGGTTTGATTCCCACAGCCTTGTTCGACGCGATGGGCTGTCGCCTGTCCTACAGGTTGTCCTTTTTCTAAAACTACATTACTATAACATCCCATCAATAATATCCAAAAAATCATCTATCCTTAAACAATACTATCTTATGTCCAACATAATCCATTCCAATCTTTATCAAAAATACTTCGGTCCAAGCTCATAGTATAAAGAAAATGATTACATGAAATGTCATCAACCAACCATCATTTATCCCACACTATCTTGTTGGTCACATTCCAACCATTCGAAGGCCTTAATCATGTATTCTCTTGAAGATAATGAATACCCATTGAACCTTAGTGAAAAAATGAATGCTGTCAGAAGTTATCTCTTTCCACATTCCAAAATCACAAATATTATATATACTCAAACCATGTTATGACCTTCTCCTTATATCAGCCATGAGCTCATGAATACTATCAAACATTTAATTTTCCCTTTATCCCTTCATTATGTGCATATCATCTACTTTCCAAAAATATCTGAATAACCTTTCACGGTCGCTGGTACCATTCATCATATAATTTCAAAACGTAAGGAAAGTAAATAGTGTAACAATACTTAGATGTCTCTTTATTCCATAGTACCATGAGATTACTTATACAACATTACACTTGAAAAACATGTAATCATTCCACTACCTTATTAAACCATTTACCGATATTCAACAATTCTTTCCTCTCACATATCATTTGTAATCTCTTCATCATCATCAACATAAATACTACCCATACGACTTTACTGATTCTCTTCATGAGACTTTCCCTTAGGGAATTGGTTTTCATAATTCTCGTACATTCCACATTTAAAACATTTAACCATTGTTGATGTCATAGCAATACCATTATCCTCATCCATGGTGTTAACTGAACCTTTTACTTTTCACTTACTGGCTTTGTGTCCTTCTTTTCCACACCTAAAGCATCTTCCAGTTCCCTTGAAACATTCTCCTCGATTCCTCTTCCCACATGATTTACATATAGGAAATTGAACATTCTTTCCTCTATGATCATCACAAAACTCCATCATTCTATTATTAGCCGTGTCAGGAAACATACCAAATTTGAGATTATTGATCATGTTATGAGATTGCTGATTCAGCATAATAATGATGGTTGGACTTCCAAATCCCATTTCGTTTGGTTTCTCATGAAGAATATCATTCCATTGTCCATAATATCCTCCATTATTGTGAATCACCTTGTTTCTAGACATTTTCTAAAACCCAAAAAGAATAGTGTTAGTGGAAAAAATAATAATAAAGGGGGAGTAACATCAATATCTAACATCTTAAGTTAAATTCTAAGATCGTTACCTTAGATCAAGGACTATATCCTATACGTATACTCATCCTTAGGGAAATCCATAGACATACCTTAAAAATATCTCTAGGGATCTCACCAACGTTTTCGCATCCTAGTTTCAAAAGGTTGACTAAAACTTTCCTCTGATACCAACTGTAGAGACCCAAAGCTTGACGTACATAGACATTACATTACTTTTTCGGAATTCTTATTACATAACAAAAACATACACATAAGGACCGTAATAGTTTAGTGTCTTTGGAAACTTGGAACATAATCTTCTAATCATGGTGAAAGATCTTCAACATCTCCCATAAAGATTTTCCCATTTTTTCCTTACCTAAAATCTTTCTTTTAATCCTGGCGGAAAAGAAAACATAAAAAGGGCGAGCTCAAATTCTCAGTAAGGGTAAGCATGGATAAAAGAAAACATACGATATATATTTGAACTTAAAAAAAACATGAACATTAATAATCTTGAGCAACGACATAAAACATGGATGTACATAAGGCATAGATCATAATGGAACATAAATCATGATAAAATAGAATGGGAATAAAACATGTAATTGTGGGAACCATTAAGCACATGATATGATTTCTATAGTAACCAAGGCATTGCTTCCAGGACTATCTTAGTGGACAAAGTCCCTTTCTGAATCGAGTTCACTCCTCATTTCAGTCCTGTTTTACTGAACCGGTTTAACCTACCGTTCCAACCATGTCTATCTCATGAGATATAAATATTTACCCAATGCATTAGAGGGAGATATAGGTTCCACCCATCTCATAATTAAATCATTCTTATTTATTCCACAACATAAACATAAATCATTCATCATAACCCAAAAAATAAAATGGGTTTCATAAATATCATTCCATCATCCCATAATCCATATAAAAGAAATGGATATAATTTCATAATAAGAAAAGTGAAACCATGTAAATTATACTTGAAACATACACATATGAAATAAAGTCATCATAGATGGAAAAATGGTTTTGATAAAACACTAGAAATTAATTTTTGAGGGAAATATCCTTTCTTCTTCAAAATTAATTTCTTTTCACAAAACATCATGCAATTTTAAAAGAAGGAGATTTTGTTAAAAATAGTCATGAAATATTTTTGAGTAAGCTTCATGAAAACAAGTCTTTATAAAACCGTAAAAATCTGTTCGTGCCGTATAAGTTAAAAAAACATTCTTCTCGTACTTTGTCGGAAAAGTCAAAAAAGTACCTCGTAATGTAAACAAAAGAATGATTCCTTACATACCATGTAGTAAAAGTCAAAAATGGGTGAAAAGGACAGTAAACATACATGAAACCATTTTTAGGAAACATGGACATGGATGAGAACAATAACCCCAGTAAATACTTACGAATAAAAAATATCGGATAAGAATGAGATTGGAATAATTATCCCTTACCTTAGGTCCGATTTGCTTCGTAAGTGTCCGAACCTCCTGTATAATGATTTAAATAATGTTATTTACTTATTACAGAATCATATTCATTGTTATGATATCATATATGGTTCACTAATGACTTTATATTACCCATTCTTTTTAAAATTCCATGTTAAAGAGCGTTCCGGGTAAAATCGTTTCATTTGTCGTCCGTGTTTGGACTTGTAATTATTTATATGATTAATAGATCATGATTACTTACATCCAGAATTTAAAACATGATTTATATATAATATATATTCAGAATATACATATATATAATAGATCGATAAATGGAATGAAATACACCCTTCATGGAGATGGTAGGTTGTACGTACGCATGAACGTTGTTTTCGTTTCCTCATTGAATTGAATGGAATTAATAGGATGAAATATATATATATATATATACATAAATTCCATATCATTATTATGTCATATATTTCATGATTACTTATTATATATACTTTATAATCTTTTATGAATTGTTAATAATTTAGAATGAATCTCATCGTGTCGTGGAGACGGTATTCCGTACGTACGCATTAGTGATGATATCATTCCCATGATCGTGGAATTTTAATGGAGTGTATGTATACTATTAAAGAATCAATATCACTTTATAATAATCATATATAGTTATTATTTACACCATTATACCCATCCAAGTTATGTGGTGGTGGAAAATAGATTACACCACGACGTGGAGACGGTATTCTGTACGTACGCACACACGGTGATTTCTTTTTCCGTAGGATTGATAGATGGTGAAATAGGGTTGTTTCATACATATAATAAAATATTAGTATATGAGTGATACTGATTTTATTACTTCATAATGAAACAACCTAAGAAGAATGAGTGGAAGAAGAAATAAAGTTGAAAGAATCGGTAACAGACATTACCTCTTCTTTGAAACGCCTCTTTGAGACCTCCTCTTAGGGCACTAAAATTGGTCTTTGAAGAAGACCAGGACCTCTAGGATGTTTCTAGGGAAGTGGGGAAGTAAAATGGGTAGTGGTTGTCTGATATTGAAGGCTAAAACTGGTGTGAGGAGGAGAGGGAGGAGGTGCCTTTTTATAAGGGATTAGAGGGGCACCTTTGGAATTCTTAAAAATATTAATTTATAATAAATCTAACCCCAAATAAAAGCCACCAAAAATGACTCATATCCGAAGATTAGATGGGATATGGTTGTAATATCATCAACCAATCAAATTTAGACATGTTAGGAATTTATTTCAAACATTACCAACTTTATTTATCCTTATTTAATCAATTTAATTTTATTTATGGTAATAACATTCTAAATTTTAAATTATATCAAAAAAATACTTATTTGTTGTGAATTGTCCATAATTGGATACTTTATATCATTTTCTACCATATAAATGTAAATTTATAATTTTTAAATATTTTTGTGATTTTTAAACAATTTTATAATATGTTATTTTTATAAAATAACAATAGTGTCAATTTTGACACTATTTATTTATTTGAATTTAAAAAAAATATATACAGAAGATATGTTCAAACTAAAATCTTTAATAGATTTATAAATGGTCATATGTTTCTAGAAAATTAGTGGAGCACATTGAATAGTTCATATAATAGTTATTTTATTATTTTTAAAAACCATTTATTTAGTTTATCTCTTTATAAAATAATTACTACAACATTTTTGTATAATTATTTAATATACTTATTTGTTGTATAAAAATTAAAAATAAAATCCTATTATGAAGATAAATATATTACCTTTCACAATAATACTTTTACTTGAATTTATCATCTTAAAATCACAATATTTAAATTGTTATATTTATAAAATTATGAAGGTGACACCTTTGGCATCATTTAAAATAAAATAATATAACTGTCATAATTGCCTTAATAAGGATCCAAATGGTCAAAAATTCGGCTAGTGGATGATTAGGGTTTATATATACACTAATAATAAGTTTTGTGATGTTTTTTGTGTTGGAACCATGGTCTTCTATACAAGATTTTGAGTATGGATTCTGTTTGTTGTCAATAATTAATGGAGGTTCGGATCATGTACCAGCAAAGAGATTATACCATTCAAGCAGAACACAGTATTGAAGGTGGTGTCGTTTCCCAATGTTGGCCAAATTTTTGTGGTCCAAAATCTGGAAATTGTTGAGCATCGTGAAAAGTGGATTTCCATGACGGTAATAATTAATTATGGCCAAGGAATGAATTTCGCTATGAGAGGATGCATGGTTTGGAAATCGCGAAGACCAGAAGAATGGAGGCGGTGAGTCATCGTGATGACGTCAAAGGTTCATGAACGTCAGAGTTGAAGTGCATCGCGGTGGTGAAGGGCTTTGCGAGGGAGCTTCGCGGCGAAGACGTGAAGGAATGATGACAGTGATTATCCGTGATTATGAAAAGCTCCGCGAACGGAAAATTGCCGTTGTGCTTCGCCATTTTGAGAGATTTTCGGCGGGAACTTTGGAGCTTCGCGATTGGAGCTGACATGGCGCTGACTTCGCACGGAAGGGTTGAGGGTCGGTGGAATCACCTATAAATAGAGGTCGACCCCCTCAAGAGAAGTAGAGAGAATTTCAGAGAAAATCTTTTGCTCTCGGTTTGCAAAGGACTCTCGCGAAGGCAGTGTGCTTCTCAAAAGAGGAGCTTCGTGACGGCTATTCTAGCTCCGCGAAATTTGTGCGCCTCGCGTTGGCTCAGTGAGCTTCGTGAAGAAGCAGGAGCTCCGTGATAGCCAAGCATTGCGAAGGCTGAAGCATCGCGAGAGTGCTTCGCGATTGAGCTTCGCGAGAAGGAAGGGGCTCTGTGAAGACTTGTTTGAGCTTTCCAAAATTGGGAGCCTTGCGAAGTATGGTATTTTCAAAGGCCCTTTTCCAAAGGTTGTTCGCCCAGTGAACATGAGACAAAGACCTTCATGTCAAGAAGGATTGAACATTAATAGAGCATCAACTCAGGACTCTGATGCAAGAAAAGTCTCATGTCGAACATGAGACAAGGACTTCAATGCAAATCTATTGAAGAGACCATCACGTCTATAAACTGAGTGAGACTTCACCAACGGATGTGAGCCAGGGGAGTCAACAGGAGTGACCCGAGGGAAGCAGTGAGCTATCCCTGATCCTTTGTAAAGGCAGTGAGCCAAGGACATAGTGACTGTACCCGAACCTTTGTAATCTACAGCTAGTGAAGCATAGTGGATTTAGGTACGACCGAAAACCTGTCGGCGTATGCTCCTTGGACGTAGCCCTTAGTGGTGAACCAAGTAAAAGTTTTTGTGTCAACTCTCTGCATGTGAATGTTTCATTGCTAATCATATCCATCGTACGGATTCAAGTAGTTCATACCAATGCGGGAACAAGATCCACAACTTTACGAAGAAAAAGTTGACACCCTGTTTCGCCCCTCCCCTCTCAGGGTGTCACGGGGTCCTTCAAGTGGTATCAGAGGGTAAAGGTTGTTGGTGTTGAATCTGTCCTTTTTCGCCATAGAGAATTCAGTCAATGATAGGGGAGTCCCTCTCTTCGATGGAAATAATTTTCAGATCAGGAAAAACAGGATGAGATCTCATCTAAGATCTCTTGGAATGGAATTTTTGTTTTCTATTGTGCAAGGAATACAAGTCATTGATCCAACAGGCCTGGCTATGACTGACATAGACAAGAAAATACTTGATGCAGATGCTAATGCACAAAATGCACTCACCACAGCTCTTTCGGATCAGATCTATCTAAAGGTTATGAGTTTCACTTCAGCAAGTCTATGTGGGATAGACTTCAAAACATTTATGAAGAGATAGCAAGGTAAAGGAGGCAAAACATTAAGTTTTACACAAAAGGATTGATGACCTAAAGATGCATCATAATGAGAATGCAGATTCTTTTTTTAATCGAGTTACTGAAGTAGTGGGAGCAATTCGAGGTCTTGGAGAAGAAATCAAAGACATTGATATCGTAAAGAAAATATTGAGAAGACTTCCTCCCATGTACAATGAAAAGGTGTCAGACCTTGAAGAAAGAGATCTATCTAAACATTATCTAGATGATTTTTTAAGTAGTTTAGTGGCATATGAGATGAGAGTCAAACCCGAAGATGCCACAACTCGCGTGAGCGAGGAAATGGCATTCAAAGCAATGGAAAAACTGAAAATTTCAGAAGATAGTGGTGGTGAAGATGAAGAAGAAAACGAAATTCTTTCCCTCATCGCCAAGAAGTTGAAAAGGGGAAATGGTAAATTTAGAGCTATGGTACCTCTTGCATGTTTCCGTTGTAGAACAGTTGGGAACATTGCCTCTCAGTGCCAAAGAAAGTTAGTTGATGATGAGAGGGAAGCTAAAGACATTGAGAAGCCTCAGAAAAGGTTTTTTAAAAAGGGTGACTTCAAATCTGGAAAGAAAATGTAGAGGAAGAGTTTTGTCTGTGAAGAAGAAGATGATGATATTGAATTTTGTGAGGAAGAAGAACCAGAATTTAATACTGGAAACCATCCTTCCATGTTGGCTACCACTGAAATATCAGAATCCTCAATCAATAAAGGCAGAGATAATCTGACTACTACTATTGGTAATCCAAAGATTCAAATTAAGGATGCTTTCACCAAGATTGAGAGTAAATGTATGAGATGTAATAAGTGGAAGGAAATGGTGGAAAAATCATCAGAATATGTTGATGAACTTGAAGCTGAAATTGAACGTCTGGAAGAATTTGTGAAAGTTCAGTCTAAAATCCTTGAAATCAAAGATGATGTAGGGGATCTAAAGCTGAGAATTGAAGAGAAGGGAAAGGTCATCAATGACCTCACGTCAAGACTAGAAGAAAAGTCCAAGACTACTGGGGGTCTTGAGGAGGAAGTTGTTACTCTTAGGAGTAAAATTGAGACTGAATCATTTTGAAAAGAATCAAGGAATAAAATACCGTTCAGAAGATTCTCAGATGCAGAATTACTAGCAAGAGGCACGTGTGGTTATGATGTGGTTGAAAAAATTTTAAGTTTTCAAAGACCCACTTGCATGGGAAAGAGTGGAATTGGCTGTGAAGCTGAGACATCAACTGGTGGAAACAAAGAGAGCCAAAAGAAAGACAAAACGAAGGTTGAACATGTTGAAACATTGCCTGAAGTGCTGAAAAAGAAACCCTCAGTCCAAACTAGAAGGAGAACTGACAATTATCCTCAAACATTCAGAAATGAAAGGAAGTTCAACTATTCTCCCAAGGATGAAGGTATGAGGATAACTTCAGGTGAGAAGACATTACCTCTCATGAGGTGTAAGTTCTGTGGATATCTGGTCCATACCATGTCATATTGCAATGAGGTAAGGAGCTACTTGAATGGAGAAGATCTGGGAAGTCAACAAAGGAGACTGATTTCATATCCTCCATCTTTTAGAATAAATAGCTTCTATGGTTACTGTTTTAATTGTTCTAACTTTGGCCATAAAGCTATGTATTGCAGGCAGCGGTACGACAGAAGAAATTCATACAAAACTCAAAGACGGGACAATGTTCATCCTCCTGATGGTGTTGTTCTCACAAATATATTTTCCCCTCTGGTAGAAGACTATGGGTATGAAGAATCAGATTATGTGGAAGAAAGTATTAAAAGGACACCAGTATCCTATGCTCAATCCAATATCTCATGGAAAGAGAAGAAGAAGATCGAGAAATCCAATCTTGCAGAGGTAGCACTCAAAGCTACAACGAGCAGCAACACCTGAATCCTTGATAGTGGATGTTCTTCCCATGTGACATGAAATGTTGACCACTTTATGAACATTGAAAAGAAGGTTGATAGAATAGTACGGTTTGGTAATGATGTTGCTTTGAAGATTAAAGGTAGTGGGAATACGGCTCTCGCCAACGGGGAGCTGAAGAAGACTGAATTTCTTTACATGGATGGTGTACACCACAATATCCTTAGCGTAAGTCAACTATGTGACTCAGGGCTCATTGTACCCTTCAATCAAAAAGGATGCACTATAAAAGGAAAAATAGGAAATTCTCTTATGAAAGGCTGTAGAACAGATGGAAACTTATATCAGGTTGACAGGAAAGTGAGCTCTTTCTATTTGTCTGTTGAAGAAGATACAATTTATGGCATCGAAGGCTGGGGCACATCATCCAACAAGACATGGAAAAGATATCTAAGATGAAGATAGTCATGGATATTCCCATTCTAAAACGTGAACGGGAAAAGTCTTGTGATGCTTGTATTCATGGGAAACTAGTTTGTAGTTTATATCGGCTAAAGAAGAAAAGGGCATCACATCTCCTTGATCTCATTCATACATACGTATGTGGCCGAATAAATGTTGCTGGAACTTATAGAGAAAGGTACTTCATCCTTTTCATTGATGATTATAGCAGAATGGCTTGTGTAATGGTGATCCACCGGAAGCGACAAGTACTTGATTATATGAAAACTTATCGACGGATTGCCGAGAATGAAACTGGATAGACAATAAAAGTCCTGCAATCTGACAATGGAGGGGAATAAATGTCCATTGAGTTTGAAAATTACTTAGAAAACCATGGAATACAGCATGAGGTAGCTGTTGTGAGATCTCCGGAACAAAATGGAGTTGTTGAGCACCAGAATTGACAGGTCAACAATATGGCTAAGACTATGCTGATTGAGAGTTCTATCTCTCGCCATTACTGGAAGGAAGCTGTTGAGGCTGCAGGGCACATTCAGAATCGAACATGGCTTTATATAGGAGAAAAGAAGACACCATATGAATTATGGCATGGAAGGAAGCCTTCATTGAAATACCTTCATGTTTTCGGAAGCAAATGTTTCATCCGGAATAAAGAAGGAAACCAAGGAAAGTATGGTGACAATGCTGATGAAGGAATTTTTCTTGGGTATCCAATGAACAGAAAAGCATACAAGTGTTTCAATAAATGCTTGGGGAGGATTGTGGAAAGCAGTGATGTTAAGATCATTGAAGGAAAAACTCCAAATGCTTCAAATAGTACCTATGCTGATGAAATAGAAGATGATAATGAATGTGAACATGGAATCAATACAAATACAGAAATAGAGGAAGGTGTAAAAAACACTCCGGGGTCACATCATGATGTTGACTCAGACGAAGAATCTGAAGTGGAAATCTTGGATGGCGCGAATGCGACTGAACCTCATATGAAAAATAGAAGAGCAGAAATTGATCCATCTAACATAATTGGAGATAGGAATGCACCTACACAGACAAGGAGGATGAGGAATAACACACCATCTGCATTTCTGTCAGTTGTAGAGCCATCCTCATTTGAAGAAGCTACAAATGATGAATCCTGGGTGAAAGACATGAATGAAGAGTTAGATCAGATTGACAAGAATCAGACATGGGATCTTGTCCAGAGACCAAAAGGTCACAATGTTATTGGAACAAAATGGATATTCAATAACAAGTTTGATGAGCATGGAAGTGTTATAAAAAACAAGGCTCAACTTGTATGTAAAGGGTATTCTCAGATAGAAGGTGTTGATGTTGAAGAGACCTTTGCTCTAGTGGCTAGACTGGAGTCAATCTGGCTGTTTTTTGCCATGGCTCTCCAAAGAGGATATAAAGTATATCAAATGGATGTCAAGACAACATTATTAAATGGTGTACTCGAAGAAGAAGTCTACATTGAACAACCAGTGGGTTTTCTTCTTGGTGCTGATGAATCAAAGGTCTGCAAGCTAAAGAAAGCACTTTATGGCCAGAAACAGGCACCACGGGCGTGGTACTCCAGACTAGATTCTTACCTCAAGAAGTTGGTATTCAAAAGAGGAGGAGTAGATCACAATCTCTATGTGAAGAATTATTCGAAAGACCTGTTCATGGTTCTAGTTTACGTTGATGAAATTATATTTGGTGGAAGAAGGCAGAAGTCTGTGGATGAATTTTCCAATCAAATGATATCAGAATTTGAAATGTCAATGATTGGGGAGCTCACAAATTTCTTAAGACCGCATGTGACTCAATGCAAAGACTTCACTTTTATCTCTCAGGAAAAGTATGCCAGAGAGCTGCTAAAAAACATTAATATGAAAGACTCCAAACCAATGTCAGCTCCGATTGAAGTTGGAACCAAACATGGAAAGCATGAGGAAGGGACATCTGTAGATCCCACCATGTACAGAAGAATCATTGGGAGCCTACTATACCTGACAGCGACACGACCAGATATTGTCTTTACCACATGTCTTGCAGCCCACTTTCAGAGTAGTCCAAAGGAGGAACATATGGTGGCAATCAAAAGAATCATGCGGTACATTCATGGTACACACAACTTTGGATTACATTTTACTGCAGGTAGGGACAATGAAATATCAGTGTTTTCTGATGCTGACTGGGCTGGTGATGTAGTAGACAGAAAATCCACCAGGGGTGGAGCTTTCTATATTGGGCAGAAATGTGTTGGCTGGTTGAGCAAGAAACAAGAAAGTACTTCTATTAATACTGCTGAAGCTGAGTATATCTCTTCCACAAATTCATGCCCTCAAATGCTATGGATGAAGCAGAAATTAACTGATATTAGCAATGAGGTGAAGCAACCAATGGTGATTTACTGTGACAATAAGAGCGCAATTGATCTTACGAAGAATCTTGTTCAGCATTCTCATACAAAACACATTGAAATCAGGTATCAATTTATCAAAGAAAAAGTTGAGCAAAGCTTGATTAGAATGGATCATGTGGGAATAAATGAGCAAGTGGCTGATATCCTGACAAAGCCACTGTCAGCGGCTGTGTTTGAGAAGCATCGGTTGAACCTCGGTGTTCTGCCACCTCCTAGTGTATAAAGAGGTTACAGATTTCCCCTCTCCCCATTTATTATAACTGTTTTAATTTTTTTATGGCTATGATGCAGGTTTATGGGGGAGATACTATCCAGGGGGAGTATGGTTTGAGCTGAACATGAAAAATTTTACTAGTCTTTGGATTTATTGTCAATGGGGGATAAATGAGAAGGAATAGATTCAGGAAACTTCTGTGATGAGAAGAATGAGAAGGAAAACAATGGAACCCAATTCAAGCATCCTCTCTTGTTTTCTACACCGAGAATTGCTCACGTAGACTTAGAGTATTGGCTGAGTTGATTCATACATTTTTTGGTTTTCACATAGATGGAGATCTATTGAATTTATCTTCTGATTTCCAACAAACCCAAAGGGGGAGATTGTTGGAACCATGGTCTTCTATACATGATTTGGAGTATGGTTTGTGTTTGTTTTCAATCATCAATGGATGTTCGGATCCTGTACCATCAAATATATCATACCTTTCATGACGATAATAATTAAATATGGAAAAGGCATGAATTTCGTGAAGAGAGGATACATGGTTTGGAAATCGCGAAGACCAGAAGAATGGAGGCGGTGAGTCTTCGCGATTACGTCAATGCTTCGCGAATGGTAGAGTTGAAGTGCATTGTGGAGGTGAACGGATTTGCGAGGGAGCTTCGTGGCGAAAGCGCGAAGGAATGATGATGGTGATTCTCCGCTATTACGATGAGCTCCGCGAATGATAAATTGCCGTTGTGATTCACGATTTTGAGAGATTTTCGGCGGGAACTTCGGAGCTTTGTGATTGGAGCTGATGTGGCACTGACATCGCGTGGAAGGGTCGAGGGTCAGTGGAATCACCTATAAATAGAGGCCGACCCCCTCAAGAGAAGTAGAGAGAATTTAAGAGAAAATAATTTTCCCTCGGTTTGCAAAGGACTCTCGCGAAGGCAGTGTGCTTCACAAAATAGGAGCTTCACAGCAGCTATTCTAGCTCCGCGAAAGTCGTGCGCCCCGCGTTGGATCAGTGAGCTTCACGAAGAGGCAGGAGCTCCGCAATAGCCAAGCATTGCAAAGGCTGGAGCATCGCGAGAGTGCATCGCGATTGAGCTTCGTGAAAAAGCAGGGGCTCTGTGAAGACTTGTTTGAGATTTCCAAAATTGGGAGCCTTGAGATGTAGGGTACTTTGCGAAGGACCTTTTCCAAAGGTTGATCACCCAGTGAACAGGAGATAAAGACATTCATGTCAAGAAGGATTGAACATTAACAGAGCATCAAATCAGGACTCTGATACAAGCAAAGTCTCATGACAAACAAGAGACAATGACTTCAATGAAAATCTATTGAAGAGACCTTCACGTCTATAAACTGAGTGAGACTTCACCAACAGTAGTGAGCCAGGGGGAGTCAACAGGAGTGACCCGAGGGAAGCAGTGAGCTATCTCGGAACCTTTGTAAAGGCAGTGATCCGGGGACATAGTGACTGTACCCGAACCTTTGTAATCTACAGCTAGTGAAGTATAGTGGATTTAGGTATGACAGAAAAACTGTCAGCGTATGCTCCTTAGATGTAGCCCTTAGTGGTGAACCAAGTAAACATTGATGTGTCAACTCTTTGCATGTGAATTTTTCATTGCTAATCATATCCATCATACAGATTCAAGTAGTTCCTACCAACGTGGGAACAAGATCCACAACATTAAGAAGAAAAAGTTGACACCCTGATTCACCCCTCCCCTCTCAGGTTGTCAGGGGGTCCTACATTTTTTTTATATGTATTAATATTTCAATAAAAACTATATTATTGATTTTTCACAAAATAAATAATTTGTGCATCAGTAATGTATCACTATTAATGACAATTATTTCATCCAAAAAAATTCTAAATAAATTATCATGATGTAGATAATTTTATTATCTTTCTGGAGACTATTCATGTTCGAAGTTTTATGATGTTTATCACTAAATTAAAATTATTATTCTTATAAGATTTAAGAGAGTGGCATGTTGTCACTTTCTTTGGTTTTAATAATAATTAAATTATTTTCATGGTCAAATGTCCATAAAATGAATCTAATCCGACCCTTAGGAGATATGGGTATACTATTAGCCATCCAATAGAATTCTGTCATGTGTTAGGGTAATTTTATAATATTATATTTTCCCTTAATTACCCGATTTACCTTTAACTATGGTAAATAAAATTTACCATAGTTACTATTCATAATTCCAAAAAATAAAAAGTAGCCTATTAACATAATTTGGACCCACAGATTCCAAATATGGAATCCATTTTTTTAAATTCAATAAACAGAAGTTTCAGAAATTAAATTAAAATTAATCCCGTTGTCGATAGAAAATGGGTTTTTGTTTAAAACATTGCAAATGATTGAATTGATTTAACCTACGAATTCAATGTAAAATCAATGAAAATAACATACATTATATTACATGGTAAAAATATATTCTATTTATACTTTAAAACCACTCAATATTATAATTTAACCATATAAATTAATACAATGAAAAAAGTTGTTTTTAATTAAAATATAACGTGTTTTTACTATTCATTAAAATAATAAAGTTATCAAAAAAATATCAAAACTTTATCCAATGTAAATTTTTATATCCTGGTTCAAACAAAGAATTTTATTTTGTCAAATTTCACTTATAGACATTTCAACTACTAGATTTTATGTGGGTGCGCCCTCAAAAGTTGGCAAAACTGCATTTTTTGAAAAATACATATTTTACCCGAAAAATTTATTTTGTTCTTATACCATGTTCTAGAAAATGTTTAAGATGTATAATAATGTTATAAAATCCGGAATTTAGTTAATACTATTCATAACGGCTAGTTCATAATAATATTATAATAATATATCATTGTTTAGTAAAACTCGGTATTGCGTACAACACACGCTATCGAGGAAGGTCATGATTGCGTGTAATGAAAGACAAGTCAGGGTTGCATGTTGTGCAAGACTCCTTTATTATTTCCTATAATAGAATCCAACCATATTTCATTTATACATTGAATATATATATGTATATATATATATATATAACCTCAATGTTGCGTAGAATGACTATTATAAAACAAACTTGATATTACGTGTAACACAATCTAAGAATATTGTTGTGTATACTTCATGCTAATACAGTGTGGCATATAGCACAAGATAATATTGTTGTAGCATAAAACACATGAAATCAAATAAATTAAAGAGAATACTTATAATAAAATATCGGGTTGTTACACGACCCGACCCGGGTCCGAGTCCGTCCCACTAGGGCGCCGCCCAGCCTGGCCTGGGTGGCCAGTTGGCCTGGCGTGGATGCGGCCCGTGTGGCCAGACAGCTCAGCTCGGCCGAGCTTTCGCGGAAGGGGGGGGGGGCCCTTTTTTGAAACTGCGACCCCCACGTGGGGGCCCCTCCTTTTCCAGCCAATGGTTATGACCTCCAACCTCTTCTGAGTAGCCGACCAGTGTTGCCGTTGCGGGACCCCACAGTCCCACCCCTCCGACGCGCAGACAGCCGGCGGTTCCAGCTGCCACTCCCTACTCCACCTCGGCCATAGGCCAGTGGCCTTGGTCTGACCGGTGCGGCGCAACGGCTCCGCACCCCTTCACCGCAGCCCCACTCTGGAAGCGGTCTCTTCGTGGTTCTTCGGCATGGCGCGATGGCGCAACTCCCCTTTGCCGCGGCCCCGCTCCGGGCGCGGCTTCATTCGGCCTCAACGGCGCGGCGCGACGGCACCCCGCTTCTTCGCCCATTCCTATTGCTTCCGTGTGGTGTTGTTGCATTGCGCTGCCTTTGCTCGTGCTGCAACAAGTACAAAATCAAAGGGTGAGGAGGGTTGGCTGTGTTCATGCGGTCCGACCTCCTCTCGTTATAACGATAACTTGCAGCCCAAAATAAAAGGTGATGAATGACAAAGAATATTTCACGAACAAAATTCCCATCCCCTACCTTATTAACGAGTTGACGATCGATGATCGTTGCGGAAAGTGGCGTCGCAGGGTGTGGCTCTATACACATTGACGGAGATTGTTCAAGGTGAAACAACGTCTCCCTTCCTTTGATGCGGGAAAAAAGAAAGAAGGAAGGCACGTCAGTGTTCTCCGCGTTCATCAAGGAGGATGATGAAGTTCTTCGATGGTAGAACTCTCTCTCTCTCGACACAATGAAGCAACTAAAATAAAATACTGGTTAAGCCTTATTTTATTACTTTTTCCAACACTTTTAAAATTCAAACATTCAAAAAAATTAATTCACTTCATTTAATTAAATGTAACTTGTAAAAATTAATTGGAGTGATAAGTTGGAAACTATAATGACAAAGAGGTTTTAAAATGGATTTAAGGAAAAATGAAAAGGTGGGGGCTCTTGTGGGCCCCACCTCATCTTAAATCCTCTCAAGGGGAGTTAGAAAATCATTAGGTCCCACCACATATCCCTCACATGGGTTAAACCACTTAAAAATGTGGAATAAAAAATCTAACATGATTTTAATTTCACTTTAATCTTAATCCTTTTTTTTAAAAAAACTAAACCTGAGAAAACGCAACTCCAGAAAAGTTGTTCCTAATCAATTACCGGTGATGCAGTTTCATCAGTGCCATCATATTTCGATTCCGAGAAACGTTTCAAAAGATTGAGAAAACCGCTCGTTTGTTCACTAAATGTACCCAAGATAAACATCATAAATTGTTTTCGGGCACACCGGGCCTCAGAATCAGGTGACGTCCAAAAATGTGTACTCGTAAAATCCAAAGAAAAAGAAAAAAATTTCCCTTGAAATTTACGGGTCTTTACAATGGTGACCTGTGATGTGAATCAATTCTGATGGGAATTTTTTTGGGTGTTCAAAACATCAATCTCCATGTTTGAAATGTATTCATATTGTTTTGAGGGGGTAGTTTTATGTCACATTGGTTTTCCTCCCTATATGTCCCTAATATCTGGGAACTATTAAAGTACATTCATTCTGTTGATGTGACCAACTGGCCTGAGCATTTCACTGTCCCTTGATCTCACTAGAGGCTATAACTTTACAATATGTTTTATATTATGGGATCTACTATTACAAGGGAGAGACAATGTTTAATGCTCCATTCAATCCCCATCCTCAAATGTGGATGGTTGACATGGATCTGTAGATTAGTTTTTGAAGAGTCATGATATAATGATGGAAATACTTTTATAGATTTGTGTTGTGTTTTTCTGATTTCAGATACCAGGTAACAAATATATCATAGAGTTCTAGCTGGAAATAGATTATATTATTCATATGGATGTTACAAATATATCTTGGATATGGGAGATATCAAGCCTTCCATCACTGATAAGTGGCCCAAATATTCTAGTGTGGATAAGGCATGCACTACATCTCTATCTCCTTTGGACTCTCTTAGTTAGTTGTAGAGAGGGGACATAACATGATGGGGAGTTTTTTTTTTGGATAACTCTCTCTATATGTCCCCATCGGTCTCCTCTTTATCAAACTTACATGCCTCAATCTTACCAAACCATAGAGGATGGATATGAAGGAGTCCTACTAACGGGAATGGGGAACTACTATATGAATATGGGGAACCATATACAATTAACCCATATTAATCAAACAACTCTCTGAACGATGGTGTCATTTTTTGAAAGACCCATCAAAAAAATTCTTGGAAGAGGGTGGAGTACCTCATCCAAGGGAGATATCACCATTGGGAGGTTGACCATGGTTCATGTTCGGAGTATTATCTCTATAATCCATCTCCAAACAACCATGTAGGGGACTATAGTGATAATGAACTCCTTATTATTCCTCCTTGATAGAAGATATGACATACCCTCATGATGTTGAGAATGTACCTTGAAAAACATTAAGGACACTAGGATTGAGAATATTTGGTATATGGGCCATGTTTTGCATCATAGTGGAAATATGCCGACCAGCCTTTCGGAGTTGTGTAGGGGTATGCGCATGTAGTATGACAGTTTCTAAACCTTGTATATGACTATCTAATATGGAAGGGATTTGATCCTTCTGTTAAGAAGATAACAGAATATACCGATGTTTAGTCTCTTTACTTACAGGAATGTGAGCATTTCCCAACGTATGTTCCATTCTCACATGGTGAGACTTAGTCAAGGTGATATTATGAGTTAGATAATGATTCCTTGGTATATTCCTCTTGTTTTTCTTGGAATGAATGTGTGCCTACCACTATATGTGTTCCTCCCTCACATGGTTTTCCCCAGTTGAATTAGGATTATGAGCTTAGTCCAATTTTTCCCCATTGGAATATACCGATGCACCATCATAATGGGAGAAGGAATATGAGACTTCTACTTTGTTGAAATGGAATGATGATAGAGAAGTTGTTCAATAGTTGAAGTAGGAATATGAACCTTGCATCCATGATCTGTTGGAATATTCTAAGAAGTGTCACAGATAGGAATATAACCCAATCCCGATGATTATGCCATTCTCAAATGGTCATCCTCACCCCGACGTGGGATATAAGACTGATCCTCGGTCTTTGGTGTAAGCCACAAGAATTTTTCGATAGGAAAGTGACCATGTCACGAGGGTTATGCCACTCTCACATAGTTATCTCCAGTTAAACCACTAATATGACCAGATCTAATGCCTCACTATTTATTAGAATATGATGAAAATTATATTTGGTGGTAAAAAGTGTACGCATTCCTTGGTTTAGCTACTTGATAATGACATTCAGATTGTTGTGTTTTTCTAGCTATAGGGATAGAAATATGAGCATCTACATTCATATGAAATAGTTCTGTCATATGTCAGAAGAGTTATTTATTTGTTGCTAAAATTTATTTACATTTAGAGAATATTTTACAGGGATATGAGGTCACACCTTTTCATTCTCCATGATTAACTAGAAGATTCCTTCTATTGAGAGGTTATATGCACTCACATCTATCCTACATGTTCAATTGGTGTATGTTGAAGAGATTCGTATATGGGGGGAGTAATATGAGCCATTCTAATGTTGACTATTAGAATATTATTATAAACTTATTCAGAGTGAGTAGAGATATGATCATAGTGGATGGAACCTACCTATATATGCGGGTAGTCATCATCTGTGGTAGAAGCGATATACGCCCTGTCCTGGAGATCCAACACGTTTCTCCTCTTATGAGTTTTCATTACGATCCATGCGTGGGTGTTTTAGTGATATGTATCATATAGTACCATCAGCAAGTGACTGGGGGGTACCAGCTGTACGGTGTCTGTGTCGGATGTTAGCAGGAGCTCTCCTAGGTGGATCATGAACATGATGGTAGCTGTATCTTTCTTCCTAGTACATCTTCCTCAGGTACAGGAGGTGGTGGATATTTCGCTCTGGGGATAATCTCTTGAAGTTGTTGGTTGTTGCGATGAGAACCACAAGTTTTGATGCTGCCTTCCACATGTGATGTTGGCTCGTCCACTATAGTCAATATCCTACATTGTAAGGATACTACAATATCATTGGTACTCATAGACCATTATATTATCTACCAATCATTGGAGTCATCATATAGCAGAGATTTGTTTTCGAGATACAGAAGGTGTAGTATTAGACAACATTCTAGAATGAATGCTGGATGAGGACGACATCATCTCGAATCCTGCTGCTAAAGAAGTATCAACAATTATGTAGATGAAAATTAGTAATGTTAATAATTAGTGTAGTATTATATGAATAATATTCTCAAACGGATATTCACAGTTAACGGATTTGTTATTTTATTCCTGATTTATAAATTTTCTATTGTTTGGACATATTAAAATGAGGATAGACTTATGATAACTCTGATTATAGTGTATCATTAGTAAGTTTATTCTTTTTCTATTTATTTTCTTTGTATAGTTTTTTAGAAAAGTGTGATCTAATTAATTATAATATAATTGTTTTTTCATTGACGAGATTCATATTGGGTTCCCCAATTTTTTCGTCAGGTTTTTTTAGAAATGTGTCATGGTGTGGGATTTCCATTGATGGTTTGATTGATGGTTATTTTGTGACCTATCTCAATCACATACATTGGGCCCGCCATTTATTTCTCCTTCCATAAAAACATTCAATGATTACCTTATCAATATCTTTGTATGGACCTGCTTTCCAATGTCCAATGGTCATCTAGGTTTTTAGGCCCTGCGACTCTTGGGGACTCTTGTTGGTTGAGAGGATGTGATTTTTGGGCTCATCGCTCCCTTTAAGAAGGATTATTACCCACATTTGGAATCACATATATATATAAGATATGTTCTGAAACCTCTTCCTAATCTAGATATGGGACCAGTTACCATGGAAGAAAAGATTATGAGTTAATTATCTCTTCTAGGAAATAAGGGGGTCTTGTTGAGGGATCCATCCATATGTATCTGAGACACATAATCTATTTCCCTAATGAGAAATAATTCCATTATTTTCTGAAGCCATATGACCATGTTCTTTGGAATGTGATTCCATATTAGGAAGCGGTTGGTATTCCTTGGAGTGGATTTAGTCATTATGAGGCATCATACATATCCGAAATGTTGTAGGAATAAAAAACGTCATAGAAAGTTTATTTTATTGGTTCTAGACCTAAGGTATACACCCTTATATGAGGGATATTCATTCATAATTCACAATTTCATGTTCATTAATATCTCTAAAATCCCACTAGAATTGTACTCAGTGTGGGAAACAAGGGGGATAGATGATCCACCTCACGACATGTATGTATGGGACTTGTGTACATGGATTGTCCTTGGGTGTATTGTATAATTCATGGGCCCTGAGAAAGAGTCCTACATATCCTGAATATGGTATAAATCAGATTTGTAGTTGTTTGGTTAATATATGGGACTTACATACTGATTATTCCTTACACCATATTGCTTTATCATGCCTAATGTTGTGCTAGTTGCATCCCCCTACCCCAAGTGAGCTACAATAGGTTTGACAAGCCTGAGGGAGTGGATGATCAGCCTCTCAATGTATGGATATAGAAATTTTTTTCTGGGAAGATCCATGAGGATATTTTTCATGGAGCATGGGAATCGTTAAGGCATCATACATATCAAGATCATGGTGGGAATCCGAATCATTTTAGTTCATATATTGTCAGGTATTACACATTAAGGCTTACCGATACCATTTTAGGGGTTTATAGAGAATACTATCTGACCATTATGCCTTCCCAGGCCCACGTGATCCATTATGATTAGTGAGATAAAAGGTATAGAATGTAATAAATGTCATTTGTTTGGACATGGGATTCATTTGCTGGTCCTTCTTTGGACGATCAATAAAGAGGTCAGACCTCAAAGGGAGGTGGAATATTATCATGAATATGGTTGGAATCAAAGTCTTATTAGTTCTATTTAAGTTGTAGATTACACACTAAGTCTTCTATATCGATCATGTATTACACAATGAGGATAGACAACATTATCAAATACTGGGATGCTCAGAGAGAAATTACCTGATTGAGCTTAACACAAAAATACTATGTTGCATGAGATAGTGTGAAACATCCAAGGGGTGTATTGTATCACGAGTGAAGTATCTAGGATTCATTGTCAGATCTGGTCGATATGTCGGGGGTGTTTCCTAAGTATCTAGTGACTTTCCTACAAGACGTCACAAAGTTTTCTTTTCATGTCTGGATGCTTTCACAAGACTCACCTCACATGAGAAGATTCCTTTATGTGAGTCATTATATGTGTCATTGGGATGTCACATGTCATGGATGATGGACCCATTGGTTTTTCATGATTGAAATGGAACCCACAGGGTCACTGCATGATCTTCCATGACATGTCTGGTGGACTTCGTGTGTCCCAGTTGATCTATCGAAGGGCTGTCAGGATATCTGGCCGACAAGTCCTGGGGATGTCACGTGTTATTGGATGACACAAGTGAAGTTCATGATGGGAAACAAGAATTAATTTTTATTAATCCATCTTCCTTTGATATTCGTTCTAATCATTTTATCGTTAATTCCTTGGTTTTTTAGTGTTAGTTTTCATGAATCTCGTGTGACCTAGTAGGCTTACATAACAACTTTCATATAACCTATCATAGATCCTTCATGTGATCTATTAATGGTCATGCGATGTTCATTATTCCTATTGCATGACTACTCTGTCTATCAATCGATGTATTAC
Organism: Viscum album; assembly: GCA_963277665.1. Classification (NCBI taxonomy): domain Eukaryota; kingdom Viridiplantae; phylum Streptophyta; class Magnoliopsida; order Santalales; family Viscaceae; genus Viscum; species Viscum album. The sequence continues at coordinate 1,367,068,022 of OY728131.1, read as the reverse complement.
CTAATATTATGATGTATGGTCAAATGATTTACTACTCCAAGATGTTTTTTGGATTTTACAGTTGAATTATCTAGAGTTTGGATGACTAACGTGCATATAAGTTTTCTATAATACAACACGTTCTTCATGATGGGGTGTGGAATTTATAGTCCTCAACACCTTGTATACTCATCGCTTTGTGTTGTGTACCTGGTGTGAGTCTTGGTATGAGACTATGAAGGGAGTATGGAGTGATACTATTTCGCAAGTCTCTTTCACAGGCTGCTTCAGCTGCATTGCCTGATTTTCAGCTGTCTTGACTCTCTTCCATTATCAGATTATTACTAATTATTGGAGAGTATTATTATTATGAGGAAGAATCTAAGAAATTTTATGTTGTTTTGTAGACATGTAAAAGGCCGTACACAAGATCTATGTTCATTTGATAAGACACCCTCGATAACTTGGGTGACTTGTCCTTGTGTCTTGCGAGACATCATTCCAAGTGCAATGGGCACGTCGTATTCCTTTCTTCAACAGTGAGTACCTATTTCCTCCTATTTTTTTATCCCCTTTGTGTTATTTCACAATGGTTGGAGTGATTAGATATTTCATGTGTGTTGTTGTGGGTATTTCATCTATTTTTTGGAGATGCATTGCATGACCATTTTGGGACTCATTGGGGTGGACGATCATTTCATGTCCTAAAGATGAATATGAAAAGCCATAGGGATTCTTCAAGACAAGTAAGGCATGTTGTCAATGACTTCTGGTGCGTATTTGGACATTAGGGGAGAAAATCCATATCTTTCAATGATCCTAAAACCCTCTTTAATCCTCCCTTTTATCCCCTTTGTTTTATTTTTTCCATGGTAAGGGATGATGCAAGTTTGCATGCATAGTATCTATTATTTTTACTCTATTTTGGGATTATGTCTCATGTGACCAATGTGGGTCATATGGAGAGTGTGTAAGCATAATGGATTCAGTTAAATTTTTTAGTATCTTGTGGATCATTCGAGGTGCACGTCACATGTGTTTATGTGAAAAAAACCTATCACTCTTATTACAATTTATCTTATTTTGGTTATGTGGTGAAGGCTCAGTGGTTATGCATGATTTCATAGATATCACTATGGGATTTTATTCTTCATAATAATTATTTTTTTTGAGATTCATGACCACTGTGGTTCACTTCCTTTATAATGTCATCCCTCATTATTTTAGAAGGTTATTGGATGGGTTATTAGAGCTTTAAAATGAAAAATAATGCAGCCTAGTGGTTCTCATTCAGTTTTTTGGGGAGGCTTCACAAGAGTAGGCAGGTTTTTTAAGGGGGTTCCAGCAGATTAGCTGCGAGCAATTAACCATGCATGGAGACGTTGAGTGACATTGAAATCATCAAGAGATTGATATTATTTTAGTGGATTCATGTGACTTCGACCGTCCTCTTCTTCATTCCTTTTATAGAAGAAATAATATGCATATTCATGTATTTATTCTTTATTGATTTTACCAATGATTTGTTGGTGGGTGTCAATAATGTGTCAGAAAATCCATTAAACATACATTAAATAGATTCATTTAGATGTATTGTTAAAATAAAAAATCTTTTTAAGTCATATTTAATAATTTATCGTTAGACGAAGTTGTTCTTTTATGAGTTAATTTTATTAATTTCCAAATTTTATAATTATTTTTTCTTATAGAATTGTGATTAATCATGTTACAATCTATTCCTACCATGATACTATACATTTCAAAAATATGTATCCCTTTTTTTAATCAGTTACAAGGAAAACATCCATCACAAATAATTCATGTGATATGACTCTTGAAGTTCACATTTATCCAAGTAACTCATCCCACACATTTGCAGAGTGCGTACTAGTATAGAATACAGGTTGAGAAGATATATGTGTATATTGAAAAAATAATTATACGACCGATGAAATCAATATGATGGATAAATTATAATAGTTAACATGATATTTTAGAGGAGGGTTTGGTAATTTTAAGGAATTCATTACATAATGCTGGTTCATTGAGATATTTGATAATTCTATATGTTCATATCATAATTAGATTGCATGATTATTTTATAAGTTTGATATTTAGATCCCATAATTAATGACTCCATTAATATTCATAAATTTTTTTCAAATATTATGAAAATATTGTATATAGATATATACATTGAGGTTCAAATTGAAGAATGGTTTGACCATCATTAATTGCATATGAAGTCCATCACGAGATGAAATTTCATGCACCACACTGTAGTTGAACATAATTGTTAATATCATTTCACAACCACCGAATCTCTTTGTAGCACAATATGGTGAAGGTCCTCCATTACATGGATAAGTTTTGTCAAACAATAAAATTTTCATTTATGGGAATATTTCATGAAACATTAAGAAGTTTCTACTTCACTTGAATGAACGATCATATCCGGTTCATCTAGCCTTCATCCATGGGGATTAAATAAAATTAATTCATATTTAAGGATCATTCAGTCTTATAAAATAAATTTTTCATTATTTTATTTGGATTACTTATAAGTAAAATAAAATAATTTAATAGAGATATTGGTGAGACTTTGTGATCATGAACACACTATTAGGGAGAGAGAGGTAAATTTGTTTTATTAGTGGCTTCTTAAAAAATATTGCTAATATTAACCCCATTGTTAACAATTTTATAATTAATTAATAAATACATGGGGATGTAGTATAAATTTTATTATAACTAAAAAAAGTTGAAAAAATAATATAAAATTAAATATCCTTAAATGATTTTACCACTCACCCAATATATAACCTAATATTTTTTATATTGATTTGATGTGTTATAAAACATCATTTGGTGATTAATTTGTATAATTGTATAAACATTAAAATTAATTTTATAATTAATAATTGAAAATTTTAAAATCTATTTCTTGATACTTTTGAAATATAATGTATTCATCACACATATAGTTTTTTTTAAATTAAAAATTGATATCTTATATTTTTTACATGAATTTTAAATCATTTACTACTCCAATATCATCATCTATATTGTTTTATTTTCTTCTACATATTCACAAAAATATTCCTCAATTTTATAAATTATTTATCGGCCACATGTGTATTCTTTATTAATGAAACCTTGTTAATATTCTTGTTTAATTTTTTAGTCTAACAAATATTTATAATTATTGGTTTTTTTTAGGATGATTCATATTTTTTAGCACAAATAATATATTATTAGTTCTTGAAAACAAAATTAGTAAAATAAACCTACTTCTATGAGAATCGACATTATTAGTTCCTTGGGAAGAGGTGATAAATGGAGTATTTTTTAACTAATTATATACAATTTACCAAAATTTTGATAACCAGTTAGTGGAATAAAATTATTAAAATGAGTGTACATAATTAAGGATGAAAAAATAGTGTTTAATTTTTCAATGATTCAGGTAACTATGATTGTAGGGTAAAGAAGCATCGTTGTGAGATAATCTAGGGGGTGTGGACTTACTCAAAGTATTTTCCGTTAATGTGAAATATTGAGTGGCCAATGTAGAACATCCATCAATCACTATTGGGTACAAATAAGAGTATAAAAAAGTTTGTTTCATTTCCACAAAGGATCCTAGGATCATCAGGATAGCACTAAATCAGAGAATAATATTGGAAAATGAGGATTTCATGTGTTGTGAGGTAATTAATATAAATTTTAATCATTAATACATTGCATGTCTACATTTTATGAAGAGAATTTTCTAACCATACCTAAACTAAAAAAACATTCAACCACTAATTAGCCATTGTACCACTTCTCCCTAGTGGCACACACATCCCCATATAAACTATGTTTTTTGATATTGTTTTAGATTGTATCTTTAAATAACACTATATTATAATATATAATTTCTTTTAACAATGATAATTAATTATTCATAACTTTTTCGAATAAATATTTTAGGTTGTTATCTTTATTTATAGAGTTTTTTGTGGGATTATTTTTTCTACATGACAATAGAACTATTTAATTTTCATGATGTGTATATTCATTATTAAAGTTACATTCATCACATTTTGAGGAAATTTTGAAATAGACTAAAAGAATGTTTTAGTGAAAGGTATGGTAGCTATTTATGTAATATTGTTCAAAATAGACTATATAGTGAACTACATGATAACCTCTATTTCCTTAGAATAACATGATATCATATTCTATATAATTAAGCTGATGTTCACCTTGGAATTCTCATTGGTTGGATAAATATATTTCCTTTACTAGTTTATAATAAAATCCATTTAATGCTTTTATATATAACACTAAAAATACATTAAAAAAATAAAAACGTGAAATGAAATTATAACAATAAATATAAAATAAATTAAGGTAATTTCTTTTATATTTTGTAATATTTTTAATTTATTTATATTTTTAAAATTAATAATAAATATAAATTAAATTCTATATAACACGAATAAAAGATATGTAGCGTATGAATATATAAAACAAAATATTTGAAAAATTATAAAATCTCTAAAATATACATTATGAACAATAAACACATAAAAATAAATAAGTATATAAAATATTGATTTATAAAAATGAATATGTTTATCTAACTATTTAAAATATTAATAATAATACAAGTTTACATATTAAAACATTTAAATGTATATATCTAATAACAATTAATAATAAAAAACAATAATTATCCTAATTAAATATCCAACTTGTATTTTCAATATATATATATATATTGATGGGACCCCAACATAATGTAAATACAATTTAATGATTTGGAAAATTTTATATATTACATTTCAGAAATAAAAAAACTCTTAAAATAAAAAGGAATAGTTTTTTTGAATATTAGCCACATAACAATCTAATTTCATCATACTTATATTCATTAATTCCTAAACCAATATTTAAACTAAATTATATAATAAAAATATATTCTGTAATAATATTATTTTAACCCAAGGAATGGGGAAACATAAGAATATAGTGATATTAAATGATAGGTATGGGAAAATGAATACAAGTGAGTAAGGTAGAACAAATTATTATATTATAAATATAAGAAAATAATCATCCTTGGAGAAATGATATAATTATTGGAATTAGATCATGGAATCATTATGATTTATCAAAATCTATATTATAATAACCTGAAAATCATAACCTCATTTTTATTACCATAAATGATTCATACTGTATGCATAACATGTACTATAGAATAAGATTTTAAAACTGAAAGACAATAAAAATGTGAAATTGAGACATAAAATTCTAATGTGACCCACACATAAGAATATAAAATGATATCTTATATAAATGTTAACCACTAAGTGAAACATATCATATTATACAAGGCGGGAAATCAATTTATTATAAAATAATTAGCTAAGCTAACCACCCATGTACCAAAAATAGGTGACATGGGATAACCACTTGTGTATCATAGTAATCACATGAGATATAAAGCATTATCCAATAAATCACATTTATATATAATTATTAGCTCACTATTTATAAAATTATATGTCATATATAATTGTGTGATATGAATAGAACCATAAATAACATCTTATAAAATCCATCAATGGAAATGGGTTATGGACAATAGTATTTCATGCATAAATTTTACTGTATTTTAAAGCATTAATTTTTGTATTTAAATGATAAATCCTTCCAGAAGACAGAAAATTTGACTTGTTTTATATTTTATGATAGGATTAATTGAATTGATGAAAAAAGAGTTAATACGGGTGAATATAGTGTTGTGAAAAAAAATATTTGAGGAATAATGAATCTATAAATTATGGAGAAGAATGATTACAGGGTGTGAAATGCAATGACACATCGTGATTTTTCAAAGGATGTTTCCATACATGAATATTCATGACTCCATTACACACATTAAATGAAAATTACATGTCGCGTAACTATATTATAGTACATGATCTTTTTGGGCCCTATTTTTTGAGAATTTACACTATGATTCGCAACACCTAAGGATCAATGGATTAAACGATGTGTAAATCATTTACACGCCATGACGCCGGTGGGATGTACAAAAATAAATGATATGGGGTTGTGATTAGGAAGTTTTTTCCTATGAAAAGGGATTCTCATATCCCCATTGAATATAATATATAACTAGAGGAACCCATGTGATGCCAATGGATGACATCTATATGAATTTAGTGACAATCTCGAGTCATGTATTACTACCATTTTTCTCCATTATACATATTTTGGTATCCATTCTGCTCATTACCAACATGGTTAGAATGAGTGAGAAGTTATAATTTTTTGGAGTTATGTGATTGTAGGGGGATGTTATCTGAGGGATATTTTTTATTTATTATTCAGGTTTTTGATTACTACAAACCGCTTATCAATTCTAATTCATCTTATTTTCGTATTTCATGAAGATTTCATTTTTCCGAGGATAATTATTTCATTCCGCCAATTTATAGCCTTAATTTTTTATAACCATTTTGGATTCTAGGTTTGTCTTTTAATATGGTTTCGGATTGTCTATCTTTATAATTGTATTTAGTAGATGACTATTCAGAAGGTGAAATCACAAAAATAGTGTAGGGTACCAATACCAAGGACCCATACTAACCAAATTTCGATAACAAGCCAAAATAAATCTATAACCAATGATATCCCTACAAAAAAACATAAAAATAAAAAAAACCTGTCATGAATCATATATTGAATTTTAACCCAATAATTACTTGTTTGGTTTCTTTTTTTCACAATACAACCAAACCATTTCACAATTTATTTCATTAAATAATTTAGTACATATGATCCATCCTTATTGGTTCATCACTCAAGATTTCTAAATATTAAATATTTTGATCGGTTGCCTATGTTTTATAAATTATAATTTTGTGTAGCCCCATCAGTATTTAATGATTCCCTATGGGATGTTAGTTATATAGTGTTCTAAAAAATATATGTTTTTATAAGAACACCTACATCCACATGGATCCAAAACCCAACCAATAAAATACCTAAAACTTCTTCCAAGTTTTCTAAGCCCATTTAGACTCTATTGGTCACCATGAGGTTCTAACTCATTCCTAATAATTTCTAATTATAAAAGTATAACTAATATAATCTTAAGTAAATTAATATATGAAAACATTTAGCCATGGTTGAAAGGCATACTTTAATAAAGACTTTTCAGATATCACCTCTAAGTGGGAACCACGACCAACCACCAAAAAAATATATATTCTATAAATGAATTGAATAAATGATTATGAAAAAGTAATTAAATGAAATATTATTGAATTTATAAAGATGTATTTAAGTTATCCTACCCATTTATAATCTAATCATTCTAAAATTTTACATGTCAATGGTAAAACTGACCCTCATAAGAACATTTTATAATTATATTCTAAGTAAGAACATTGTAATGTATACTAAAAATATTAATTTAACATAAGATAGATGATTTTATTAAAAATTTATTAAATGGATAAATAATATCAAATATGAGGTGGATTATGGAGATAAAGAGAAATTATTATAGAGGGGATAAAACTTATATAGAACACATGGATCTCTACTTTTAAAATCTGTTCAAAATGATGGTATTTTAATTATTCTTGTTACAGGATATTTACAAAACTGAGATTATTTTTTTAGGGAGATAATATAGTATTTGATTTAGTATAATATAAAATAAATTGTGTGTGATGATGTGGGTGGAGGAAATTACCTTTTATATCAAAACATATGTAGAAATTTTAAAAATACTATATCATAGATGAATATGGAAAATTCTTTTTCAAAGAAATTGAATCCTAAACGAATAATTATTGGTGATAGAATTAAGTTAGGTTGATAATTATCTCATATAATAACTTTTTGGAAAATTTTAATGATTTTTAGCCCTTTACCCTATGTTAAACACAATAGATTCATTTTACCCTCACTTTGGTTACACATTTATACCTTGGTAACTTATTTTTATGACTAAAAATAATATTTTAATTTTAATATAAATTTTATAGTATTATTTTATATTTTAAATCCATTATATATGTTCCAATTTTTATATGATATTAAATTACTATTAAAATAAGAATTTAAATCAAATGAATTTTTTTTCCTGAAATAATGTATTTTTTTAAGAATGAAATTATTTTATTATAAAACAATCAAATGTAAAATAAATAAATTTTAGAGAAAATGGATAAAAATAAATAAATAAAATTTCTGACACCTATAAGAAATCTGGGTGACTCGAACCTGATACCTCCAGCGAGACCCCACAAAGACGTAACCACTAGGTGATGCCCGTAGGGGCTCCATCAGATGTAAGTTTATTTAATTGAATTATAATTTAATATTTATATATATTTACAAAGTATTTCATAGAAATAATTATTAGTAATTAAATTAATATATTATTATAAAAAATATATAAGATATATAAAAAATTATTTAAAAATAATACTCTTTTTTATTTAAATTATTTTATTGACTAAATGACCCGAATTCATAAATTCATATTTAGTTTTTGGATAATCCCCCGTTTAGGTAAAAAGGGGGAAACCTCACTCGAATTCCAAGACTTAGAGACATTAACAAAATATGAAGATCAAAAGGGTCACAAAACAGCACAAAACAAGACTATACTAAAAAACTCCATCCAACATCAACATCATTTTGGAATGCCTCCATCTTGCAAGACTACTCAGAAAACTGTATTATTTTAATATTATTTAAATAAAATTAATAAAAATTCCATGAGTTATAATTAATTTATGTATAAAAAACAAATGTAATTATAATTTTTACTACCAATAAGATATATTTTGATTTGAAAAGAAAAAAATAATATACCCAAAAACAATATGATTAAATAAATTATATTTCATTAGACATGAATGATTACATTATTATTCATTATTGTTCCTTATTTTTTTATAGAATTTATTAATTTAAATTAAAAACAGTAACTTTTTATATTGATAATTAATTAAAATAATTATTTAAAAGTAATTAGTTTTAAAAATGTATGTTTTAAAAAAATATGTTTTTAGACTGAAATGATTTTAAAAAATTGCATTATTTTCTTTTTATTCTATTATAAAAATAATTTATTTTATTTGAAATTAACTATTTTATTTAATTTTTTAATAATCTAAATAAAAATTAAATATAATTACTACATAGCAATAATTCCAATCTAGTATAATGTTAACTAATTTTATACCCAATGACTATATACACTTTGATAATGATCATATAATGTATATATTACCCATAATAATTATTTTATATTAATTCCATTTTAACTTCAAAATATTAAATTCTCATTCCTATTATAATCCATTGGGAATTTAATAAAAGTAATCTATACTTGATAACATATAGTATAAGAAATGTGGAGCTTAAAATGAATATAAAATAATAATATTTTAAATATGACGATTATAATGTAGCTGTTAAATTATCAATTATTAAATGTACTAACTAAATTATGAAAATTATATGTTTTACCAATGTATAGAATAAAATAAATTTTTATATATTGAATATAAGAACAAAATAAGAATAATTTGATAGAAAATATAATTTATTTCTAAACAAATACATTTTTCTTAATAGTGGTTTTGTTAAACACTGCACATTTAAATTAAAATTATTTTTTACCACTTCGAGAAAATTTATTTTAAAAAATGCAATTAATTTTTACAATTATAACATTAAAATTTAAATATGTTAAAAATAATTGAATCTATCATAAAATATTTATTTGTTTATAAATTGTGATAAAATATAAATTTTTAAAAAAATGTCATTTGTTTTAAATAAATAAACAAATTAAAATTCCCCATTGTGATTCAAAAGAAATTTAATGTAACATAAGTATTATTAGTCTTTATATTTAATCCAATAATATTTTTTATCAAATTTATATTGTATTTTCGTATTAGTTCTTTTTTGGCTTCAATAAATGATTTCATTTAAAACTATTTTAATGTTCATAATGTTTTTTCATTTTAGTTAATTAAAAAACACCTAATGAGTTACTATTTAAATTGAATATATTGATTATAAATCTACAAATATTAATTAAAATTAATAATAAGATTATTATAGGTCATCGATTTAATATAAAGCAATCTTTTTCTTGAAAAAAAATATTTTAGAAAACTACCTTTTTCATCATGTATTTAGGTTTATTTTTAAATTAATTTATAACACATATATTAATTTAATACTAAAAAATGGATTCAATGTTTTTAGTAATAATAATTTATATTATTTAATAAGTTTAACTTAATATTTTTACTCATTTAATAGTGATAACTGTAATATCTTTTACTGTGGTTAAGGTTAAAATAGATTTATCAGGGGCTAAATTAAAATTATAAGGGGTAAAATAACCTGTAATATTTTAAAGAACCTATTGGAGGTCCAAATTCAATTCTTATAATGTATATGTCTCTATATTGATACATTTTTTAGAAATTTTTCATTTGAAAAACTTGGGTAATTCTCATTCTTTTAAAAGTGAGAGGTGTTCAACTCACACAACTTATAAAACGTCACCCACAACAAGTCTCCTATTCATATATTATAATACCATTATATCCAAAAATAAATACCGAAATATATTCTCTACATCCATAACCATATACTAGATTAATTTTTTTGATCATAAAACCATTCTATGAATGATATTGCTATTAAACTAAAAAGGTTGTTCGATGAAGACGTATCATGCTTAATCGAGGAATTTTATCTTATTTCTTCCTCCAACTCTATAATATATTTTTAAATTTAGATTATAAAAAAAATATTAAATATAATTTTATTTTATTACCTAATTTTCATAACAAATAACTATCTCCTCTTTCATAAAATAGTATACATAATCATCAATCTTGTTTATGGGGGACTACCGCCTCATTTATTGATGTCATATTTTTACGTCGTCGCATCTCTTGAATGGTTATAATGATGTATTTAAAGTATATATATAATATATAAATCATATTTATAATTATTAAGTTATTATATCATACATACCTTTTTACATTCCAATCTTCGGGGTATGCGTTAACATTAGTTGTGTGTATGGTGGACTATCGGCTCACAAAGTTATGTGATTCATTCTTCACTAATGCCCAAATCATTGATAATAAGGATAAATGTAGTTAATATATGTGATATAAATGAATTAATTATGATATTAATGGCATATTTATCATTTTTAAAAATTAATATATCATTTTGTTTATTATACTGAAAAATGATAGGGTTGTTTCCGTGTATGTGTGGATTGTCATCTCTATGAAGCAATGTGATTCTTTTTCCATAACCAAAAAACATGGATTATATATAATGTGTTATTTAATTAAATAATATAGTTTTTTTATTTTAATATATTCTTAAAATGATAAAATATTACTTATCTTCATTCACTAATGATCTATGAAAAATTGAAATGTTATCATGTGTACATATGCTCTACCATCTCTCCGATCAAAATGTAGTAAATGATTCATCCATATATTTTTTTTTAAAGAATAAAATATGTATCAAAATAATAATTATTTTATTATTATTTGTTTGGATATGTTTAATCAATATCCTCTTTTTCCATAGTGAACACACTAAATTTGTTTTGAAAAAATGAATGAAACATTCTCAAAACACAAGATTCAGACATTAATTATTACATATTTAAATATTTTATATTAAATAAATATTATAATGCATATAATTATAATTTAATATAATATTAATATTTTATTATTAAATAAAATATTCAATTTAATCTTATCATATATGAGTTAAAGAACGTGAATGAAAAATTTGTACTCGAAGTAAGGGTTTCACACCTCACTTTTTATTTCTATGATAATTTTTTTATATTCACATATTTTTTTATTAAGAAATGTATATACAAACCATGAATTTATCTAATGATAATTATAATGAAAATTAATATGATTTTTGAATCCATTTTATGTTCTCTATTTCCTATGGTTTTCCAATATATATTACAAATGTAGTAAGGGGCTTTGTCTTAATTTCCCTTTATTGAGGTATATTTAAATTTTATGAACCAAATTTCTATACTATGGTGTATATACTTAACATTTTACATGTAATATCAAGAATAATTCAATAATAATTTTATTCTAGTATCCAATAAGAGTTATTTCAACGTAGAGGATTTTAAATGAAAGTTACTAAGTTGTATGAATTTCATAACTCAATTTATTTTCATTGGGTTATATTACTTCTTTATTATATTTGATAATATAAGAATATGTGTGTAATTAATTTTTATTATATTAGGTTTTATATCCACCTTTTTTTATTATTATTTCCTTATAAGACTAATAAATTAGTAATTCATTAATTCTCACTTCAACGTTATGATAACTGTATGGGTTGCTCATCTCAAATTGCCTTCTTTGGGAAATATTCTATGTTATATACCTAAATTATTTTTGGAGGTGTATATAATTACAATATTATGTGTTATATAATAATACCCCTCATCTTAAGGATATTTAATGTATATTTTGATGTTATTTAATCATCAAGTCTAAAATTTGAGAGTTATAAATTGGGAAATGATTTATTGTACAATATTTTTTTGGGATTGTTTATTTTAATGGTTCCTTTGGAGGTGATATAAAATTTCCATGTATTAGACGAAAAATACTTACATTAAAAAACATATTGCTAATATAAATAATAGTTTAGTTTCTCTGGATATAGGGAACAAAGTATTCTAATATTGTGAAAGTTCATTAATGATTCACATAAGGATCTTCCCACATAATACTTTTCATAGTCATAACCTACATTAAACATTTCTTCATGACTTGGGAAAATTTAATAGAAGAAACAATGAGATTAGAAGCTCAGTAATGGTAAAAAAGATAGATATGCATGCTTAACATGAACATAAGGGTCTGATTACAATAGAATAACATTTGACAACCACATCATGAATATCAAAGACCATAAAAATAATTCATTACATTAATAATGGTTGTTAATAATAAATGATACATAATGAGATCAATAATGTGATCTATGAGACCATGAAATTCCCTAAAAACATATATTTTTGTCATGCACATAAGAATTTAAACTCATATATGATAGTGACCCACTATGTTGATGAAAACCTATTATCCGTGATCTAGTTAGTTGTGTAATTACATTGTTCTAGGGACAAAAACCTATGTATCATCCTTTTAGGTCTTTTTATTGACACCCGTGTACCCTTGTTTTTTGGATTGGTAGGAACACCATTCTACCCACTGATCTCATAGAGAATTTATATTTTCCCAATGCATCAGACGTAGATATAGGTCCCACCCATCTCGTAATTAAAAACCATATTTATATGTTCCAAAAAATACTAAAACATTATTCATTTCAAATACCCGTAAATTAAATTGTGTTTCATAAAAAAGCCATCATACCATAACCTATTAAAAAGATAATGGTTTTATAATCATTTCATTATACCATTACCCATGAAAAGAAATGGGTTTCATAATCAATTTATCATTGTATAACCCATGCAAGATAAACGAGTTTCATAATAAAACCATCATAATCATAGAAAATTATGTGAAAAAATAATAAAGGTAGCCTTAGATCATATCCACTTTAAAGAATAATTATAGTTAATAGGTTTTCATCTTAGATAGAGAATTATTTTGATCATCTATTTCAAAAATAACAAGTGAAAAATAACCATTCCCTTTTGAAAAAAAATTTTTAAATTCAATTTTTAAAACAATAATTGTTCATGATGTCAAAATATTAAATCAAATTAAATTCATACATGATAAAAATAATATTCTTGTAACCTTTTCAGTAAAATAAAAAAACCAATTGTATAGAATGAAAAGAATATTACATTAAAAACACTTTTAAAAATTCTAGACATGTGAAAAAGGAATTAATATATGAAGAGAGAAATGAAACTTTTTAAAATCATTTTTAAGAAACATGTTTTTAATGAAATAATATTCCCACTAAAGACAGATGCAATGTACAATTTCCTTAAAACATTTAATTAACTATCTAAATTACCAATGAGTGGAAAATAGTAATATTACATGGTGATATAATGAAAAAAAATATTATAATAAAGGCCACTGGAATTATTTAGAGTTATATTATGATATAATGATATTTCAGATTTAAACATAAACATTCCTTATAATTGATGAGATTATAACATAAAATCATTTAAAATTTGGTAGCATTGAATCATAATCCCCGAGATGGAATAAAAAAATGAAACCTAAATTATCATGATGATGAATATTTATATTATATTTCTTGTAATAGGATTTTTATATTGTCATTGTGAATGAATATAGGTTCATATCCTAATATACGTCCCAAAGAAGGTAAATTCAGAAAAAAATACAATTACTAGTTATTTAGAATTTGAACACTAATCCTCATGATAGAGGGATCTGAAAATGGATGGTTAAACCCCAATAAATATTATATAAGTATCATTAAATAAATTCATGTGTATTATATAAACCAAAAAAAAAGAAATATATGGTAAATATAGCTTTTACATTATAGAAAATAAAGGTGGAATGAAAATCTCTTACCATATGTCTTGGCATCCATCACACTCATTAAAACCTCATGTACGATAAATATTAGTTGATTATACATATATTATAGGAACATGATCATATATATATAATATAATATATGATTTTATTATGAGGTTATATTTTCTATTTATTAATAATTATTTGTTAAATATGTTTTTTGGGTAATAATCGTTTTGGTTTTGGTATATGTTTTGATTTATTATATATTTGGGCCTAACAATTTGATTCTAGTTTCATAATATCTATAATTATATCCATGAAATAAATATTTTATATATTTATCATAAATGTATTTATTGTAATGTATATAATTTTCTGATATGAAATGAAATAAACCATTAATAGAGATGGTATGCATACGTCTTCATTTACGATATTCTTTACATTTTTTTGTCGTGTTTAAAGAAAAAAATTTAAATGATAAATATTATCAATCATGAATCATCATTATGTCATATATATCAGAAAAGTTAAAAAGAAAACCGTTAATACATTCCATGTAATGTGTGAATTGATCACATCGTTTCTCAAGGAGGTAGTCCACCATAAAGATCAATGATGTTATAATATTACCACAAAATAAAGGTCAGGATGTTATGTGTTATATAATATTAACAGTAGTATAATAACATCATAAATATCATAAACTTTATATATAAACAATAAATCCACCATTATTTGATAAATGGTCCACCCACCTAGTAAACACCATATAACACTTTATATGTGTGAATATTTATGGTGCATGATTTGAAAAAACATACATCCCTCTCCAGGAAACCATATGTGTGGATTTATTTTATTAAAAAAATAAATTAAAAATTCATGATCCCTTATTTCCTCCCCCCACTCGACCCAACTCATAATTGGACATCGTCCATGGTTATTGGAGCTCTCAAAGAACCATTTTATATCCTCCAAACTGTTCTAAGGGTGATTTATGAAAAGACATCATTGATCGATCTCTTCCTAATACGAGTTATTATCCCATTATCTATCTCACACTCAATTATTCTCTCCTCCTTTGGGTTTTCGAGATATTCCTTCTGTGGAGAGATATAAATTACATTGAGATCTTGAATATTGATTTTATTGTTGGAGGTCCATTACCGACATTCATCATTAGAGTTTCCCAAAATAGTCATTGAGATATATGATCTCTATGTTAAGTTTGGTGGTTCTATAAATGTTTAGGTAATTAATTTTACACAGAATTTTTTTATTTAAATTAAATTGATTTAAATTAGAATATTTAAACCCATTTTTATGGGAAATTGGAGTTGAGTTTATTTGTAATTTTATTTTTCATAAACCATATTTCAAATTAATTGTGGATTGATTTTAATTTGATATAAAATCTGAAATTTATTTGTTAAATTGACTTGGATAAAATGGATTAAATCATTTTAATAGAATATGTTTTTGGATTTATATTGAAAAAAGAATAAATTGATTAAAAATACATGATTTTTTAATGATAATCTATCATATTGAAGCCAGAAAATGGGGAATTTGTATTTGAAATAGTTTTATAATAATTTACCCATCATTGATTTTGTTTGATCACATGAAATCCTTGGTAGTTAGTGGGTTATTTGAGACAAAATGATAGGTTTAGATTTCCCACTCCATAGATAATTTTTTTACAACTCTAAATAAAATTATTGGTAGATTATATCCTTGGTATGATGTTGGTTAGTCCTCTTCAAAATGTGTCGATGGGACGTTTGTGATAATTATTATTATCACTATATGAGAGTGTAAAGAACCCATAACCTAGAACTATCATACCTCTGGGTATATGGCCATGTATATAATTTATGATTAATATTATATATATTCTATTGATTTTAACACTTATTCATATATTACTTGTGAATTAATATAAAATGTATTATATAATTTTTTTTTCAAGGAATTGATATAAATGTAACAATCAATTAAATGAATAACATGTTTTGTTTATAATGTGATATTGTACTTCCATCCATATTTTATTTTAAATTGAAATAATTAGTTTTATTTTTTATTACCATATTATTTTGGAACACCTAGTGAGACCCCTCTGAATTATTAGCTCACATACAACCTCTTCCTTCAGAGAATTTCTTATTTCATAATTCCATGTTTGCATAACGGGAAAACACCACATGGAGGAGGAGTTTGTTGATCATTGGGATTATAGTGTTTGGTCCTTTATGATATGGGGCTGATTATCATATTTATCTGGTTTTGTGGTTGTACATTGGTTTCATACAATTGTTTGTCATCTCATACTCATCTCTATGTGAATTTATCTTTTGTGAATGCTAGTTTTTAACTGTTTCATTCAATGTTTATTTGTGAAAATAGTTTCCTTTTTATCTTGTATAATTCCCAATGCAAGTCTCCACCCATGTGTATTAGGAAAGGCCTCTAGTCTATGTCATGATTGGATGAGGTATTAGGTTACCAGGTTTTTCGGTCTACTATATGACCAAGTGGAATCAAAGGTACTGGTTGTGCATCTAGCATTGATTTTTATTTGTAGTTGTGTAATCTAGTAAAGATATAAGAGGTAGTATTGAGTGATTTTATTCACTACTCTTACCAAAATGATCTTTATGTCACTAGAGGGTATGTGAAATATTTCTTGGGGATTATTTCTAGTGCTTCCCCTGCATTATATTTCGGTAGGTTGAAGTTCGAAGATAGGTTTCTTATCATTTCACATTAATTTCTTTATTGAACTTCTTTAGATTAAACATGATGTATTCAATGTTTTCTACTAATTTTTTTAGCATAATTCCTCTGTTAAGACATGTGAATTTTAATATAGGAGGAAGATATAGTTGAAATATAAAAATAAAACAATATTGTGTTCCAGATCATGGTTGAGAGTATCATGTGTGTTATCCAATATCATTGATAGGAACCTACACATGTTCCCATTCAGGATCCAGTTATGTGACCTCCAAGTTATTAATTAGTACTTAATTATCAGAAAATAATTCAAACAAATCTTTATATGTTCTATATCTCACACTATCCTCAATAGGATGGGGAATGGTTGAGGACAATTGAAATTTTATTTGATATTTTTGAAATAGCTGAAGAAATCTATGTGAAATGTTCCACCTTCATAATGTATGTCCCTAATAGAAAATAGAGGGATATGTTTGTAATGGTGAATAACTATAGAGTATTAGAGTGGAAGAAGAGTAAATTTATTTTCTATTACAAACATTATCTAGAGTATATGATACTATCTATATCAATAGAGTATTTTAATCATTAGAAGATATCTATGAATGTGAATTAATATGAAAATAACATTTCTATTATTAACATGTATTCACCTGACATAGTATTGAATATGAAGATGAATAATGGACTGTTCAAGATTCAACTTTGAATAGAGATTCACTCTCATTTTTTTAGAGATGTCTTTTTATACTGAATTACAGGATATAGGATTGTAGGTCGAGCTTGACCTGGATGGTATGTAAGGGTTTTAGGGTTTTATTATTCACTCAATGTGTGTTTAGTGAGTTCCTTTAATGAAGATAGATAACATGTTTATTTCTTAGTGTTTGTTGACAATAGGGATCTTTTAAACCCACTTTATTTCCAAGAAGAGGTCATTTTAATTGCTTCTACTGTGGAAATTTGAGGCACTCAATATAGGTATGCACTATGACACTCATGATATATGATTCTAGCAAATGATCATGACAATAGTATATGTTCTATAATGTCTATTTGGTGGCATTTATTGTAACATGATCATCATA
Source organism: Viscum album (assembly GCA_963277665.1). Lineage (NCBI taxonomy): Eukaryota > Viridiplantae > Streptophyta > Magnoliopsida > Santalales > Viscaceae > Viscum > Viscum album. The sequence continues at coordinate 1,367,049,592 of OY728131.1, read as the reverse complement.
ACCTAAAATTACTCTGGTGAAATTCGATTTTTCCCAAATAAAGGGGTCCCGACCATAGGCATCGGAAAAAATGCATCTCCTTGGAGTGAAGGTGTCTCCAGATGAAGCAGATATAGGACCAGTGACTATGTGAGATACAATCAATATAGCTTCATCATTAATGAATTATTTATTAGATACTAGTGGTTCTATATTTTTTATTTTTAATTATGTTGTGAATATGTTAAATTGTCATTTGGAGAAATTATCTTATGTGATGGATATTATTACACCCCTCAAAATGATGAGACGAAGGAATCTATATTTTCCTTCTTGTGTTTTCTATTTATCAGATTTTGATCTCTCTTGGGACATTCTGGTTCTCCACATGAAATTTTATGACATCATATTCAAGATGGATTGGATCATTTTTTATATCACATTTATTGTTAGCTATCTTTGATGGGTCTCCATTACTATCATTGATGGGGTGTGTCGTATCTTCCAAAGAGATTTGGACACGAGTTTGAGGAGATATGGAACTTATTATCCATAGATGGGGAATGTAATATCTGTGTTCCATTTCAACTTATAGTGGGAATCCTTGAGTGGTGATATCCGATCCTTTTTTGTTGAGTTTACCAATATCTTTATTTTAGACTTTTTCAGTTACCACAAGTATAAGAAATTTCATTTTATATCTATACAGATATTTGTACTCAGAAAGAGTATATTCCTTCTTACTAGATGGAACCAGATGAAATTAAAGTGTTGAAGAATCTATTGGTTTAATTTTCAGAGAAATTATTTATATGTCCTAGAGTTTCACCTTTGGTGGCCAATGTGCTATTTATTAAGAAAGAAGATGGGTCACTTCCCCATTGTGTTGATTACCAAAAACTCAATGAAGATACTGTAAAGAAAAAGTATCCATTTCCAAATATTGACGATGTGTTTTACAAGATGATATTTGAAAAGTTGTTCTTAATGGTCTATCTTCATTTATGGACCACTAGTTAAGAAGTAATGAATATAACATCTATAAAACCACCTTCCAGAGTAGGTATGGCCATTTTTATTACAATTTAATGCTATTTGTTCTGTCCAATAACCAATAGTATTTATGGATATAATGAATATGATCATCCTTGAGTATCTTGATAATATTTTTGGGGCCTTTTGTGGATGAAATCCGGGTATACTCTAAGTACAAGGAGGTTCATGTGTATCATTTTAGAGAAGTGTATAAATTATTGACAAGTCAACGACTATATACCATGCAATCAAAAAGTATTTTATTGATTTGAGAAGATTTTTTTAGAAAAAATGGTGTTAGGACATGTTATCTTTGTTGATCATGAGATATTTAATGTATTAATGGAATGGGACAACCAAAAAAAGTTTTTGGGATTCATAACTCTTTAGGATTAGATGGGTATTATCACTAGTTCATAAATTATTTCTCAAAAGTGGTTTCCCTGATGACCCGCTCACACTAATAATGGAGTAACGATTTTTTTGGAATGAGAAATGTCATTGTTCATTTTTTAGTTGAATCTTTATTTGAATACTATGTTGGTGTTGAATCTTATAGAGGTCGGGCAGGGGTATGTGGTCATCTAGGTCGCACCAGGTTCAGGTTTGGGATATTTTCATATAAAGTTTTATCTTGTCATTTCCTATATACCTTGGAAGATTAGGTCACATGATAAGATCTATCGGACCCATGAACATTAAATTCCAGCTATGATACATGCCCTTATGTGTTGGTGGCATTACCTATTCAGAGTAATGTTTTCCATTTATTAAAATGATAATAAATTGAGTTATATATTCTATTATTAATATATTAATATATTATTAAGTGTTTGGGGGGAGTAAATTTAATATTTTGACTATAACATCACCTATACTAATGGAAATGGAATGTTGAAAATGAATCTTTAAGTAAAAAAACCCGACCCAAGATGTGAATGAATAATTGAAAGCGTAGAACATGATGATTATTTTGGCACATTTTGACATTGGATTTTGGAGAAAATGGGATGGGTTTTTTCTAGTGGTCAGTCAATGTCTACCCTTCTATAAACGAGTTTTCATTAATAATATATTGAAAATGAATTCTATAACATAAGAGACTCTCTATATGGTGGGGATCCCGTTGTTGAGTGGTCATTATACACAAAGAGAATTATGTTTTACTAGAATCATTTTGTTTTACCATTATATTTTCAGAAATTTATAGAGGTGGATTTACATAATTCGCAATGGTCTATGTACCCAAGAACTATGATTATTTTCAATAACATACGATGAATAATCTGGTGGCCATGTATGATATCAGGCATTTCTAAAATTTTATCTAAATGTTATACTTTCTAAAACGTCATGGTTGTGAACCAGATACCTTTGGTCTTAATTTATCCACTTTATGTTCTAAATTTAATATGGGATGATATTTCTAAAATCATTATGATTGGGTTTCCTCATACCCTGATAGTGAATAATGCGGCATGGTTTTTTATTGATAGGAAGACCAAATTGGCGCACTTTATACCCATTTATGATATAACCAATGTTAAAGAGTTGAAACCCCCCATGAGAAATTGATTATTCCTTTTAATAATGTTTAATTTGCTGTGGCATCTAATAGGGATCCTCAATTTACTTCTCTCCATTGGAGAGGCCTTTATGGGTCATAATGATCTCATGTCCATTTCAGTGCGGTATACCATATGCAACCATTTTTTCAGAAAAAAAGATCAATACATATTCTTAAGGAATTTATTTATGACATCAATCATGACTTAGGTGGATCTTGGGGTGACTATTTGTGTTTGGTTTAGTTTTCTTATAACAATAGTTATAGGTTTGTGATTCAGATGGATCTTTTTGAGGCCTTGTATGTGTGGTCATGTAAAAATCAGTACTCTTTTTTGGTGATCACTGAAAGTCCATTGTCTAGACTGATCTTATTTAAGAAGAAGACTCAAAAGACATAGTATACTTTTCAGAAAATGATGATGGCACAATACTAGTATTAATAGGTTGTTGACTGTTGTCAAAACCATTTTAATTTTCAGTTGGTGATCATGTGTTCATGAAATATACACTTAATTTGGGTCATTAATAGCTTTGGAGGCTAGGTATTCTTACTCTTTATTTTGAGGGGAATTTTGAGGATAAAAAGAAATTGAAAGGAGTGGATTTAAATTTAACACATCTTCCACAGTTGAAATTGTTATGTAACATGTATCATGTATCACAACAATTAATTTATCTTTATGGTCCATCTCTCATTCTATGCTAGAGTGATCATGATGCCAAGCCTGATTTATCCATGAATGATCTTCCAGTAATGATAGTATATTCTAAAACCAAGGTACTTTTTGAGGGAATGATTACTTTGGTTATAGTGCTAAGGAATAATGGTCCTGATATTGATGAGAAATTTGAGAGATATACACCGAGTGGAGAGTATTACCCTTATATTTTAACATGGAGACTCAAGGATTGGATTTCCGAGGAAAGAAATTTACTTTATTGGAGATATTATATCATCTCATTACTATTTTGAGGTACTTATACACCCCATATTTTGATTATTCTTTTTTGGGTCTTGTTTGGGGGATCATCGAGGGAAATTGTGAAAATTTTGTAACGCTCTTGGGAAATCCACCATTGGGGTACAGTTTTCCCAAAGAGTGTGCCCAACTTTTTAAATCCATGAAAACCTAGACATTGAGTGTTTTCACAAGTTGTGTATGGATTATAAAACTCCAATCCCATGTTGTATAAATTTTTCACCCATTTAAATGGGCATATGGTTAGCGTTTATCATTTAACAAACAATGGGCCCCTCTAGGAAGCTATGCATGCAGATTTATTTTATTTGGGAAATGAAACAAAAAATTAATGAACCCCCTTGTATTCCACTAATCTAAACTTACTCAGATAGGATGTCCTCATAGTCCATTTGGGATCTCATGGACCCATTTTTCCTCCTCTAAACCATTTTCAAGGAAGATCGAATCAAGGATAAATTTGGTCAATCACTTTCCGATAAAAGTTCCTCTCTCATTTTATATCACTCGCACTCTTCTTCCCTCCTTTGAATAGATTTCAGATCTTTATTTTTTTAAGAGAGGAAAATTATATAGTTATAGATATTGAATCTAGGTTTCATTCTTAGATCACTATTACTGATTTACTTCATTGGAGTTTCCCATTACGGGCATTGTGATATGTGATCTATGTGTTAAGGTAGGTGGTTTCGTCTATGCTTGGCCAATTAATTTAACATAAAACCTATTTATTTAAATTAAATTTCATTTAATTGGATTAGAAAAATGAAATTCTATTTTGTTGGGATTTAAATTTCATTTCCCATATATTTAGGGACACCACCCAATTTCAATAAAATTGGTTGTGATTTGAATTATATGGAAAATGTGACATTTATTTTCTTGAAATCACCTAAATTTATTTAATAAAAACATATTATTGGTTTTATATTGAAAATCAATTGTTTGATTAAAAAACATTGTTTTTTAATAGAACATGGCATATTAATCTTAAAAATGGTGAAATTTTATTTGAAATTTTTTCAAAATAATTTCCCCACTATTTATTATTATTTTAGGATATTTACACCTAGGTATCCAGTGAGTTATTTGAGAAAAAATCCTATGTTAGAATTTCACTAGCAACAGATTTATGAATTACAACTCAAAAATAATCTTAGGGGATGATATTATCCTCAGTAAGATGTTGGTTGATTCAATAACATATTAGAACATGGAAAAATCTAATTCTTCGGTTTTATGACTAAAATACAGTGGATAACCTGGGTTTTCTTAGTTGTGGAGCTATCACAGTTTTTCACATACATAAACTAATTAACCAAGGTAATAATTCTTTTTTGTTTGTTTAATGTTTTTTAAAATAAAATAAAATAATATAAATAAATGAAATGATAAAAATATGAAACCAAAATTCAATTATAAATTACTATGAAATGATTCAATGAATGGAATTAGAGAATAAACTAAATTTTTCTGAGAAAATTACCAGGGAGCAAATATATTACCAGATTTAAATCTACATATCGAAAAAACCCCATCATATGATTGAAAACCTCCATATACCCCAATTATTAATGGACATTATAATTTCCAATATCCAAGAGCACCCTGCTATCACTTCAATAATCATGGTAAAATGGTTGAACATCATACAATTAAAATTTAGACAACCACGATGAGGATTACACCCACTATAAATTATTCATAGAATTAACTCAAAGAATAATAAAATCCTGTCAGGAGGTTAAAAAACTAGATTACTCCCCCATGATTTTTTGCAGGCCAATCACTAATAGTCATTAGTATAATAGTTCATTGTGATATGACGAGATAAATAAAATAAAAGAAGAATAAAAATTGTTGAAAAATAAGGGCGAAGAAGATGGGTACAAAACTGAAAACAATGAATAAAATAAATTTTTTTTAAATGACAAAAAATATAATTAAATTTAAAATAAAATACATTAAAAAGAATAAAAATAAAAATAATGAATAAAATAAATGGGGTAACAAATTCCCCTCTTGAACATGTCCTCTATAATTTGGATTTATTTTCATCCACTATATCACTAAATAATTCCAAAGGAATTTCTTAAATGTTGTTGGAAATTGTATTTCAAGAATACCTTCCAAATTTACCATTAATTGTGTGTGTATAGAGGATTATAGGGAATAATTTCGGACTAATACTTTTTTTCTGGATGATATTTCCAAAAATCTATCTTTAATAATGAGCATTCAAAGACCACTTTAATGAGTGAGTAACTACATGAAAATTAATTATTAAATGATTGTGTTTGTAGTATTCCAATTCCCGGTGTAATTAACTTAATTAGATGCAGATATATCGATTTATCCATTATTTACAATAGCGGGCCACTCTTCCCCCATGCATATTTGAAAAAATGAATGATTTTTTGGGCCTTTTGTTGTTCCAATGTTAGTGAGGTACAGAAATAAATGTTATATACAAAATATCCATGAATCATTTAGAAAAATAATATCATCATAATTGTTGTCATATTTAATGTTATTTTTCTATTACCATAGAAACAACAATGATCTAAAATTTCAGAATTAACCAATTTTACATTTTAGCCCAAAACACACCATAAAACAAAAATTAATGCCAATAATCATAAATTGATAAATTTTTAGGGATTAAATCATTTGAAAGGTATAAAAATAAATAAAAAATTAACTCTATTATTATTTAGTCAACTTTGACCAATTATGAAGGGATTGTGTGTAGATTATAATTATCTCTCTATGAGAGAGTGAGGATACCAAAATATGGAGCCATCGTACATCTTGGAAGTCAAAAATGTTATTATTTGGGATTATTATTATATATATTACATTTTTTGGTAAAATTATATTATACATGCCTTATGAATTACTATAAACTATTTTATATAAATTTTTTATTATACCACTATTCTAAATGATTCCATAAATTGAAATGAGTAACATTTTTTTTTGAAATAAGAAATTGTACTACCCTAATTTCTTTATTTAAAATTTAAAGAATTATATAGTTTATTATTATTGGCCTCTTATTTTGGAACGCCTAATGAGACCCTAATGTTAATTTAGTAAAAACCCTACCTTTTATTTTTACCATTTGTATATTTTCTTCTTCTAGGTTCATGCAAGGAAAATACACCACTTAGAGGTGGTGAATATTGAGCGTTTGTATTGTAGGGTTGTATGAATTGGTACTTTTTATCCGATTTATGTAGATTTTTTTTATTTAATTGGGTTATTATACCTTTTTAAAATAGTATGTATTTTCCCTGTTGAGTTTTCTTTTGAACATGCTGACATGTAGCAATTTATTTAGTTAATTTTTTTGGAAAACCCATTCTATAATTATATATAATGATTCCAGGTGCTAGTCTACATCCCATATTGATGATTAATTTCATTTCATAAATTTTAGGATTGTCTTTGGTATTAGGGTACTAGTGTGTGGGTCGATTTGTGGCATGAAACTTACCTATTCATCTAGTATAGTAATTAACTCTATGATAAATTCTTCCTTGGATATAATTTTTTACAATATATAGATTCAATGATGAGGGGAGTGAATTTTGTATGTTATTTGAAAATATTATGCTCGATCCAAATTTGTTGATATGTGTGAATAAGTAGAGAGGGTGAGTCCCCATTTATAGTTGAGAAGGGGTGGTATTCTCATAAATACACAAAATTAATCCCTATTGGGATTTCAATATTACCTCATGTTCTAAAAATAATTTAATTATTGGTTTATATATTTGATATGGTCTATACAATCCTCCACCACTATAGGGAAAACATGTTTTAAAGATTTCATTCATTAACTTATATGAATCCCAATTTTTACCAGTTTGGTTTGTTACAATAGTAACTAGTTTTCAAGTCTTTGTAATTTATCATTTATTTATATATAAAAGTGAACCTTATTTGATACATTTTATCAAATAACTCTATATATTATATCATAATTATAAAATTTAAATCTTATGTGTGTTTTAAATCAATTTTAACAGAAGTTCATGTAACATGATAAAACACCCATATTAAACTTAACCACAATAACTGAATTTTAAACATTCAATAGTCAATATACACATTATTAGAGATAAACTAGTAAATAAATGGAAATTATTCTACATTTATTAAGATTTTAAATAAAATGGGAGAAGACATGATTTTTTAATTTCAAATCAAAGGGTATGATATCATTCAGTATAAAATAACATTAATGTCAATTTTCATATTATTTATTTAATTTTAATTTTATAAAAACAAACATAACGATTTATTTGGCATATATTATTCCCACACATGTTTATCAAGATATATTAATATACAAAAATATTGTGACACTCTCATTCATTGAATTTACATCACATTTTATATTATTAGTATCATTTATTTTATTGTATTCTCGACTAATCATATACTATGTTGGAATTTCATAAGGATCCATATTAATTATTAAATCACAAAAAATAAAATAATTTATAAATATGAAATTGAAAATATTTTGTTTTTTTTCATTTTTAAAGGATTTATAGATATTAACGGTTTGAAAATCATTTTATTTATTTCTTTTTCATTAATAATCTTATTATATGGCTCATATATAAAATAAGGAAGAAAAAATGAGATATTTTAGAGAAATTGAAATCAAATATTTTAAAACTAAGTCATTCAATAAAATTAAAATACTAATTTGGGCCATTTTAACACATATTAGTCTATTTTAACCTCAGTAAACTCATTTTTACTTTAACTGATGTAATTAACCTTTAGTATATTTATTATTCATTTTTTTACAAAATTTAATTGAAAATATTATAAATTAAAAATTATATTTATTCTAAATATATTATTCATCCTTCCAAATTCAATTCTCATGGTTTGATTGATTTCTTTTAAATTTAATTCCACATATGTGTCTAGAAAATAGGTTTTTAATGTTAAATGTTTTAATGTTTTAAATTATTTTTATTTGAAATTTTTTTGACATTGATTAAAATAGAATATATTAGATTATTATATTTATTATCTTATTAATTATTTTTTAAAACCTATTTAAAATATATAATATATATATAAATAAATTAAATAGAAAGGAAATTTTCAATTAATATATAGTACTTTAATCTATATATCCAATAATGAAACCTTTCAAAATATACAAAAAATCCACCATATAGTGATTTAGAATTATGAATTAAAAAATTATGATTATTTTATCAACTTAATTTTATAATAGTGTAACAAATTAATTTTATTTTTTCTTAAAAAATCTCTTAAAAATACATTTTGCTAAAAAAATAGTTTTTCCAAACATATAAATACATTTTAGAAAATTATGAATTTCATTATAAATTAGTTTTAGTTATAATAAACCACTATAAATATAATTTTAATATTAATTATTACTTTTCCTATCAATAATTTTAGTGACTAGGTTGAAATGGTCACATTAATAATATATAATGGTTTTGTTAAAGCTTTGTATTGTGCATAACACAATCATAACTTGGTGATACTAGTAACACAACACATAAAATAAATTTAATTAATAAAAAGAATAACAAATCATTAAAACATGGATTATTTTATCCTACCCCCATAAAATTAATTTCTCACACTGAATTGATCACTATCATTAATGGTTTTACATTTGAATGTTTCATTCATATAAAATAACATCATAAAATGGGTTACTAAAACATCGTCTTGATCAAGAGAAAGGGATGTTTGATGGTCATATATAATAACATATATTATGTCTCCAAATGGTATAATATATTTGGGAAGTGAAAACATAATCATAAAAGAGAAAACAAACATCTAATAAAATAAGGAGAGTGATGGAGAACATAGTGACGATAATGCTTCGATCACAAATACTTAAACCAAAGAGGCTTTAAAATTTTCATTGATATCCAAAAAAATAATTACAAAAAGAATTTTTTTTATTTCAACACCCTTTCCTGAAAGTTGAATAATTTTCATGAGAATATATAGATATAGTTTTTCAATCCATTTCAAAATCACAATATCACCATGTGATTGTTCCTTGATCAATTTTCTATTTCATATCTTACCCAAGGAAATAATGGTGAATCTATTATGATTAAACCACTGATGCGTCATAGGATTCATATATATAAAGATAATTAATTCTATATATCTTTTTTTTATCTAGACGACAAAATGGTTAGGACATGTTATCTAATATACATAAATGTTTTTTAGATGATCTAATTTTATAATCTCTAAAACCTCATTAAAAGTTGATCTTAAAACAATAAACAAATGGTTTACCTTATAACTCTACCAAAAATCAATATATATATAAATATGAAAACTTAATTTCTCAAAATAATCTTATCATTGATCCACCATACATTATAAGGTAACTCTTGATTGTCTGTACCAAACATGTGAATACCTTCATCTTGTATTCTCTTAAAACATTGTAATGACATAAATTACCATAAAATTTTATTTAAATCATATATGATTCCTAAATACTTACATAAAAGTCATAATATTTGAAATATTTCATAAATATAAAATTTTTATTATCATCATCAATGATAGCATAAACAACGTTTTCCAAGATTCATTTGTCAGATCTCAGGTCATCAATACTACCCAATTTATGTTATCCATATCAATCATCCCTTTTTCCAATGTAAGCATAATTTTATTATCTTTAATAACTTGTTAAGGGTAATCTTTCCTTAATAATAAACAATAAATTTATTATTAAATCACTTTTCTATGTCCTTAGTACCATAAAACGAAATCATTCAAATCCTAAATGCAAAAATTATACATAACAATATTTATATATTTTATAATTCAGATATTATAATTTTTTAATTAAAATAAAAAAATTATTTATTCACCCCACTCCCTTCTCAAATCAATATCTTGGTTTTATTATCTTTTTTCCTTTATAGTTACATATGTAGTCTAATCATTATCATCAAATAAACCATTTATCATATAGCCTAGATGATTTTCATTATGATGTTTCCCAATTGGAAATCATTTTGAATAATTCTGATAATGTTAACAATTAAAAAATTAATCCACTGATAATAACTTAGAAAGACCAAAATTCACATCCATTAGATTAACCAAAATCTTCATTTTTTTCCTTTGTAGATACCTTAAATTCATCCTTATAATCCATTGTAAAATCATTTCCCCGTTCCTCAAAGACAATACCTTGGATTCTTCTTTCAACATTTATAACATAAATGAAAACAGAAGCTTCTATAATCCATGGTTACCATCACCCGATTTTTGAAATAAAATTTTCTAACTATTCTATGGTGAGTGTAAGAGTTTTTTAGTGTTGATATTATTATTCATGTTACATGAAAAATTATTAGGAATAATCATAACATCCTTTACTCTAATTATCAACCCATTTAGCTACTTATTAGAAAATTTTCATTCATAGTTAATGTTATTCGAATTTATCTGGGTTCCCTTCATTGAAGAAAAACAAAAATCCTTGGTTGAAAAGCATTATTCATATTAAAAAACACATAATAATAAAAAATAATTTTTTTTATATTTAAATCATGACCCTCTATTTAATATTTGATATCATTGGTAATTAATATTCATCAACTTTTTAAATCCTTCATGATGGATAATAATTATTTTGGGAATTTCTAAATCATATTCCCCTTAGATGTCAATCTAATGGTGCAGTAAGGCACATTTTTGTTCACCAGTTCCCTATCTACTCTATCTCAATATAGAATTTTTGGGGTTATTACCCCTTGGTACATATATTCTAGAGTAACATCCACTTGTAGTATCAATATTTGGATATAGTTTTATAAAAACAACTCACACTATCATTTAGAAAAATTCTTGGAAATTCTCATATACATTAACTCATCCTTATACATTTCATTAAATACATCCATAGACATATCATTTGATTTATCACTAAGTATCTCAATAAATATTTCTCGTTATTTTTACTAAAGGATAACAAAAAAATTACTTTTATACCAACTATAAAAACCAATTCTTCTAATACATGGATATTACATCATTTTTTATGAATATTCATTACATTATACAAATACACACCTAAGGAACATAATGTTTTACTACCATTAAAATCTTGGAACACATCCTTCTAATCTAGTGAATAATCTTAAATATTTCCCACAAATATCGTCCCATTTATTACTCTTTATATACATACCTTACTTGAACCATTTCTTCAAAACCAAGAGAACATGAACATAAAAATGAGTGAACACATATTCTGATTATGGGTAAAAACGTGAGATATGTAATTATAACCAAAACATAAGGCTATAATAAACTGAGCATAACATATGAAAACAAAACCCTTCATATAAATGAAAAAAAAACATGATTCATGTCTTAATGATAGGATGTACATAAGACATTAATCATAAAGAACTCAAGAATGTGATCCATGAGACCATGAAATTAAAAAACAAAATAGATTAGCGGCATAAATAGAAGCATAGAAAATTCAATGTTAAGGGTACCCAATTAGATATATAGATAATATTAGTATTAGGTAATCCACATATATATCTAATATAGGATTTGGTTAACCACTTGTTTGCACTCCTTTTTTATCTTGGTATAACCAATTGTGTACCCTCTATTTTGGGCTTGGTACGACCACCCATGTACCCTTTAAACTCATAGATTATTTATCATTACCCAATTCATTTGATGAAGATATATATCCTTTGACTCTTATTATTAAAAAACATATTTATTTGTGCTAAAATATAATAAAACACTCATAATTACATAACCTATGAAATGAAATTGTTTTTATAATTTTTTTTAATTTCTTCAATTTTATAAAATAGATAGGTTTCCTAATATTTTATCATAGCATAACATGTTAAAATAATCCTGTTTCATAATCACATTAACATTTTATAACACATGTAAGATATATGTGTTTGAAAAAAAACATTATCATGATAAACATAAAACAATCCTATAAATAATAATAAATTAATAATTGAATCATATCACTAGTAAATCCGAAGTAACAACAATGGGTTTCATCTTTTATGGAGAATGATTTTGGTCAACCATTTAGAATATTTCTTAACGAAAATATCCTTTCTAATTTGGAACTAAATTTTAAAATGTAAAAAATTTTTTACAACCATTTTATAAGAAAATAATATTGATAAATTATAAATGAAATTTTGAGGTAGTGATTCTTCATGACATTATAAAATTAAATTCTTGTCGCAATCATTAAAATATATATTCCTTTAACCATATCATTAAAATCAAAATAGGAATTATTTGGAAAATGAAATGAATATTCCTTTTTAAAAAATATATAATATTAATAACATGGGTAAAAATTCATTTTAAAAATATTAATAAATTAATTATACATTCTTTTAATTTTTTTATAAAACATGTGTTTCAATGAAAACTGATTCCCAATATAAAAGAGAAGAATAACCATATTTTCATTAATAAATTCATATTTATATAGAGAACCAATGAGTAGAAAAAATCCACCAGCACATGAAGATATCATAAAAAACATGTCTATAAAAAAATTAATAATAATTATTGGGAGTTATATAATGATAATTCATTACTTGATACAGAATTGTAAACAATCTCAATAGGTGATGAGATTGTAAAACAATATCTTTACCATCTAGGGAACATTGAATCATAATACCCATGGAGGAATAACACATATGAAACATAAAATATCATGAGGATAAATTAATTACTGATATTATATATAAAAGGGAATAAATATACCCTTCAATAAGAAATGTTGGTGCATAATATAATGTACGTCTCAAAGAATGAAAATTGAGGGAAAATCCCCTTATATATTTGTTAACTTTTGAACCATATATGTTGTGAAAGGGGGATATTAAAATGGTTATGTAATATTTTTAATGATCAATATCATAAAATATATTCATGGGATGTATATAAAACACATTAAATAAATACATGGTTAATTTGTCTTGCATCACTAAAATTAAAGTGAGTCGAAAATCCCTTACCTTAAGTATCGACATTCAACTTTCGCATTCAAACTTATTTTATAATAAATATTTGATTATTATACATCTATTATAGAATAATATTAATATATATCATACCATATATGATTTTATAATGTCTTTTTGTAATACCCATTTGTTATTAATTTCTTGATAATTTTATGTTTCAGGTAATAACCAATTTGGTTTTCATATATGTTTTCATTTGTTATATTTTTTCCTAATAATTTTGACCATGGATACATAATGTCTAGATTAATAAACATGATATAAATGTCATATATATTCATAATATACTTATTTATAGTAAACCATAAAATTTATTGAATGAAAAATGATAAACACAACTGAAGGAGAGGGTTGGTCTTACATACACCATAACACTGTTTTTTTATAATCTTATTGGGTTGGAATAAAGAAAAGAAACTATTATATATTCAATAGAAACTCATTATCATGTCATATTTATCGAAAATTTCTATTAAACCAATCCTTAATATATTCAATGTAAACCATGAACAAATCACATCACTTCATAAGGCGATAATATGCCATACAAACGAACGATGTTATCATATTCCCAGAAATTGGAAAGCATGAAGGTTTGTGTGATATAATAAATAAATATTCATAATAAAAATAAAAATATCATATATATAAATAATATATAAACATTATATCCATAATTAATCTTATCCTTCAAATAATTTAATTGAAAAACTAATGACATGGACTCGTGATGTGGTAGTCGGCTATACATATTAATGTGGATTTAGTGACCAATTTTATGGAAGTGCCTGTAGTTTTAGGTTTTACCATTAACATAAAAAATTAAATATATGCACTATATTATGGTATTATTTTACCATGTTATAATATTAATTGTAGGGTGTAGTGGATGAAATATAACAACAATGCACATTGATGAACACTACCTCTTCTTTCTGGTATACACATTAGGTTTGCACTAAATCCTTCCATTGATGGATTAATATAAAAAATAAGGATTATATTTTAATGGTATGAATTCTAGAAGTAAATTTGGGAGATCCTGGTCATTCCAAATGGCTTGAGATGTGTGTATAAGGGGGAGAGTGGGTGCCCTTTTATAGTTGAGGTGGAATGGTATTCTTTTAATACTCAAAAGTATTAACTATTGGGAGCTCAATAATACATAAATTACCTCTAAATATAAATTTTATGGTGTGGGGGGATGATATGTCTAAGGAACACCTAAAAAATAACATGCAACATGTGTTTTAATCATTTTATTCCTTAACTTCTATGTATCACTACTTTTAACATTTTGGGTTTTCACTACAACCACTAGTTTTCTATACATCGTAAATTTTTTATATAAAAATTATAGTGATTTTTAAAAGATAATTTTTACACAACTATTCAAAATATGATATATAATTAATAAAATAAAAATCCTTTGTGTGTTGGAAATAAAATTTAACACAAGCACATTAAATGAGAAAAAACACCTATTTATCATTAACTGTGTTAAGAGAGTTTTTTACATTTTAACGGTGAATATATTTATTATAATAGAAATAGTGGTCCATAAATGGACATTATATTATATAAATTAATATTGAAAATTAATGGTGAGGATTAATGAATTATTATTAATTTTAAAGAAGTTTTTAAAATATTACATATTATAATGAATCATTGATGTAAAGTTTCGCAATATAAATTTAATATCAATTTTAAAAAGAACAATAAAATGATGTAATTTGAAAATATTTGTACCACACCTATTTATAATTATATATTAGACTATAAAAATAATAGAACATAAAAATATTTCAATTTACTCTATTTCAAATATTTCAAAATCATTTATTTTATTTAATTTTTTATCTAAATAATTTATCAATTGACAATTTTTAACCATTTAAATTAATTATTTAACATATAAAAAAATATATTTTCATGATAAAAACCCATTAATATTTCAAAATGATATGTATAATCAAAATATGGATTTTTGTCTCTCTTCAGGGGCTTTATAGAAATTAAATATATGAATTGTAATTTTTTTATCTTTTTCATTACATAAATTTTTAGGCGATTCATGTTAAAAAGAATGTAGAAATAAATTTCCATATTTTAGTGACATGGATTTCCAATATAAATAAAATCATTGAATAAAACAATGATAATATTTTACATCATTTTCACTATTATCAATCTAGTTTAATCCCCCAGTAAACCAATTTTTAATTTGACCAGTATAATTAATAAGTATTTCAATCACTATTAATTTTAGACAAAAATTATATTTACCATATTATATATTATATTTTATTATTATTAAAAATATAAAATCCATTTTTATAAGATCAATTCTAAGAAATGGAAAATTTTAATATAACATATATCCCCAAAACGTGTCATGAATGGGGGTTTAAAGTGAAAATGTTGAAACATTTAAAATGATAATTGATCTTAATTTAATATGAAATTAATTAAACTTTCATATATTTTATTAATATATTAATTTTTTTTATAATTATCCTTGAATCCTCTTTAAAATATAATTTATAATCATAAAATGTTTGTCCCACTGTTTTTTTGTTGTCAATGGTTTGTCAATATTTGATTTGTATGATATAAATGAAGAGGAAATTCTTATATAATATGTATGGATTAGTGAAATATAATTCTAATTCATGATTAGAAATTTCACCTTTGAAATCAGGTGACTATGGTAGTGTCCATATATTCAAATACATATTCCAATTTATCTAGAGAGTTCACATTGATACAACATTTGAATGAATAATTGGCCATAAAAATATATGAACATATATTCCTTGATGAATGAGAGATGAAAATTAATGGTTTCATTTGATGATAAATGTAATATTAAATCATGGAGATTAATGGGTATTGGATGAGGTGGTTTGGAATTTTGGGATTTAGTATTTATTCTATGTTTTTTTGGTGGCCCTTTTTAAAAAAATGGGTCAACCCCTAGAAACAAAGGAATCCAAAACTGAGGGATAATGTTGTACACATGGGGTCAATATCACCCAAGTGAGAGTTACATAACCTTCTACAGGATGGAATTTGTTCTCATAGGATCATACTCATAGATCGGTGGTTCTACTATATAGAATGGCATTGCTGTAGGAGAGAACAAGTTTCTGGTTGTACTAAGAGGGGAATGATATTTTGAAGCCTCTCCACACAGCGTTTGAATGATATTGCATTACACAAAACCTATTCATTTTTATTTGGGATTATGAGTGGAATGTGATATTTTTCCTCTAGTAAATAGAAGGATAGAACATTAGACTTTCAATCCTTTTATCTTGGACGTCGGATCATGCAGGGATGTCATCCACTACTTCCGACCACTAGAGGATATATAATCTATCGAAGTTCAAGAAAAATGAACCTATCATTGAACTGATACCTCCATGATTTTGCTTTAATTATTATAAATATATTATGTGTCCATCCAATATTTAAAAAATCATGCAATGAATTACATCTTTCATGTATGAAAAAAATAAAAGTAAGCGCATACTCCTGCATAATAGATATTAGTTGTAGGAGTACTTTCTTCCATGAGAGAGCTCGATTATCATAAAATGGGGCTCATGAAATCCCACCACATGAACTATAAGTTTACAATATAATGAAATATCATGATCTCTCAATGAAAACGACCCATGATTTTCAGTGAATGATTGAGGTTAAACAAGAAGAATTTTAGAATTTTATGAATTCATCAACACAACATACATGTCAGGGTATTAATGGAGTTCATGAAATTGTATGACTAGTTGAACTAGTATGTTTGATAGACTATGATTCTGTCCTATAAATTTTTATAGACCGAATGAAGGTGATTTTTCAAATAATTTGATAGAGCAATATTTTTCCACAGAAAATTGTGTATCCAATAAGCTACCTTGATTATAATGGGAGACCACTATGTAAATTTATTTTGAGAAGGAGAATTAGAATTCCATGAGTGTTCAATGAGTAAAAAAATATTCTTGATCCACATCACGAAGAACATGGTTCTATTAATATATAAGGGATATAACATTAATGTCCCTCCCAAATGTTCAAGATAATATGAGGTCCTTAAATAATTTTTGGTTCACACGATCTGATTGAGATATCATATGGAATGTGTATCTCATACACCGTGTTTGAAAAGAATAATAATTTTCACACAAACATACTGAAAAACTATACTACATGAATGATATTTTTAACTAGGACACAGATTCACACTTTAAATGGGTTATTTTCCTAAAGGATTTGAGAAATCCATGTATAGAGTGAAGGTAATTGATATTATCTGAAATATTTACTTCATTATTAATGAAGACACAATAAGTGGAACGTGTGAATATTAATACAATGTGTGGATGAAGAAACAAGAAGTGTATTGAAAGGGTGAATAAAAATGTATTTTGAAGAAATACAGAGAAAAAGTGATACAATTATAGTGCATACATATGTGAAGAACATGAGAAGATAATTCATTTTATAGCACATGCATAACTATTTGTAATTCAGTGATTGATATCAAACCATATTCAATACATGGAAGAGTGGAACATGGGATAAAATATCAAGTAATACCATATAAAATGATGGGTAAATAAACAATTAGTGATAGTGTTATTGATTCCATGAAATCTTTTCATGAAATGGATTTTAATTGAGATTTGAAGGGAAAAATAATGAATTTTATAACCAAGAATAATTTGTGTGCACAAATTTCACCCATTAAACTGATGTTATTTCTTCATTAAAAAGGAATCATATCCTAAGAATAGTTTACAAAGGAAACTCATCAGTAACAGGTGATCATATCACTTTAGTTAGGCCAGAAGACCCAACTGAAGGTTTGTGAAGATACAAGAATAAATAAAAAATGTTCAGATCTTGTCAACTCATGGAGGATGATCATAGAATTATCCTATAGTGGAAAAAAATCTTCTATCAGATGAGAATTATTCTAGTTAGAGGCGATAATAGAATATATATTCTATTATGATCCAAATGTATAAGTATTAACTGACATAAAATCAGAGCAAACAGTCTTTTGGTGGGAGAAAATAGTAAACAAACTGTCTCAGTTGCAGCCAGATCCATTATAATCTGTTTTTGTGATAATGAATTATAATCTATATTTCTTGTTTGGGAATAACCAACATGAAAAAGATCAGGTATTTATGTTGAAACATATAAATATGTGTTTATGCTCTTTCTATTATTATTAATGCATATAAGGTGAGGTTGAGATATAATATAGAGTAGATAGAGAACCTTAAAGAGTTCAACTAGATTAATTGAAAATATATAAAATTCAAAAAATGAAACCCCAGATTCACCCCTCCCCTAAAAGTGGTCAATTATCCTTGGTGATAAATAGTTGGTATCATAGCAGCAGGTTCCATCTAAATATCCAAGAGAGTCGTTATGGAGTATAGATTTCATAAAATGTGTATGTTCCCTCAAATAAATGTCTCCACACACACTATAGATGATAAATAACAAACGGTAAAAGATGATAAAGAATATTATCATTGAAAATGGGGAGTCACCTCAATAATGAGTTAATTTGAAAGGTACAACATCTAATAATTATTTTTGTTATGGTTCCTCTAATGATACATGATCATGCTTTGATGATAATGGAACACTTATTGAAATTATATTTTTATTTAAATAAAATCTAATGAATATCCTTAGATTTGTTTTAAAACATATTACTACTGGAGTCATTGGTCTTCGGGAGGAGAAATTAATGTTGGAATAATAATTTATTTCCATAAAAGATACATTAGCTAAATAGTTATCATATACAACACTCTCCCAAAGCATATCAAACAAAAGGAAAAAGTCTCTTTAAAATGTATTAAATGAAAATTTTTAATATTATTCCATGGAAGTGTTTACGAGAGTTAATTCATTAATATTGTATTTATATATTAATTCAATACATTTTAAAATTTGTTCAATGTTTAAATGGTTGTTAACGTTTCTCAACTAGGGGAAAAATCTCATACGATAATGGAGTTTCACATTTCTATGTAAGAGTCAAAAAATATTCATGAAAAAGAATTAAATATAATTAAATAGTAAAGTAAATGCATGATTAAATCAGTTTATTATGAGAATTACTCTCTCAACATGAAGTTCATAGTATTAAAGGTGTGTTTAGAGAATTATAATTCACCATAATCTCGAACATCCCATATTACTATGTAAAGGGATGTTTCTAAAAAAGTATGATTCAAGGATAATGATTCCATGAAGTGGATGTGATCATTGTATTATCAAATGGATACATTCTTCAATAATATAGAATACCAAATCTCATAAACTATATTTGGTACTAATGATTTTTTAAGAGTTGGTACCTGTTAAAAATGAAACACAATGTAATTATAGGTGGTTAATGATGTTGATAAATCCACAACATAAAAATATGATATGAAATTATGAATATTGATATATTCCACAAAATTTTTCATGAAGAGTGTTAATACTACTCAAATCAATAATGGTTAACAACCTATAAAACTAAAATATACTACACCTCAAAAGAATATATGAAGGTTGTCATGATTTTCTGGTGTTGTTGGATGTTTGGGAACTTGGATTTGAAATTTTTGAATCACATTCCAACTCATGAGTATAATATATGTCATGTATATATGGGGATAAGCTTATAGAATGATAAGACTTTCACAAGAGAATAGAAATCCAAAAAATAAAAATGGTTTCAATTCATCCTTCAACTATGACAAAATCAAAAGGATTATTCAAAAAATCACCAATAAGTAAAATATGAAATACAATCCTATAATAAATGTAGAAAGAAATATAATTATATGTAGAAACTCTAAAAATATTCTAACAATCCCAAATACATTCTGATGTTTTTTCTAGTTTACTTGGATAAAGATAAAATGTTTGAAGTAACACAATCAAAATATTGTGAAAAAAGAAAAATAAAGATTACATATGAATACGATAAATATAATTAGAGGTTGTAAGAAAATGAAAACTCATGTATTAAAGAATTGTTTGAGATATATTCAATAATGTTACACATAATAAAAGAGATTGTTTAAAAACATTTTCATCATAATAAGAATCCTTGAAGAGAATGAAGCATAAATCAACAGATTCATATGATTTAATGTCTAAATTAATAACTATCTCACAAATTTATATGGTGGGTTTGATGATATCCATGTTAGAAAAGGATAAATCATATTTAAAAATCAGATGTGCAATCATGAAGAGTGGAGATAGTAGAGAAACATGGTTGATAAAAAATTCTCAACCTTATTTTTCACATTGAGGAACATGTAATTTCTATCTTTATTTTCTTATATATTAATTAAATTATACTAATAGGTAGGAAATCAATAAATATTGTTTCATCCCATTAGGTTGGAGGGATTGGTTTGAAAAATATGTTTAATCATCACTACACCGTGAATGTGGATCTTCAGAACTGCTATGTAAAATTTCAAAATGAGGTATGTCGATCAAACATTCTTTATCATACATAATTTTATGAAATTTAAAAATTAAGTATGGGTTCATTGTTTATGAAATGTTTATATAAAAGGGGGAAATATATCTTTTCACAAGAACATTTCTAATATGTTTTTCAAGGTAGGTGTATGATTAATCATTTCATTGATAAAAATTATTATATATATGCCCTTGTATAAGAATTGACATATTATAAGAATGATTTCATATAAATGGGTTTTTAAGGATGATATTGAAAAACATGTTCATATCTTACTTTTTTCTACAATGGGTTTTCCAATTTTTATATAATGTTTTTTTAATAATGGATCCATACTTAGAGAATACTTGGCATATCATCCCTCTCTCATATGCATTCAACGAATAATCATTAAAGTGAGGAGAATATGTTTATGGAAAATCCCCTAATTTTCCTATTAATTTTAATATCAATTAAAAGATAAATTTTTTAGCAGAAATGTTAACTCCAGCAAATATTACTAAATTGGAATTTACAATTAAATAAAAAGGTGATGATTGTTAGGCCTTGAGTTTCAATTGTTTTAAATGATATGTCAATAAGTTTTTATTAAGATGTGGATGAAGGGGTGATGTCTAGGGAATTTTTATGGATAAATATAATAACATTTCATTTTATTCATTTAAAATTAACCTTGTAAATAATAAGTCTATTTAATTGTTATTAAGTTCAAAGTCATACGGTAATTGTGTTTTGAGATTGCACATTGTTAAATAAAATTAATGAAGAAGCGGAACTAAAAAAATATGGACATGTAATTTATGATCAATGTGATATAAATATAAATTGTACGATTATATGAAAAACTAATAAAAAATGTATAAGGATGAAAGAGTAATGATTAGGGTTGTTGAACATTATTGACTTGGGAATTAATTCTATGTTTTTTTATAGTGGCCCTTATTTTGAAATGAGTTCCACCCCCTAGATGCCAAGCCACCATTAACATTGGGAACATGTGGTACTCATGGGGTCAACTATGCTAATAGGAGAGACCCCTATCCACTACGAGGGATGCATGTGTGGGCATATGAGAATGCTTGTAGAGATGGGGTGCCACCATGAAGGGCGACATAATGGTAGGAGAGAGCGTTTATGAGGCAGTACCATGATGGGGAGAGGATATTTATGAGTTTATACAAGGAACACATGAAATATATAACATGCGTAGATACTTGTACACTTAAATGTGGGACTCTAATATGAGCGGTGTACTATTACTAATCTTAAAATAAGGATAATACATTGGGTGTTAGATCCTTTGATATAAAATATATAATCAAGAAGGGATTTTTTCTCCTACCTCTTGTAACCCGAGGAGCTTAAGTCTACTGATGTTCATGGTGAATGAACCTACCAACAAAAAGAAACCGCCATGGTTGTTCATTAATCGAGATAATTAAAGGATGTTCTCTTCTAATCATCACGATATCATGCCTTTAATTCCATATTTCATGTATGAAACAAATCGAAGGATGTTCTTACTCCTAATCTTGAATGGTTAGTTGTAGGCCTCCATTTTTTCATTAATGAGATTGAGACTTAACAAATTATGAGCATTAAATATCAATGCATGCATGAGAGGCTTCCACTATAAATTATCAACATGTTCTCATCAAGAAAATACGCCATGATTTTTTGCTAACATTTAAGATTAAGCCCAAAAAATTTGGGATTTTCAAGAAGTATTCTACAGGGCTTAAATCCTGTTGTCTTAATGTAGAACACATCATGGAATGAATATATGATATAGGTGGTATGAGTTTCAATGATACTTGACAATAAAAGGATATTTACCATGATGAGGTGATGTTGCTGATAATTGGAGAGGGCACTTATTTTCCATAAAAACCACAACATCCAGGAAGCTACAATCTCCGTGATGGGAGACCTCGACTTGATTTTACTTCATTAAGGAGAAGTGTGATTCTATGGGAATTAAATTTTTGAACATTATCTGGATATGATTCATGAATAATGTAGTTCATCTAAGCATTAGGGGACAACACATTATATTTTCTACATGCATTTCCTGTTGATCTGAGGTCTGTGAAGCCTTTATAGTTGATGTGATCTGATTAAGACATTTGAATTATCACTTACATTTCCTATTTGAAAAAATTATATTTCTTGAAAATATATAGAATCCATTTTCCGCATGGGGGATATTTTTAAAAATTACATATACTCACCCTTGAAATAGTTTTTGTGGAATATGGGTTAGAAAAGGTCACATAGACAGTGAAGACAATTGAGATTATAAGAAAGATTACATTCATACACAAGCATGAAGATACTTGATGTGTACAGTGTGTGTGTGTGTGTATTTGTGCGTATGGTGTGTGCCTGAATAAATATTAAGTGGAAAAAAATGGATAATACAATGGGTTTTTAAAACAAAAAATTAGAAAATTTTACACAAAGGTAATGCAGGAACATGTGAATCACTTGATAAGATCAAGAATTGTATATAACATTAATGAATATTGGGAATTCATGAAGAGATAACCATTCCAAATTCAATTACAAAGAATAATAGAACTTGAAATAAAATACTAAATAATAGGACATAAAATATTTAATCAATACAAAATTGGTTCTAGTGTTTTTTGATTCCATAAAATCAATGCATGAAGTGGATTTTATTTTTGTATGTTCGTGGATTAATATTACATTTGATAATAATGAATAATTTTTGGGTACAACATGACCCAATTTATGTGAGGTTGGGTCTTTATGATGAAAGATGTAAATCCCATTATTAGTTTTACTATGGTAACTGACAAGTGAGAGGTGATTAAATCATTTGACAAGGACAACCGATCCTACCATATGCTGTTGAAGATAATTGGACATCTACAATTGAAATTCAGGTATGTCAAGATCATTGAGGATGATCATAGAATAATCAGGTATAGGATAAATCATTTATTCATTAGTGAATTCATCCTGTTGAATCTTGGAGCATTTTACGTATTCTTGTTGGAGCCAAAAGTTGAATGAGTCTTTTATATAAATCCTGAGCAAGATTCCTTTTAGATGGATCCAAAAGAAAATGGAGTCTCCCAGTTGGAGAAAGATCCATTATAATCACCTATAGAGATAGTGAATTATAAATTGAAATTTTTTCTGGGGAATAAACTGCATTGAAAGGAGAAGTTATTTTTAATTATTCATGTGAATATTGTGTTCTTTTCTTTTGTTATTATTACTGCACCCAATCAGAGTTTGATATAAAATATTGAGTGGATAGAGAATATCAACAAGTTCCAGTGGTTGAATGAAAAAGATATAAATTTTATAAAGATAAACCATTGATTCACCCTTCCCATATTAGGGTTCAATTTTTCCTAGGGATCTATATAAATATATTAAATGAAAACACTAATTTACATTAAAATTAAATGTTTATCACAATTCATAATAAAATGAATCCTTTCAAAAAATCCCAAAATTCACCATAGGTTGTTTTTGAAAATCAGAATTATTAATAATTTATACTTAATCAAATTCATTTTAATATTTTTTTAACAATTACTATTAATATTATTCAAAATGTGACATAAAAATTCATTTTTTTCTTCATTTTTTTGTATCATATAAAAACATTACAAAAATCATATAATTTATTTTAGATATATTTTCATTATATAAAACCATTATTTAGAATATTTAAAAAGTAATTATAACTTGTAATATAACAAAATATAAATACTATGTTATAGTGGTCAGGTTAATTATATATCATGATTTTGATAAAACTCATGGTTTATTATAAGAAGAGCTTAATATGGTGTGGAGTGTAATGAAATCCATCAATGAAATATAATTTATTCAAAAATAATAATTCATAAAAATTCATGGTGTTACATTATCATATGATATTTTTTTCTCCAATGACATCTCATTATTCGACATTGGTGATTAATGATATTCACCTATTTAATTTCCATTTCATCCCATATTTATTAAATAAATATCACAATGTTTTTTATAGGTGAAATTAATCATGTACCTATCATTTGTATCAGTTATCATTACATTCCATATCAATGTTTACTAAAAAAAATTAAATAGTTCTCTAAACATAAATTACTTACATTATCTATTTTAAATGTTCATTGACCGCACATTAAATATTTTAATACGAAATCACGTTACATTTTCCAAATATGTCACTTATGAATCACATTAAAAAAGCCATGAAAAGAATATTTATATCTAGCATTAACATCATGAATGGTTTTTTCAACCATTTTAACTATTATTTGTTTCTATGTTTCCAATGATATTTTCAATGAAAATGTATTTTCACAATACATTTTTAATATTTAGTTTTAAAAATAAATTTTGAAAGGATTTTTTCCCACAATTTTTTTTTGAATTACCATTCCTCAAATTCCACAACCCTTAATGTTACATACCCTTTACTATGGAAATAGGTATTTCAATCAATATATATTATTTATCTATAAGGATTATGTTATCGAGATGGAATTAAATAACAATGATTTTTTTTCTATCTATACTTGAATGTGTCTAAATGTTTTATTCATTAATGGTACTTCTACCTTATTTATGATCATGGGTGAGCCTGATTCAACTGATACATTTGGAGCACCAAGATAGAACCAGGCCATCCCAATATATCTTATATGATTGGTGTACCTAGATAATGTTGGGTGATACTGATATAACATATTTTTTGGATGCACCCATATAGTGTCAGGTGAGCCCGATAAAGCTTATATGAAGGGAAATCCCATATAGCAATCAAATTCGTTGGGTAATTTTTCTTTTTTATTAATAAAGGACAATGAAGTTACCATAAAATTTCTATTATGGATCTAACTAGTGTTGAGATATTTTTAACATGGGTTCAAAATGGGTTATAAAAATTATATTACAAGACACCAACATGTTTTCATTATACCATCTATGTGTTTTTTAATGAGTCCTTTTACCAATATTTAAATCACATGGATCATGACTATTTATTGTTATAGATAATTACTTTGATAAAGAATTATGACATGATTCATGATAAATGATACATTTATTTTGGGAATTTAATTCTATTATGTAATGATCGTGAACTTGATTTTGTCATCACACCCCTATGCTCTTCTTATTCTCACTCATAACATTTAATATATAATTATTATGTTTACCATTACCAAGAAATATACATCACCATTATTATGTTTATTATCACCATGTTATGATGAATTATGTTTAAATTAATTATTTCAAAAAAGGATTAAAATTTCATAAATTTTGTGGGATATTTTGAATACATAATATGGAATAAGAAAATTTCGGTATCGTATGAAAAATTATCCCTTGAATTCATGGGTATTGTTTAGGTATGATTTTTTACTAATTCTATAATACTCAAAAGCTAAATGTTCCCTATGTAAGCATGTGATAAAAAATTTTCTTTTGATGTTGTGTGTTATTTATAGATAAAAAAATGTCACTGTTATGAGTATTAAATCGATAAATTTATAATTGATGATTTTAGAAATGTATTCAGCGGTGCGAGATCTGGGATATTAATGTTGGTATAATAGGATGGTTAAGATAACATTAAATACGAGGATACATTAATATAATGTTATCTTAATATATATAGACATCATAATTGGTTTATAATATTATGGATGATCATAAGTTCAATGTCTTAGACACCCAATTGAGGTTTTAGACAATGTGATCTTAAAGTGATAAATGTCTTTATGAGACATTTTATTTGACTGAATTATATCTATGTCTTTGGGTTAATATGAATTATGAAATTACTTGTTTTGGACAAAAGGTTTATTAAATTTATATCCTTTAGGATTTATATGATCTTGGATAATCCTTTCATTATGGGAACACACATTTTATTATATAGATAATTGATGGATTGAAACGTGATTTAGTGACTAATTGATTCATGGTATCACTATATTTTTTGGATGGAAATATATAATAATGATATATAATTTTAGGTTTAAAAATTATTTAATTGCGATGTTATTTAAGAATTATTATGTTTTAGCATTGGCTATTAGTGCTTGAATTTTTAGATTAATGTATTATTTCATCATATGAATGTCTAATTTTTTTGGGAATTATCTTAACAAGTGATTAAATTTTTTGTTTTGGATGATCTCTAAATACCAGTAGAATAGATTTTTATCCCACATATGGTTATGTGCTCATTAAAAATATTATTTTTAGTGATTTGGTCCTAAAAATCATCATGAATAATGATCATTTGATCTAAAAGATGAAATTGTGTTGGAAATTGATTAATGGATAAAATTTTACTTTTCAAGTATATATATTTCATTATTTTTTAAAATTTATATGGATTATTAATTACTAAAATCCTGGAAAATTATATTGATATTTTTTTATCTTATTTCCTTCATTTCTAATGAATCAATAACCATTTAGATTATTACAATTTTGTGGTTTTGTGGTCCATAACACTATGTTAATCCTTTTATTTCAAATGATCAATTATCTACATCACTATTACAATTTATTTAATAATTTATTACATGTTCATATATTCATTTTCCACCAATGTACTTGTATATAGAAACATATTTATCTGATTAAATTTTTATTTCACTTTCCATCTTTTCAAGATAGGTTTTTGTTAAACCTATTTATGATGTTGGTTTCCATAAGTGTTTATTTCCAAATAGCCAACATTTCTTTATCGAGAGAAAGATCAAATTTAAATGAAACAACTTATTAAAGAGGATCAAATATTTTACCCAAATATTTCTAAAAAATAATCAATTCTCTATATCATATAATACTCCAATCACCAAACTAAAACGGGCCATGAAAAAATAATATTTTAAATATGATCATTATTACCCAGTTCTTAACTAGAATGTTATTAATATGAGTAAATAAATTATATAAATAGTATGGTTTACAAATGTGTAAATTAAATCAAATTATTATATTTTTAATAGAATATAAACTTGGTAATATTTAAGGGGAAAAATATTATCTGGGAATTTTGTTTTCTAAAAGGCTAATTCATTTCCCTTTGAAATCATACATTGAAATTTATTATAAAAAATATAATATTATTTTTTAAAATTGGTATTTATTTTATATACCATTTTATATGAATATATTCATGGTTATATTTGGTGATTTTTTAAAAAATATGGATTTTTCAGTGAATAGTGAAAATAGAAATTTTTATAAAAATTCCATTTCATTTCAATAAATTAAGTAATTTAAAAATTCCACTAATATTTTAATATGATTTAATTTATTATAAATATTTTTCAATTATATAAAATTCACTTCATTACTTTTTAATATATTATATATTGATTTTTTAATAATTTTATTTTTGTATTTCAAAAAGATATTTACATGAAAATTGTTTTAAAGTACATAATGTTTCTATATATTATTTTATTAAAACAATCCCGAGAGTGGAATTATTTAAATATAATGGATATTATATATATATATATATATTAATATAATGATTTTTTTTGTTAAATAGTTGATATAAAATAATATTCTTTTTGAAAAATGCAGTTTTTAAAATACTCTTTTTCATTATGTTTATCTGTTTGATTTTAAATTAAATTCAAAAATTAATATGAATTTTATTATGTAAAATAAATTATATTTTTTTAATTATAATTATATATATTATAAAATTATGTTTTCTAAATTTTTTCTTAAAATTAATTTTAAAAATA
The DNA here is from genome assembly GCA_963277665.1 of Viscum album. Lineage (NCBI taxonomy): Eukaryota > Viridiplantae > Streptophyta > Magnoliopsida > Santalales > Viscaceae > Viscum > Viscum album. Next base: position 1,367,020,629 of record OY728131.1, on the reverse strand, counting down.
GTAAAAACCATTTATCATGGTTACGTTAAAAAAAGATTTTCATGGAGTTAAAGTAAAAAAAGGGGGTTAAATGGTCTATTAAATTTTCCAAAACACATTTTAGGGAAATAATTCAAAATTATAATGTATAGTTCCCTAAATGGTCCATTTTTTGTCATTTTGATATAAAAAATGGATTAAACTTTATATTTTAAAAAATACAATTGTGCCACTCGACTCAATAATAAATTTCCATCCATTCTAAAATCCTATTAACACAATAAAAGATTTTTTTTTCAAACAACAAGAATTGAAAATTTATCATTATTTTAATCATCACATATTAATAAGACATATTTTAATCATAAATCCATCCCATGATGTATTCTGGTTCTTACATGAGAAGGTTGTCCAAAGAAAAGGTGTTGTGCTTAACTGAGTGGTTTTATTTTAATTTTTATTACACCCCCATAAAATAAAATTAAATTGTACTTATATAAAATAATAATAATATCCAATATTATTATATTTTATAATTCATATTTCATATCCAAAATACATATCCACTTCCATCAAATAGGAAATTAAATCATGATTCATGTGCACAACAGACAACCGCCTTATAAACCAAAGTCATTTTTCCTAACATAGAATATGCATGATTTTTATAATAATTTATTTTATGTATATATTTTATATATATATAATATTTTTACTTATAGAAAAAATTTATTACCCAATAATTCTTAGTTTCTATTCTGTGGTGGATATGAAAATGCCACTCTTCTATATGACGAACTACCACCTCATGATGTAATGTAATTTGTTTTTCACTAGCAATTTATATTGAAGTTAATAAAGATAATGCTAATGAATATATGATATTGAATGGAAATAATTATTTTATTCATGAAATATATATCATTATAAAAATATAATAAACCATTTTTTTCTTACAATAAATAATGATATCATCGTTCGTACATATGTGTAGACTACAACCTCCACAGAGTGACGTGATTATTTTTCATCACAAAAACACATGGATGATATATATAATTATTTTTAATAAAATATTAAAATATTTATGATATTATTATCCATATTTTAATATAAAATACTACTTAAATGTTTTATATAATGATCATTGTAAAATTAAATACGTTACACAATCGTTCGTACGACCTACTGTCTACACGATCATAACATATTTATTTTTTCATCACCATATATCATGATAAATTTTATAATTATATGTTATGTACCATAATGTTAAATCTATCATGATTATTATATATAGATATATTTTTAAATAATTTCCATTTTTACCACAGTCAACACACTGATGCCGTTTGGAAGTAATGAATTGAATGTTCTCAAAACACGCGATATATAATTAATTGATTAAGAATTTATATATATAATAATAAAATTATTTATGTATAATGTATAAAATAAATAATATTTAATTAATAAATAATATAATTGATATTATATTATTATATTGATTCCGAGGAAAAACATTTATTTTCTATGCATGAGGTAAGAGTTTCTTATTAAATTTTTTATTTCTTTGATACATATGCCATATTCACAAAAAAAAATATTTTTTGGTGTAAATAATACCCATTAATATAATTTATTCTTATTTGAATAAAAATTAATTTTATTTTTGAATATATTTTAAATTTTCTATTTCATATGGTTTGGATTCAAAGATTACGAGTATCGTAAGGTACCTCATATCATTTTCAATTCATTGAGGTATATTTTAACTATATGATCCTAATTTATTTTATATAGTTTATATAAAAGGAAATTTTAAATGTAATATCTTGAATCCTTCATATATAATGATGTTTTCCTTTTCAATGTGAATTTTTTAGTATATAGATATTTGAATTGAATGTTACAATGTAGTATGTAATTTCACAACTCAATTTATTTTCATAATGTTATATTAACTTTTCATTGTCCTTGATATTATAATATTCTGTTTGTAATTAATATTTTTTATAATATGATATATTTACACATGTTTTATAAGGATTTTAATTTAATAAACATAAATTACTGATTGATTAATTTTGATTTCAATGTTGTGATCATTATAAGGGTAGCCCGTCTCAAATTGTCTTTTTTGGAACATATGTTATGTTATTTACCTACCTTCTTTTATGAGGTCTATATATTGTCCCAATAAAATTTTAATTTATGGAGCTACATATTTTCATGATATTTAATTTATCATTTGAAGTTATTATTTCATGGGTCTTACAATTTAAGAGATATAATGTGAAATGGGATTTATGTTACAATCTCTCTGAATTGTATATTTATTATGTAAAAGTACCATTAGAGGAAATCATGTGATATTATATTATATAACCAAATTCATTTTTATCCACAGATAGTAAATATTTTTCAAAACATTAATTTTCATTTACTCCCTACTTGATTAATTAAATATCATGAAACTTCTTCACAATTTATAATGATCTTGTATCATTTTTTGGATCAGGAATATTTATCTTCTATATAATGTTTTTTCATAAATTTTTTTAAAATGTTATATGAATATAATTAATTTATTAAATATATTTTATATGCTCGTTGACTTTATTTTAAATTTTTTTAAAATAATTTTCTTGAAAAATTCCAAAATGGGATCTTTTGAATCATTTAAAAAAATTTAAAATACATTAAAATTTTACGTGGAAATCAGGAAATTATTTTCCCACCCTCAGGAAATTTATTTTTATAATATTAATTTTTATATAATGGGTTTGCTGAGATAGTGATTGGTGAGCCGAATAAAGATTATATGAAGGATGTTCTTATATATGACTCGAATGTTTCAGGTAATGTTCATTTTCCTAATATGCAAGAATGAGGGAGTTACCAATGAGTGTCTTCAGTTAATTTAACTAGGCTCTTGTTATTTATTACAAGTATTAAAAATGGGTTATCAAGAGGATGTTCAAAATAAAAAACAAATTTTTTATGTTTTATATGGGGTTTTATACTTAAATTTATCATTATTGAGATGATATGCCTAATGGTTATTTATTATTTGGGCTATTTTCGTTGATAAATAATTATTCCATGCTTCATGATTGCTGATCCAGAAATTGATTGGTATGAATATTATTAGGTTATGACAATTTATTTTATTATTTCATCATATTATAATTCGCTTCTTATGCCCACCAATTAAATTCTATTCTAAATTTTTATGTTCGCCCTCACATACCATTTTTTCTCACCCTTAATATATTTCACTTCACCCATGTATGGAATAATAATGATCATACTAATTATTTCTAGTAAAAGATAAAAAGTGATGAAGCTTATGGGATATTTTGAAGAGTTAATATAGAATATGATATTCTGTGTATATTGAGAAACATAATCCCTTTAATTATGGGATATTGGGTATGTATCATTTTCCCCCAAATTCTAGAAAACTCTAAACATAAAAATTCATTGGCGTTGTACATTATCCAATATTTACTATATATATAAAATATTTTTTGGTTGATGAAAATTTGTTCACCATGATCAATATAGATGTTTTAAATGTAATGTTTATGAAATTGGCACATTATCTAGGTGTGTGGGTTGGTGGATGTTATACGTGTAGGTTTCTGTTTAGATTTTAAATTTTTTCCCATTTCATGATGTTTTTTCATTGTGGGATTTTTTTTCACTAATTATGATTCCCAATTTTGAAAATTATCTAACCGATTTCATAGTTGTAAAGATATTTTTCATTTATATTTACAATAATATTTTAATTTACACCCTTTTAATGGATGTAATCATGTTTTGTGTGTAATAGTTTGTGCTCTGAAATAATTGAAATCATTTACCTTTATTGTTATGTTTCACTGTGATTGAATGAATAGTTTTTATATTGATTCATTAATTGTATGAAATGTTTTTGGAAAATTATAAATTTATAATAAAAAACAATACAAGTAACTCATGGAACTAAAATGGATAATGAAATAGTAGATGATATAAATGGTATTTAATTCCACAAAAGTCATACATGGAACACATCATGCACTTAAGAGGTTCTCAGTTGGAAATCATGATGAAATTCTATTATCTACACATGTTCAATGATTTAAAAGGTGAAAATATATGTTGGGATTTACATTCCATTTGTCTTATATCTCAAAACCCTCTTCAATGGTGATATTTGAATGAGTACCATTTCTATGACTTCATACCACAAATCTAATTAATAAATATTACTGTATAATTGATTATCTACATTGATTCATATAAATGTTTTATTTATATGATTAATTTTTTTAACATTTATAGAGAATGATATTAGATCATGGGAAAACCATAGAGAATATCAGTGAATCAGGGATGCAAATTTTTTCACTGAATTAAACAAAAAATTTCCTCACATTGATAATAACTCGTTAACAGTGACTAATGGAATTATTCACTCAGCCAAAAAACCTATACTTAATTAGAAACAATGCACAATAATTTTATATAGTTCATCATTAAGGTCGTGTCTGAGGAGTATACATAGATAGTTTTTTGGTAGTATCAGAATCCATTGAGAATTAAAATAATTTATAAATTATAATTGGCTAGTCATGGTCACCCTATAAGAATAACATTATCTTAACTAGATTTTATGAATAAGAAATAATCTCACCAATTTCACTTCTATCAACACCCCCATACATACTTATTAGAGTGAAGTATTATTCGTATTGTTGACCTGATGGTTTCTTCTATATCTTAGTATATTTTGATTATAATTTTCATTGTTACATAACAAACATTATACTATAATTCATTCCAAAAAATATTCCCAAATGAATTCTATATTTTGTAGCTTATCACAACACTATTTTTTTCAATAAACATTATAAATGTAATGAAATAGTTTTAGTTTACATATTTTGAGGATGATACGTAAAATATTCATCTTTTTATAACTTCATGAAACTATTGATTTGTTTCACAAGACTTTTATACTTGTTTGAAAGTCATTCCTTTACTAATATCCGACAATGGAACTATCTCTACACAAATTTCATCATATTATACCATTTATCTAGAAAAAACATCCCCTTTCTTGAAAACTCATCAAAATCTCTTTGAGGATTGAAAATAAACACAGTGGACTATCAAATTCCATCTTTAATAAAACATGGTTCCAATAGATGATATGATACTGAAATCATATTCTCAATAAAATTACCACTCCCCCCCAAGATGGAATTGTGGGAATGTTCCCATATCATGTTTTAATCATATTTTCATCTAGAAAAAAAATTTATTTAGATTATAAGAAGTACTTGAACTCTTCTTCGTACACAATTCATAAGATATATCTCCCAAAAAAATGAATTAGACCTTGTTTTTTGATTTGATGAAATTGAAAGTGGTACTTCATGAAACCTAACCAATTCCATTATGAATATCATAAAACATGGATCAAGTGAGTAATCTTAAAGAGTTGAAATGAAATGTTCTAAAAACACAAGTCAATCATCTACAACCCAAATGGTATTATTTACATTAAAAGTGTTTGTAATGACTATTTTTAAATCCATTGAAATGTAATCTCATTTAAAATAGATGTGGTTAACAGTTTTACCAACTCCTTAAAAATTAGTAATTATAAATTACAATTTTTACATACCAATCGCAATGATATGTACATTGAAATATCCATCTTCATGTATTACCACAGTAAATTCTCCCTTTAATATATATATATAATTGTGGTTCAATAATAGATTAATAATGATTAGTTTGGGTATCATGTAGAAAATCCTCCTAAAATTATGGTATTAGAGGGAAAATAATTCCATTACCAGATATTGTAAATCTAGAAATTCCACTATTGAACTTTGTAATACATATTATTTTCATCTAGGTCCCTATATACTTCTTATGATCCTCTTTAATCATCACATGGATAGATCGTTGTGTAATAATTTGGTAATTGTTGGATTCATCCCCTTCCCCTAAAATACCCTAATCTATCACTTAAAAAGTAATTAATATTATGTTCTATTGAATTGATATCATGAATAATGTATCATGAACCATCATGCTTAGTGAATCAACAACCAGATTTTCCATCCACAATTGGTAATGTATTGAGCGGTTATATTCCCTGATCATCTCTAAACATAACCATTGGTAAATTCTCAACAAATTTTGTATAATTATATAATTTATGATCTTGTAATAAATAAATAAATAAATAAATATAACAATTTCCTCTGTAAAATTAATTCAACCATATCCTTAATAAAAATATTATCGTTAGTAGATCTAAATCCTTTGTTGTGATATTTTTATTGTGGTACATTAATAAGAATGAGGTATATGATAATGAAAATCTATTTTACACGAGGAAAGATCTATACCCCATCATTAATTAAATATTTTACATCACAAACCCTTTTTTACAATCAGGTATTATGTGTACTCGTCCATTCATCAAAATTCTCCTAGTCCCCTTAAAATTTTATTCACATTCATCTATCATGGTGAATTTGAATTTTTTCTGAATTACCATGGTTTATTGACTTGATAGTCATAATAATTTTTTGATAATTAATTAATATTTTCCAACAAATGATAGAAAACTATGGATATCTATTGATGTTTTTGTTATACACCAATCCTTAATTACATCTATCCATGATGGATCCATAAATAAAACCTAAAATTTGATTACCTGACATATTAATGATACTTTCTATAGTTTGGATTCACACATTATAAATCTTGAATATTTGTTCTTATTTCTCAATGTCTTGAAAAAAATCCTCAAATTATCTTTATGAATATTCATGATCATTGAATATATGGGAATATGATCAGTAAAAATAACACAAATTTATTGGTGTAATATATAAAGACTATATTAACTTAAAACATGAATAGAATAAGGAATTTTTTTAGTATTAAAGGTATCGATGTGAATTCATAGATTCCATATCAAATATGTAATCTTTTATTGGGTTCATCCTCTCTTTTCACCATTAGTTAATGATATCACGATTGAATGGTAATCATTGATAAGTATTTAGAAACTTATGGTTGATCGAACAAGTCATAAATATAATTTAGAATATAATTTTTTTATTGTGATCCTATTATATCATGAATAATAAATGTATTGATTATTTGATCTTTATTAATTATTAATATAGAGAACTGGTGAACCACATGGTGAATTAGTTGGGCATATTAAACCCCTATTTAGATTCCCATAGAATTTTATCATTAATTAACCAATTATAATTACGATTTTTCTATAATGATTAAATAGTATTAGAATAACACTATGTATTAGTTCAACTGAAAAATATGTCTCATGATTTAGGGGATGACTATGTTCTTAATCCTTTTTATTACCTAATTATTTATTACATTTAAAAAATGGAGGATCCCTTTAAGTTTAATTTCATAGAAAAACTGTATATAATACATGAAAAATTAAAATATTATTATAAAACAACATAATATACATCTTACTAAGTTCACTCTAGGTTTACATTACTATATCTCATATAATGTCCACATGTATCAAAGGAAATGGGTGATCATTAAGCCCAATACGAGAAAATAAAGGGAGACAAATATTATATGATCTTGAGAGAAATTAATAAGAACATGAAGCAAAATGATAAGGCATGAGAAAGAGGTATATCATACTAATATGAAAAGTAATCACAACATAGAAATGTGTCATTAATATTTGAATGATACGTTCATAAACATACCACTGAGGATTATCACTAAGGTGTCATAAATAAAAAATTACAAAGGATGTTCACCAAGGTATCATAAAAACATGTCATCTCTATAGGTTAAATTATTTATCCAATGCATTGGAGATCTATAAGGGTGAAACATTAATATATATTAATTTAATGTTATATGAATAGATCATAATGAATCATTTGTTTAATAACCCATGGAGAATAAAGAACATGTTCCTTATCAGATATCCTGTCATACAAAAGAGCATAAAGTATTGTTCATTATGTCATTTTTAACCCGTAATGGGAAATGTGGGTTTCTTATACATAAATACCAAAATAATAAATTAATTAATAAATATAGTGGAATAACTTTTTAAATGAAAATATTTTAGGTTATTAAAATAAAAAGCAAAAGAGTATTTCTCATTTAAAAGAGGAAAATTTGAAAGGAAAATTTAGCAGCATGCCAGGTATAAAATAAGGTTTTAGAATAGGGATAAATTGCAGGGGACAAGGGTAACAAATTCCTAAAAGAGTATAACTATTTTAATGAGATAATATTATGTCTAAAAATTATTATTTTTTGAATCTAAAATATTTTCTACATGAAAATCGAACTTGAATCTAAATGAGAATGAAAGATTTCCCTTACATTGGATAGTTGTTCCTAACACATGAGTATGGAACCTTGTGAACATGGGGAATGTATGAAAACAGGTTTTTAGAATGGGTCAAAATCTATACCCTCTTTAAATTTTGAATTGTTTCTGGGGAAAAAGTTTTAAAAGTTGGGGAGGTCTTGTAGGTGCACACGATTGGTGCACGATCTGAACAAACCATGCAGGAAAGTCATGCGAAGTCCCTAGGTGAGACAGTAGCAACCGAACGGTTGGCGCACGGTTTCCCAAACCATGCAGGGTAACCGTGTGGTCACATAATGTTAGGGTTTTTATGCTTCGGGCCACTCGAGGTTCCCCTTTTTTCTCTCTTTTGATCCTCCCTCTCGTAGCTCACGTGAGAGAGCCGATGATAGTTTATTTTTCCCCTATTCATCTGTCTGAACTCTGTTTCTATCACTGTCGTGTGCGTTATAACCCACTCGATAAGGCCATGATTCCTCTTGATCCGTTTTTCATGATTTCTTTTCTAGAACGAGTTATTGGGGTTTGAGCGGGTTTTATTATTTTGTAGATCTACCATGTTTTAGACAAAACTGAAGGTTGTTATTGGAGGAGAAGCATTGTACGAGTCTTTGGTAGGTAGTGAATATCTTATTTTGTGTCATTGAAAACCTTTGGGTGGCACGACCTATGGCACGTATTTGGGTATTTTGAGAGAAACCCTAATTGATCTGCTATTACATATTATGTTTTTTAATTGAAATATGGGATACCTTTGTTTATTCCCTTTGTATAGTTTTGATTGAGCAGGGTCGGCCTAGAGTTCATTGCTCGTATCGGGTATTTCGGCCTGGGATTCCATAATGGTTATAAATGAAATTTTTTGGTTTAAACTGTTATGTTTAGTTGTTAAATATTGATATGAACTATCAATGGCTTCATGATCTTAGTGCTGTTATAGGACATCACCTGGTTAGTGCAATTCAACTGTCGAGTATGGTTTTCATGTTACTGTTTTTCTAATGTGTTATATTTGTAAATGTTGAATTTCATATGATGGAACCTTCAGGTTGTGATGGGTGTAACCCGGATATTGTTGAGTGATGTTGATCATAGGTTGGGCTCAACCCAGGTTACATTTGGTTTTTTGACCATGGGATTTGACATCATGGACATCAGATCGAGGTAGTACGACTATCAGGATGGCCTTGGCTCAGGGTTACATGGGTGGTTTTGACCACGAGATTGGGCGCCATGGACATCGGCTTGATTAAGGATGATGGTCAGGTTTGGAAAGGCCCAGGTTACTAGGATGGTGAGGCCATAAGACTTGAGCGGCATGGTCGTAGGGACACAAAGTGTCAGATGTATGGTGGCTTCGGTAATATTTTGGTGATTACCGCTCACCCAGAACATGCGTTGTGTGCACATAGAGATATTCCGTGATGAGGTGGTTTTGACCACTCTTGTGGGTATAGGCCCTTGTATGTGTGGTTTAGGTACTTTGGTTAGGGTTGCTTGCCGTAAGAAGCCACATGGTAGGTGAGAAGCCTCCAGGGGATAGCTTGAGGCTATCAGGTTCCTCCAGTAATTTATTTGAGGATAGGCATCACTGTTCTTCCGGGTTACTTCGTGGGAATGCCTTCAGGACATCGGTAACTGAGACACAAGGTGTTAAGAGGCATAAGGTTCCCTGTTACTATTCTTGGGGATGCCTTCGAGAGGTTGGTACATGAGACATGCAATGCCAGGGGGCACTTTGTGCCGGGTTACATGACATAGATTCCTGCATTGGACGATGCAGGATGTACTCTATGGTGGCGGTTGAGCACTAGTGGAGTTTTTGTTTATCTGTGCATCGTAATGTTTACTATTTTCCTTATAAAGTCATGACTACTTAAACACTCATATTAGGTATGTACCGTTGGGTGTTATCCTACTGAGATTCATCTCACACCCTGCACGGGACCTTTAGGACACATGCAGACTTTATGGATTTATGTGCAGGAAAGAGTCCAGCTTCAAGAGCTGGGTTGCATTAGCTATTGCATGGAGATGGTATGGCCTTGAGGTCATGCCTAGCTATAGTTATTTTTTTATTTCTTTCCTTATCATCATGTTTACTTATTTATAGCTACATTTGGTTATCCATTGGTGCCCACTATATTTAGATATATATGACCTACTTTTGATGTATTTTTAGTTGTTTTGTAGTAGTTAAAAGTGATCATTATGTTGAATTTTTATTTCCACTATTTCTATTTATATTTATTTCTTCCGTTGTTTATTAATATTGATCGTGCTTCCACTCTACAGGTCTGGTTCTATTCTTATGAGTCATTTATTCTGATGCATCTTTATTATTATACTTGGACCAGTACCATTATTATTATCCTCTGAGAGGGTATAACCTATCAACTATACCTATAAGTCCCTCGCTTCTAGTTGGAAACCATTGGCGTTCGGGGATGTGGCCTAAGGTAGTAGCACCAGACTTGTTTAGCACTTTTCGGGTGGTTGTTCAGGTCCGGGTCATGACAAATTTGTTTCATAGGAGTTCTTAACTGGGATTTAGAAGCAACGTTTTACTAGATACTAATGAGATTGAGGCTTTTATTTTATTTTTTATGGTTTACTATTTTGGATATGGTAGACTGGAGATTGGTTGTCACTGGAATTGGGTTTCTAGCTTGTGCTTGGGTGCCTGCAGCCCCATGAACGAGGGATGGACCGAGTTACCTTGGGTGGGAATTGTTGTTGTCCTTTTTCTTAGATTACAGTTTATATGATTTCCACATTGGTGGCTCACTTGGTTTGTGATGTTATTGATTGTGATATATTACCCTTGACCCAATGTGGTAAGGGAGAATTGGACCTTGGCCCGGTATAGAAAGGCATGTTGTTTGGATTTTTATAAGCACATTTTTAGGGTATTTAAATTTCATAACTACATGTATTCTTTGTTAAGTAATAATTCCATGTGTATGAAATAAATTTCCATTCCTTGTATTCATGAAAAGAGAATAGGTGAAATCCCTGATATAATTGCTGGTTTATTACAATGTGTTGTGCCACACTTTATATCTTTGTAGAATTGCATGTGGAAGGGTATTTGGGTCCGACTATTATGAGAGAAGACGGGTACTATGGGTTGAGGTGTTTTAATAACCATGATTAGGCGACTCGGTCATCGGTTTGAGGCAACGTTGATTGTCAGGACGGTCATGACCCGAGTTACTTTTGATACTTGGCTCTATTAAGGGCATGTAAGGAGTCCACGAGGTTGAGATTCCCTGGGGCATGTATGCGGTGGGGGAGAGTAAGGGTAGTAGTTACGCTCTTCCTTTTATTACATTCATTATCTGTATTGAATATATATTGTTATATATATATATATGGGTTGTCTGGCCATTTATGGTATTCAGTGGGTTCCTCCTAAATGTCTCAATGGAGAGTTAGACTAGTGAGGATACAGTGTCGCAGGTGCAGGATAAGGTTCAATATTCAGTACAGGAAGAGCATGAGCCGTAGGTACAGGCTCAGGGACATGATCATTTTCAGGACCACTATAGACCAGATAGCAGCCGGGTTTGGCAGTGTTTGGGCCATGGCTTGACGAGAAGCTCTGTGCAAGGCTAGTGCGCGTCTTGTAAGGGATCGTCAGAGGCACGCAGGTTACAGAGCCATCGATGGCATATGTGACGTGTGAGTTCCATTCATAGCACCCACCACTTTTGCAATGTGAGGGTGGTCTGCAAGTGGATGAGAACTAGATAGAGAGCATGCAAATGATCTTCGAGCAGCTCGAGACACCTCCAGGGTAGTGGGTCAAGCTGGCGACATACATGCTGAGAGGATCAGCAAAGCACTGGTGGGATGTGAAAGTTCAGGCTTGAAGATATGAGGGACCATCATGGAAGGACATAGAGGACAGGGCCTTTGAGAAGTTTTTCCCAGAGACACTGAGGACCGAGAGAGCTTGGGAGTTCTTATGCTTTCAACAGAGAGACATTTCAGTCATGGACTATTCAGATGCATTCAATGAGTTGTATCACTTTGCACAGGGTATGATGAGAGATGACATGGCAGGGGTGAGACACATTGAGGATGGATTAAGAAACGTCATTCGGATCCAGGTGAATATAATCAGGCAAGGTTCTTTCTCAGAGGCAGTGAATCACGCGCTCATAGCATAGGGAAATCAGAGGGATAGGCCCCAAGTCGGTCATGAAGCGACCTCTGGTGATGGTTTGCACAAAAGGAAGAGAGGATGGGATGAGTCCTAGTAGAGCAGTCAGTACAATGACCCACCTAGACCACCTCATAACATTTATTTAATGGTTTGTTTGAAGTATGGGCATCCAGGACATGTTCGGACCCACTAAGATATGCCTCCAAATTCATGTCGACCATGTAGATAGGTCTGGCATCTGAATTGTACTACATGCAGCCTTCTTAGATAGCTGTCAGATATGGACTATGGTAGTCTATGGCGTAGGGAGTTGTTTCAGGTTTGGTACTAGGAGTGGGTATCTGATGTTCAAGTGCACGCAGAGGATGTGACAGAGACAGCGGGACCCAGCTGAGGGGCTGTGGCCAGTGACTGGAGAAGCACCACTAGGAGGTCAGGCATCAGGCAGTTGTGCTTCAGGACTACTGCACGCCGTGGAGCTACCAAAGGCTATGATGGTGAGCCAAAAATTGTTAGAGGTGAATCTTGGTGTGGCTATGATTCTAATGATTCCTTTTTGGCATGACCTGTAGAGGCATGTCTTTTTGGAGTGGCTGTGATGCGCATGATCTATGTGGACTGACTAGATGCTAGTCAGGGGGATTGGTGCAACATCAATTACATGATATATTTATATGTATATATGATATGTGTAGCATCAGGGGCATTGAGGAAGCGGGTTTCATGAGGTGCCTTTGGAATCAGGGGTATTAAGGATGCGGGCTACTTGAGGTGCCTTTGGAATCGGGGCATCGAGGATGCGGGTTGCGTGAGGTTCCACGGGCATCAGGGAATCAAGGATTCGTGTTATTCGAGGTGATATGATTCAGGTTTGTTTTGATTATCCATGGGATGCAGGACCCTGTGGAGGTGGACACCAATGCAGTGCAGGATGTGTTTGGGTGTTAGAAATGACATAGGGGTGCATATAAGGCACATGGGTGTCAATGAATTATGAGACAACCTTGAGTCCAGATACAGGTTTGTGAACCACTTCTTGTTCTATGTTTTTTTGGGTTGAGACAGAGTTAGGTGATTCCTAAGGTGGGGATCCCCTTAAAGAATTTACCTAGAACCTTATGACTGGGGATGTCCGGGATGCTTTGATCGGGGTGGTATGTTCGGTGCCATCTTTGGGATTCATTTGATATCTCGGGGAAAAGCTATGTTATGGTGGGGATTTTGTAAGATCCTGGGTTATTAGAATGGGTGAAAATACCAAACCTCTTTGAAATTTTGACCAGATTCGTGTGAAAACTTTTAAAAGTTGGGGAGGTCGTGCATGTGTGCACAGTTAGCGCATGGGCTGAACAAACCATGCGGGCAAGCCGTGCAATGTCCCTGGGTGAGACAGTATCAACCACACTGTTGGAACACGGTTTTTCAAACCGTGCAGGGTAACCATGTTGCCACATAAAGATAGGGATTTTTACATTTTGGGCCACTCATGATTCCCCTTTCTTCTCTCTTTTCTTCCTCCCTCTCATGGCTCACACGAGAGATCCAGTCAGAGCTCATTTTTGCCCCTGATCGTCCGTCCGAACTTCGTTTCAATCGTCGTCTGGTGCGTTAGAACCCCCTCAGTAAGTCCTCGATTCCTCTTGAGCCGTTTGTCTTGATTTCTGTTCTAGAACGAGTTATTGGGGTTTGAGATGTTTTGATTATTTTATAGATCTACCGCATATTATGCCAAATTGAAGGCTTTTATCGAATGAGTATCATCATATAAGTATTTGGTAGGTGGTGCATATCTTATTTTGTGTTTTTTCATACCTTTGGGTGGTGCGGCCTATGGCGTGTATTTGGTTATTTTGAGAGATACCCTAATTTATCTGCTATCTCATCTTATTTTGTTTATTAGACCTATGGGATACCATTGGGTATGAACTTTGTCATATTTTTTTTGTGCAGGGTCAGGCGAGGGGTCATTTCTCATATAGGGCATTATGACAGGAGTTTCCAAAATGTTTATACTTGAATTGTTTTGGTTTAAACTCTTAAGTTTAGTTTTTTAATTTTGATATGAACTATTAAAGGCTTCTTGATCTCAATGTTGGTATGAGACAACACCTAGTTAGTGACATTCATATGTCTAGTATGTTTCTCCTATTAATATTTTTTTATAATGTGTTATATATGTAAATGTTGAATTGCATATTCTAGAACCTTCAGGATGTGATGGGTGTGGCGCGGATATTTTTGAGTGATGTTGATCACATGTTGGGCTCGGCTCGGGTTACGTTGAGTGGTTTTGACCACAGGATTAGACGTCATGGACGTCTGGTTGAGGCAATGCGACTATCAGGTTAGGCTTGGCTCTGGGTTACTTGGGTGGTTTTGACCACGGGATTGGGAATCATGGACGTTTTCTTGAGGTAGGATGACCGTCAGTTGGGGCCTGACCCAGGTTACTAGGATGGTGAGGCCATCATACTTGAGGGGCATGGTCGTAGGGACATGAGGTGTCAGATGTGTGGTGGCTTAGGTACTATTTTGGTTATTACCGCTCACTTGGAACATGAGTAGTGTGCACATAGAGATACTCTATGATGAGGTGGTTTTTACCACTCTTGTGGGTAGATGACCCCGTAGATGTGGTATAGGTAGTTTGGTTGGGGGTGCTTGTCGTAGAAATTCACGTGGGAGGTGAGGAGCTTCCAGGCGATAGCATGAGGTTATCAGGTTTTGGGATGAGGCTCGACGTGATTCGAGGGTAGGTATTGCTATCTCTCTAGTTATTTAGTTGAGGGCGGATATCATCATCCCTATGGTTACTTGATTTGAGGGCAAGTATCACTGTACCTCCGGCTATTTATTTGAGGGTAGATATCATTGTCCCTCTGGTTATTTATTTGAGGACTTGAATCTCTATTCCTATGGGTTACTTTTTTGGCGTGGCTTTGGGACGTCGGTACTTGAGGCATGAGGTGTCAGAAGGCATAAGGTGCCAAGTCACTATTCTTGGTCGTGCCTTCGGGACGTCTTTACTTGGGACATGTACTGTCAGGGGGCACATGGTTCTAGGTTACATGACAGAGATTCCAGCATTGGCCGAAGCAGGTGACACTCTATGGTGGCCTCTAAGAACCAGGGGATTTTGTGTATTTTTGTGCATTGTACTATTTACTGTTTTCCTTATAAATGCATGACTGCTTAAAGACACATATTAAGTATGCACTATTGGGTGGTATCCTACTGAGATTAAACTCACACCCTGCACTGGTCCTTCAGGACGAGTGCATACATTATGGATTTACATGCTGGAAAGAGTCCAGCTTCAAGAGTTGGGTTTCATTAGATGTTATCTGAAGATGGTATGGCCTTAAGGTCATTCCTAGCTAGATTTATTCTGTTTTTCTTAAATTCCTATATCATCATGTTTACATGTTTCTAACTACAGTTGGTTAGACATTGGGGCCATTTATATTTAGATATTTATGACCTACTATGGATGCATGTTATATTGTTCTGTAGTAGTTACAAGTGATCAGCATGCAGTTGTGTTTATTTCTGATGCTTCTGTTTAAATTTATTGATTCTTCTATTTATTGATATTGATCGTGCTTCCGCTCTGTGGGTCTGGTTTAAGTCTGTTGAGTCATTTATTCCACTAAATCATCATTATTATACTTGGACCAGTATCGTTATTATTATCCTCCGAGAGGGTATAGCCTCCCCACTATACCTATAATACCCTCTCTTCTATTCAGCAGCCTTTGGCATTCTAAGAGGTGTGACTAAGGTAGTATCACCTGACTCATTTAGCACTACACGGGTGGCTATTCGGGTCCAGGTCGTATCCCACGTCGAAGGAGGAGGAGCACGAAGCACCACTTTATAAGGTGTTGTGGATACCTCTCCCATCATCAGGCCTTTTCATGGGGGGTTCCTGTGGGCCAGAACCCCGGGAAAAGCAAAATCGTGTATGCTAGGCCCAAAGTGGACAATATCATGATCATGGGCTAGACAGGGCTGTTACAAAAGCTATCAGAGTCGGTGTCCGTTTTATGCGCAGTGAGGACACTGGGCCCTTCTAGGGGGGGTGGGTTATTGAAATACCACATTGAAGGAGGAGGATAACGAAGCACCCCTTTATAAGGTGGTGTTGATACCTCTCCCATCATGAGAGATTTTCCTGGGGGGGGCCTGAGGGCCAACACCCAGTGAAAAACAAAACTGTGCGGGCTAGACCCAAAGCGGACAATATCATGATCGTGGGATGGACTGGGCTGTTACAGGGACATCATGTGGGACTAATTGGGAGATAAAATCACCATAACATCATGGAGGATGGATTTTTAGTCTAATGATATTGATATATGTTTGAGTATTAGTTTGATATGTGGAGGAATATTTTAATAATTCCCAAATATAGGTCCTGGAAAACTAGGTTGTGGAAAATGAAGAACCATTGGATTAACCTTGAGTTTTAATCCTGTAATATGAAATTTTTATCACATATTTTGTTATTTTAATCCACCAAAATAGTATTTTTTTTAAATAAATCTTTTTTGGCATAGAAAATTGAATATTCAAGAATGTAATGTTTTCTAGAATAAAATGTTTCTTTTTAGACTTTAGAAAGTCACTTATATTTTTTGATATTGATTAAATTTATTAAAATAAAAAATATTAATTAAATCACATTTTTTGGCCATTAATTTTGTTTAATTAATTATTACATCAATATGAAATAAATTTGATTTCACAAAACATAGAGAAACCCTAAAATTGTATTTTATACTATTCATGATAAATAATGTATATTAAAAAATCATCATAAATTATCCCTAACTCAATTTACATATGGTGATTTTAATAATTATTTTTATTTTATCATAATGATTGCATAAATATAATAATTATATCATTTAAATAAAAAATTAGTCATTTATTTAAAAATATTAGTTATAAAGAATAATCAATATTTTGGGTGCATAAAAAAATTTCTTGTCCTTTGTAAAATTATTTAGTAATTTATTATTTAAATAAAAGTGTTTTATAAAAATATTTCATGAAAAATAATATTCATAATATATTAGTTTATGATATAAATGTATATATTTTGTAAAGAAAAAAATATTGTTTTTTTCCAAAAATTGAATTATCAACATCATCTCAATAAAAAATATATTCTATAAAAAAATCTATTCGAATTGGAATTTATTAAATAAAAATATTATTTTTAAAATGGATTTTATAGGATGGTCTAGAAATGTAATCCCTTATTACACATGAGTATGCACTAACAATAAGTTATGTGATGGAGGTAGTTTCATGGGGTGGCTTGGAAAACATTGACTAAGTGGAAATCTATAATATCATGAACTTATCCTATATTTGATTTCATTGAAGATTAACTTGTTGAACCTCATATTGGATTGGTCAAGGAAAAACCTGGTGACATTACCCTCTTCCAATGCTTAGACAAATGGGTTTCAAATGACACGACTCTATTAACTGGGTCAACCAATTATCCTTTTTTTATTAATTATATTTTTCTATTTATAATTATAAACACAAATTTTAATGGAAACATTATAAAACAAGGGTTTAGTTTCCAACAGTCAAATTTACCAATATTTATATTTACAAATGGTCATATAACGATCAAATCCCAACATTCATATTTCCATTTATACCTTAAAAATAAAAAATAATTATTTTACTACAAATTCACTACAATTTCTATTAACTATATATTTAAATTTTCATAAGATATTGATTGTATTACTAATAATTTTTATATAAATATATCATTTTTGTGGGAGTGATGACTCTAGTAGATTGGGGTGATCCGTAATTTCCCATTTTAATTGATCTATATTATATTTTATACCAGTTTCAATATTGTATATTTAAATTGTTTTCATAGATAACTAATGTAATTATAATTTTTAGGGATATAAATATCATTTTTTATCTTTATTTTTTATGTGTATGATATTATATAATATTTAATATAAATTTATTTAGGAAAAAAATATTATTTAAAATGCTGTACTCAATATATTATTGACCTTTTAATAATTTACACCCCTCATATTTCAAGTCATTTTTTTAGTTGAGAAATGTTGTGGCTATTTTTGTCTCATTGTATATTCTTTTTCTAAAATTCATCTTCATATTTATGGTTTCTTCACAATACTTTTACATGGTGGGTATTATTGTTTCAGAATGCCTTATCTCTATGGTCTGATATCTCCACTAGCTTCCTCTCATAAGATAAGTCATGTTAATGTTGATTCAACTTTGGATCCAATAAATATAAGGGATCAATTATTTACATTCTTTATAGAGGTAAGTGGAATTCATAATGAATTTGAGATATATCTTTGGGGAAGTCATTGTTGATAGGATAATACTCATATGAAATCAATGAATTCAAAGAGGGTAATGTAACTGGGGCTATGTTTCAATTTCTTCCCAAATCGCATGACTCTTTACCATGACGATATTCAATAGGAAACATTATTCCAACAATAGTCTCGATGTCCCTTTGACGTTTGTCAGCATAACACTACAACTGAATTTGAGATTCATTTTTATTGTTGATAGGTTTTATAAACCATTTCTATCATCTCTTGTAGAATATTAGTGTCATGAATTTTCCTCTCACCAATTTCATCCCAAAAATAAATAAATCTACATCTCTTTCCATATATAGCTTCATAGAGTGACATTTTTTGTCATTTGAGAACTCTTATAGTGGGAGGTGTTGATCCCACTGACCATTAAATTCAATTTATCATGATCTCAGCGTGTACTCAAGTGTCTAAATAGGTATTTTAGATTAGCCATCAGTTTGGGAGTGATTGGTCACACTAAAATTAAATTTAGTATATAAATCATGTTGTGGACTTATCTAGAATTTCTATGTGAAACATGAATCATGATAAAGCTGATATAAATTATAACCCCATTCAACCTCACCACATCCATTACATATATATAGGAAAACTTTTCATGAAAATAATCATCTTGAATAACGATAAAATGGGCATTTTAGGTGAGTCATTCCACTATAACACATATCAAATTATTTTATGGAATGTTATTGGGAGCCCAGTGATGAAGTCCAAAATGATATTCTACCACTTCTTATTAGTATGGGTAGTTCTTTTAAGACTCATTTAGGTAGTTGTACCATTAGCTTCACTTATTGTCATACCAAAATATCCCTTTTTAATATTATCAAACCAATAATGATCATTAAGGTCCAAATACATTTTAGTTCATCCGGATTGTATAGAGATTATAGAGAATTCTTCTTTAGTCGTCATCTCCTTCATTATCACAATGAAAAATGAGACAAATGGCCCTGTACGAAATTTTAGTACACATTATTGATCAATATTGAACTTAGGAAATGTCAAATTATACACATCCTCTATCTTCAGTTGTGAAATAGGGTCTTATCTTTATTCATTTTAGATATTATTTTTTAATTATGGTTAAAAATCATTTGGGTTAGGTTTGATGATTTCCCTTCCCTTATGATTCCCATATCAAATTTTACTAAGTCCATGATCAGTGGATCTCCATTAATCATAATCATTTCGAACACAACATGTTTTTTCAAACATAAACAATCAATGAATTCGTATTCTATTTTAGGGTGAAAATGAATTTTATGGTCATTGTATTTATGATGTTCTAACCATCTACTTTATCTCATGTTAAATTGATTTTTCATGAAAATATAATTCAAACGTTTTTGTTCTGTGTATATATGACATTTATCATTATCATATAGTGCCTCTATATTTTCAGAGAAAAATTGACTGCATCAAAATATAGGTAATTAATTGGATCATTATACTCCTGTCACAGTAACTATAAATTTTCATAGGTAATCATCTTTTCATTTATATGAGAACTCATACAATACATTTTAGTGATGGATCAACAAAATAATGAATCTTTCAGCAAAATAGGGAGATGTTGACATAGGGGTAGTAACCAATATCTTCTCTAGCTCTTGGAATTATTATTCACACTCTTTTTTCCTTATAAACTTATCCCATTTATTAGTTAACATGTTTAGTTTTTTTTGAAATTCATGAGTTGTTTTTAAAAAACACCCTATTATATCTTATTGAACACAAGAAACTATAAATATCAATTATTGTTTTAGGATGACGCCACTCTTCAATAGAATATTTCGTCAGAAGTTCAATAGAGATTCCATCATTAGTTATATTGTGACCCAAGAATGAAAGATGTTATAACCAGAAATCATATTTGATGAATTTCACCAAATGTTCATCCTTATATTGAGTTCCCAAGAACATTGTTAGATTATCCTCATGGTCCTCAAGAATTTTGGAATAAATCGTAATTCCATCAATAAAACCTACCATGATTTTATCAATTTATCCCGTAATGACTATATTCATAAAGACCATAAAGAGAGTATGTGAAATTTTCAAGAAAAATAGAATAAAGAAACACTCATAATACCCATTCCATGTTCCGAAGGAAGTCATTTAAATATCTTCTTTATTCAACTTCAATTTAAGATACCCATTTTAGAGGTCAATCTTGGTGAATAATTGAGCCCCACAAAGACGGTCAAATAAATACTAAATTATTGGGAGAGTAAACTTTTTACTCACTATGATCTCATTGATTTCCCTATAATCAATTCATAGGAATAATGATCCAGCCATATTATTGAAAAAGATAACATGTTACCCACAAGAAGACACACTTTATTTTGGATAAATATCTTAAGGAAAAAATCACGAAGTTGTTTATTTAATTCTTCTAACTCTATATTTCCCATATTATATGGGGTCTTTGATATCTACATGGATTCAGGCATGTGTTCAATGGGAAACTCTACCTATTATTCAAGGGGAGGAATATGAAAATCATAAAAAAAATATATCAATGAATTCCAGAATAATAAGAACATTCTCTATATTGATATGTACATTTACTTCTATCTCTTAACTGATTTTCACTATAAAGAAGGCTCTGGGAGGTGCATATAGGCAAAGCATAGGCCGAGATGTCTCATCAATAAGAATTAATGATTAATTCCCATTAATGAATACTAAAATTAAATTACATCTATATTAGAACATATAATTATAATACAATTTCTAGTACATCACTATTATAGTGTCATATTACACCAAAGAAATTACTACTATATTATTGTTGAGATTGTACTCTCAAAAGTTAATACTAGAGTTTCAATCCACTATTGATGAAAGGATAATTCATATATTAGTATTTATTGATAAATCTACTAATATGAATTTGGGGATTGATTCAATGTTCTTTGAAAATTGGGATAAAATAAAGGAATGCATAGAACCAAAATAAAAAAACTGCTTTCTCTCTTTGAGAGCACAAAAAAGTTTTCTTGGAAATACATAATTTGGAAAATCTACATCATCCCTCAGGATAGAAATTTCCCGACCATTCTCCCTCTCCCTATACTACAGTTGTTGTTGGTTCCCCTATATTATCTTATGATTTTGAAACTGACTGGAAAATTGGCTTAGTTTCTCACACTTGAAGCATTGAAATTCTGGCATGTCCCACACCATCTTCTCATTTTAAATACTATTGAGAAGATGAGTCATCACCTCATTGTAATAGTTTCGATCTATATAGAAATATCTGCCAGAAAATTATTTCATTCCATTTACATTTATGTTTTTCTATAAATGATTCTTCACAAATTTTTTTACGGGGGATGTTTCACTTTCGTTCCTCGTCTTCCAGGATCAATGTTCATCCTAGAGTATTGATCGATTACTATCTTCTTATCGTTTGATCTATGTGGCCATTTTTTCATGATGTTTCTAGGTATGATTAACACCATTGAGAGGGGTTGAATTAGTATTTGATTTTTCTTTTATATGAATGTTTATTATATTTATTGGAAATATTTATTAACCTATAAAACCAGTTAATGTTATGATCCATTCATGTAAAACATCTAAACATTACATTTTGTATGGAAAAAATAAAAATAGAAGGGATCACATGATATTTATAGGTTTTGATACAAATAAAAACTCTTTTTCATGATGTGTAGTCCCACATACATGCTTGAATTCCCTATTATCTTTCTGAAAAAAAAATCAACAAGAATTGATACATTATAAAATCCTTGTAGGAATATTCCTACCATATTTGGTTATACCTCCCAACAATCCTTTTGATTATCCACTTCTCCACAGTATGATATACATGCCAACAGGAAAATAATTTTCAGTAACTCAAAAGTATCCATAGTTATCTACTTCACCTGATTTATTATTTTATGATTCACATTATAAAGTATTCACTTCATCCATAAGTGAGATGAATCAATCATTACATGCATAATAATTTTCTGGAGATTCAACAATTCTATAAGGAACTTTTTTTTCTTGAAACATATTTCAAATAACCAGTTCCAAAATAATCCTCGTGAAAATATGGTTTCATCATCAACGGTCCACTAACATAGGTCAAATGAGCTATATCTAATTGTCCTCAGTCGTATTCTTCATTTAATCGTACTTATTAACATTATCATGATCTCAATTGGCAGCTGAAAATTCCTCGATTTGATAGAACTCAGTCCAATGAACCTTTCACTGATATATTTCACAATGATGTGCTTAATCCACTGAACTTTCTCTAATAAAGCATTGTCTATTTGAACTTGATCTGAAAATCGGATTGAACCTCACTCAAATTTACTCATTCTAATGGAACATCCTTATAATCATCCTAAAAACTATTTTAGTATGGAATCTCAATTCTTACCAAACCAACTGCCAGATATATCACCATAAGTGAACAATTCAAGTTTCACATTCTTTATGAATGTATTGATCTATCCTTTTATAGGAACCCAAATATGATAAACGTGGTAAAACCAATTGCACTCCCCACACAACAAAATTCATAAATATTGAATTTATTATTCATTTTAGTATTCAAATTTTACGTATTAAAATAATCATATTACATTTTGAGATTATGAAATTATCTAAAAAAATTAAACATATTCATGTTTATAAAAACTAATCACCATAATTTTACATTCTGATATATCTATATGATGAAGTCAAGTGAAAAACAAAATATGGATCATTATATTGACTGCATAAAAACACTGAAAATCTTATCATAAGGATTCTTCATATAAACTATTTATCAGAAGAATTTAATTATATAAAAATTATTTCTACTTTTATTCAATTACTCAAACCAATGATCTAAAATTTGATGATTTTATCAGTGTCAACCTACACCTAAAAGATTGGTCTCTCCTTCAATATGATAATTGCTATCATACCTAGTTAATTAGTCTTTTGACAAATGATAAACACTTCAAATATACAGATTTTATTTCTCTCTGGACCCAAATGAAAACAAAAATCAATTCATCTTGATAGAAATGGTATACTACATTGTTGATATTCAATAAAATGATCGATCTCTTACTTTCAAGAACCTTCCCCCAGAAAAATTAAACATTTTTCTTATTTTTCACTGGTTCAAACAATTTCCCAATGAACGATATTATGCCTCTAATGATTGGAAGAACACTATTTAAAATGTATTAATTCCAGTAGATTTGACTTAAAAAATATCTTTCCATTAATGATTTTGAAACACAACAAAATCTTTATCCAAATATTTGAATCTCGTGTCTTTTTTCCTTACTAAAAACCAGTATATTTTTCTTCTAAAAAATCTCAATAACCTTCCCATCCTTCAAAAAATATGAATAGGAGGATCTCATACTAAAGGAGATAAACTGAAAATATTTTACAACAGCCGCATCCTTCTACAAAATTCATCTTCTATTGTGACTTCTTCATGATTTTGAATAAATTGATGATTTTCTTCAGCATACTCTGAAATACAATCAGAATAATTATAACATTCTTCCAGAAAGTACTTTCATTCCAAGGTAGCATTAATGTTATTAGCTGCACCATCACTCCAACCATCATTCATAAGTCTAGAATCAATATTTTTCTAGATAAGATATCATTTATGAAATATGAAATAGGAAAAGATCATCAGATTCAATAATTGGATGTCCTATTACCTCCCAACCTTTTGGTATCACTCGAAATATTTTTAGGTTATTATTCATGAGAGAAATTCTTTGCATTCTATGACTTATAATTAAAATAAAATATTTCATTCAAGATTCATTATGATTTCCAAAAACATATTATGTTTTATCAATATTCCTATCTTCTAGATTGTATTGACTGAAATATATGTGGTAGATTTATTTTTTATGATGGTGATTTGGATCATATTATTATGAAATGGTTCTAGATATGATTAACAACTTCAAAAACCCACCTATATTTAATCTTAATATCATATTGAGCAATTGAAAAAATAAAACCAAACCAAAACCTATTCCCAAAATTTTCCACCTTTATAACTATTGTCAATACCTAATTCAACCACATAAAAATAAAACAAAATGATTTATTTTCTCGCATTTTATTCCCCCCATTTATTTATTTCTCTGCATATTTATTATATCTTCACATTTATTTTCATATCCCCTTTATTGATAGTCAAATTCAAAGGGGTAATAATGATAGGATCACCCCTTATTGATAAGTGATATCATTATAAAGGGATAGAACATTTAATTTCAACATCATAAAACTTTTTTTTGGGAGAACATAAGTATCACATGAGTTTCTTAAGAAAAAAATATCATTTAAATAACACTATGTTTATGTGGGTGGACCCTGTGTAAAAAACTAGAGTGTATAATCAATGTATTCAAGGATTTCGATAAAATAACATTCATGTTATAAAAATTTATGTTTCTTTCAAAATTATCATACTAGGGGAAATTTGTGAAATGATAAATTTCACATGCACCAAAATCAACAAACATATCATGACGTTTAGGTGTATAAACACAGATTTCAATTAATCATATTTGTTAACCTCATTAAATTATTTCTCATGAATTGTAATTGACTGAGATTTTATTTTTCTTACAACAACTCCTTAAATTCCAACAATGTCATTATAAATACAAATATTTTGGGTATAAGGACGAACCGTAGTAGGTTTTAGAAGATTCTTTTTTACTAAGAGTCCTCTCTTTTGTTTCCTTTATCATCTTTTTGTTAGATTTGTCATTGGTTTTTTTCATCCTTATATTCAACCTTCTATGACGTTTTAACATGTTTATTTTTAACTACAAGTTATTATAATAATATTTTTAATTTTTTTCTTTCATTAGTAACATTCTGGTTAAAGTGAGTTTGTAAAAACTCATTCATTACTTCTTCTTATTTTGGAAAAATAGTCATAAAAAATTTAGTGACATTACGTTATTACCCAAAAATATTGCATCTTATCTAAATTATCAAATAATAATTGGTTGAAAAGTATTTATCAACTATTTCTCAACATCAAAAACCTTCATTTTAAACTTTTCTTTACTTGAATTTTTTTATTCTTCTATATATATTGACAATAAAAAATATCCAGTCTTGATAATTATTAATTAATTGTTTTCTTACTCATCTTGTTAATTTTTCTCAATATTCTTAAAATAATTATATATCTTCATCTTCTTATATTCCCATTTTTCTTCAACCAATTTTATTTGAAATTTTTTTGTTTCCTTCCCATCATTGATCCCCCATGAGTCATTCTATTTTCTTGGTAGAGATATTGATTTACCGATGATCATAAAACATTTTCATTCATTTAAAAATATTTATATTGGTTGTTTGTTAAACTTAAATATGTTTAGATAGGTATCATTTAGTCAACAATGGAAGGGATATGATGTTATAGCATAATAGGGTAATTTGGATGGTAATCAGAGGCATTTGGGTCGTTTTCCCATAGAACATGCTGCTGCTATGTCATCCATGATGATCACGCCAACCCTGAAGGCCATGAAGAGCTTCTAATACTATTATAAATCCTCTAACATGGTATCCACATAGGTTTTCAAATAAGGTAGACCCTCCATGAAACTAAGATGTGTGTGCATATTTGGATGCAGAGGATTACCACACATCTTTTACATAGTGAAAAAATAGTGAGGACCATCCCAAGTCCATGTGACCAACTATTTAGTGGATATAACGTTGATCATGGTTGGAACATGGTTTAACTAATAGTGATCCATAACTATGTGGAGATCAACATGCCACTACCAATCTTTAATCTACCCCTCCTATCCATAAATTTACTCTGGATTTGGACCCCTAACCACCTATGATAGTGGGTTGATGGAAAATTAATTTACCCTAGTCAATTTTGAAGGAGATTATCAATCTATATAAGAAAATCATAGAAGCGGGATCATTAAACCCATTATAGAGAATTTATGGAGGATTTTCTCTTATTGTTATTTGGAATTTTTCCTTTTTATATCAACTATATTGATCAATTTTGGTATTATAGTAAATTTCTTTTTATTTATTCTAATATTAGATAATTCCCCTAATCTGTTGGTTCTAAGAAAATATATGTTCTTTGATAATTAATTTTTACATTATGTATGTTTTGATTCATATTCCTCTAATAAATCCACCCAAAATATCAATCAATGTCTCAGTAGAAACTCTGTATCCCGCAAAGAGCATAATTTCTAAAAATCTTCACGGGATATAGAATAACTAAACACGTAATCATTGGATACACTTTTCATCTCTGATGGGACTATCATTGAAAATTTTTTAGAAATCAATTTCCAGAACAAAAAATGTATCTCTATTAGCATAATCAAAAACCCCAGACTAGGTGAGATCAATTACATTTGAAACCTAGAAGTTTCATTTAGTATGAACGACACCACACAATAAGAAAATATATTATAGAAATACTTCACAAACATTCACGTCCCCAATGCATTTCTCCCATCAGTTGTTAGAAGATAGTTTTTGTGTATTCCCTATTTTAATGTATACTATTCATGAATTGGAAGAGTTAATCATTCAACCATTGAAAACAACCTTCCAAATTTTAGACATTTACTCTGAATTAAAAACACATTAACATAATTAAATAAAATTCATGAAATGTATCACATTAACTCTCCCAATGGATTGACCCCTTACTTACACTAAACAAGTAGTAAGAGAGGGTAATTCATTTTATGTTGCAAAATTTAACACTTTAGCTGAAACGACAACAATTTATGGTGTCGTTTCCAAGGATAACATTAAATGGTGTTTATTTCATATTATTTTATATTAAAGAAATTTTTTGAAAAAATATAAATATTTATAGAATTTGTTCTTATCCCCTTTTCTATTTTCATTTATTTTTTGTTTTTCACATTTATGCATAGTGTGTTGTTTTATTTTGTGCAGAACCATAGGTCTAGGAGTAGCTAGATCACACATTTAATGAGAGATGATTCATTAGAAATAATTACATTTTACCCTAAAATTGAAGGAACATTATTGTGCTGACGTTAGAAACTTATGCGAGAACACAACCAAAACAATCCCATGGGGAATTTGGATGATGAAAAATTGTATGTTGTTAAGGAGTTGAGAAATAGTTTGGACAAGATGGAAATCAGAACAAAAATCACACCGTAGATGGTGTACTGACACTAAATCAACTAGACAACATTATTGAATTTATTCCATGAAATTTTCTTATTCCACCAACTCAATTTATGATTTCATATGGCCCTTAACAAACCCACAAATATATCCCATCAAAGTGGAGGTCATAAATTCCTTTGAATGAATGTCTATATTTTTTATAGAAGTTTTGGTTTAGGCCCCCACCTCCTCAAGAAAAAATTCTTACGTGTCGTACCCTTATGGGGTACGACCTTCCATCAATTAATGGGGTATATACATGCATTTTTAGGACACCAGTACAGACCCAACACTCCAATATTAAACCATAAATTATGCATATTACTCAAAATATAGTTTAATTTGGTTTTTTACCAATTAAAGACCCAAATCCCCATATTATGAATTTTCAGGTGATATATGTCATGTTCTGTTACAATGATGTTTGTGAGGATGTAATTAGGATCTTCATATTTCCATTCACATTAAGGGTAAATATAATGATTTGATAAAAGGGATTCCTCATTATTCCATCATCACTTTATAGGAATTAACAGAATCATTATTTTGCAAGTATTTTTTATTTCTCCAAGATGGGGAAGTTGTGGAATGAAATCCACAATTTTCAACAGCATTAGTTGGCAGGACTCTATTAATTTTGTGTTCTCTTCATGGAGATGTTGGGGAAGGGTCATCATCCTGGAATTTTAATATGTATGCATGTCTAAACCATTTATGGCGGTCTCCCCATGTACACTAAATCAGTGGTGGAGGAATCTCATGGAGGGAAGGTAATATGAAAATCCTCGAAGAAAATTTTCCATCTCCTTGAAGACATGTTGGAAAATACTTTCCAATGGAATCATAAATAGGAAACTCAAAAGAGGGGTATGAATAGTATAGATTCTACTATGATGCCCTCTGCTCAACATGATTTTGTGTCAATGAAAATTGATCCATTGAATATAAATGTAAACATCTCATTTTATGCGGTTAATCATCAAGCATGTAGGGAATATGGTGACTACCACATCATCGGTGAATTTCTAGAGACATGTGATGATCCTTTAATAAGGAAAGTCAGTTATGTTTCTTAGAATCGAGGTCCAAACATGTACCCTGAATACAAGAACCTAATATCGTAAGATAATGAGAACTTGGATTGGGGATATCAATAATAAAATACTCATCAATTAAATAAGAGGCCACACGGTTACGGTCAAAAGTAGTATAAAAAATCCTTATCCTATAAATTAATAGGGAAATCAATATCAGTATGGATCCTATTAGTACCAATGGTATTATTACCCTCATCCAGCGTGACCTCTGCAATATCCACAACCTCAACAAGCCATACAACAACATCCTCACACATAAATACTATCAATTCTTGAAAATATGATGTCAAAATTCATTAAAATTGATGAGAAAATTTTTTAGAATCATGACAAATACATTAAATTCCTTGAGAATATGGTTAGACATCTTAATATTAAAATATCTTCAAGAGAAACTGACACGCTATCTGGTAACATCGAAAAGAACCCACGAGAGGAGGCCAATGTTGTCCCTTTAAGTAGTGGGATGGATCTTCCATAGCAGGGGACTAAAATAATGTGAAGCTAAACATAAGGATAAACTTTCACCCTTATCGGATAATGAATTTTAAGTTGAGGATCCCCCCTTATCACCCAAATTATCAAAATGGAATGATGCTTCTAGTGATAAAGGAAATGAGGTGGTAATACCCTATAAACCCACATTAACATTCCAAGGACTCATGAAATAGAGGAAATTTGACCATAAATTTGTAAAATTTCTGATTGTATTTAGGAAACATTATATTAAAATCCCCTTCTTATAAGAATTGACTAAAATTTTAACATATAAAAATATCATGAAATAGATCCTTTGAAACAAAAATATGGTGGATGATTTGGGAACTATTCCTCTCACTAAGGTATTCTATGTACTAGTTCGACACTACATTCCACTAAAGAATAAATATATTCGATGTTTTACAATTCCATGTGAAACGTGATCCTACCATTTTGGAAAATATCTATGCAACATTGGGGATAGTGTCAAACTGATGCCATTTGGAGTATTTAAAAAGCTGGTGTTGTGCGATTTTATGCCAACTCCTGTTGATTATCAACAAATTGATCGCTCTATTATGTATCCACGGATGCTACATGATGATATTCTTGTCAATGTAGGGAATTTAATTCTTCTGACTAATTTTACTACACTAGATATAGTAAAAGATGCAGATACACCATAGATTTTTGGAAGAACCTTTTTGGCCATCAGAAAATTGTTGATAAACATTCATCATGATGAATTGAATTTATGAGTAGGGGAAGAAAGCTCATAATCCAATATTTTCAAATACTTCAAGAAAGAATAATTCATGGATGTTGAGAGTTAATGTGCTTTAACTATAGATTATGATTATTTTATATGCATGAAGGATAAAATGGGATGTTTCTCTACAACTGATAAAGTGGATTTAGTGGACATCTACCTGATCTTAAACCAGAAGAGCTACAATTTATTTTAGTCCTGGGTGGTCATTATCAGTTGTATGAAGTGGTTCAAATATTTTAGAGTATTATGAGGTAGAACCAATTGGGCCTTTATTTCTTAAATCCCCATAGCATGAATTGAAACATCTCCTATCATCTATAAAATATGGGTACTTGTGTGACAAGAACATGATCTTGGTAATTCCCTATGTTTCACCACAAAATATTAGGAGAATGAAATGTTAATGGTTTTATGAATATGAAAATAAGATATTGGTTGGATTTTTGTTATACATAATGGAATAATTCAATACATTTTCACACAGAATGTGCTACTTGAAGAATGATCCAAGCCATCTCAAGAACTACAATGATGGTGGGTCCCTCCAAAGAAGGATGTAATGAAGAATGATGTAATCAAGATTATGGATGTAGGTATTATATACACATTTTCTGATATCCCATGGTTTAGTACCATGAAAATAGTGCCTAAGGGGTTTGATGGTATCATAGTTATTTACATTAGAAATAAATAACTGATTCCAACAAGGATGGTGGAGGGATGCATGGTTTTTTCTGGATTTTTGAAAGCATAATGATTCTACATAGAAGGATCACTTCCCACATACAATCATGAGGTAATGTTGGAAAATAGAGGGGGTCATGAATTCTATTTCTTTTTTCGATGGTTTATTATTGTATTACATGATTTCTATGTTCATAGAATGATCATGAGAAAATCACCATCATCTACCGTTATCAAACCTTTGTGTGTCATCATATGTGTATTTTTTATGTAATTCTCCATAAACATTTTTATATTTCATGTTGTATATCCTTAATGACATGGTGTATTATAATCAATATGTTTTCATTGATGATTTCTCAGTCTATGTATTTTCATTCAACACAAGTATTAAGAATTTGGAATTAGTTGTGGAGCAGTGCCAACACAACAATCTTCTATTGAATTGGAATAAATTCCACTTTATGGTGAATAATTGCATAGTCTTTGAACAAATGGTCTCAGTAATGGGAGTTTTATTAGATCCCACAATGATTTATGTGATATAAAACCTTCCCATTTCAAATTATCTCTAAGGAATACTGATATTTCTTTGATATATGGTCTTTTAGAGATGGCTTTTGTGAGAGTTATCACAATCACAAAAACTGTTTACGAATATCCTTTAAATGGGTTCTATCTTCAAATTTTATGAAACATGCATTCAGCCATTCAACTATTAAATCAGACATTGATAGAAGCTCCCATCATGAATTCTCTAAACACAGATTATCAGTATAAAATTATGTGTGATGCTAGTGAAAATGTTATGGGAGAAGTTCTTGGAAATTGGATGCATCACATATTTATGACTGTTTACTGGGAAATAAAATCCTTGAAAAAATAAATAATTAACTGCATTACCACTGAGAAATAGATATTGGAATTAGTTTTTGAATTTAATAGATTCTACTCATATATGTTGTTATCAAAAGTCATTTATACTGAACATGAAACACTGAAATTATTTTTGAACAATAAGGATTAGAAGACATGTCAAATTAGTTGCATTCTTCTCCTACTAGAATTTAAGATGAAGATTCATGAAAAAACTGAATGTGACAACATAGTTTCTAAACATAAATATCTTATTGATTTACCATATTTGAGAAAATATGATGATAGGGAAATAAGGTAAAACATTACAAATAAACACATTTCTCAGTAATAGACACACAACATCCATGGTTTGATAACATCCCCAATTATTTTTTTACATGAGTGCTCCCCCTGATTTTAATTTCTAGGAAAGGAAACAATTTCAGCTATAAGAAAAGTGATATTTTCAGAAAGAAACACATGTATTCCACTCATGTAGTGATGGAGTAATTTTTCTCTACATAAATAATGATGAAGTCAATGGAATTTTATAGTTTCTTCACTTATCTATAACTTAGGGGAATAATGGGTCATACCTCAAAAAATAGAAAAGATCACAAAAGATAGATTTCTCTGGCCGATCAGAAATAAGGATTCTCGTCACATTGTGTCATGTAGTGATAAATTCTAGTGGTTGGTAATGTTTGGAATAGAGCTAAAACGCCTTTAACTCACCATACCTGAGGTTGAAGTCTTTGAAATATGGGCTACTGACTTCGTGGGACCATTCCCTCCATCATATTTAAATGAATACATTCAAGTTTGTTAATTTTAAGTATCTAAATATGAGAAAGATGGTGCCACAATGAAAAACAGAATAGAGGTAGCTGTTTCCTTTTTGAAGAAGAATTTTTTTAGAAATTTAATTATTCCTCATGGACATAAATGTGATAGGGGATAAATTTTTATAATTCATTAATCAGGAATGTTCTTATGAATTTTGGGATGATGTATAACATCGGTAAACCCTCCCATCCTCAATCCATTGGTCATTTTGTGGTCTCAATTTGAGAAAAAAAGAAAAATACTAGAATAGAATATGGGAGCCCGGAGAAAAGATTTATCCTCGAAGATTGACGATTACATATGGGAATAATGGAATAATTTAAAGATGTCCGTGAGAATTTCCCCATTTTTTGTTCTATGGACCACCATTTCACTTATCTATAGAGCATAATCCCAATTAATATTGGGAAATCAAAGCATTAAATTATTATTTCAAGGGTGTCGAAGAGAACTGCAAATTCCAATTGACTTATTTTTATGGAATTTGGTGAGAGGCATATTAAAAGGTCATGAATTAAAATGAATAGAAATGGTAGATAACAGCTACATGACTTCTTAGAAATTATTTTAGCCCGATGATCCGGTATTGTTGTTTAACTAATGTATACATTTTTTTAGGAATTGTTATGGACCTTTGGTCAGGAATACTCAATGTGTTCAATGTATTACACCATGGTGTGTTGGAATATGCTAGATAAGACCGTAATTATTTTAACGTGAATGGGAGACATCTAAAACCTTATTTTCAAATGGAGTACATGGTTGGCATGATCTCAAAAATTAAAAATAATTGTTTTATTTGAGTTTTCTTAGGGGAAAATGGTAGTGTATTTTTTATTTTCTTTTTATGTAGTCATAGGATAAATGTAAAATGTATGATATATTATTGAGTTTTTATTATAATTAATGTTAATATACTATTAAAATATAAAATCATCTTTTAAAAATAACAGGTGAACAACTTTTTTCGTTTTAAAGGGATTCATTTTATTGAAAAAGGGGGAACATCAGAAAACATTCAAACCAGAGCCATACCCAATGTTTGTGGACGGTCAAAAAAACCGTGTGTGCTAACAATGTGAAATGTGGACTCATTTTAGTGGATTATTGCATGGTGATTCCATTTTTTTAAACCATTTTCCTATTGTAGGAACCCATGTGGACCGAAAAACCCCATCCAGTATCCATACACATAGTTACAACATGATTTATTAAATCATGCACTAAAACCATTTTTATCTTTTAAATACTATTTTTTTAAAACATAAAAGTCTTCCCCAATTAGAAAACCAAAAACAAATTATGTTATACCTCTCCCCTCCATTGTGTGCAGTGCCTCCATCTCCCACTCCTTCAACCTCCATCCCTTTCTCCTTACTCCTTCCACTGGATCTTCATGAAATGATCATTTTCTTCAATCCTCATATACCCCTTCTATTTTTTTATTCTTTATTTATTTTATTCTCTCCCCAAGAATTCAACTACAACATGAAGTCCCTTCCTTCACCATTTTGAATTATTTTTATGTTTTCAATTTCAGGCCTTCGTCATCTTCCACATTCACTTTCATGTCAATACCATAAACCTATACAAATTCATGAGTGATTTATTTTCAAAAACCCCAATTTTCATTCACTCATTTTCTAGATTTGGATTTGTCATGGGTTAGTTATGTTTTTTATAAAAATATTAAATTATCTATCTATTATTGTTTTCAAGGGTTATATGTGTTTTTGTACTCCACTACATACAAGAATACCCACCCAAACCTCATGGGCTCATTGATAACTGCTCAATCTTGTAGATGTGAAAACCCTCATAGTCCCCAAATAAAATTAATGAATAATGGGTAGAATAAGTTCTTTTTTATGTTGGTCCATCATGTGGTTAATAGACACAAATTAAATATTCCACAACATATTTAAACATTGGAGGTTTCTAAGGAACTAAAGCAGTTAATTACCCAGGGGAACCACACTACAACACTTGCTATGCACCAACCCACAATCAAGGAACATATTTTGGAATTTATTTCCATCTTGCATTGTCACAAATAGTATATTGATGTTGATTAGGGATTCATGAGGGTGGGAGAATATGACACAAAAACCCATCGAGTGAACTAATTATTTAATCTCCAGTTGGCCAAATTCTCTACATTTGTTGATATTTACGATCAAGGCTATGTATAGAGTGTGAACTTTGCTGTGCAATCTTGATAATGTGATCCCATAGATACTAGAGTTTTTTTGGTCATCCATTTCTGAGACTGGAGATATTTTTGTTGAGAATACTTCCTTGGCATCCCGCCTCCTCAACCACATCAACCACCTATTACATCGGATCATCACAACATGTTTCACACCTCGGTAAAAATAAATGGGAATGTTAGCCTCACGTTTTTGTTAATCATGAAATCAATGTCTTCCAGTGCTCTAGTAAACCATTCCTTCATCATCACCCAATACCTCAAACAGATGTTCTCCAAGCCAAAGTGTATTTTTTTTGGTTTTTACACTCTTCACACTACTCAGGGAATTCCATGACTTATATTTTGATGAGGAAGCATTCCTCAAGTTAAAACCGACCATTTCTTTTAATGTCATGATATTCTGCTAGATACGAAGGATTGAATATAATGGAATCCATTAATATTTTTGACTCCAAAAAGTGGAAGGGTCAGATGAACCCTATTAAAACTCATCGCCACCCGATGCCTATCACCACTCTTCTCCATAGGATGAGGAGTTACACCCAAAAATAATCCCAATTATATGACACCACCAACATACTCACCCATTCCCACATATCCACCCATGGATGGAACACCATATGACGACCCACACATCTTCTGGAAGTGGTTCCAAGATTTGTATGGTATGTCTGAAAAGCATCTTGAGGCGACTCAGTGATAGGTGATTGGAATAAGCATGCATGATCTCCCTAAACTTGATTTTTAACACCCCTTATATGATTTCCTCCATCCTATTACATACATTAGGTTGCTCCTTTTCATCTAGATCCCGCAGGTGGATACTCTATACCAAGAGGATCATCATCCACCCCTACCAAGGATTGGATGGCCTCTGATATGACCCCTATAGTTTCATATTATGGTGAAGTGGTCCATGCACAGTTATGAAATCTTTATGTCTTCGATCCGTCCATGTGCTAGCATTTTTTTTCATATATTGTCTTCTAATTTTTCTTAATGATCTCTCATTATTTTTTTTCGAACATGAATTATTTTGTGATTGTTATATTCTATACCATAAATAGTGTTATTGTATGATTCTATATCTTTCCACCTACTACTAATATGATATTTTTTCTTCACTATCAAGATAGTACGTGGAAATATATTTACATCATGAAGCAACATTTATGCTAGGTGGGATCTCACACACCAATTGTTTATATCTCTTTGACCTTTTCCAATGGATTTTTTCTATTCTAAACTCCATTTTTAATTTCAATTTTTTCTCCCACCCCATTCAAGTAGTTTCCACCTGACAATATTAATAGGGGATCATGCTCTGTTTTATGTGTGGGGGAGGGTCCCCAAATATGGAACCACATATGGATATTTTTGTATCATTATCTTGGTCACATATTTTTCATAGGATTTTTATAATGGAATCTAGAGATTCTACACTAGTATATAAATTAGATAAAAAATGTATTGGGGGAATTATTTTCCAAATACCTCACATGTCGATATTGATAAACTCATTTCTAATGTGAATAAGCATTATAACACTTAAGGATAATCCTTAAAATATTTATTCATAAAACACATTGCAAAAAAATCAACATTGTGATGAGGTAGTTTAAATTAAAGTACCACTTTAATTTGGAAATCAAATTATATATGAAGGGAAGTAATGTTTTGAAATTTTTGATTCCACACTAGTGGCTATTACATGGCCTTATTTTCATGAATTAATTAATTGATCCCTAAATAACCATGATTAGAGATGAAAAATTGGGCCCAATTTTAATTATAGTATGGAATCCTAATGAAATAAATTCGAGATATGCTAAGGAATTACCATTATTATTAAGGACCTTTCATCATATTTCAAAACCATTATGTCAATTAGTTTGTGTGATCTACAAAAGTGATAGCATACTATTTCACAATGAAAATATCTATTATTAACCAATATAAGTATATTGTGAGATGATAATAGTGTATGGAAATTTCTTTGAATAATG
Source organism: Viscum album (assembly GCA_963277665.1). NCBI lineage: Eukaryota > Viridiplantae > Streptophyta > Magnoliopsida > Santalales > Viscaceae > Viscum > Viscum album. The sequence goes on along the minus strand of OY728131.1, from coordinate 1,366,983,494 downwards.
AAATATAATTTCAAATTTAATCAATAATGATTTAGGAATGAATGTTTGGTGGTTTTAAATTAGGATAGTTATGTTTTTTAACATCAATGATGAGTGAGTCATAAAGAATGCATGTTGTAATTTTTATAATAATTAATCCAAAGTACATATTAAACTAGATAATACAACCATTAAAAATTAAACATGTTTCATTGGTTACTCGATTAATATTATTTTCTAGGAATTTTTTAGGACAAAAAAACGATCAATTGTGGGGGTGTTATATGCACTGATGTGCTTAAGGAATTTTTATTCATTTAAGAATATTAAAATTAGTTGATTGGATAAATTTTCATGATTTTAAAACCTCAACATGTATGGATATGTATAATTTACTCACAAAGAAAAGGTATTTGAATATTTTTCATAAAAAGCTTATTCAGATGGAAATCAGAGGCCTTTAGACCATTTTTACCATTGCGAATGATATTGATAAGTTATCCAAGATTTGAAACACAATGCTGAAGGCCTTGTAGAGCTTGGAATACCGAGGTAGAGCCTCCCTCATTTCCTCTACCTGGGTTTTCAGACCATATAGACTCTCTATGAAAACATGTGTGGTTTTCATGTTTGGAGGAAGATGTTTACCTCATTGCCTATGAATGTTTAAAAAACCGTTGAGACCAACCCATATACTGTTGTTCCTATAATTTAGTGGATATAACCTTGAGCATAGTTGGAACACAATTTAACTAAACATGAACCTTGACCGTGTGGAAATTAATAGGACACCAGATACCTTCTATCTACCCCACATACCCTTCAGTTTACCTGAGATTCTATCCCCTACCCAATAGAGGATAGCGGGGGATTTCCAATTAATTCACCATGACTTTTTTGAAGCAGAGTATCATCCAACTGAAAGGGGAGATATTTTAACAAATTATAGGTGATTTTTGGGAGATTTTCTCTAATGGTTTTGTGGAATTTTTCCAATCCATTTCCATCGAAATGATCATTATAGGTATTAAGAGTTTTTTTCTCTCTTTAATTCATTGTATAACTAATTACCAATGTGTTTTTGGGATTTGGATAGTGTAGTTTCTTTGATAATTAATTTTCTCTTTTTATTCGTGTTGTGTTTCATCCTATAAAGAATTCCCGTCAATATATTTCAATATCTCACCAGAAACACCATATCAGACCATGAGTGGAATTTCATAGAAACTCTAGTGAATTTACAACAAGAAAACAAATGATAATTGGGTCCAGTTTTTATCTATGAATGTAGTATCATAGTAAAGTGTATAGGAAAAAATTTCCATAAAAATAGATGGATCTTTATTAACATAATTGAAACCCACCAGACCATGGGTGTTTTGTTACATCTAAAACCCAGGGATCTGAGCTTTTATAAAAAAAATAGGAATATAAATTCGTTGCAACCGTCAAAAAAATCCACAAAACCAAATGCATTTCAACCATTAATCATTAGAATCAAATTTATTTGATTTTACCTTTTTAATGAAAATGATTCATTAATTTGAAGAGATAATCATCACACCATCAGAAAAAACCTTTGCAAACCTCAAAAAGAGACTATACATTTATAAAACCATCACTGAATTCATGAAACAGAGTCCATTTACTCTCTATGTCGATCAGCCCCATATATACACTATACTCAATGTAAGAGAGGGTAACTAAATATGGTATTTTGAATGTAACACTTTGGATGGAACGACATTAATCATATTATACCAACATGAATCATCTTTATTACCGAAATATCTCCTAAACCAATAATGACTTTATAATATATATTTCTCATATTCTGTATAAAACTGATCTAAATATTTCAGTTTATTTTTTCACAAATAATGGACAACTTTTATATAGAGGATAGTTTCCTATGGAATTATATTTTTTCATTTTAAATGATTATTTCACAAAAACATTCTTTTGTATACCATATTTTCCACATTCTTTAGAAGTTTTGCCTTTCAAATAAACCACCTTGCAGAAGTTTTCTCTCATCTTATTTATATTTGATTTTGTTGTAAATTGTGTTGACTATAAATCCAACAAATCTTATTCTATATCATCCAAACTATTCATCATCACATTAGTAACATCTTTGAATTTCAGTATATTCAAAATTTTCATCTTACTTTATACAAAAAAGTGTGTATAATTTCATTTTGATGATCTCATTGGGATCTGATATTCTTTTATGGATTATTAATTTACATTCAATCTCACAATTCTAAAAAGTTATATCCATTACATCTTTCTAAAACCTCATTCATTACTTCTTGAGTGAATTATTTTTTATGTGCATTTTCAAATTATATTTTAGAATCCATTCCATTTCTGTGATCTCTTCATAATCATCATCCCTTCCTGATGAATCACACAATGTTCTTATATAAGTGATGAAGTTGGAATGTTAATCAAATTAATCAATAGACGAGGAATCATTCATCTTTCTCATGCTCATATAAAATTTCCTATTCTTGTCAAAAATATCATTCCTTATGTTTCATTCACTTTTGTTTTTGAAGATTCTCATCATCTTCCTATGAATCATACTCTTCAACTTTCTTCCTTGGAAAATTGTATGAATTTTTTTACCTTTTCAATTCCAATATATGAGATTTTTACATTCCTATTTTCCCTTATTTTATTTCATAGAGATGAGGGAAAAAATTATAAAAAAATTTATATTCTTCATTACATACAAATCACTTGATTCTTTTTTAACTTAATTATTTTTCCCATTTTAACAGTGATTTGAACTCCATTTATTGATGAAAATTTTATTTAATTTTCATAACCCTATCTCTTTTCATTTAATAAGTAACAATATTACATTGTAGATCATCCAAATATAGAGTTTCAGGATCACTATCTTCCAAAGATGAATATTTGGAATCAAACATATAAATAAGAATTCTAAATATATTTTCAACTACAATTTTGTCTTCTTATTTCACATGTAGAAATTTTATACTCCCAACAATATCTTTTACCCTTGACAAAATTCAACATCATATTCTTATAAAATACATTTTATATATTCATGCATCAGCCTCTAGAGTTGTAAGATATCATTCTTAACCATTGTATTTCTTTCGTTAATGTTTAAAACTTATCATAGATACCTTATGTAGTTAATTAACCCATAACTATATAAAAATTAAAATTCGGTTAGTAATGATAATAAAGGTTTTTTAGCCCTTCTATAATTCCCCTGATTTATATTACCATCTGTGTTAAGTGTATAAATCTTATTATGAAGAGGAAATCACTAATTTGTAGCTTCCAAAACATCATACTTGAGATACACATGATACATATATATCCTATCATTCATGATATTATTGTTATTACCATTGGAAAATAAAATCCCATTTTAGTTCATGGAATTGAATATAATGATTCTCATAAATCGACCTTTCAATGGGAGCCTCATTTGATACCAATTGTTTTTCCCATTTAGGATCAGGAATTCTAAGAGGTGTGTGAATGAGTGGTTACTTATTCTATTATAATAAATTTTTATCACTTATTTAGAAAATATTCATAGACTATAAAACCTATTAATGTTATTATCCATTCAAATAAAAATTCTAAACCTCATATTTCATATGAGACAAATAAAAATAGAATTTCCTATATGATATTTACAAGGATCAGTAAAAATTATTTCTCATTTCCTTGCTAGATAGTCCCAACCACATGAATTCCTTTCCTATAATCATTCCAGAATTCAATAGAAAAAGTAGTGAAATATTCCAAAATCATAGTAGAAAATTTCTTTCTAATGTTCATAATATCCCAAAAATATCCTTTTCAGTATACAGTCCCACGTTGAAGGATATACACCCCACCAAGGAAAGAATTTGTTGTAACTTGTACGTATCCTAAATTACATGTTTTTTCTTCTTTATTATTTTTTGATATACAAATAAAAGTATTCCCTTTATTCAGTAGTAAGAGGATTCCAACTATACCTTTAAAAAAACTTCATGAAAATAAATATTTCCCGATCTAACATTTTTGCCCTGAAAATTAATCTCGAAATTCACTCTATAAATCATATTTTTCAAAATTCATTCTGTTCATCTTGGGTCAGGTAACCTCTGTTTGATGGCCATTATAAAATTTATCTGAATCAAATTCATCTTCTACACTTCTTTTTCAATTTACTATGAAATAAATTGGAATCTCTAAATTCCTATATCTGATGGATCTTTATCCTCTGAATATTTCTCTGTTGGATGTCGCTCTGATGAGATTAATCTATTGAACTTTCTCTGATGAAGGTTCATCTATTAGATCATTCTTGAATGATTGGATTAAACCTCTCTATGATGATATTATTCAAGTGGATATTCCTCGGTATCATCCTAATAAAAAAAATTGGATGAAAACTCAAATCTCGACAAAAAAATTGATAGAGCTCTCGGTGCATGTTAAAAATTCAAATTTCAAACACCTTATGATTGTACTATTCTCTCCTTTTAAAACCACCCATGATTGGTAATGGTTGAAAAAACAATTTCACATTCTGCTTAATAAAATTCATAAATCATGAATTTATCATTCAATTATGTATTCATATTGGATTTCTTCAAATCTTAATAATAAATATACGATATTTTCAAATCTTCATAAAATATCATACTTAATCATGTATAAAAACATTATTCAGTATGATTGTTCATTATGATTCTAATTATAATGAATACATGGGAAAAACAAAAGATGTCCCATTATGATGACATCTTGTAAGCATTGACAACATTCTCATATGGATACTATGTGTCAACTATTTTTCAACACCTCTGAAATTTCGTCCACATATTAATCCTTTTGTCCAATTCCTAAAACTGATAATCCTACATATGATAAATTTATCAATGTCAGACTTAACGTAATTTATCAGTCTCCACTTTACTCTGAAAATTGGTTTTAGACGTAGTCTGTTAGTCTTTATCCAATTGATATAATCATTAATTCAATATATTTTCTTTCTCTCTTGACCAAAATGAAAAAGATTGACAATTCATCGTGAGTAAAATGGTTCACTATATTATTGATCGTGATCAATATTAGAAGTATCTGACATTAATATATTTGACCAAAATAACATAATCATTCATCATCATTTATCCCAAAAAAATCATAATGAATGAAATCCATCCTTTGGTGATCGGCAACACACCACTTCCAATGATCATCCATCCCATCCATAATCTTTCCCTAAATATTTTTAACTCATGGATTTTTCATTTGACATAAAACCAGAATCATCAACTTTACACAATATGATCATCCATCCCATCCATAAAAAAAGAGTTTTATGATCTCACACCAATAGACATAAACTAGAAATCATTTAATTGATACAATTCCTTGTACAATCATCATGTTGTATCATGACTTCCTCATTCTTTTGAATATGTTTATGAATAGCGTCATCATCATCTTACATATTATGGAATGTATTATAACCACACCTTCTTCCAGAAACTTATTTCATTGCAACGGATCCCCAATAATATTGATAACACCATCACTCCCACTTTACTGCACAAGGATATCATCATATGTTTTTTATAACATATAATTAATGAAATATGATAAAATAAATCATCATCAGATTGTATACTTGGAAGTTATATAACATCCTAAAAATTTGGTCACACACAAAATCTTCTGATACCAATTACTCCTATGACTATTTCTCAAGAAACTCATACTTATTATTATGTTCAAATATTTCATTCCAGTCTCACTATTATTTCTATCATCTTATTAATTTTTATTAACATCCTAATTGAATGGATCAAATTGAATCATGAAAATGTTCTAGATATAATTTTCATGACAATATGAAGGATTTGATTCATAATTCAATTGTTCTAAATCCACTTGACAACTTCATATACACACCTTTCATCAATCTGAACATCATATTGATCTATTAACAAAATAAAAAACCAAAACAAATCATGGGACTAACACCTCTGTCCAAACCCCAAATCAACCTTCATAGTACTCGACATTATAACATCAAATCTATCATAGTCTCTTTTTTCTAAATTCCTCCACATATAAGGAATCATTACACTAAAAAATATATCAACATTTCCCTTTGGATCCATAAAAAATATAGAGGTGTGTTGAGATGGTTTGGCAATGTTCATTTCATTGATTCCTGCCGATTCATTTTCATTCTTCTTCAGTTCATGGAATTCATTATCTATTTTTGTTCATGTCGAATTGGGAAAAAACATTTTAAAAAATAATCCCATGAACTCTCCGCACGCCATTAGATCATTCACCCTTATTGGATTATTATTTTTAATTAGGGTCCCTCATTTATCATATTATCTCTCTAAGTGGTATACTACATAGTTTCACTATACCATGACACATGATACAATTGGGTTTTTTGAGCTTCACAACATGTCTTCAATAGTGTGACCTAGTTTTCAGGTTCTTGGAAATAGTCCATTCACACGGTTGTTGTACGATTAGGCTAACCAAGTAGTTTAACAATGCACCCATGTCTGTAGGGGTAAAATCCCTATTTTTCTGTTAATTAACCTATTTTTAAATTTCCATATTCCTCCTACACACTTTCCACAATAATCCTTCAGATTTGTGTCCATACTATTCAATATTAGGGTTATTGATATATGCACTATCTAGAACCCAAATCCTTCACCGTCAAAAGCATCAGAAAGCTTGAGGTATGATCTACATCCTTCTTGATTAAATTTATCATTTCTCTATTTTGTTATATAGGGGTGAATGATTTTTTCATATATTTATAGAGTTTGATTACTTCATTGAAACATCTCATTCAAGCTCGATTCAAACTTCAAAAAATAGATGAGTGGTCTGTAACTAGACTAAGGTTGGTGGATTCAGTTTATAACTCTTGCTTCATAAATTATTAATGGGTTCTCCATTGTTCAATGTTCCATACCATCCAATAATTCCTTATATTTGATTAATATATTAAATAATTGGTTTCTCATGTATTTTGTGTCTTTAACCTCTGTCTAAAATTATTCTTATGTAGTTCGCCTTGTCCAAAGCCACCCCTTGGATGTGCCCACCTTAAACTGCATATTTCTATATGACTAGAATATTTATCCACAATGTGTGTGCATGTTTCCCCATTAATAAATGATTTTAATTTATAAGTTCAATTGAGATTAATTTTGAGCCATTATTTAGGGAACAATTTTGAAATTCCATATGCCTCATGATTATGGATTAGGAAACATTCTTTATATCATATTTAATTGATTATGCTTATGTGTGAACATTATTTTTTCCTCATTTCTTGTTCTTTATACTTATTTCATTCAATATGACTTATACATTGGGATTTTTTTCTTATCCACATGGGCATACGACCATATACAAGGGATTTTTTCCATGATTAAAATGACTTTTCCACCGTGCTTATCTAGTTTCACTTGATATTACTTGTCATTGTTTTGTGATATTAGTTATCATGCTTAAACATGTTATGGGTCATGAATGAACTCGGGTCCCAACTTAAGGATGTCATGGATGGACTTATCATGCTTGGATTTGAACTACTTGATGCACTGGGACTTATAATTTTCATTCCTAGTATTATATTTCCATTCAGAATATTTATACTCATGAGTGACACTAATTCCCTATGGGAGAAACCTTGGATGAACATATTTGAAATATGACTATTCCATTCCTCGGGTGATACCCTATCCACAATATGGGATACCTGGTAATGTATCATAGTTTATCACTCCATGAGTGATATGAGGATTTCCATTAATGTTAACCTTGGATGGACTCGGTGGTATTGATCATTTAGGAGGCTCTTATAGTGACCATTGGGACTCCATATGGATTGTCTTCGATAGTATCAGGATGAAGTTACTAGATTTAATATATATCCTATTTAGATTTCATGTAATTCCCTCTTATTACTGTATATTATGAGTCTGATTTAATCAAATAAATGTGGTTTGACTGCGAAGTCAAATAATAATCTTGGGGTCGACCCACTTATAGTTTCATTATTTACAATATCCACCATCTGCAACGTTATATTTGTACAAGTTCTTCAGTTCAGATATTTATCTTAGGATTAAGTCTATAGAATCTATAGTGTATCAATTAAAGAACCTAGAATGAGTTTTATTTATTATTAATATAATTATTTCCATGCTCTCTTGGATATTTTCACACTTTTCAATCATATATTGCAAGAAATGGATTGACGGTGATAGTGTTGGTACTGGTATAATTAGATTATATCTCACACTCTCCTTCGACTGTTGTTGGTAATAAACAGTACATCATTATTATATGAAAATTGAAGGGAAATCAAACATATTTAATGCCAGAGTTATATCATAGGTTAGATAATCATAGTAAGGGTCTGAGTTTATATTAGTGACGTTAGTAGTAGCTTTTTTGGAGTTTTTTATTTTTGATAGCATGTGGTAAGTTCTTATATCATTTTTCACCTGTAAACTTATTTTATATTTCATCTTGATCATTATAATAATTTATATCTATTATATATTCAACATCAACTAGTAATTTATTTATCTTATGTGTTTTTATTTATGGTTCTGCTACTATATTTAAATTGATACTGCTTCCGCTACAGCAGGTTATGGGTTCATTCATACATTGTGTTTCTGTGATGATTCTTATTTTTTTATTTGTATGTATATATATATATATAATAATGTCTTCCACTCAGATCGATGAGTGTATAGTCTCCCCACATAAACACCATTGTCTCCCATTACTAGTCAGCAGCCTCCCGCATTCGAGGAGGTGCACATGAGGTCTTCTAGATCACTATCGAAGCGAACTTCTAAGTGGAATATTGGATGGGCCACTAAAATGTTGTATGAAAATGATTTTTAAATTTTTATTACTATTTTACACTTAGAGAAATAGACTAAGATATTATAATTTGTTTGTGAGAACATAACTTGTAGTAAATAACACATGTATAGGGGAATCCCAATTATCTAGGTTGGCTAACAAATGTTATTATTTGTTTCTATGGTAGTTTCATGGACTTCACCATTTCGTGAGGCACCTATTTATGGTTTATATATTATTTGTAGAGTTTTTATTATGGTATTTTTTACCCTTTAACAATGATATGAGGTTGTGTAATGTCATGCATCATACATGGCACCATATGATATTAATATCATGCATAATTCCATTCCATATCTACTTATCTATGTGAATTTCCTATTTTTCATGAGGTTGTTGTATCATCCTTGATTTTATATAACGTACTCTGTTGGTGTTACTTATTGTATGATATAATTGGTTCAATTAAAGATCCTACATCAATCTAATAGATTTATCCTGCATAGATTAATGATGACACCATAAATAACCAATTATGACATGTTTGTTATATTGATTGATCTATTTCAAGGGAAATTTATAGGAGATTACTTATAATTATGAATGACATTCAATCACTCAAATGACCATGCATGAAATGTTACATCATGATATTCAATGAGAAGGTTAGACCTCAGTTACATTATCAGCCAAATTATACATATAAGGAGTAAGATCCCTTAAAAATTATAAATTTTTGATGTAATTAATTTGGATATAATATTTATATCAAATAAATTAATAATTAAATTAATTAAATAAAATATTTGAAATAATATGTTTACCATAAAATGGTATAAAAAAAAATAAAAGTGGGTTTTCTTATATATGTTTCCATTGAACATCCAAATACTAGAACGTCACATGATTTTTATGATACCTCATACCTGACATAATGTTCATAGTGTTCATAAGGTTGTGCCTCATTTTATTTTTTATATTACATTTATTACCACCTAGACCGGGTTCGAGGATATAGTTAAGGGTAATTTCATGTTATAGAAAGTCCTTGGCTATGTTATTCTCCATATCACTTCCCCTATCATTTATGAATCATATTTGATAAGTGTGCTTGGAAAAATATATATCTATGAAATCCTAACATCCTCATTCCATATACCAAGACAGTGGTGAAGAGAATTCTCTCGAAGTGGTGGTCCTTGAGCAATTGATGATTCATCATTGAATGCCACCTAACGAACCTCCTCAAAACTTTCCATTTGGTGTCGATGTTTAATTTCACGATAGTATCTTCATGTTTATGTAGTCTATTTATGGGGTATCCCTTCCAACCCCAACTATACTGGGCTAACATAGGACATTTTGAAAAAACGACATCCCACATTCTCATGTGATGGTTGACCAATGGTAACTTAGTCGTGGTTAGAATCCAAGGTATCAATCATTAAACATTATGATATTCCTACAGAGTTGTTGTAAAATATTGATACTTACATGCTGTGTGATTCCACCAAACGTTGGTGGGTTATCATCTCTCAGGTTCAACATCATCGGGGTAATTGTTTGGGTAGACTTTCAAACAACATTGTAAATCAATTATTCCCATATACTCTGAAAATAGGCCGATCTGGGGAGTTCATGAATCTTTAGTAGGGCACAATGTTTGTGCTCATGTATTTTTCTGATTTCACTAATCTACAACATCATTCTTTAATGTTAACTGGGGAATAGTTAACGACTCCACAATATTTTGAAAATGTGCTTACTTATGATGTTCACTCATAGGAGAACATCTTCTAGTATGAAACCAAAACATTGATAGTGAGCCAAACCCTATTCAAAAAACCAAAGAAGAGGGAATTTTGAAATGCGATCCATGGATGTTAAATTCTATGGATGGTTTATAGTTCACATTGAATTATGATACAATGTTTCAAGGTTTCAAGTGGAGGTGGTGTTAGAAATGTGACACATACTAAAAATAAAGTGGTGTATCACCAGTGTGTTAGGAGAAGACATAAGAAACAACATTGCATGAAGATGAAATTGAGTGTCGAGCATATTGCAGGATAGATCACCATCAGTAGTTTTTTATTTCATTTACTCCAGCATGTTATGAGATCTTATTTATACAGATGCCAAAATTAGGTAAAAAATCTATAAATCCATGTAAGTATATAAGCTAGTCTTCTATCAGCCGATTTGGCTAACATTGATGTCATGGACCAAGTAGTAAGGCTATAGAGGTTCAATGTCAGACGTGTTGACATACCCAGACAAATCATGTAGCATTTCAGGTGTGTAGTTTAAGAAATATCTAAGCAATACATCAAATTCTATAAGAGTAGTGTCTTCGTCTATATACTATACACGATATTATTGTTGTATACTTTCATTTTGTTTCTTCCTTTTTTAATACAAGTTCATTGCACTATTTTATGTTTTTTCTGGTTGAGGATTGTATGGGACCTCTATTTGAGTTATATTGTGGAATCATTTCCATTAAAACATTGTTAATAGTTCAATTTGAGGGCATACTCTAGTGAATGTGGGTCATTTGAGATTTTTGGGAGCCACTTTTTGTGGAATTTTATCATTGTCAAGATGACCAACTTCATTGTTATTCGTAGAAAAGACTATATTGTGGTTTATTGAGACCAAGTGGATCAATATCACTAGCGGGTGTAATTTTCATCACATTTGGGAAAAAATATCTTCATATTAAAGAATGGGGTATCAAGGCTGGTCAAACTAGACCCTAGTATACAGGGATGTGTATGGTGATAGCCCATATAGAGAGTCTCTTTATTAGAGAGAAGGGAATGCAGATTGTGTAATTACCTCAAGTCATGGATCTTTCCAGTATTTGTTCCCTATATATTTCAATTTATTACCTCTTGATAGATAGAGAGTATGTTTTATCCATTTCTATTATTGTATTTTCATCACTATTATCTCTTCCTCCCTATAGGATAAAACCAACATAGCTCTAGGAACAGAAAATGAAATGTAAATACCTTGAGGGAACTTTTTTTATCCAACGTAGCACAACATCTTGTGGTTAACACATATTTTTCACTATAAAGGAGGATTATACCCTCTATATGTACTTGGATTAATTCTAATGAAACCATTTTTTGGTGAAGAACCAGTATCCATATATTCATGTAGACAAAAAATTCCACCATCTCTAAGGTACATCAATTTTCCCTATGATAGATTTGAGGTTTGGATACCTTCATGTTGATGTGAGGACATCCAACACACCATGAATAGTATTTCAGAGCATGTATCAATAGTATGTGTATCTGGTTGTGTCATTCAGTGCAATAGAATCAATAATAGTCTATGTGGATTTGATGAATCCGTTTTTCCATGAGTATCTTGTCTCATTTTTTCTTTTCTTCATAAATGAAAACATAGAGTAATCATGCACATGAAATGACCATGCCAATGAACATCATATAATGCTGAATACAATAATATAAAACCATATATATGTAAATATTAATAAATTCTATATTTGGATCAACACAGTTCACTTCTCGGGTTATATTATATCAATGTTTGGTGTATTTTTTAACCTAGAGTTTTTAAACCCTGTGGTTTATTAGAAGAAACCGAAGATTGTGTTTGATATGAAAAACATATTGGGGTTGGTTGGAAATTATATTTAATTTATCCAAAAATTCCCTTCTTATCAGTTCCTCTTACTTCCCTAACTATGAATTTCATGAGGTTCATACTGTTTGAATCATATGAGAAATTTTTTTTAGATTTTAAAGGGAATAGTAACTTTAAAATCGAGATTGATTTTTTCAAAGATTGGAAGAGGGTAAGCTATGTACTGTGAAAAATTAAGAATCAGGCTGGGTGAATTTTTGATACAAGTTGATCATGTCGTGAAATATGGGTCCCACCAACTAAGGCCTTATGAGATGATTTTACCTCCGTATGACCTCGATCTTAAAGTCATGGTTCATGCTCCACACTATTGGAGTAACCAAATTTCGGTTGATCTTTTCAAAGTTTACACATATTATAAAATAATGAAATATTTCTCTACAGAGTGATATTTGAATATCAGGATGTGTTGGTGGGTAGAATACATAGAATCCTGTGATTTTGATATTCCATAAACACTTAAAAAAGGAAATGTTGTGGCTGATTCCCTGAGTAGGAAAACTCGGACACAGGAAACCGAGGAGGCCATCAGTGAGTGGCAGTGTATGGTTATAGTATATAAGATGCATTTAGAGGACCAGGAATGGAACATACATTATATTTTAGTAGCTCTACTAGTGATATAACCCCTTTTAATGTGGTTTCGTTTGTGGTAACTGTCATATTCTGAGGTCGTATCTTGAGGTAGAGTGTCATAGTTGAGAACTCACCTCATAGTTTGGTTTCTTTTAAAAATGATCATAAAACCAATAGTTGGAGGGTCTGGGTACCTTATGATTTATGGGAATAGATGATGAGATAATCTCATGCCTCTATTTTTGTATATCACTGTAGTCTTACCAATATGTATAGGGACATGTATTGTTATTACTGGTGGCGATGTATTATGTGGCTGATTGGATGTTTCATCATCAGGGGTCCACCTATCTCTAGATGAAGGAAGGGAACTAGTGACATATTAGAAATTAAAAACCATTATCATTAATTTAGTGGAAATGGAATGACTTCCCCATGGTTTTCATGATGGGATTGTTGATATCCCCTCATGGTATTGGCGTGATTTGGGTGATCGTGGATAGGTTGACCAAAGTATCACAATTCTGACCGATCTGTGACTCCTTCATTGATGACAAGATTGGGAGGTTTTATATCTAGGAGATAGTTCAACATCATGGTTTTAGACATTCTATAATTTTAGTCTAATACACCCACTTTACCTCATTGTTCAAAAAAGGGTTGAAATGGGCACTAGTTTTAGAAGAGATTTTGGGTATAAAATATCACCCTCAGACCAATATATAGTCTGAGTGGATGACATGTAGGATAAAGGATATTCTTTCAGAATGCATCCATGATTTTAGAGGTTGTTGGGAAAATCATACACATCGTCATGTGTTTTACTAAAACTACAGTTTTTAGGAAATTATTCAGATTTCCCTAGAGTATGCTCTTTACGATAGGTTGTTCCATTTAACACTATTCTATTTAAAGGCATGTTAGGTACTGTTATTGGGTCCTAGTCTCATATTGGAGACGACAATGTAAGTCCAATTTATTCCTAACTAAATGGATACAAATCATCCCCAGAATATTTTATATAGTGATCAAGTATATAGAACATTGGATTTTGAGGTAGGATATTGGGTCATTTTATGTGTATCACATATATTGGGTCATCGATGAATCTAGAGATAGGGAAAATTTATCTTCTGAACGTTTTGTTACTTTTGAGATAGTAGAGATATTCAAGAATGTATCCTATAATGTACAATTACCATAGAGGTACCATTCCATGAAAAACATAATCCATATATCCCAGCCTCAACAATATCATGAGAACCCATCTCATTCATTTGACCCCAAGGACACAATGATGGAGAAAAATGTGTCCTTCGAGGAGAATCTGATACATATTCTCTATCATAGATAATTGGATATTTGAGGTAGGTTTTTTCATTTAGCTCAGGTACTATGGATGAATGGTTTTCTACAAGATGATACCTTGGATTGTGAAGCTGATGTACATGAAAAGAGGTCAAAAATTTTCTTAGATTATGTTTTACCACCCTTGTAATGGAAACAGACGGATGAGTTGTATTAATGAATTGATGTTGTAATTTCATAGCTTTATCAATGGAAAATAATATACTTTTTCATATTAAAATAATATTTTGGGTCAAAATAATGATTCCTAAGGGATTCCTATATGTCTTCAGGTTGTCATGGGCTTATTCGGAGCTAGGACCCCTGGAATTTGAAAGGGAGGATGAGTCGCATTATTAGGAGAAACTCTGCTACCATACCCACATGGTTTTCCAAAACAGTGTAGCTTGAGATTGTGGGGGTGATGTGGGCTTCACCATTTTTTTGCAACTGTGTGACCCTAGGCACATATTCATGTGGTGTTTCAATCCTCTTTGACAGATCCCATTCAATCAATTGGTGATTTTTTTTTAAAATCATGGGACAAAACGAAACACCCCTATCGATGTGGGAAATATATATATATATCCCATAAGGAATTTACTATAAAGAAGACCTGTTACTACCACATTTTGTTCCTCTTGTATCCTTCTAGTTGTTCTTCTTCCTCCTCTTTACATGGTTCTTGATATCTTCATCATCTAGGAACCAAATCATTTTCTATGGGAAGCATTAGAAATATTTTATGTATGTTATACCACCATATTGGTTCAATTTCCTATTTCCCTTCCCCTAGTCTATGCTACTTAGGTGTGACCTATTTCTCCATATTTTCCTTTTGTGGTATGATTTCCTTGATACCTAAAATTTTAACTCAATTTATGTGTTCAAGAAAGAGGAGTGGAGTAATACTACACTATGTTATGTGATCTATGACATTCCTTATTATTTTTTCACTTTTTAATGGGTGAACCATTATGTTTAATGGAGAATCCTCTAAGAGATGACTCAAATATGTTTAATTAATTTACCTAAATGGTTTCTCATGTTATTTCTAACTATAACATATGGAGAAAAGATATTTTTGGAAGTATCTCTCTTTCGATGCCACACCTTGGATGCGCCCACATTGAATGACATATTTCTCAATGCCTTGAGTTTTTGACCACAATGTGTGTGTGTTTCACCAATGATAAATTCCATAAATTTAAAAAGAGAATTAAATTGAATTGGAAACCATGAGTTTGATCACCCCCTAGAAATACCCTATGATTAATGGTTATTGATTATGCCTAATTCATTATGCCTTATGTAATTTCGATTGCTTATTACTATGTGCAGATATATTTTAGCATCATTACTTGTACTTTATACTTATTCTGTTATATGTTCCTTATACATTGTGATTATTTCATAGTACCTAGTGCTTATTTCTTTATTCCATAGATGTTTATATTGAATAATATCTATTGGATATCTTTCTTACCTTATTGTAATCTTTTTGCCTTATTTATGATATGTGATATTGGTTGATATCATGGAAATTATTATGTGTCTGGAGTGATATTTGGTCTTGAATTATGTATTTTATGGATATAATGATCGTTCTTGGATTGGAAATACATTATGTGCTTAGAGATTAACTTTGAATTGCTTTTATGGGCACTACGGACAGATTATTTACACTCGTTAGTGACACTAGTTCCCTATGGGAGAATTTGGGGATGGACTAGTAGGAAATATAGATATTACATGATTCTGGTAATAAACAGCACCCTTGCAAAGATTCTGAGTATGGAATTAGAGTTTACCATTCCATGAGGGATACAAGATATATTGTTAGGGTCTCCTTAGATTGACTCGGCAGTGTCCGTCATATTAGAGACTCCTGCAGGGACCCTTGGGATTCCATACGGGTCAACTTAGATGTGCTAGAGATTCCATTACTATATTTGATGGATTTATTTTTTGGTTTAAATGGGATTCTTTTTTATTATTATAAACTATGCCCATGCTATAATGATGTCATTGGGTTGGGACCACCATGTGAAAAAATAAAATTAAGATCGAACCAATTTTGTGTCTTTATTTATGATTACCACTTATGGCACCTTACTATAAATATGTGTTCTTTTGGAGAAGATAAGAAGTATCAGCTGATGCAGGTAGAATCGATTAGGTATCCATTGAAGAATTTAAAATAAGTGTTATTTATTATTAATTTAATTATTTCTTTAAATTATAATATATTGGAACACTATTCTTCTATACATTTCATGAAATGGATTCATATAGAAAAAATAGGTGGTGGACTATTGGGATTATATCTCACACACTTATTGGGATATATTATGTACCCATGATGAAATCATGGTTACAAAAATAGATAATGGAAAGCATCCAACATCCAATTCTTGAGTGACTTTCGAGGTTGGATAATGTGATCAATGGAATGAGCATGTTCTCGTTATTCTAGTAGTAGATATTTTTGTTCAATTTTCATTTTTTAGTATATAGTATATGATTATGTACTCTATTCTTAGGTATTGTTATTTTTTATAGAATAATTTTCATCTTCCTCATTGAAATCTATTTTTTTATTATTCTTCTATTAATTTATTTATCATTCATGATTATTATTTATGGTTCTACATCTATAGGACTATTTATTCGACTTCGGTTACCGAAGGTTACTGATCCAGTCATACATTCTATGCTTCAATTGTTTATTATTATTTTTATGTGAATATATATATATATATATATATATATATATATTCGGGGGAAGAAGCTATAATGATATTGAACATAAATAAGAAAATGAAATAACATTCCATGGAAATGATTTGAATAAAAAAATATGAATCAAATATAACAGTAATTAATATAAAATCATGAAATTAAATAAATTATTAGTAAGGAAAAACAAAATCTAAAAGCAGTGTTAACATTTCTTCAAAAATAATAAATTTTAAAATACAGATAAGTTTATCTTCGATTATATTAAAATTATATATTTAAAAATGTTGTTATGAAAAGAAAAATAATTGATTTAGTGGGATAATTCATAATTCTTGAAAGTATTCATAGAAATAAAAATAAGAAATAATTTTATAAATATTTTGAATATGTATTAATCAAGTGAGTAATAAAATAGATGTATTATTATAAAGGGTCATATCAATTAAAATATAGATGATTAATGCCAGAGTACATGTTGAAATTAAAAAATTTACATATATAAATGTTAAAAAATTTGAGTAAAACGTCAATCGATACAACATAACAATTAAATGTCATTTATTAAAAATATGATATCATAATCATGAAGGAATTCAAGAAAACACAAACCATTAACATTTTCTAAGATATGAATGTTATATTTTGACAAAATATATGTTCAGAAGTTCAAATTAATTGCAGAAAACTTAATGTTGATGATTTTTCATTAAATGTATCATTAATATATTCAATTGATGTCATCAAAATCTACATTTTCATTACATAGTGTTGGTGAGATTTTTTGAGGATTGCTATGGGTTGATTCATATTATAATATGAAATCAATGTATTTTTGTTACACATAGTGTGGATAATATGATTTCTTTATTTTAATAATAATTTCACCAATTATTTTAATATAGAATAATAATTATTATATTATTTATCATATATATCAGATAATTAAATATTTGTAACAAAATTGTAAATAATAATTTAAGAAAAAAAATTCATGAAAATTGTAACAAATCATTATATGTTGAGGAATATTAAAATTCATTGAAAAATTTTTAATATAAAAATTGAATTTATAAATAATAATTTAATCTGGTCAATTTATATGATTTATGTAATGGAAAATAATTATTTCAAGGATATTAGTGTAATTTTTCAAAGGTTTTATATGAAACAAACTGGATAATAATGCAAACTGATTACTTATTATGTATGTTTAAATTTGAAGGAGATATATCATCAACTAAAGGTATTAAAATAGAACTATTATTAGAATGATGATTTTAACCTGTAATATATATATTTAATATATTATATTAGTTTGATATATGTAATTATTAAATAAAATATTTGGTAATCATATAAAATACTATGAAAAGTGATTTTATGACTATGAAAATTTAAAATTAAAACATATAATATATGTTGAAAATAATATATATATATATTAAATATTTCATTTGTCAAGGATATTTCATTGATAATTATAAATTCCATATTAGAATCAAACATATGACATTATTTTTTTGTTACTAAAGTGATTAACCAACAGAGTGAAAAGATAACATGATTATGAAAGTAAGAAGTGTTGGACCAATAGATGGATTCCATAGAAATCTCACTGCCTATCTCATCAATCATCTTGATTCGTGGTGAAGAAGCTTTAGTATGATAACATACATAATTTGTGAATTTTTACTTACTGTCATGGGAAAAATATGTTATGCACATTACATGAAAAAGTAGATCTTCATCACAATATATGATGACAAACATACCTAAAATCTATCAAAAATATGTTCCTCCCAATTCTTGAACTAAGAGCATGAAATTCATTTTACATGAAATTGAAACTATGAAACAAATTATTTTTGTAGATAAAATGAAAAAAAAATCATGCGATTCACATAGTACTGCAATAATAAAAGGGATATGACATCAAAAATTAAATTAATAGATGCTAATTATATTGTATTCAAATAATATAGATATTCTTAAAATTAAATGTGGTTTAAATAAATGATTTCATTATTGAAGAGAAATTTAATATTTCTTGTCCCATGGAGAAGTAGATTATAATATCAATTTCATATTTTAAAATCATTGTTCTATATATTAAAAGATACTTCATATATATTATATAGATTAATGTAAATATATATTTAATTTAAAAAATTGTTTATTTATATTAAACTACATACATAAGATAAATTTAATTGATATAAATTAGAAGATATTTATTTAAAATTGAAAATTCTATTCAATATATAGGTAATAAACACTATAAATTTCAATATTTTTTTTCAACACATATATTTTGTTCTGTAAATTTTAAAACACATTTCACTAATGAGCATACATAGCATAAAAGAATATCCATTTCATTTTTATAAGTACAAATATCACACTATAAATTTCAATATATATTTTAATTCACATTATCATTTTTAATATACTGAAAGGGTTTAAATATAATTATAAATTAAATAATAGAACATAATCTACTAAAAAACATGTGAATAGTATGTATAAATTGTATACATGTTTATGAGAAACATAGGAACCACATTAATATATACAATTTATAATATATATTCATAATTTTAATAATAAAATATACATTAGAATTTTTATATTTCTCCAAATATACAATACAACGATAAAAGAAATATTACCATAGATCGAATATAATGCATTGTAGAATTATGATCTATTTTATTGGATTGAAACCTATGAATGATTATATGGATATTAAAAATAATAATTGAAATTAAACATAGAATATTTTATAGCTTTCAATAAAAACAATTATAGTTGGTAACCTCAAAATTTTTAAATTTTTTATAGATAATTGCATCTGAAATATAGTGTGAAATATTAAAGATTTTTACACACCACTATTTAATAGAATGGAATTATTTTTCTATATAATGAATATAAAAATAATAATAATTAGTAGTAACATTTTTTATATAATGATAACAATCAATCATATTATCAGACCTAGATATTAGATATATAACTGGATACATTTTCTACTTTTACATGTCAATGAATTTATGCAGATAGTTATTGATATATATTTTTATATTAAATTACTTCAATTCTATAATCCATGAAACATATACATTTGGAATAATAATGAAACCTCCGTATTATAATATACTATATTTACATAACTAATGTCCCCTATAAGAATCATACACATCATTTTCAGCATTCATTCATTCCATATTAGAGGAATGAAGATAGTATTATGAATTTTTATTACCATTAGAAAATAAAATATTATGAAAACATTATTAGTTTTATTAATCATAAATTTTTTATAATATTTTCATTTTCACATTTAGAAAACTGTACAATAAAATTAGCCTTCATGAAAAATTCATTCAGAATCTCCATCACAACCACTAGCTCTAAATCTTCTTCCACAAAAAATTAATAATCATTTAATAAAATATATTAGAATAAAAATAATATGTTTATAGTCAACATAAATGTAACTTGATATATTAAATAAACCATAAAACATTACTGATTTTAGGATAATCATGTTCATAAATATTATTTCTAATAGAGAAAATGAAAAATATATAATAAAATATTAAAATTAAATTTTATAAGGTAGTTATATTAATTATGAAACTGAAACATAATTCATATTATAGCGAAGAATGGTTTCATGATAACACATTAATAGAATGAATATTTTTCTAGAATAATATAAATATGTGATTGTCAGTCAAAAAATCAAGTATTGATTGAATCATATTACTGATGATGATCACTGATAGACATAGTCAAATCAATGAAAATCATAATTTGTTCAAGGAAAATCAAAGAACTGTGATTTAGTAAACATCTCAATTAAACCAATAATATAATAACTAATTTATTCCATAAAATTTTATCATAAGTTAATTCCTCTATATTTTTACATATACAAACATCTTCAAATGATGATTATCACAATCTGTCAGACACTATGCCCCTCAAATAGTAATGTAATCCCCCTATTAGGAATAATAGTCAACGAACCAAAAGACTCAATCATTATTTTGAAAAAAATACAAGAACATTTAGTATATAATCATAAAAAAATATATTCAATATTATTACCAAATAAATCATGAACTTTCTATCATTTCTTATAAAGAAACTCAAAATCAAAGAAAACAACATCAACATTGTACTGAAAATAAAATCAATAAATTTTCAATATGACTATAAATTCATGAAATAATCGATATATCGAAATATATTTAATAAAAATTAAATTAATATGGAATAAATCTACTAAAGGATAATAAAAAAAATACAAAAAAAAAAATTCATACTAGAAAGTATCACACCATTTAAAAAGAATGAAAAATATTCAACGGAAACTATTTTTCAAACTAGAAGCCATATAAAAGTTGTTTTCCTTAATTTAAACCCCAGGGAAAAACATTATCATACCTAACATACATGTTGGTGAATTATTTATTTGAAAAAAATCTAATGTAATATAAAATAATATCAAAGAAAACATGCCTACTATATTAGAGTTTGTAATGAAACGATTCAAAGAACTCTTACTAAATTGAAAAGAAATTAACTGTATTATTATTATATGCAGTGTTTTATGTATCAAATATTTAAAACAATGAAAACTAATAATAAATATTTATTTATTTATCTAAAATAAATGGGCATGAAAACAATGTAGTAAAAACTAAATTTAATGCATTTACCTGTATTAGTATCTACCACTGAAAGAGGATAGAAGATCGATGAATCTGGGAGTTGGTGGAAATAAGAACATTGAAATCAGAAATACAATGTTGAAGCTTCTTTACATAGTTATTTTTTTTTAATAAAGAACGAATATAAGATGAAAAGTAAAAACATACATCATATTTTTAAACAAATTTGTGATATAACTAAAAAAATTCAACATGATGGAGTTTGAGGTTTTTTTAATTGAGGGATGTGAGCATTCAAGGTTGAGCTGGTGTGAAGTCATGAAATAAAATTTGATATGACTGAGAACAATCAGATTCGATGGGTTGTGAGGGATATTGATGATTTTAGGTAATATAAGTTTTTGATAAATTTATTTTTCCATTAGGATATATGATTAACTAAATAGAGATAAATATTATGATATCCAAATCAATAACGATCCTTGATGAGTATAAGTTAACTTAAAGTATGAAATTTTATAGAGGGGTAACTGAGAAGGTCACCCTATAATTATGAGTGTAGGATAATTACAGAAGTGAAGAGGTGTGGAATATATGAATAATGTTGGTGATGGAAATAAATGTAAGATGAGAAAGGAGGTGGTTGAGGGTTGGTCGATTTGGATGTGGGAATGATGGATGAATGTGGTGGATGTAGAGGCTAGGATGTGTTGTGGGTGATCATGCGATTGAGAGTCTGAGTCAAAGAGTAGGTGAGGTGTAGAGTCATGATAGTTGTTTAGGAGAGAATAAAGACTGGGGGATAATTAGTATTAGGAGAATAATATGGGTGAGATATCCTAGGATGTGGAAGATACTTGGGTAGTTAGGATACCCATGTTTTGTAGAATTATTAAAAACCATTTACCATTTCAAGGATCACTTCCAAGATGATCATCACAGAGTGGATAATGTCCCATAGTGTAATTGGTCCACTCACCATTCTATAAAAACTGTTGAAATATTCACTTATGGGTTTGGTTTCAATCCATGATACTATAAAATTATGGATAGAGTCCCTGTGGGTTAGGGTTGACTACATATTCTAATAAACATAGTTGAAGTAGTACATTAAAATATTAGGTGAATTATATAATTCCATAAACATAGTGGATAGTTTCCCATGGGGATTGGGATCACTCTATGTTTCAATAAATATAGTTAATATGGTCTCTTAGGGGTTTGGGGTGAATCGTCCTTATGGTAAACATCATTGAAAGAGTCTCATGGGAGTTTGGGTGCAATCACTATTTTTATAAACTTTTTTTACATACTAGCTTAGGGGTTTGAGTTCACTCCTCATTCCCATAAATATAGTATAACAATTCCCTTAAGGGTTTGGATTCACTTCTAATGCCATGTATTCTCATGTGATTTAAATAATTACTCAATGTATAGGAGGTATATATAATTCTATTCCCACCAGTCAAAAAATAAAAAAACCCATAAATATCCAACTCACATGAATATTAAATCATTAATAATTTCATAATATATTATTTAAAATATTTGAAAAAATATATGTTTGATAATGCCTTAAAAATACATTATCATTATCCATCTAGAGCGAGAAGGTGTGAAGTTATATTATATCATATCCCATAAGAATCGTTAAAAATGTCAATGAATAATGAAATACTTAAGAATCCCATTATTTGTACATTAAAATTTAATTTTGAAAAAAAATAAAAAACATTTTTATTTTAATTATTTTAATATAATATTAAATAATGAAAGAAATATATTTTTATAAAATAATGGTATATTAAATTATAAATTATATGGTATAATAATGAAAAAATGAAATTAAATCATCACAAAGCTAAGAAATGAAAATAGTAGGACAAATATACTGTGTTGAAATTAATAAAATTAAATATCACAAAATATTTTATTGAAAATTATAGTTTATAAAAAAAATCCTTAGAAAATCATAGATGTACAGGTAATGGAATATTAGAAACATGTACATGGAGCAAAATAACTCCCACCTAAAAGCATTGTATAAGGTCATCCTCACATACAATCATCCTTTTGGAAGAATTGTAAATCAAACATGCTTGTAATATTAAGAACACATATAGAACATATAAATAATAAGTATATAAGGTAAAAATATTTTTTATATATAAATAACATATATTTTCCATAAAATTAATCTTGTTCATAGATAATATCGTCTTAAAATTGAGAGTGGAAGGAAAATATTACCTCAGACTTATGCTTGGTCAAACACACTGTAATTCGTTATAGAATAAATTTGGTTCTATTATTAATATTTATAACAAATTTATTCATTGTAATTTTCCTTATATCTATTATATTTTAATTTCTTATTACATTTATACTAATTATTGGTTTTTATAATTAATATTCAGGTGTTAATAGTTTTATTTTTCAATTCATGCTTTGGTTTTGAAGAT
This sequence comes from Viscum album, assembly GCA_963277665.1. Lineage (NCBI taxonomy): Eukaryota > Viridiplantae > Streptophyta > Magnoliopsida > Santalales > Viscaceae > Viscum > Viscum album. The sequence goes on along the minus strand of OY728131.1, from coordinate 1,366,959,103 downwards.
CTACTCCCTTCTCCTTGATCATAGGTTTATCACCTACTAAAATGTTATTTGTATTTATTATTATTATTATAATATATTGACATTTTCTTATTGTTAATTAATGGATCCTATGGTGATGGTATTAATAGTTCACTTACAAATATTATATTTTGTTATTACTAAACTAAAAAATAACTTTAATTTACTAAGGAATATATAGTAAAATTTAAAGGCTTACGAATTCAGAAGAAATTATAAATCATCCATTGTTAATTCATTTAAAAATTATTTATGTTTTTGTTTTCATTCATGGTATAACCATTATTCATTCTTTCCTGTATATAGTAGGACCGAACAAGAAAAGAATTCATTAGAATGAAAAAATGAGTATGAACATGATATTGTAAAGTATTAATCTCACTATTAAAAAATGTAAATATTTAAAACTTTTTTAATGTCAAAATAATATTTAAAAGGATGCATATTAAGAATATAAATTGGAATTATTAGTAAAAATACCCTCAGAGGATGAGAAAATTTCATGATCCGCAAAATTTATTAAACAAAAAAAAATGCTCAAGTGATTCCACAACGTACAATGAGTTTATAAACACAAGAAAATAAATTAAAGGAAAACATGTGAACATAAAAAACCTCCAACATGTCCCTCAATGAAAATTGGAGATCTAATCCTGAAAAGATATGTCCTAGAAAATTATATTTTCTAAATGATAAGTTATTTAGTGAATCATTATGTAGATACCAGAAAATGGATTTACCTTCATTCTGCAATTGGCTCATGGGAGAACCATATTTGTTGTTTCTATATTTTCTATCTTAACCATATTTATTAACCATAGAATCCATGTTGAGGTTCTTTATATAGACCAAGGCCTCCAGATATATCTTGATGAGCAAAGACGCTTTAATGTAACTGCCCTCACAGAATTGAGGCCATCATGATGAAACTGAAGGACTGAAAGCACATTCATGCTGCATCATAATGGTGTGTATAGTTTCAGCATATATGAAACATATTCCTCTCTATACTATCCATAAAAGTCCATGGGAGATCCCGCAATTCCCAATATTACATTGAAAAAAACATGACTATAAACAAGCATGAGAGTATGAATATCACATAGTAGAAACCCTCTGAACATTATATTAAAACTAAAATGGAAAAAGATGGTGATGACCAATGACATGAAAAGAACCAATGAAACCATGATGAACGCCATAATCAGGGTACCACACCATCCTAGAGCTACAAAACCATGGATTTTTCTATACTGAACTATAATAATCCACACTGACTATCATACAAATGTTATATTCCCACTGAGGATGAAGATAATCAAAATTAGTGTTTCATTCAAGATAAAATTACACTCTATCAAGAATATTCTATTTGATACTGGGATAATCATCAATTAATATTTCTTCATTATTATATCATCTAAAATTCATCATTTCTTGTTCCTCAATCCAAGTGTAGATGGCCTCCTTGTATCCTTCCTTAATCACATGAGTGAAATTTATAAGATTAATTATATCGTCTAGTTACTTTATCCAGGTGCAAGGGTAATCTTCATATAATGATTAGGATGATCCTTCTTCTTCATAGGATACTGATGTAGATGGATTTTCATTTAACCTTGGTAGTGGAAGGATGTTAATTTCATGTATTGGAATCCCTGAGGATATAGTGACAATGGTTGTCTCCAACTTAGATTAATCAAAACATTTTTGGGTTTTATTAGGATGTGGAGTGATAAAACCATTAGGATAAGTCAAGGGTTTCATTTGTTTTTTGGAACTCGAGTGCAGAAATGATTCCCCAATTTGATGTGACTGATCATTATCATCATGATTAGAATCACCAAAAACAAAGTGGGTCCGTGGTGCTATCTCATAATTAGTTGGAACATCACCTAAATTGTATAAAATAGGTTTAGTGTTATTGAATGCATCCAAAATCCTTTAAAAATAAAAATATTGAGCATGATGAGGTTTTCCTAGGCAGGAATGAAGGGAAGATGAAGACATAATTGGGATTGTACCATTAATGGGTTCAGATTGTTCATGAAGAGGCCTTTTCTCATTCTAAATCCCAACTCATTTCCCTTCACATAGCCATGGATTCCTAGAATAATGAATTCTCATAAGGTCCTTCATAGAGCAACACTATCCTATGGAGTGTCCAAGATGTAGTCAATAAGAGTAAAAGAAAGATAACTTTTTATAAACTAATTCTTGATGGAGACAACATCACCATTCTAGATAGAAAAAACTGAAGGTAGGTGTTGCGTAAGATCAACCTATACACACACACACACACAGAAAACTGATAGCCATGTGAGGTTTTGAGTATCATATTATAACATAATGGTATGACCTATATGTTAGAGATATATAATATGTAATTTATTTTGGAATAAATGAAACTGAAGACCTAGGGACCATAACCAAAAACGGGCCATTGGGGATTCAGTGCTAAAATCAAACTCCTGGAAACATTTTAGGAATTTCATTATATAGCCCCCCAAACACCAAGAACCCCAAGACCAAAGATGAAAATATTATATTTTAAAGGAGCAGTGAATTGTAATATTCAGCGAGTTGAGTAAAATAAATTAAAATTTTAAAAATGTAGGGGATTTGGAATGCTTTCCGTGGGTTGATTAGTGAGGGGTGAAGCTTGAAAAGATACTCAAAAAACAAATTTGATATTAGAAAAGAGAAAATAATCATCCTCATTCAAAAACGAGATTTCTGCATTACATCTATGGGGATAATTCTGTGGATTAAAGGAATTTGTGGGTGTCAGAGAGACAACAGGATCAACAGATTTGATATGAACATTCCCTCCAACCTCATCTGCAAAGAATTTTGAGTCGTGTTGTCCGCACACATCACCCTCTCTCAGCCACTCCATCTCCAATCTAATATATTCCACAAAGATTATTTCTACTGAAAGAACTTATTAAAAAAATATAACATCTATATTGAGTACTATAATCTTCTCTTAAAGACCCTTTTTGAAATGGGGGATTTGGGACTCCATATTACTAGAGGATCATAAAATTTGGGTATGATTGGTAAGGTTAGCCTTTAGGGAATTTTTATATAGGCAACCGAATTAAAATTGTAGTCTGTGGTAAATATATGAGGGGTTATTTTATAAGTGAGCATGAGTGGATGTTTTTTTTAAAAATAATTCCCTAATTTTTACATGATGCCTTTTTCACAAGGATATAAAATACAAATTGAAAAAATTGAGATAGTAGCAATAGAGTTCCAATAATCCAATATAAAATATTCTACAGATAATTTTAAAGAAATTTTAAATCATTACCACTCATTTAAAAATTTTTACCCTATTTTACCTTTACAGTAGATACTCATTTATTATATCAGTAACATTTTATTATTCCCACTAAAGAAATTATAATTAATACATTATTTTGAAATTCTAATTTCAATTATTAAATCCATTTTATTTTATGAAATAAAAAAAATAAAAAAATTATTTTAATACAAAACACATAACTTATATAAATTATTATCTAGAAAAAATATATTTTCAAATCATAAAAATGAATTTAACCTTTTTAGATACAAAGTAATGATAATTGGATGAAGCTTAATTTTTTTAAACAAATCTATATATATATATATATATACTAGAGATTAGGATTCATATAAAAAAATAAATAACAGTTTATTAATATCAGTAAAAAATACCCATTTGTGGTTCCTATATTATATTTGAATACCCAAATTACAAAAAAATAAATTGGAATAACATTTTTTTCTAGCTTATCTTTACTTGTAAAAAAATATTATTCTTTATGTACTCTTGAGAAAAAAAAATTATGCGTGGGATTAAATATTCTGTAAGAGTTATGTTAATTATAAAATAATTTTTCATCTATGCAGCCATATTTTGATGTTAACTATGCCTTATTAAGGATATTATCATAGGATTCAATTATTATTATTTCAACTATTGGTTTATTTTTTTATGAATTATTTATAAAACCATACCCCATCCAATGGTTATACAATGAGGAGTTACATATAAACCCCACCTCTTTTCCGGGATAATTATATGATGTATTGAATATCAAACCTATCTATTTTCTAAAACATATTATATAATGATAATTTTAAGATACCCATTTAATTTCACTGTTCATGATTTGAATTTTTTTATAATATTTTGAAACATATATGTTTGATTTCATTACATGATGGGTGGGACCTATATATCTATCCAATAAACTGCGTAACGATTTATATTTCTTGAGATAGATAAAAACGTAATGTCAGTAAAATCAGTTCAGAATGAATGGCCAAGAACTGTAATTAATCTTCATTAAATAATATATAGTCAGAATAGGGGGTTAAATTGGATTGGTAAAGGAAATTGTTCTCTATGATGGTCTTCATAGTGTGCCTTGAATAATATAGAAATTATGTTCTATGCCCATGTGTATGTGAAATATTATATGTCTTATCCCAATATAATTCACTCTTGGATAATAATATTTTATTTTTCTATTTTTCATATCTTACTAGCTCCAAATATTTATTCAATGATTTAAGGCTATAATAATTTATTTTTACGGTTCTCATTCCCCTTATTGAGCATCTGAGATCACCATTTCTAATATTTCATTTCCCCATGTTATGAAGATATGTATTATGTATGATATTTGTAAGATGAGTTCTAGATTTGAATAAATTTATCTATGATGATGTAGTTCTCATGTGGGATAGTGTTCATCTTTCGGTGATTACAATGGCACCAATCCATTATGGTCTTTTGGCACGTGTTTCTGTAATTTAATGATTATCCAATATAAATGATTTAATATATATGTATTATAAGACTATATCAATATAAGATGAACATGGTGATTATTTATTGTGATTTTGTAGTATATATTCCATTGATTATAGAAAATTGTTACAAAATAAAAATGATTTATATATATTCATTTATATAAAATTTTCATTTTTTCTAGTTCAAAAATTATTCCATCTATTAAAAATAATGCATTTTTTGTTTAAATTTTAAAAATACATATTATAAACTGACATATATTTCATAAATATAATAATTTTTTAGTTATTTATTATGGAATGTATTATTAAGAACATGTTGGACCCTAATACTATATATAAATCACAACAAAGAATTTTCTTTATGAATTTTTATATTTTCTTATGTCATGTCAGAGAAATTAAAAATCTCCACCTCAAAGAGGAGGAAATTCATGTTTATTAGGATTTTTGATTGCTAATGGTGACTAGAAGAGGCGATTCCACATGTTAAATAGGGTTTAAAGGGGTTCTTGGTTTTTTATGGCTGTTTGGGTGGTTGTTATCACTTAGTTATTTATATCTATAATTTGGTACAAGTTTACTCATTCGACATCTGGTACTTTCTCCAAATGATTCTGGATATATAGACATTTAACTTGGTAATCATTCTATTTTTTTGGAAAAATAATTAAATCCTTATTCATTTATGATAAAATGTGATAATTGACAACCAGTTGGGATCAAGTACACACTTTTTGGTATGTGCGATCTTTTTCGGGTATTAGGGTATCCGGGCATCTGGGATAGTTCTAGATTTAGGTGGTCCACAAAAATTTTTTTTGAGACAAAATATTATTCAATTTATGAAATATAGACAGAATATTTCTTATAATGTGGTATTTATAACACATTATACATGATTTTATGAGGTATTGAAAACAATTATTAATAGAATGAGATAAAAAGAACTTATTACAAAGCGTACATAAATGTATCAAATATATTTATGTTGGTATTCAATATAAAAAAACGAATTTTTAGAAACTAATATCCATTTAAAATTTATATTTTTTGTTTTAAAATTAGTAAATGTTAAATAATTATATGCATTTTTTCATTTAAAAAGTCAATGGGTGATAATTTTTTTTCCAAAAAAAACTGAACAAAAATTCTCTTATAATTATGAAAATAATGTTGTTACATTATTATTAAAATTGAAAAACCTGATTCTGGAATATCCCATGAATATTCTATAATTAATCTGAAATGGTTTAAAACCCAAAAAATAACCATTAGATAATAAATTCCATACAATAATTACACAATATTTTCCAAACATTCATTATGAAACCAGTAAAAATAATAAAATGGATTTCTATTAATAGATGACTCCGTCAATAGAAATAACCAGATAAATGATTATTCAAAATTTATGAATCATGGTCATATAAATCCAAAATAAACCTAAATTAATAAAATACTTAATACACAATTAATAAAACCTACGAATTCATCAATTTCGTCATCATATCATCATACCTTAGAATAAACTACATAAAAATTTTTCAACGTCATGAAAATGACAATCATAAAATAAATCCTATAGGAACTTCATTTAACCATGAAAATAAATACGTAGAATATGATGTTATTTCACCATGACATGGATAAATAAATATTCTAAAAATATATTCTAAATATAAGAAATTATAAGATATAGAAGATTGAGTGGACGGGATATGTGGGTGGAGGGAATACCTTTGATCATAAAATAAAGAAAAAACCCTTCGATTCACTTGGGATAAAAAATTGAAGTATATAGATAGAAGAGAACAACTGGGACACTATTTTTATTCTTAAAACTTATAAAAGAATATTGGATTAATATAAATTCCATACAAGGATAAATGTGTCAAGGAAATAAGATGAAACATCCATTTTTTAATTGAATAGTAAACAATGTCCTATCATGTACCTATTATAAGATCATTGGGTTCTTGTTGGTTTCTTTAGAACCACCCCACATTTTCTCCATTCATCGAGTACTAGGTACCATGGACCAGATAACTAATTCAAACAATTGTTTTAATATACATGTGGTTTTACAATTATTCCTCCCTCAAGACCTTTAACATGAAATAAATAATGAAACCTTATGAAAATAATAATTAAGAGATCATCATCAAACAAAAATTACAAATATAAGTCTGAAAGGAAAAACATCACTCTCTTTAAAACCAAAATATATAATGATATCATATTTTCATTACACACATTATACGAAAAAATAATCTATATAATTAAAACACTAATGACATTGACGATCACTCCTCCATACAATAAAACATTTCTTCCCAAAAAAGTTGAACTATATAATCCGTTCATCATTACATAGAAAACAGAACTACTATTTCATATTATTAAATCAAATACATAACCCACCTATCAAAATATTCTTCTGATACATGACTTATGAATCCAACTCAGAATAACCTAAGAAAGAATATTATAAAATAAACAAAATATCAATAACTACTATAATATCAATGAAAATCATAATTCATTATCTCATCTCTAATGTATGATCCTACTAAAATTTTTAAACAATTATAATGAAATAATTATGTCCCCAAAAAACATGTTAGTCATAAATAATAGACAAAATTTCTAAATAGTCACCAAAATTTCTATATAAAATATCCAACATCAATCCCAATTCAAGAGATTATAATTAAATATTATTTATGTAATCCTACAATGGCTCACATGACCTCCAAAACGTCACCTAAAAATACTCTCACTCCGATTTTATTTCCCATTATACAAAATATCCATGTTTTTGTTATCCCTATCATTCTAATGGATCATGTTTATTTAAAATATTTACTTATTAAAAAATATTATTAGAAAATAGGGTTTTATCTAATGTCAATCATTATGTATTTTTTTGAAAACAGTTATTTTTAAATAAAGAACCCATTTTTGAAATCATAATTTGAATAAAAAACATTCTAATTCATCATTATAGAAAATAGACATTAGACTAATGATTAGTTTTATTTATTATCATAAACCCCCATTTATGTCCTAAGGGGTAACCCAACATGACTTCAAAGACATCAGACATTAAAATGTACCCCAAAGGGCCAACATCTATAAAACCATATAAGAACCACAAAAGTTTGAATAATTCAAAAAAATATAAGGGAATATTATAAAACATGATTAGTGTAAACATCCATAATAGTTTCAACTACACACTAATAAATTGTTAAAAGTAACATAATATATATAAAAACATAGTTTAATTTACATTGTAAATTATTAAATAATAACACAATAAAATGAACATGATCAAGAATTTGAATTATTTATGAATTATAAAATACATCAATAAATCCATATAATGATTGTTTAAAAAATTGTATAACATTATAAATTTAATTAATTTGATAACACATATTAATATATTATGAAAACATTAATTACTTTAGAATCTATAATTTTATTATGTAAGGCCATTCATATATTACAGTAATAATACAAATAAATCACTTGAATAAATCAGTTATTATACTATACTTTGTGTGAAAATATATTGAGAGTGGCTCCCAGTTGAGTCCTATGCCTACTTATTAATTTCATGCCAAATTAAACTTAAGATAATTTGAATAATTCCTCAACCACACCTATTGATCTAACCCCAATATCCTTAAAACCCCTAGTAACTATATTTCAATCATATCTATATAGGATATAAATGCACATGTTGTATCCCTCTAATAAATGAAATCAATTATCCTTTCTATAAATAGAAAATTTCACAAAATTAAAAAACATGTGTCGGGTTCAATTTTATAATGACTCTGACCTGGTTACAAAAAATAGTAGCTAAATATGCATAATCATAGAATGATAGGGTATTAAAAATTTCATATGGGATGTAAATTAGTGACCCATTTTAAAATTTATAATTCATAATGATTTACCCACGTATGATTAAAATCTAATTCATGAGTAGATATAAATTGAATATTCAAATGACAGATAAACAAAATCATTTATAAAACTAAATAATAATAAGTGAGAAAAAATATATATATCCGAATGAATTCATATATACCAAATCAATAAACATGAAGTCATACTTATAATGTCAAATTCTACTAGAAGGAATAAATATAAATAAATGTTAAAGGTGATGTTCAAACACATCCCCTAAAAAGAATTGAATATTTCTCCATCATTACATGAAGTGTGATTATATTTTAATAAAAAAATCACACATCTTGCTAGTGAAATATCAAATAGGAATGTAAAAATCACTTTTATAATAAATTTCATAAGTGAAATATCATTTCTACTATAGTATCCATGAATGGCGTGATAATATACATTCATGGTAGGGACCGTTCATACTATCTCACCACAATAGTAAATGAACCTAAATATGGATGAACATGTACGATCCTTTACATAAATATAAATAAATTTTATTAAAAAATTAAATAGACCAATGTGAAACGAATAAAAAAGTATTATACAAAAGTATACTAAATACAATATTTATCTCCTTATACAATGAGGGTTCTTACCTATCATACGTTCATAAGTAGTAATTGTCAGGATTTGATATATCCTAATTTGAGAATTTGAGATACAAATATATGATATCATATCACAAGGTGATTGGTGAATAAAACCATTCACTTTGGAAGGTGAAGTTATATAAAAAATATAGGGTCACATCAACCCATTTCATGGTGATAGAGAAGGGGTATAATCAGTCACTGTATCACAACCATTCCCAGTTAATATACATAAATTTGAAAATTATAAGGAAAGTATTTATGAAATTAATGAACTAACCACATAAATAAAAATTCCATACAAAATATGTGAAGAAAATAGCCTATATATTAAAATAGTTGTTATGTACAATTAGAAATTTATTTATAGATATTATTTTTTAACCTAATAAAAATAAACATTATAATATCCTAGCCTTACTCAATATGAATAGTAATGAGAATGGTGATTTTTTGTGCCCCAACGTGTCCGTAATTTTAAGCCATAGGATAATGACTAGTAGTGGGGGCCTATGATAGTACAATCATGAGACTATACCTCCTTCATCATAGTGGACAATAATGTAAAAATTTACCAATTTTCATACATGCAACAGAATAGTAAAAAATTAAAAAAAAGTATGGATTTTGATATCAAAATAAAATAAAATACACTACTCAAATAGCTATTCTCATCATACATGATGGATCACCCACTAGGATGATTGCTGATATAGGATAAAAAATAAATAATACTAAAATGAGTTAATAAATCTTAATGTGAATCATAACAATATTACATCCTACATACTACAAGATGTACAACTCAATCACAGAAAACATGATACTCTTCCCACCCTGTACATGTAACATATTGAGTGTCTACTTAGGAACCCAATTTCATTGGTTACCTATGTAGCGTGTGAGTAAAAAAAATCATAGGTTACAACCAAAACAGTCCCATTCATGTAAGTAATATAGTGATATTAACATGGAATATTCTTTAGATTAATAAATAACTATTTAATATAAAGATATAAAATACCATTTTCAATCCCCAGGTATATGAACATGCCCAACAATAACATCTTTTTCAATTACTGGAGTCTCTCTGAGCACATCTTGATGACCATTTGAGCCATAATAACGACCCAAGGGTCTTTTACACTAGTATATTTGTAACGATCTAGTGACATTATATGTCTTTGTATATAGATAATGTCTTATGAAATACTTGTTCCTAGAATAATAACCTAATGAATGCTCCCTCAATTTATACATATTTTCCTCCCCAACAACTATTATAGCCCAACCATTAATTTTAAAAACCACCTTACATGTGGAATTTTATAAAATATCACATTCCTAAATAATTGTGTATTTTTCTTTAGTATCATAGACCTGCCTAAAAAATGGGTTTTCATTAGTATCACAGTCCTCCTAAAAAGTTCATTTATTATTTAGAAAATAAATAAACACCACCACAATGGAATTTCCACCCCAAATAATATAAACTCCCCCACCAAAGGTGTTTTCCATTTCACATACAAAAATAAAAGGTCCAATTTTTTTCTATTATTCTAAACCAATCGTCACAATACATAACCCATCTACCCATGTTCAATATATAGTTTCTATGATTTTACCTACAACCATCACTATTGTTCCCTATATACTCCATCTCAAGGTTAATAAATGTTGGGGTACCTACTTAGGATCCATAAACCAATAAATTGGTGTACACACCCTAATAAGGTCCCTCTATATCAAGAATGACACTCTGAGAATAACCCATCCCCCAAGGAAAATCAAACATTTCTATGGAATCATAAATAAAACACAACCACTAAGGCCACAAATGAAAAATTGCATCAAAAATTGTATAGAGAGATGGCTCATAGACAACCTCAATATCCGGGATAATACTATGTCTGTACAGATACATAACCTATCAAGAATATACCCACGTCCTACCAACATGGTAATCACATATAGATAAGAAATAATACTCACCGTAGGTTCAACTAAATGATACAATGTATTCCTTATGTTCACTAGGTTAATTTATGGAAAATAGGGACTTGATCCATCCATGTTATTTCACCTCATTCAAGTGATCTGGAGGTTGTCAAAAACAAGGACAACTAGGTCACACAAACTCTATTCATAACCCTCAAGTGGTAATGATGTCACAGGGTATGAAAAAATTAGTCATGGCATTTTCCATCAGTGGTAATGGAAATTTAGATAGTTCTCAAGGGTCTTCCATACCCATGTAACATTTCTCAACCCTATGCACATCATATGTTTTTAATTTATTACATCTAAATTAAACAATTTAATTTATGTTGAACCATTACATTTTTAAATGGAAATGACCTACACTAAGTTGTGATAAAAAACATTCAATTTCATGTTGATGAATGTATAAATCCATACAGTATATACTAGGACCACATACCTTATTCTGAAACATTAATATGTCAATAAATATTTGTAATCTATTACATAATTCCTTCCAAGCCTCACGTTGATCAACTGGCCATCACCGTCAACCTATGGCTCTAAACCATGCCAATAACCACCAAATGATTAAATATAATTATTATATTTAATTTAAATAATTTATTCTAAATAATATAAATTCTAAATTTTAATATGCTGATTCATAATTTCTAGAACCCTGAGAAACCACGCATGAGTGGTTTATACCATGCTCCCAAATCTAATCCAAGATAAAAACCTATAAATTAAAAGTCACTCCATTTTGAAATCCCATTTCATTTAACCCATAATTCTAGAATACTCATAAGAAGACATATCATAATCAAAATGATCTGTGAAAACATGCATACATTTTCTGATGATGTCCTCCATATAGACTACCCAGAAGTCCCATCAACTAATTTTATTTGATAATGTAGCAGTGGCATCTGAAATGAAAACCTAAAATAGAAAGTCAAAATTAAACAAAAATGGAGGATAAGATGGATGATGGACAATTGATGGTGGATATTACCTCAATAATTAATGGATCACTAATAAAATCATTCCAGATATAGGATCACCAAAGGAGAGTAATGATAAGGGGAAAATTTTTACATTTAAGGATAAGGGGGGATTTTGTTCTCTTTTTTAATTTCAAAGGGTTAAAATTGTAAAAAAATTCAATTAATGAGGTGAAATGTTTATTGACCGATGAAACAACCATGATGAAGACAAAACCTAAGAAAAATCACTTCACATGGTTTAGCTCCATGGTTTAACAAACAATGTTCAATCCATATTTTTTATAACTGCATCATTATGTAAACTTTTACATGTTTTTTTATAATAATGTGCAAGACAAGGCCCGAGCCTCATGTCAAAGCCACCTTGAATAGTTTATTATGACATCTCATACAGTTAACCCTAAACCATGCACTAATAATGAAACTCAATATTGAAAATTATAAATAGAATCGGAAATATTTTCACACTCATGATACTATATAGTTTCTCAAAGACTGTTTACACCGAACTATACGCCATTTAAAGAATCCTCAAAAAAATTTAAATACTAACACACTGTATATGAGACTCACCCAACCAACCATGGATCCTATCATACTTCAAACCATATCCAAAAACATCATCCCAATATGATTTAACTCTCTTATTATTGGCCAAATCCAATTACTCAAGATAATTCCATAGGTAACACTAATGATCATATAATGAAAAAAATAAATGTTATTCATGACATGATATATAACATGAGAAACACATGCATCTCATACTATGGAAATAATTTACTGATAGAACCATAAAAACAAATATTTAATAAATTAATTATAATGTAAAAAATAGTCCACACTTGCGGTGAAACAACAGATAAATAATTAAGGGAAATGAATAAAACCTATATTTATTCCATATAATTCAAAAAATTCTTAATGGTTAACATAGATACAAACTCAATATAATTATAGAGATAGTTAGGAGTATAAATTTTTTATGTCTCTTATATTAAAACACTTTCTATGAAATATGATCACACAATGGAATAATTATTTTAATATTAAACATGAGAAAATTTTAGGTAAATTGTATGTTTTTAATAAAATTATTTTTTTCCATTTTTTATTAAAACTTTTAGTATTTTATAAAATAATGAGCAGAGATTTATCAAAAATATAATTAAAAGTAGAGAATGGATTTTTCTATAATAATTGTTTCCAAATATATGTTTTCAACATAATATTAATTGTATATGTTTAGCCTAAACTCTACAATTTTGTAAATGATTTTATAATAACTACAAATCATTCGGATCTAAATTATTTATTTTATATATAATATAATCCCAATGAATTTATATCCACTTGGATAACATAATAATTACTTTAAATCGATGAATTTATTTTATATAGTGTTGATAATTTATCATGATTTGATATTAATTGACGATATAGTGTGTAGAGATTATATATTCTTATAAAATATGACAAATCACATAGTAATATTTTTCTCTAATATAAATAATCTGATATCTATTATGTTTATGGATTGGTTTCACGTGTCTGACTCTCTATAATTACATTGACTAATGGAAACAATCTACCCAAAATGGGTTCATATAAAGATTCATATTTATAGAAGACTATGGTAAATATAACTATGTTTGATATACATTAATTAGAAATGAAAGAAAATATTATTTCATATATGACATTAGAGAAATAGTTATTTTAAAAAAACAAAATAAAAAGTTGTCAAGAATCTAAAAAAAATACCTAGAATATAAGAGAGATAATATGAATTAACTATTCCTGTTGATCCTTTATATGATAAACCCAATTAGTTATATAAAATAATTCACACATAAAACTATATATTAGAGCATCAAAAATAACTAATAGTAATCGATTCAAAATCATGTATCAAATGGAAACACATAGAGGATAATTAACATGTTATAAACTAAAACATTGAAAAAACATTCTTTATAATTCTAAAAAATGCGTTAATATATTAATAATAATTTAAAAAATAAATTTTCAAGTATATCTTTGAAATATCCTGAAAATTTTCCTAATGGATTGATAACCCCATTCATTAACCCTTCTACTCTAAATATATCCAATGATCACCGAATCATATTCTATTAAAATTAATAAATCCCATAATATTAATTAATCAAATTTCAATAAACATAGGATCCAATCAATTAAAATACATTAATCAAATAATATTAAGACATTATAAAAAATATGAAAATAACCCTGAAAATTATCCCAAAATCCTAACAACCTAGTGTCTGGTATAATGAAAAGCAACCATTATTTCATTTAATCCAAAAAACATAAAACATTAGAATAATCCACATCAGAATTTGTTGGAATCAAAATAATATATTACAATACAAATTTAACCCATATGAACATACATTCAATAGGAAAAGGGAATTTGTATACTGGAAATTGATTTTATAAAGGCATGGTTAAATGAATACTCAGATTTCTAAACTAGGATGAATGAAAAGAGATGATAATGAATAAATAGTGGACGATAGATGAGTATTGATTGTTTAATAATGATTTAATCATATAAACATCCTTTAGATATAGAGTTGCAGAAGGTGGGGATAATTGGGCCAATGTGGGAAACCAAAAGTTCTTTGGCAGACTATAAAAACAGTGGCTCATTGAAAATGAAAAAGGGTGTAAATTGACTGGGAAATTAAAAATACAACTTTTTAAAATATGAAATTTTACATGAGCTAATAGATATGATAGTATTGGTAAAATAATTACATTATGGTCCCTTTAGAACTAGACTTGTCCGTCATCAGTAACAAGGCACCCCAGTACTACTCACCATGTACCTAATGTGCCTATAGTCATATACTACATGTGGTACAACCTCTGATCCTCCCCAAAAGATTTATCTTCCTACTAACCCATAATATTTATCTAAAAAATAAATGATTTCATCCATAAAAAGAAAAATATATATATATTAAAAAATAAACAATTTCCATCATTCCAAAAAAAATATTTTATTGGAAATCAGATATTCAACCCAAATATTTTTGGAAAAAATATCCACTCTAACTAATTATAAAAGGGAACATACAATTACCAAAAACTTAATATAAAAAAAATTATCATATAAAACACAAATTTAATATTCAATAAAATATTTCCAACCACAAAGACCCATCAATTCAAATATTTACCTCTAATACATATCCAAAATATGACGCTACTATTTTAACACTAAACATAAAATGCCTTTAGCGGTGTTTTTGTAGAGGAAGTTTACAAAACCGCCGTTAAACCATTCCTTAAAAAGATTTTGCGACGGTTTATTAAAAAACTCCATGAAACCCATTTATTTTTTTACATCTTCAACACTCCCCCCCACCCGAGCCAACTATGACCCTGCGAGGCTTCTCACACCGACGATCGCGAACCGTAGCTCTGGTCCCCTCCGATGCCCTCCCATACCGACGGTGACCTCGCCGTCGGTCACTGATGACCCCACTTATCCCCCCCCTCCGACACCCATGACGTCGGCTTCTCCCCCTAGCCCATCAAGTTTTTAACCTAGGTATGCTCTCCTCCCCTGCCGTCGGTGGGATAATCCTGTTACAAAGGATTTTGTGTGTGTTATGGTTAGAGAAATGTTGTGGAGGAAAAATACATAAGGTTTTACGTAGATTCATTATTGTTGAGTCATTATGATAATATATTTTGGTTTATCATCAAATTTATATGAGTTCATTTAATGGATTGACTTCATATATTTTGGTTTTGTATAGAAATGAGCACAGAGGTGTTCCAAGAGTGATCCATACCCCATTTCTTCAAGTTACAACGAGGATACATAATTTATGAGATGTCCCTAATGTATGACTAATTGGATTAATTTGGATTAATTATCTTAATTAATTATTATTTCTTTATAATATATGTTGTAATTTTATGAGTTAGGGGAGTGAGATGGTGTTGGTTCCTAGAGATGTCTTTGATGGGGATTGAATGAGATTTCTTAAGGGGATAACTCTATGGTCAATGTAGTTTATGACTAATATTATCATAGGATATGGTTATGCATTTATTGTTTAGAATGAAATTTCATGTAGGGGGGTATGTGACATGATTGAGATCCTTGAGTTATTTACCTTATCATACACGAGGATAGAGATTCATGTTGGGTTCATAGAATTCCCTTTAGTATGATGCATTGATTATACAACCATTGATGGCTATGTTATATATGTGAGAGGCTTAACTATAGGGAAATTAAAACCCCAACAGGGTGTCAATCATGTAATTATGGGTAAAGTTATCTATAAAGGTCTTGTTTTAGGTAGTTGATTCTCTCCTAAAGAAATGTCTAGGGGTGAGGCTATGGGATGGTGTGGTAATGGTCATCTATGGTATGATAATATATGAAAACATATGAATGACCAAGTATGGAACCAAGCTAGGTTCGTTTTCTCGATGAGCAATCAATATGGACTATATAGATAATGATAGGTTCTCAAAACGTATGAGTTGGGAATGTGGCCCTTGACAAACATTAATCCCTTAATTAGGGGTGAGATACCTAGGGAATAGAGCCGTATGCAGTGTCTTTATCATCAACATTAATCAAATTGAACAATATCAATATGACATCAAAATTAGATTTATCATGTCAATAACAACTTACCAATCACACTAAAACCACACTAATGATAGTAAGTGGATAGCTACTTCCTCTAGATTTCTCTTCTTATTTGTGGTCTAATTCTACTAAATTCAGTTCTTGATATCCCTTGTTATAAACTAGATTCAATATGACATCATTGATTCTATTTGATAATACATGGATCCCTCTTTCTATTCTAGAATAATCACTTGTTTTTTTTGTATTTCTAGATTCATCAAGTGACTTTTTGTTAGAATGAAACTTTTAGATCATGTTTTGATGAAAAAAATAGGTTTTATAACATCACTAGCTGATTCATGATCAGCCATGACACGTTTTGATTATATTTTATATCAAATACTAGTTGAAATAATTTTTACATCACGTATTTTGTGCATTTTTTGGATTTAATCAGTTCTTCCTTTAGTTGAATAACATGTAATTTATTAGCACATCTAACCCATGGATTATATCTCCCTATAAATATTGGGACACTTCATGGAATAACAATAATGTTCAATGCCCACACTGAATTTTACATCTAACTGTTAGTTCAACTCCATGGTCAGATCCTCGATCGTCCCATTTATGCATAATTCTCCACTCATGAGAACTAACACATATACGATCCAAATCACCCTCAAGTCACACCACCACTATTTTCTATGTGAATACACCAAAGATAGGTCTAGGAATTCAATCCACACAAGGTTATTAGAACCTAAATACCTATTATCTCAAGTTTTTTCATCATGAATTTTCATGAATACCACCACTTATCATGCCTCAAGACTACCATCCCTCATGTGGTTCTTTTCACTCCAAATTAACATTGTTATGAGTTTTGTAAGCATCATAAGGTTTTACCAATAAATTATTTATAATAGATTTATTCGATATTAGAGTTTTATATGAAGACTCTATAGAGAACTTAGGTTGGGGTGATTCCAAATTAACAATGTGCTTTGGTTTTCATGGTAAAGTAGCTACCATGTTGTTAGCACACTGTTTCTCTTTACCAAAGAAACTTCCCATATCCCAAACACTAGAGGGTTCATATCTAACTCAGGGGATCATCTTTATTATATTATGTTTCTGTAATCTTATATTATCGTATATATAAATCTCTTTCTCTATTTAGTAGTAACTATGTGTTTTAATTTTTTTATTATTTTGTAGGCACATTATTATATACATGGATAAAATCTTGATCAAATTACCAAGGAACACACCTCGGTATGTTAAGGGATTGAATGAGTTTTTATATTTTGAAATTTTTAATCGATCCGTTGAAGGGATAATAAAATTTCCATGTCATGAATTTAAATTTAGAACAAGGTTGAAGAGAGATGAAGTTTAAGAACATTTAATACTAAAGAAATTACCTGGTCAATATTTGTGTTGGATTTGGCATGGAGAATCAAACATTACAGAACGATTGAGCACTGATGTTAATCCACAGAATGAGGTCCCAGGTTCATGGACAATGGAAATTGAAATGAAAAACCTCATAAATGATGCATTCAAAACTGTAAGAAACCACTATCAGCATCAAAACATATCAGAACAACCCGAAGAGGGTTCTACAAATTGCAACGTTACAAGGGATGTTTTTGAGACTGTAACACAGGAAGATGAAGATTGTAACATATCATTGGATCCTGCTCTTGATTCTTTGGATCCAAATGTAAGATAATACTTCACTGAGAAAATTGTGTTTCATGATTTAGTTGATGATGGAAAAACAAGAGTTGTATTGTGGGTGTTTGAAATATTCATAGCTTTAATTTCTGCTGAAGTGGCACCATATCAAATGTCTATGTTGCATTAAAAATAAGGCAATGTCCATGATATTGGAATTGATTCGTGATGCATTTTCTGATGAAAATAATCCCAGAATCAATTTATGATATGAAAAAGTTGTTAACAAGAATGGTATTAATAATACTAAAATACATACATGTCCCAATGACTATATTCTTTTTTGGAGAGAAGATTCATGTAGGAAGAATTTCACGAAATGTTCTTCTTCTAGATGGCAGGAAAAGGGTGATGTTGAAATACTAAATGAATATAATTTCATGGAGAAGAAGAAAAAGAACACACCTGGAAAGGTTTTACTGTACTTTCCTTTGAAGCCCCAATTGCAAAGATTATTCATGTCATCAAAAAGCACTGAATACATGAAGTTGAATTCTGTAGATAATAAAAATGATGGGTTAACGAGACATCTACGTGATTCCCAATAGTGGAATACATTTGATTAATTATATCTATATTTCTCTGTTGATCCTAGGAATGTTCGATTGGGATTGGCTGCCGATGGATTCATCCCAATTGGGACTTTGAGTACCAGTTATAGCATTTGGCCAGTTATTTTGAACCCTTATAATCTGCCTTAATGAATGTGTATGCAACAAACATCTTTTATCCTTTCGATGTTATTCCTCAAAAATAAATGCTTGGTAATGATATTAACGTATACTTCTAGCCTTTGATTGACGAATTTCAAGAGTTATGGAGCAAAGGTGTTGAGACATGTGATGCTTCTTATAAAATGTTGTTCAAAATGCATGCTGCTTTAATGTGGACCATTACTGACTTCACTGGGATTGGGAATTTATCTGGTTGGAACACTTACACTAGTTTGGATTATCCCGTTTGTAACTTTAATTTTGATCCCAAACGGTTACCACACAGTAGAAAATTGTGTTTCTTGTGTCATCAAATATTTCTCAATGCATCTCATAGATTTCAGCTAAATAAATCAAAATTTAATGGTTCCATTGATCGTAGACCACCTCCAAAGTTGTTAACTAGTTCTGAAATATTGACACAACTTGAAATTGTTAAAACAGAATTTGGGAAGGTTCATCATTTGAATGATAGCAGAAAACGTGTCCGAAGTGCATCATCAAGCGAAATCGGAACGCAATGATGGGAGAAAAAAAGTATATTCTTCAAAATTCTATATTGGGAGTTTAATTTGTTGCGGAATAATCATGATGTGATCCATATTGAGAAGAATTTCTATGAAAATTTGATTTTCACATTGCTTAATGAGCATGGAAAGATGAAAGATCATCTCAATGCTTGTAAAGACTCGCATGAAATGAACATAAAATGCGATCTCTGGCCAGACGAGAATGAAAAGTTTCCTCCGGCAAAATTTTCAATGAAAATTAGAGATAAAGATACATTCCTTTGAATTTTAAAGAATTTTAAGGTTTCTAATGGGTATTCAAGTAACAACTTGAGGTGTGTTGACTGGAAGAATCATACGTTAAATGGATTGAAAAGTCACGAATCACATATTTTGTTACAACAGTTACTACCATTGGCATTGCATACATTATTACCTGAAAAAATTACTTCTGTTGTACTCCAATTCTGCACATTGTTCAGACAACTATGTGAGAAATCTCTACATACATTTCATCATGAAAACCTCCATGAGAGGTTTTTATTGACCCTTTGTGAAATGGATATGATATTTCCTTCATCATTTTTTATGTTAATGATGTATTTAACTATGAATTTGGTTGAGGAAGATAAATTAGGAGGCCCCGTTCATTATCGATGGATGTATCCAATTGAGAGGTACTTTATTTATATGTTTTCTAGTTGAGTAAAAAAGATTTCTACATAATTAAATGTATAATTATGATTATTTTATTTCACAGATATCTTAGTCATTTTAAATCATAAGTGAGAAATAAATCTCAACTAGAAGGCTCTATTGCTGAAGGCTATTTGGCTGAGAAGTGTCTTACCTTTTGTTCTCGATACTTGGATGATATTGAGACAAGAATTAATCATGTTGGGTGTGTTGAAGACACATCGACTCAATCTCAATTACATCTGAAATCCTAAATATTTCCTTCTATTGGCCGATCAGTTGGGAGGACCTCAAATGTGACACTGACTGAATTTGAATTATTATAGGCATATAGATATATGATGCTGAATAGTGAAATTGTAGATCTATTTATTGAAGAGTTTAGGATAAAAAAAGAGACGAATGAGAGGCCGAACACTAAATGAGAATGATATAATGAAAGTTGTTAATAAAGAGCTTGTATAATGGTTTGCACGACATGTAAGTTCATAAATATTGCAATAAGTATGAATATTAGTTTGACACATACATTGTGTAAATATAATAAAGTATATTTCTTTTTTCCGATCATGAATACTGATACTTGAGTAGAGGTGTCAGAAGATTTGATGTTTCTTGCTAGAGGTACTCTAAAACAAGTAATAAATTTCAACTCTTATAATGTGAATGGATTTAGATTTCATAAAGTCGACCGAGATGTGGGTTTGAAAACATAGAGTAATGGTATATTTATATTTTCTAAAGTGGAATGCAATGGAATGCTGCATGTTATTTTTAAATTAAACTACCACGAACATTATTATTTTTTATTATTCAAATGAAATTGGGTTTATATTAACAGAGGTGTTAAAAAATATTCCTTGAAATTTACTTCATTGAACATCTCTCGCTTGATGGATGTTGGTGATCGTGAACTGCATGATCCATATATCTTAGCATCGCAAGCAGAAATGGTATAGTATGTGAATGATTTTGTTAATTAATGGTGGAGTGTAGTTTCTCACATAATTAAAAGAGATTTGTATGATATGGGTGATAAAGTGGAAAATTTTACCTCTGAAAATGAATTTAATCAACAACAGGAAGAAATTTTTTTTGTCCGTCATGATATTGAAAATATTAGTGTAGCACGGATGACTGATGTAGATTAAGCAATGGAGCAGGAAAATAACATGATTGAAGGGGAAAATCATTGTATGTTCAATTATTTATTTATTCAGCAACCACATGTTTCATTTCTATTGTCATTCATTATCACTGTCATATATATTTTGTCTGTTAGTACTGGGTATCTATTATCATTTTTAATTTTTTTTCGGCACATTTTTTTTGAAATATATATTCTGAACATAATTTTATTTGATTAATTGATTGGAATGAAAGGATGAATTGATATACTATTTCATCAAGTTCTACGATAGATGACGATCCATCTGGTTCCCTCCCCATGACATCTGAGGCACCAGCTACCTACACCCCTACACCATCTCCCCCTACACCATCTCTCACACCATCTTTGCATGTCCCATTAGAGTCTAAGTCTTCAACTCCCCCTTCAGGAGCCTCATCAGTGGTGCATCGACACGCTCCTTCCAGTTCACCATGGGCATACTAGAGTGTCACTGTCATAGGTACAAATTTTAATCAAATAATTTTATTACTTTTTGTTTATACTAATTTTTTTTCATTGAATTCGAACAAATGAAACCGTGCAGAAAAAAAATAAAAAGGGCATATGTTTGGAATATGACTGGCGAAAATATAATCGTGCAATTTTATACTTATGGGGTCCCTACAGATAACGATGCATGGTTACTTGGCCAGATTCTAGGGAAACTGGCAGCGGATCCCATATCCCTTCCTATTTGTTATGATGATTAGAGACATATGCCTCTAAGATGGAAAAATGATGTTTTTATTCTCAAATAAAGGTAAATCTTTTAAATTATTTTTTAATTGAATTTCATGTTACCATTATGTTCAAAATGAATTTATGTATACAGATGTTCTTCCACTTTATAGTTTCTGATGTGATAGCATGGAAGTGGATGTTGAAAAATCATGGTAAGAAATGGAATGATTTCAAATTCATATTGTGGTGTGATGTCAAAGATAGTTCATTGAATGTGCAAAAAATGTATGAGAAGTTGCCCAATGGGGTACCGAAAGAATAGTGGAAAATTTTTGTTGACAGACATCGTGATGAGAAGCGGCTGGTATTGAAATATATATTGTTATATTATGCTCATTTTACATTTATACATGTATATAAAGATTATGTGACATTGAATACATTACTATTAAATTGTATTTTATTTATTTTAGGATCTCTCAAGACAGAATGCATCAAACCGGGTTAAGCAAGTCATCCCTCACAATGTGGCCTCAAAAAGATTTTCTAGAAGCCGAACGACATTGGTAATATTTTAATTAGATTAAATATTTATAAGACAATATTATATGATTAATATATTGGATTGTGGATTAATATTTTCTTAATGAAATCAAAAAGTTTAGGGCACGAAGCATCCCGAACTGAACTATGGTTGGATGTTTACAGGAAATCAGATGAATGTTTTCGTAATGATCTTGCAAAAGAAGTTGGGGGATGAAGTCAATTTTTTATTATAATAACTTATTATCAGTTTTTACTGTGTTAATATATATTTATATTTGATTTATAGGTAAAAATAAAAGAATTATGGGATGCCAATCCTACGCGGTTCTACTTAGTCTCCCAAGATGACCCAGTTGCTAAAGTCCTTGAGAAGAAGCATCCTGGTAGAGTGTGTGGGATGGGTTTGGGACACGTCCTATATGAGGTTTTTAGTAGGAAACCGGAGATGGCAGCTGTATCTACTCCTAGATTTAGTCATCCCATACCTGGAGATGCTCAAAAACAGATTGTTTCTTTATGAAACACAATTCACCAGTAGGGGGATCAGATATCTACTTTGCAGAAAGAGTTGAATGAAATACGTATGCATTTGAGCAGATATGCCCCCGGTGGTAGTGCATCGACTAGTGGTATGTAGTTAAATAAAAAAAATAAGAATCATTTAGTTTCCTAGCTTTCATTGGTTTTATATTTTAATATAAATATGAAACCAAATTTAATTTTCAATATAATGTTCTTACTGGTGACAGTAAAAAGTTGTGATGAAGGTGGCGAGGGTGAAGATGCATCATCAGACCATGAGTAGTTGAATTATTGATGTGTTAAACAAATATGGTAATAGTTGGTTTGTATATGTAACATTTGTGGCACATAGGTGCCACCAAACAATTTCATGTCCTAAAATTTCCTTGATTTCTCATGTTTCCTTTATTGCATTTTATTGATTTCTGATGTTTCTTTTTATGTCTTGATTTCTCGAGTGTGGTATACATCATTCCATTTAGTCCTATGTTTTAATTGGTAGTTGAGATTTTGTATGACTAGTAGTTAAACCCATTGTTGATGTGTTGAAAAAATTGGGTCATTTCATAGTGATCAATGGGATAATGTTGTAGACACTTTGGTGAGGTCCTTGTCATTTTTCTTACTAGGAGGCCCTTGTGGGTTGTAATTAGCCTACGCTAAATGACGTTTCTCTTATAGTGAATCTTTTCTTTGTTCTAGGGAACCAAAAATTGAGACACATTGGGATTAAAAACAATTAATATACTTATATATATCCTCCATTATATCGAATATCAATAAGATGAAGGTTCCAAATATGGGTGGTATAGGATTTGAATCCACACACTCAAGATATGAATTCCAATAAGGTTGTACTCATTCTCATAAAAACTCAATGGAATCCATATGAAAAGTGAAGGAATCCACCGAATCCTAAGATACTACATCCTAAAATACCATTGGGATAATTTACTTATATTTATTGAGATATATACCCCATGAAGGTAACTATAGATAAAACATTAATGTTGTGGTAATTTGTAAGAATTTATTTGATGATAATCAAGTTGGACATCTCAGGTCGACCTTTATTGATTGATTAATATTATATTATTATATGATATTAGATAAATGTTGTTTGATAACGTCAACCAACTCACCATACATAATGGGTTTTTTCCCTATAGAAATTTATTATTGATTTTCACATCTTATACTATATTTAATTTGAACTAAGTAATATTCTCTTATGTTCAGATGGTTTTACTATGTTTTAGTTGTGAGGGGTTAGCGGAATCATCCACACCTATTTCATACTCAATAGAATCATGTTTCCGAACATCAATTGGGTTAACATTGAAGAAATATACTAATCAGTTACCACCAATAAGAAACACATATTTACATTGTAAGATAGATATCATTAATTTGGGTGTGATCCCATAGGGTGAATGATAATGGAGATGAATATGATGAAAAAATGATAAAAAAATTCCCCCACCCATGTGTGTTATGTTTTTCATTGGGATTTTATAATCACAAAGGCCACTTAGGATAGATTCTGATGCTTTTAGATATTAGACCATTATAACCATCCCTAGTATATTATCTAGATATTATAATGGGCCTCAAGGGTGTTTAAACTAGTAGGGGTATAAATATACTCTTGATTGTCAGTGGTTGGATATCCCCAGTGGGATCAACTTTTAGATGCTTGAGTATAAACAATAGGAAAAAACACCCTATATATCTTCTTGAGTACCCAAGGTCACATGTTAATAAAAATAACTATAGTGAACATGATACTCATAATGATGTTATAATGTGATTTCTAATTAATGGTGGCCATATTTATCCATATCAATATGATAAGATAGAAACTTGTTCTCATGATATATTGAAAGGATACTAAAAGGATGGTTGTGAAATTATGGAACAATGGTTGTTCCATAGAATATTTTTAGTTGGACAACCTGGGGGAAATTATTCCCTACGGACTACCACGAGTGTCATATATTTTCAGGATAGAACCATTTAGATGGTATTCCTTAAATAAGGTGTGAACCATCATGCACTCATTTTACAAGGGTAGGAGACAATGTATGTCAGGTTATGGGGAACATATATTCATATAAATTGAGTCATATGTATGATATAACAATTGTTATCATGCCTCACCATTGTGTTCCTTATGGGTACTATTAGCTTGTTTTAGGTGTTGAACATAATTTGTGCATTTAGTGATTCAATATTAATTAAAGGATGTTATGAAGGTATTGAAAAGGAAACAAAATGAAGAAAACCATCAATACATCATCAAATGTAAGAGTTCATAGTTTATCAATCCAATTCAATGTTAATGAATTCACATTAGGTTATCTATTTTTTGATGAGAACCTCTAATGCGCTTCCAAGTATATAAATATTTGGTATGGATGTCCTTTTAGAACTAAATTACAATGAAAGGTGTTCACTAGTAATTTATACTATAGATTCTTCAAAATAGGCATTGGTAAAATGTGTGATATTTTGGGATCATCAAATATTCTTTGGGTGGAATCATTTGAATTATTGGATTCCCTTATAGATTTATGATTTTTTATTGAATAATATCAAAATACTATTGTTTAATGAGTTACCCCTATTCCTATGATCTCTCTAAATCTGTATAGATATGAAAATATATTATTTTTAAGTTAATCATACATATAATACAGGTTTATGATACAATTGTTGAAGGCCACATACTTATGAAATTATTCATTTTTCACCATACAAAGAAGCCGTAGTTGTTTACATTGTTGGGATCAGGCCCATGCGATGAGCATCATATGAGTCTCTATAAATAGAATCATATCACACATATTTTATTAATGATTAGTGGGATACATCATACTATTTATGTTAAATTTAAATAGAAATGTTTCAATAATCTTAACTTTTTGTGAAGGGGAACACATTGTGAAAGGTCCCTAGAAATAGATAATGTTGGAATTTATCATGAGTTTCCATTTCTATTTCATCTTGGTCTTCAATGACTAATTTGAAGAAGTTATGGGTGTGGAATAAACCTATTAGAGGGCCCATATATAGTTTTCAATATCATATATGTTGGTATGAGGATAATGGATGAATTCTTAAGAGGCTGAGGCATACAACATGATGGTGGATATTATACTCTGATACTAGGAGGGGAAACTAAAATTAAGGACTATATAAAGAATCTAATACTATAGTCTTTAACTATGGTATTTTTTAAAAGTGATTCATATTATTCATATTGCATAAGAATAATAGCATGTTTATTGATGTTGG
This sequence comes from Viscum album, assembly GCA_963277665.1. Lineage (NCBI taxonomy): Eukaryota > Viridiplantae > Streptophyta > Magnoliopsida > Santalales > Viscaceae > Viscum > Viscum album. The sequence continues at coordinate 1,366,932,207 of OY728131.1, read as the reverse complement.
GATTGAACCTTAGAGGGGAATATTTTGTATCCTAGTTAAGAGGAATATAATAAAATATAATTGAAGGCATGTATTTTAAGGCAATGTGACATGATTGATGGTAGATTAAAATTGTGTTTAAATGGCATGTGTAATGAATTTTAAAGTCGTCCAACCAGGATTAGAAGGTGATTACTATAATGTATCCCAATAATTATTTTAAATTATGATCAACTAGAAAATAATGTTTTTGTGTATCATGATTTTTTTTAAGAAATATGTTATAGAAGATTAGTTTTGTTACATAAAAGTGATAAATATGGTATTGGGTGAGGCTATCACACGAGATTCTCTAAGACACCTGTTATAGTAGATGTGTGTGGTGATGGTATATTTGGGTTATAAAACCAAGAAGGAGGCCCATACATGGTAAATCTAACTGTGTTTTACGCTCACTCCCTATATGGGAACACCAACACACATGTAGATCTAATGATTCTTTTTCAAGTGATATATATTATGGGGGATCAAGAATGATCGGCTTGATGTATGTTTGGAGAGTATTAAAATAATAGACCTATGTTTTATAGTTTATTCTATCATATATTGTTTTCAATTTATTTTATACTGGTTTCATAGGTTGATGTTTCTTGTTGTATGTTGGTATGTAAAATATGTTTCATTATTATATATCATGTCAATGTTTACTTATTTTTTTCAATTTATTCTATAATGTTTTCCTAGGTTGATGTTTTTTTTACTCTGTTGGTATGTACAATATGGTTTTTCTGGTTTGATTTGTCTTCCAGGGAAGTAGTGCAGCAAATGGAAGAAATTTATTTTTTTTCTGGTCAGCTTTTAGCGGCGTTTTAAACCGCCGCGAAATGTAAATTGGTGGTGGTTTAAACCGCCTCTAAATGGTGAAAACCACCGCAAAACATAAAAAAATAGCGTTTCACGATGGTTTTAACCGCCGCTACATAGTTGTCTCATTCTGTGGCAGTTCTCATGACTTCAGAGGCGGTTTTATGGTTGCTAGATTTGAGTTTATTCGTGGAGGTTATAACCTCCAAGAATAAACTCATATCAAGGGCTCGTAAAAACCACCGCTAAACACTGTAAAACCTCCACGAAATGAGGCAGCAACGACGCTTTCCTTAAACCATTGCGAAACAGAAATAACTGCCGCTAATAGATTATGACGCCATATTAGGCAGAAATTTACAGAGTACACCACCAAACCATGTAGCAGTGGTTGAAACGGTCACTAAATGGCATTTCTCTTGTAGTGTAGTCTGTGAGTTCTGAATACAACAAAATTCACCAAAAGACATAAAATTATAATGATAACAAGGCCCACCAACCACTAGAAATTACTATCAATAAAAATTCATAAGTATTTGACCAATTAATGATTCCAATTATAAATATAAATCACAAAATAAAAATTAAATTTTAACACCCAAAAATCACGCTAAGAATAAATCATCGATACAAATTTTTAACAATCATATAACATTTTATGAGTAATATAAAAAATCAATAAATCACATAGTTTACAAAAAATGCTGATTTAAAATTGAATATTATGCCAAAAATATCTCTAATTCATTACCTACCATCTACTAGCACTCTTATCATGCTTTTAATTACAAAATGTTTCTAGGATTGACCCATTCATTCCTTTCTATAGATTCTAGTTTATTCTAAATTCTCACTTATAATGGTTACTTTTAACAAGAAAATAGTCCTATATGACATAAAAAATCATATATATTATGAATACAATAAATAATAAAAAACCAAACCATTTTAGAAATAATCATTTCAAAAAAACATTCAATTTTTTATATATTATATGACTACTACATTTAAAAAAAATCATATTATTTTAAAAACAATATTTATTAACCAATTATAATTTCATTTAAAACACAAAAATATTCAAATAAACTACTTATGAATAATAATATACCTAATATAGAACTGTACATAACATGATCAGTAGAAAAAAATATAATATTTTCTACCATATGCTAATAAATAGGCACTGATTATCACACTCTATATGAAAAAAAAACATAGTTCAAGTTTCATAATCAAGTTTAAAATACTATATCTATCATTACTATAAAATGGATTCCAATTATCTAGTCATTCAACAACATATCGTTATATAGTGATATTCCACCAGTCATAGAAAATCATATAGGTGAGTGGCATTAATTAAATGTATAAAACTTAGAAATGAATGTAGGAAAACATAATTTAATATATTCATCGTTTATTAATTAATAATATCTATTTAAAAAATATATTTTTATTTCTGAAAGTTCCATTAAAATATATGACGTGTTAACTAACTAAATAAGTGGCTCCTATTTAATCCATACATATCTATCATTTTTTCCACAATAATCCATTTTAAGATACATTAGAAAAATCATACCCTTAAACATTTAATGACAACAAAGATTACATAAACATCATTGGTAATATAAATTTCCAACATATCTATTCTTGTGAGACATATAAATGATTTATCCCACTTTTTTATGATTTATAATAACCTATATTAAAATAAAATCTCTTAGAAATACCAAAAAAATGAACAGTCTCTATTTTTTAATGACAATAACCATACAAACAAAAACCTCAAATGAATTCAAATAACCACAAGAACCAAAGGTAATTGCCTAATACCTATGAGATATCCAAAAATATTGTGGGTCTTAGTTTACTATTGGGGATTATTCACCACTTTTGTTTAAATGTCATCTAAATAATGAATACTCCCAAGCAACTAGTATGGAGCATATTTATATATTAAATTCCACAGAAAAATTAATGAACTCTATTACAAATATATAGAATAATAAAAATAAAACAATTACATTTTCAAATGAATATGGAAAGAATCATATAATCATTCATTAAATGTAACTACTTAAAAGATTTATATAGTTGGCATAATCAATATAACCAAATATAGCAGGTTGTGTTTTCACATACCCTATATAGTATGGCCTCCTTATCCAAACCCATATAGATCATGAGTACATAATCAAGAACTATGACCCATATATCGAATGTAATATCTAATAGAAATATACTTTATTATGGAAAAAAATGTTTCATGTGAATCTACATATCCAACAGAAGATCCATTCCTGATGCGAGCATATGAATACTCATTATGCAACCACCAACTTGTCTCCACACTATAATGAATGATGATGTGAATAAATATAAATTTCCTACTCATGTGCATATATATACTAAATTATTTTTATAACTAGTCAACAGAATAAGGTAAATCCAAGATGATATAAGTATACATAAGTATATTGAGTAATAATATTAATTCCCAACACCACGAGGATCTATTCCTTTCATATTGATATTGATTATTTCATTTGATAACTAATAATAATTGGATAGATGAACTAATATCTCCATCCTAGATAACATATAACCACACAACAGGGATATAAATCCCATCCCATGGTAGAAGATATTTTATACGAGGTCAAGGTACTATCTAGCCATCCCGTGGAGTGGGAGAAGGGGAATAATCAGTCTAGGTATCACAACACATTACATATAATATACATACTTAAAGAATATATAAAAAATACTATATATATCATGATAAAAATAAAAAAATCAACCATCATGATTAATATAATAAATAAATATCATGGTTTATATATACAAATAGTTTCTATGTGATAATAGATATTAAATCACAAAAATAATTTTACATAGAAAAAAGATTTCCATGCTTCCAAAGGTTACACTAATGATCATATCAATATAGAATATTTCACAATCACACATAACAAGATGTGTAGAATGAGAAAATCTGGGGAAATATATTATTGAAATATAACATGTCAATATGTAAAAACCAAACATCGAACAAAGAAAGCTTATGTAATAACAATACAACAATAAAGATCAACAAAATAAATAATAATGTAAAGAATGTATTAAGACCTTCAATTATTCATTTGAATACATACAATGAAAAATGGGTGACCAAGATACCAATTCAATGTACATCATGGTAGAGGTAAGAGTTTTTGAATTTGAAAGGCTCGAGTATTAAAACACATTATAATAAAACTAGTCATGTATTTAATGAAATCATTTATAGAAATATATGATATAATTTAAGGTATATTTTTTATGTGAATCCATTTTTTTAAACACATTTGATCAAAACATCATGAATTTTTCATAAAAAGGATTACATTCTTGAATGAAAATTCAATAATTGAAAAATATTAATTTTCCCTAGAAAGTATTTCCAATGATAAAAGTAACAACATAATGATGTTATTATGAATTAAGACTAAATTATTCCTAATTAAAAATGAATTATGTTAGTGCTTGATTCATTAGAATCTCACTATTGAAAAGAATATGAATTTATCCTATACCATTTCCCTTGACATGATAAACCAATTATTAAGAATCACCAATGAATTCATTTAACATAAGGTTAACCATTGATCATGAATAGTAAGTAGATCTTATCATAGTGTTATGAGATGATATGTTACTGTAAAAATTGAAAAATAATCATTAAAATATTATTTACTAATATAAATAACCCAATATTAGTTATGTTCTGAAATTGGTAACTAAAGATTGGATGCCCTTTGGATTATTGATTAATGGTACATGTCTACCAATAAAGGATTCATGATTAAGCTTCACCTTCATTGAATATATTATGGAATAACAAATGTATACTCCAATTTATTTTAAAAAAATTAATGTTTTTCTGTGTAAAATCATAGGCATTATTAAAAAATGACCATAATAACTAGTTTAGAGAAAAATCAAAAATATACATTACTATAATGAATATATCTCAAAATTAACTATTCAGGAAGTTATTCAATATTAATAAAAAATAATTTTAAAAGTTATTCAATCTTAAAACCATATGATAGAATGTACAAAATGACACATGATAAGAAATGTTATTTCATTTTACAAATGAACACTCATTGAGTATAATTAACAAGTTATACCAAAATAAAATTTCAATACCTTACATTAGTAATTGTAAAAATAAATTATTACGATATTACTAGTTTTAAAAAATGTGTAAATAATATATAGTAAGTTACTATAAATTAACATAAATGGTTAAGAAACTGGTAGTACCCTTTGATTCTGGTATGTGACCCTTATTTTATAATTTTCATCGAAAGAACGTTTATGTGTGATGTATATTGGATTTGGTTGAACACTAAAAAAGTTATTGGGGCTAAAGTAGAAGTGCCTAAGTTGCTCATGTTTTGTCTAAAAAATGCGGATATCCTAGGGGAAACTGCACACAATTATAGTTTTGAGGAAATAGTATCCACATAGATTGATCAAGTTTAGGGAGACTATTAAATGAGGAAATTATATAGTTTCTTTAAGGTATTATCTACTACACAGTTAGCACACGGTTTTTCTATCAATTTAATCAAACTATGCACTTGGTTAAACCAAGATCCTAAAAAAGTGGATCAAGTTAATAATTTTCATTAATCAAATTCTTTTCCCCAAATTGGCTCTAGCTCAAGATTTTACTTCGCCAAATACAAAATTGGGTTCTACTGCTGATATAATGGAAATCCAACATCTTCACTTGGTGATTCAATGTGAGATTCTGAAGGTTTGTGATCATTCTTCATCGTTCTTGATTGGTTTATTAGATCTACATAGATATACTTCTCCAATCTTATCTATTTCTTAGATCAATTACTATTATTGGTAAATCTAAGATTTTATATTACAAATATGATGTGATGTTTTATTGATCTGGATATGAGATGGGATCTAAGTCAGTTTTTTAGGGAATCAGCATGATATCTTGTGTGTTCTTAGTCTACTGATGAGTGTCATCAAAACCTCAGATATATGTGGTATTTTCCCTCCATTAATCACTATATAATATATTTTATTAGTTTAAATTTTATTAAATTGAATGAAATTTATTGTGAAAACTTTGGTCAATGCTTGGAATAAATCTTCTTTATTGACTATTTATTATTTTTGTGGAATTGTGTAATCTTGATGAATTATTATAAACATTGTTCTAGTTTCCTGAAATTAAAATGGTGATTTTAAAATATGGATTTTTTAAATTATAAAATGGGTTCAAGGAAAATGGGTTTACAATAAAAATGTTGTTTCATTTAAATGGTCTGGTATTGAAATTTTTTTGATGGAAATGGATTCCAATTAAAAGGTGTTTTTATTGAAAGGGTATTTTTGGGACGATCCATGGGAAAATATGGATTGTGAGTTCTTATTGTATTTATGGGTCTTTTTTGAAATATTAACATGTTCCCAGTTCCAAAGGTGAAATGGATCATAGGGTATAATTACACTGTGACGATTTGGATGATTGACGAGAAAACACTCATGAGTATGGAATTGTCATCACGTAGGATGCAAGGATGGTAGTGTGGATGTGTGGAATGGATAGGGTATGCCAAAATAATATTGAGAAATGGTTATAAATAATTGTTTAGTTATTTTTTTATAAATTTTAATTACATGAAAAATGGTTTTAGTTTCACGTGATTACTTTTGGTTATTAATGGTTTTTGAAACTTTTTCTTATTTAGTTGTAAACCATTTTGAGAAATTGTAATATATAATATATTTTTATATATGTATTTGTAACTCTTCTACCCTATTGTAATGAGTAGTTATGTCATTATTTAAATACTACTGAGTATTATGTTCACCTCTACTCTGTAACTTTGGTACTTTTATAGATGATGTTATCCCATACATGGGAATAGGTAATGTATCACATGTTTTTAGCTATACCTCCAAATACATGGGTTTCTCAGTGATTCTTGAGCTTAAAGATTGTGAAACATGGAGTCTTGTTGTCTCTTGAGAGACTTTAGTTTCATTATAAGCTATTTTCTTTGATTTTTTATTGGACTTCTATTGTTGTAAACATTGATGTGGCTTTGTAATATATTAAGTTGTTTAGTGACATTCATTTGTTCACGAATCATTTAGAGAGACATTCAATTAATGGTTTTATTATTAAAGGGGAAATAGTCCTCACACTATTATTTTAAAACCATTGGAATTTATTTCCCTCCTTTGGTGTCTTAGGGATGTCAATTAATTCCATGTAATGGTTCTATGTATTCTCAATACAATGGGAAGAAGCAGGTCATTACAAACAGTGTCATCTAGTTTGGTCCATGCCTAACAAGTAGTTTTCAATTTCACGGTCTTGTAGTTGATTCATCCATTTCTATAACATGGGTTGTGATATTATAAAGGAGTAGGTTTGTCAGAAAATGATATGTATAGCATAAAATAATGTATCTAACCCATTTTGGCCGATGTTCATGTTACCAGGGTGTTGGGAACATTAGTGATTCATGGATATATATAGGATATTTGAATTTCATTGTCATGGGTTAAACCAATGGGATGAGAATTTCATTCATTAGATGAATGACCATCCATTATGATTTCCTAATTCATTTTGAGAAATGATATAAGATATTGTGAGAAGTTTTAAAATTGAGGAAAATGCAGAATTTATTTTCAAATGAATGATTTTGAAAAGAGGATATATGGTGTATTTTGAAAACGGTTTTATTTCCAAAAGAAAGAATAGATTTAAAAAAAATGGATGAATGTGAAAAATGTAGATTTTGGAATACAATGTAGTGAAATTTGATGTGATATAATTTGAAATGACATGGTATAAATTGCTAGAGAGTGATACTTATGGAGTTTTTTGTTTTTTTAGTTAATGCAACCCAGTAGGCGTCATAGACACCAACATGAAGAAGCAGAAAAAAAATTGTAGTTTCACCTGGACCACAAGTGAACCAAGAGGTCGTTCAATGTATTAAGCTATAGATATGGGAAACCGAAGGGATAAACCAAGGAATGTGGATCATTCCATCCAGTTCATGAAGCAGAATCCACCCATCTTTTGGGGTGATTCTAAACTAAAAAAGTGGAGGTCTGGATGAATTGGATGAATCCTAGCATCAAACTGATCAGCACACCATTGGAGTTGATAGAAAATAGAGTGAATGATATGCTCGAGGATCTCACATTCCAATGGTTGGAATAAGAAGTCCAGTATAAATTAGATAACGGTCTTAGGCAGGGGGATTTTGAGGAATTGCTTGACAAAAACAATCTACCCTCACACGGTCAAGACATATAAGTTGAAAAAATTCATTAGCATTAATGAAGATAATCAAATTGAAAAAAATGTGTGGATAAGTTCATTAATTTATAGTACATCACACCCATTGTTTCGAAAATTATATTCCTAATGGAATGCATCTTCAAATCATTGTTGAGGCAGGAAATTTGATGGATGATTTTTTTGGTCTGTATTTATGACTACACATCGATGGTGAACAGAGTGGTAGTGGTTGAACATTATATCTCAGAGTATGTGGGTGGAAGAAGTGTGATGATACCTATAGGAAACAGTGGGAACTCTATCATTGGAGAAAACTCACGAGGGACACCTATTTTCAACATGGGAATGGTACTGAGAATCAGAAAACTAGATTATTGTATCATGCTCTATATCCAAAAATCCATGAAAGAAGCTACCAATTTGGATCTTTTGACATCATGAAACTAGAATGTTCATTACCACCAAGAGAATTCCCAAAACTGTAATAATATTTGTCATCATACGTGATTTGTCATAGTGATATGTGGTTAGGTTCCTAAGACACTTCTCAGGTGTCGCGTGTAATTCCCCAACCCCAGAAGCCCAGAACAAGTGCATTATTTTTATAAATTGGATTGATTATAAGGAAAAAAATCACTAAGGACCGATCAGTATAGTAATCTTGGAAAATTATTACATACATTAATGATACATTACACATTCATACATAAAAAACATCAGAAATAATATGTTTATAATGCCATTATTCACCTAGCTTAACCTTGTATATCAAACATAGTACACTTCTTGGAATCCTAGGAAATAAAAACATAATAAAGGAGTGAGCTCAGATGCCCAGTAAGGGTAAATAATTTAGTAGAAGGTATAAACATTTAAATAAAGATGTGCAATAAAAACAAAAACCTTTTAAGCTGAAACTGGAACATAATACAGAGAAAATATATCAAACATCACCATATAAACATGTGCATGGATATTCTAATAGTCGAATAATCACATTAATAATTAATTTAATAATGAGGGAATTATTAACATAGAACATCATTACCACATAGTCAAGGCCTCGTTCCAAGACTAAAAATAAATTTTTTTTCAAGGTCATGTGCCAAGACACTACATTGTATCAAGAGACCTACTGATGCATTGAGAGGATATATTCATCCCCACCCTTCACTTACTAAGTCCACTGCATTCCTCATATTCTAATGTTGAAACATACATAAACATTCGTTTTTAAACTAGCATACAAAATGTCAATACTTCAACTGTAAACCATAAAGGGTATAAAAATAGCCCAACCACCATCAAACACATAATAACTCATTCAATATAATATGGAATATGTATTTTAATAAATCATATTTAATTAAGAATAAAATACAGTAAAGGATGTTGACATAGTTGAAAATGATAAGTAAAACATTTTTACAGGAATATCCCATTTTTGTGAAATCATTTAAATGCCACACATTTATAAAGGAAGCCAATTAAAAGATAAATTTGAATAAAATTTTCATATACCAGGTTTAATGTTTTGAATGGAATTAACATTTTAAAACAATCATGTACATATAAATAAATCCTAAAAACCATTTTGAAAACCTGGACATAAATGGGAATGATTTAGATGAAAAAATATTGAAACATTTAAAACAATTTTTTAGTTAAAGAGTACCTTAAAATAATCATTTTGAAATGTCTTTTATGAAACATGGACATGGATAATAAATATGTCCCCAAAAATACCTATTCATAAACAATCTCAGATAATAATGAGATGAGGAATTAACCCTTACCGTGCACGTTCCTTTGGTCGAGGGTACGTTTAACCTTCTATATAATGACCATATTATGTTATTAAATTATAATAGAACCATATTCATATTTATTATATCATACATGATTAATTTTTGACTTTATACTACCCATTTAATAATGATTTCTATGTTAAATTAACATTTCAATCAATAATTTATTATTTATCGTACGTTTTTAACTTGTTATTATTGATCGTATCCTTTATATCATGATTAAAATACTTTAAGAATATAAAAAATGATTTATATATAATATATGTTTATAACATAAATATGTATAATAGATATATATATGAAATGGAAAACACCTTTATCGAGACGGTAGGTCTTACGTACGCATAAATGTTGTTTCAGTTTTAATATCGTATTGAATAGAATTTAGTGAATAAGATATATGTAAGTACATATATATAACTCCAGTATAATTATTAAAACATATATTACATACTTATTAATAATATATATATTTTATAATCATTGTAGAGTGGTGAACCAGTAAATGAATCTCATCGCGTTGTGGAGACGGTAAGTTGTACGGACACACGAGCGACAATATCATTTATTTAATGATTAAAATGTGTGGAATTGGATGGTATAATAGTTGTACAGAGAGATTATCCAATTATTTTCATTATTTATGTACGTATTACACATCATTATATCAATCCAAATAACATAGTGATGAATAAAAAATTACACCACGACGTGGAGACGGTAGGCTATGTGTACGCACGCATGGTGAAGTTATCATTCAAAATATCGATAGAATAATGAGTATGGCTATACCATATTTAAAATTACATCACAGTATGTATAAGGTACTGGAGTTATTATTTTCATTTGGAAAAAACATAGAAAGAAAAAGTGGTAGAAGAAAATAACATTGAAAGAGGTGATAAAAAAATTACCTCTTCTTTGTTTGTTTCCAATTTATTTGAACAAAATGGTTCTATAGTTTAGCTTTCTGCTCAAGTTAAGGCCTCTAGGATGAAGTGAGGGATGTATTGAGGATACATGGGTCGAATTTGGATGACACTAATGGATTTTGAGGTGTGATTTTGAGAGAAGGGGATGCACACTTTTATAAGAGAGATGATGGACATTTCAGGAAATGTTTGAAATATTATTTTATTATAAAATCATTTTTGGATTATAATGGTTCCAAATAGAATTATTTCGAAGCTAATACGGGAATGGGTATAAATTATCTCAACCAATAGGTTTTAGACAAGTTTCAGTCACTTTATTAACCCTATATTTTAGATTCAACACTTTGTTAAATAGTTTAACTTTTACAATGTCCTCTTGTATAATTATAATAATTGGTTAATAAAAATACTATAAAAAGAAACTATAACCTAAGGAGGTTAATTATTGATATATAAAAAATTATCTATGTACTTTGGCTGAATATTATATTTTTAGAAATATTATATCTATTTATAATATAGTATTTGTTTTAAAAACTCATTTATGTCAATTTTGACACTATTTGGTTTTTGGTTTTTGTTATTCTTTAAAACTTTATCAATTCAAAAAAAATTATTTAAACAACCACATAATGTTATATTATCCTAGAAAATTCGTGGATGGAATAAAAATCTTCAATTTACATTTATTATTATATTTATAATATCAATTATTTTATTCTTTCATTGATAATGTAATTATTGCATCATCATTGCGTTGTAAATAAATTTATTTATATAATATGTAAAAATTAAAAAAACAAACCATTATATATAAAGTATTTTTATATTTATAATGAATTTTTATATTCGAATTTATCTTATGAATAACCCTATATTAAAAATGGTTTACTTATAAAACATTAAATTTAACACTTTTAACTATTCATTAAATAAAATAATAATAAATGTCCTAATCCAATCCAAGTGGAACAAAGGGATCATATTTAATTTATAAGGTCTGTATTGGTCTAAATAAACATATCCAATAGAATTTATACTTCTGTTTGGGTAATATAATATCAATTTTACATTTAATTACGCTATTTACTTTTAACCATGGTAAATAAAAGTCAAAAGTTACTATTCAACAAAAATAATTTTAATCTTATTGAACAAAATATTACTTACTCATTTCAACCATGTCTCTCATATTTTTGAAATTCAATTCACAGAGGCCAAAAAATTACATTTTATGCAAATTTGTAAATGTTTCTAGAAGGTGGCTAAGAGACGTTAAAAAGATCAATAAAATAGTATACATATATTTTTATTATCAAATTACTCCAATGAAATACATTGAACTTATATAGATATTATATATCTATTTTTACATAAAATAAATTTAAAAAAAATAAATATTTATTTGTATAAAAAATCAGTTTTAAACAATAACGAAGTGTTTTTTTCAATATTCATCAAAATTGAATGTATTCCGAAAAATACCAAAAATTCACCCTAAGATAATTCATATATTATGGAATCAAAAATGAATTCTATTTTACCAAATTCATAACATATATGTTGCATTAATTAATTTAAAATTAATTCCCAATGTCAAAACCAAAAGGAGGGTTTTTAAAAAGTAATAACTATCAAAAGATTGACATGTGTTTCTGTCAAATTTAAAAGAGAAATTACTTATAATGACCTAAATTATATTAAATGATAATAATGTAATCTAATTAGACATCCAAACCATTCAATTTAAAAATTTATCACTATTAATTATTTCAATTAAAAATGTTATTTTCAGTTAAAATTTATATTTTATACTATTTATAAAAATTTGATAGTTATAAAAAAAGTACAAAAAATTTATCCAAACTAAATTCTTTTGTCCCGATTCTAAAAAATAATTTAATTTCATTATGTTTAATAAATAAAAGTGTAAAATATTGTTGTTTAAAAAGGTTTCCCCGTTAAATGGCGGTAAAATTGCATTTTTTAAATACTTCTTTAAACTGAAAAAATGAATAATATCTTATATTATGTCTGAGAAACACATTATATAGATTGTTAAATTATATAAAGTATATAAAATTCAATATTCAGTTTATAATATTCATAACCTCTTTTTGAATGGCTGGTTTGGTATGTCGTGGTGCACTCAATCTCGGTGTTACCTGTAGCACAAGTTATTGAATTACATTGAAGAGATAACATAATATGAAATCATAGGTTGTTACATTCACTCCTCCTTAAAAAATTGTGTCCTCAAAATTAGAAATTTTTTTGCGAAAATAAAAGGTAAAAAAATAGAAAAAAACATTTCTGGAAAACCCCTATCAAAAACTGGGTTAACAAAGTTTAGTTTTAATAAGAGTGAAAGGGAAATGAAAAAAGTCACCACCAAATTATGATTATAATTAAGAGAACATTGGTGGAAATTAGTGACACATAATTGTTAGAAAAACGTAAAAATTTATAGGGAGTTGTTGAAGTCATCAATCACAAAAAAGTGAAAAATTGAGGGCCTCAATGTCATCAATCTATGATGATTTAAAATAACATCAGTTCAACAAAAAATAAGGTTTTTTGATAACAAATATTTGGTTTTACGATCCCTTCCCTATAGTTTAATAATTATTTTATTCTTTGAATAAGGGGGAAAATTATACTTGACATGTAGAGTTTGATCCATCCACCAATACCTACCACAAACACATCTTTCAATCCAAAATAAGATTGAATTCAAGAATATTATTTTTATCCTAATCACATTGGGTATCAAAAAATGAAATTATAAATAATCTATCAGATAATTTAAAAAAAAACCACATTATACAAACCTAGAAATCACGTAGGCTAGTGGTAGGTGATGCACCCTTGTTGCACTTCGGTTGCTGGTTCAAGTCTTGTAGCCTTACCGAACGTGACGGGTTGTCACCCAACCTCAGATTTGTTCTTGTTATAACAATAAAAAATTAATACTAAGAAATGATCTTACCTAAACAATAGTATCCAATGTCGAACTTAATATATTCCAACCATTAGAATTATCCAAAATATATCTGTCCAAACTCACATTCCAATGTTTTTAAGGAAGTTAAATATGATAAAGATCTTTTTTTCTAGGTAATAAACTGGGAATACCTTCATTATGTATTCTTTTAAAACATGGTAACACCCTGGATTATTATAAAACCATACTGATTACATTCATTCTCCCTTATTCATTATAGAATACTAGATATAATCCTTATATCCTAATATTTTGTAAACTCCAACAATAATAGAATAGACAAACAATTAATTAGTTTCAAGGTAGTCATGAATATCAAATAGAATTTATCCAAATCAATCATATCTTATCCCAAAATCACAACCTTTGTATCAGATCTATATTAAGGTTTATCTTTCCTACATCAATTTAATTTTCAAAAAGTTTAATTTTCTATTGAGTCACTTTTCTTAGAACCATGTAATCTCCAATCTTCAATGAAATGCTACTACAATAAAATCCTTATTTATTTCAATAATTCATATAACTAGTACATCATTGATACAACACTGAAATAAAATAAATATCTAACAACAACATAAGAACACTTGTCATTACTATTCATCTAAGGTAGTATCATAACTTAATTATTATCCAATAGAATCATTTAGGGAATAATCTGATGATTTGGACATTGATTCGCGTGGTGTCTTAACTCCTTACAGATGATGCATGGTACATTTGTAACATTTTTCTCACCCCGACAATCAATTACATGGTTTCCTATTTCAAAACACTTATAAACTATAACCAGAATCATCATGCATTTATGAAGTACTTTATTTCCACAATTATCACAAATGGGAAAATCATTCTTTCACCTCTTCCCTTTATCCATATTTCTCTCTACCATCCTTTTATTCTCTAGCTTCACTTTAATTTCATAGGACTCATAATATTCTTTACTTATCTTGTTAACACATTATTCTATTTATTCATATGATGAGAATATGTGGGACACTATTTTCCATCTAAATATTATATTAAAACCATGAAAGATATGATCCTTCATACTCTAGGACCTTGCATATTGCTGAAGTTCTCATTCCTTCTGTAGGACGCCATTTATAAATAATGTAATACTCTAGTTGACTTTATAAATCTCAATGAATAATTCCAAACAAGTAAAATACTTAATATAAATTGAAATGATTTTTCATATAATCTATAAAAATAAAGAGTGTTTTTAGGAAGTATTTAATCCTAAATACTTTATAATGTCTTGTAATGAAAATGTGAACAATCCTAAGTAAATCCCCTGGGATGGTCATAACCAAGAATGCAGCAAAGCCCGTAGTCGTGTACCAGGATACCCCGTGTAAATCCCAAAACACCATGTCAGAGTATTTACTCCTTGGTACTTATGTGCTAGAGCCGCCTCTACCTGCTCATATCCATATAGGGTTTTATTTCATATAAAATACATAAAATATCTACATTACCAAAATTCTAGGATGTTCTTCTATACTAATCTTAATATTCTATCATTGGGTAGTGTTCTCTAATCATTGTTTTTCTAAATCTAGTTACCATGATTTGTACTAAATATTTTCTTATAGAAATAGAAACACCTTGACCTAAGAAGATCAGAGCTGATGCATTATTTTAATACACTTTCATGATTACAAGGAATCATGTCTCGAAGGACCGATCATCTTTGTAGTCTTGGAAAATAGATTACATACATGAACGTTACATTAAAAATTCATAAAAAATACAAAACATAAATTATTCACTTTAGAACTCTATTATTTATCAAGATTAACACAATATTTCAAACTTATTATACTTCATAGAATCATGAATAAAACATAAGGGGTGAGCTCATATGATCAGTATGGGTAAATAATTTAGTTGAAGCTATAAACATTAAAGGATAGATGTTTAAAAAACAACCTTTTAAATATAATCATGAAAATAAAATGGAGTAAATAAATCAAAATTACCATATAAACATGCACATGGATATTCTACTAGTCGAATAATCTATGTACTAATTAATTTCATAATGAAGGAATTCCTAACACCAGACATCATTACCACATAGTAAAGGCCTCATGCCAAGACTTCGAATAAATTTTTTTTCATGGACTTGTTCTAGGAAAATAGTTTTTCCCATGAGATATATTGATACATCATTGAGCTATAGCGACCCCCACCCTTCACTTTGTAAGTCCTACTACATTCTTCATATGAAAATGTTGAAACATAAAAAAAACATTCATATTAAAACTAGCATACAAAATGTCACTACTTCAACCATAAACCATGAAGGGCATAAAAATAGAACATACATAATCAAACATATCATAACTTGTTCAACAAAAAATGGAAGATAGTATTATAAAAATTGAACATTAATCAAGAATAAAATCTATTAAAGGATGTTGACATAGATGAAATTGATCATTACAACATTTTGAGAGGAATAACACTATTTGTGAAATCATTTAAAAGTCACTCATTTATAAAGGAAGTCATATAAAAGAGATTTTTGAATCAATGTCTCACATATATATTTGAATCTCTGGAATGGAATTAAAATTTGAAAACAATTATGTCCATATAATTAAATCCTTAAATCCATTTGGAAAACATGGACATTAATGAGAAAGAATTAGAATAAAAAATATTTAGAACATTTAAAATAATGTATTAGTTAAAGGATAAATTAAAATAATCAATTTGAAATGTATTTCAGGAAACATGGACATGGTTAGTAAATATGAACTAGTAAATACTTACACATAAACAATCTCTGATAATAATGAAATTGAGGAGTTAACCCTTACCTTGCACTTTCCTTTGGTCGGGGGTACATTAAACCTACTATATAATGACCATAGTATTTTATTAATTAATAACAGAAAGATATTAAAATTTATTATATCATACATGAATCGTTTATTACATTATACATCCCATTTAATAATGATTAACATGTTAAATTATCATTTGAGGTAATAATCACTTTCTTTATCGAATGTGTTTTATCATGTTATTCTTTATCGTATCAAATGTATCATGATATAAATACATCAAGACTATAAAAAATGATTTATTTACAATATATATTTAGAATATAAATATGTATAGTAAATAGAGATATGAAATGGAAAACACCGTTTATAGAGACGGTAAGCCTTACGTACGCATAAACACTGTTTCCGTTTTCATGTCGTATTGAATAGATGAAAATGAAATAGATATATGTAAGTGAATATATATACATATATCCAGTAGAATTATTATTTCATACATAACATATTTTTTGAAAATATATATATTTGTAATCATCTTAGAATGGTGAATCTAGAAATGAATTTCATCGTGTCATGGAGACGGTAAGTCGTGTGTACACATGAGCGACAATATAATTTATTTATTGATTAAATGATGTGGAATTGGATGGTATATTAATTTTACAATTGAAATTATAATGTTATTTTAATTATTATTATATATATTCTTCATCATTATTCCATCCAAATAACATTGTATTGAACAACAAATTACACCACGACGTGGAGACGGTAAGCCGTACGTATGCACCCATGGTGAAATTATCATTCATAGGATGGATAAAATAATGAGTATGGTTGTACAATATTTATAATGACATCATATTATTTAGAAGGAACTTGGTTACTTATTTTGGTATGGAAATAACAAACAAAAATAATGTGGAAGAAGAAAAGGACTTTGAAAGAGGTTATAAAATAATTGCCTCTTCCTTGGGTGTTTCCTTTTAATTTGAACAAAAGGGCTCCTTATGATGGATTTTCTCTAATGGGGAGGCCTCTAGGTTGATGTGAGGGAATTTGGGAGGAGATTTGGGTATGTTTTGGATGATCCAAATGAATTTGGAGGTGTTATTTTGAGATAAGGGGATGTACCCAATTATAAGATATGTGAGGGTCACTTCAGGAAAAGTTTGAAATATTATTTTAGTATAAATTAATTTTTGATTTCTAATGGCACAAAATTAATTTATTTTTATGATAAGGTAGATATGGGTCTAAATCCTCCCAATCAATAGGTTTTAGACAAGTTTAGTTCACCTTATTAACGATATATTTTAGATTTTAATCTTATTTAAATAGTTTAACTTTTACCATGTCCTATGGTATTATTATAATAAATAGTTAATAAACATACTATAAAAAGCCCAGGTAACCACAAGTGGTTCATTATTGATACATATAACCTTATATATGTACATTGTCTGACATTTAAATTTCTAGAAATATTATATCAATTAATAATATACTATTTATTTTAAAATCACATTTTTGTGAATTTTGACAGATTTTGGTATTTTTTTTGTTAATGTAATTATAACTTTATCATATAAAAAAATATTTAATCAACCCTAAAATGTCATATCATATTATAAAATTCTTGTATGTAATAAAAATCCTCAATTATTATTTATTTTTATATTTATTTTATCAATTATTTTCATCATTCATTGATAAGTAATTACTCCATCATCATTGTGTCTTAAACAAATTTATTAATATAATCATTACATATTAAAAATAAAATACCATTATGGAGGAAATATTTTTATATTTATAATGAATATTTATAGTCTAATTTATCTTTTTTACATACCTATATTCAAAATGGTCTATTTTTTAAACATTGAATTTAACACATTCAACTCTTCTTTAAATAAAATAATAATAAATGTCCTAATCTAATCCAAGTGGACCAAATAGTTCATATTTTATTACTAAGGTTGTTTTGGGTTTAAATAAACTTATCCAATAGAATTAGGCCTTGCGTTTGGGTAATTATAATGTCGTTATTACATTTAATTAACCTATTTACTTTTAATAGTGGTAAAAAAAGTCAAAAGTTAATATTAACGAAAACTTATTTTATCATATTGAACCACATTTAAAATACTGATTTCAAATGTGTCTCTATGATCTTTGAAATTCAATTTATAGAAGTGGTAAATTATATTTTATGCAAATTTTCAAATGTGCCTAGAAGGTGGGTAAGACGTTAAAAAGATAAAACAAATTATACATCTAATTTTATTATAAAATGACTCCAATTAATTACATTGATCTTATATAGGTATTATATATTTATTTCTACATAAAATAAATTTATATTAAATAAATAATTATTTAAATTAAAAGTCTGTTTAAAACAATAATGTAGTATTTTTTCACAATTCAGAAAAAATTGAATGCTTTCATAAAAATACCAAAAATTCACCCTAATATTATTATGATATTCTGAATTAAAAAATTTATTTTATTTTACCAAATTAAAATCATTGAAGTTTCATTAATTAATTTAAAATTATTTCCCATTTTCAAAACCAAAACGCGGGTTTTTAAAATTTAAAAACTATCAAATGATTGACATGTGTTTATGTCAAATATAAATGTGAAATTACATATAATGACTTAAATTATATTAAATGATAAAAATATAAACTAATTATAGTTCAAAATAATTCATATTTATAATTTAACACTACAGATAATTTTGATTAAATTTTTTTTTTCAATTAAACTTTAGTATTTTCACTATTCATCAAAATATGAAAGTTATCATAAATGTACGAAAAATTTATCCAAATTTTTTAATTCCCCACTTCCAAAGTATAATTTAATTACAATATATGTAATATATAAAAGTGTCAGCTATTGGTTTGAAAAAGGGTTCTCTGTTAAATAGTGGCAATATTGCATTTTTTGAAAAATACTTATTTTATATAAAATAGATGAATTTGTTCTTATATTATGTCTAAAAAACAAATAATATGGATTCTAAAAATATATGTACTATATAAAATTCAAAATTCAGTTAATAATATTAATAAATGTTTTTTTAATAGATAGTTTGGTTAGTCGTGGGGCGCTCGAACTCGGTATTGCATGTAGCGCAAGTTATTGAATTACATTGAAGATATAACATATTATGAAATCATGTGGTGTTACATCATGAGAATCGTATTCTACGACATGATGAGGGCAACCGAATTAATATTTTTAGTTGATCATAGCTAGCCATGGTGATTCTTGGAATACAATGACTCCTCAAAAAGGGAAATCTAAGTAATGAAACAAAGAGAAGTGTTCATCGACGAAGAAATTATATGGTGATGAGTAGATTATTGGGGATGATCGGGATGGACCATCTATGGTTAGAGCTACAATTATTTTAAATTCTACCCTTATGTGAGTGATGTTTGATACTGGTGCATCACATTCCTCCATTGCATCTCATGTTTATGAATTTCTATGTCTAAAACTATATAAGATTGATTCATTGTTAAAACAATAAATCCCTCTTGGTGATAAAGAATGTCGAGCCATCGTGTGTATATCATGTTCTATAACATTTCTTGGTGATGAGATGAAATGGGACTTCTAGGTGTTGGGGATGGATGTCTATGATTAAATCAGGGGTATAGATTGGTTAAAAATGTTTAAGTATCACATCGACTGTTATAGAAGAATAGTGAGTTTCGAGTCTGAGGACGACATGAGGAATCTCCTCAAGGGAAAGAAGGTCGTATTGAAAGGTGTGTCGGGCTTGTTGGAACCACCTGTGGGAATGAAATCTTACCAGTTGGTAGTGCTATCTTTTTCATCTATGTAATTGATTGAGGATTCCCGTTTTCCAGCAATTGTGGATCAATTTTTAGATGTCTTTCCCATTATGTTATTCGAGTTACCACCTCCAAGGGAAGTGGAGTTTACAATTGATCTCCTCCCAGGGACCAATCATATTTCCCTTCCTTCTTATAAGATGTAACGAACAGAGTTGTGGGAACTGAAAGTATAGTAGGAGGAGCTGGACAAAAATGGTTTCATTCAGCCATGTATGTCTCCATGGGAAGCACAAGTATTGTTCAGGAAGAAATAAGATGGAGATATAACGTTGTTTGTGGATTATCATAATCCTAAAAACTTTATCATAAAGGATCGATATCCACTTCCACACACTAATGTTCTGTTTGATCAATTGGGGGGAGATAAGTAGATTTCTAAAATTGACTTGCGATTAGGATATTATCAATTATGAGTTCGAAAAAAAGATATACTGAAGACCACCATATAAATAAGATATGGACACTTTAAATATGTATTTATGCCTTTTGTTATAACTAATGCACCAAAAGTATTTAGGGATTTTATGAATGAGATATTTCAGCGATATCTATACTCTTTTATTGTAAATCAAGTAATTCTGGGTAACAAACAATATTATAAAGATAATAAAATTTCCCTAAAATCGGACAAAATCATATTTAATTTAAGATATTATACCAATATCACCTAATTATATATTTTTTTTCATTTAATGGTCTTATGATCCTGAAATAGATGTAATTATAATTAAAACCAAAGAAAGTGACAACATGTAACACACTTATCTCTTATAAGTATAATAATTTTAATGTAGTATTCAACATGATGATACTTCAAAAATAAGTAGTCTCCAGAAAAATAATTAAATTAGATACATCATGTGAATTTATTAATATTTTTTTATTAAACAAATACCATAAATAATGACACAACATTGTTTCCATAATAATTTTATTAATATAAATATTAAATAAATGATATTATAAATAGACAAAAAATATTATTTAATTAAATTATTTCTTAAAATATTTCTCTAGGTCTATATGAAATTTTATAATACTGTTAAATCATTTTTTGATGTTATATATTTATTTGGATTTCATTCTAAATTCATGGAAAAGAATATTGTAAAAATTGGCAATATTATTATTTTATAAAAATAATATTTAAATAAAATATATGAAAATAATAAAAATTATTTAAAATTAAAAAGCATTTATGTAAATGTATAAAAGAAAATTAATTGTCCAATTATGTGAAATTTAACCATTATAAGTGAAATTAATAGCATATTAATAATTAGAATGTTGTTACCTCAATTAAAATTAAAAGAGAATAATTAAGGGTAAACAAAAATGAGAATGTTTAAAATAAAATAAGTAAATGAATAAAGTTTATTGGATGAGATTATATAGAAAAATATTCATATTATCTTATAAATATTTTTTTTGGACCATTCAGAATCGAAATTGATTTTATATAAATTTAATACTTTTAATAATTCCTAGGGTGCCCCACCCCTATCCTATTAGAAGATACTCATTACTCTCTGTTAATCACACTTCCAAATCCTTTTTATTTGACCAAGATCAATCGGAAAATATTACTACAATCCCTCCCATTATCCAAGAATCTTCTATTAGGGCTGAAATCCTAACATGGAAGCCTTTTGTTATAATCCCAAAGAAGTTACATGATTAATGGGTAAGGCCTTCCCTCAGGCTATTTACTTTAATTTCCATAATAATATCAAGAAAATCTTTTTATTTATTGATTTCATAACAAAACTAGTATCCAAAATATTATAGGATGATTTTATGTTAATTGTTTGACATACACTTACACACAACTCCTTTCAATGGATAACAAACATACTTTTTTTGTGTAAGACGAACTAATGCCTCTCGAAATGATGATTGTTCAATTTTCTCCTACCACCTATCTTGGTAGACATAACCATGGAAAATATATTTCAACTTGAAATATTTTATAGTTATTTTTTCTATATGATTATATATTTATATTTAGAATATACCTTTATTCTTACATGTTTTGTAAATACGATATTTTCATTAAAGGAAGATCAGTCTACCACCCCCTCAAAGTGATACAAGTCATTATCCCTATAAATGGAATTTATAAAGGATGTTTTTATTAAACCTATGAGACATATAAAAAAATATATATAATACTAGAATATTAATATACATTTATATCATTAAAATATTATTATTCTAATACGAAAAATAAATGAATGTAGCATTCATACGTACGTACGGCCTACCGTCTCCATGAATGGTATATTTAATTTAATATCTCCAAATAATATGAGTTATTATAAATACATATATACTAGATATATATGCTATTTAAATAATTAATTATATTTTGGAGATTATTGACTTTTTACCAGTTGGAATGTTACATAAAAAGAAGTTCATTTTTAACTCAAGTACCCAATATCGAAAAAACATACCATATAAACTTAAATAGTAATGTATTTTTCATAACATGTTAATAAGGGATATAAAATAAATAATAAATATGAAAAATTTCTCAAGAAATTAGAAATGAAAATATTTTTATCATTAAGGAACATAATGATTGTAGGTGACGTGCCTGACTCAAGGTAAGGGACATTGTCTCAATCTCCTAACATTGAGGAATATTTTGATATTATACACCACCTTCATTTATACTATGCATAATAAACCCAATTTTATTTTTATTTATTTCAATAGGTTTCAAACCAAACCTTTTTTTATTTGAATCATTTTATAAATAAAAAAAGTAATTTTTTAACTTATGCGGCTGCAACAATCTTTTCGCAGTCATGAACATTATTTGTTGTTTTGATACCTCTATAAGACATAATTTTTTCAAATAATAGATAATACCATGTTCCATTTTTTATATATTTCGGTATTGAGAATGTTTTTGAGAATGAATTGATTATATGTTGAAATTATATAATATGATTGCAATGTAAAAACTATATTTTATCAGTTGTGGATGTTTTTGGGTTATGATTTTGTTATGGTTCTAGTGAATTACTTATATATACTTCTGGTTCTGTGAGAAAGCAAGGGAAGGTGACCATGTGATAGTTTTATGGGTCTAGGATATTTATTTTTTGAAAAAGACTTCACAAGTTTAAAAAAATCATTGAAAAAAGGTTTTATTACTTATGTTAAATTCCTTATTATTATTTTTATGCTCATCCCTTGTTTTTAATGTTTTTTCCTCATAGAATAATGATGGTTAAGAGAATATAAAATGAAAATAATAATTCATTCTAGAAAAAAGTCATTTTTATTTTTAAATTGATTTATTTTGTGGAAGATATCCTATATATTTTAGTTGTATCACCTTTATATAAATTTTGGTTTTTATGTAATAGTTATTGCCTAATTATTAAAAACACTAATCCTAAAAAGATCTAAAATGTGAAATTTTGACATATCTCCGGTTTAAGTATTGTTTAAGAATAGGACATTAAATTTTTTTTTGAAACGAATGTAAAAAACCATATTGAGTGATGGTTTGTGGAAATTTGGTAATTTGTTCTCTGTTGGAAATGGATTTTGGAAACATGATTTTAAAATTTTTATTTTAAAAAAATTGGAGGTTTAATTATATATGAATCATTTATCAAAATAAAATATGTTTAATTTATTTTTTTGGGAAGACATGGGTTTTCATGGTTTTGTGGTGTGATTTCATATGCATTGTAATTGATAAGGGTTTGAAATACGACAATTAAAAGGTTAGGATATATATGGGCATGAAGTACCCCTATTAAAGTGTTTCACTATGAGATGATGTAGTGAAAGTAAGAATCACTACTAATAAGTATACGAATGTCAAGGAAACATAATTGGTTGGATGTGTGTATTTGTTTAATGTAATGTGTCATTTCAAAAAAAAATTGTTAATGGGTTTAGAACATTGTTTGGTTTTTTTTCTAGTCAATTTGATATTATCCGATGAAACTGTTTTATTATATAATTTGTTTATGTCATGATATAAATTTTTTATAAATTTTTTATACAAACTATTTTATATAAATGTTATACTATGTTATATCCTCGTATTATGAGCCAGAATGTAATTTCATGAAAGGAAAATGAGTTTCATTACACATACCTAACTTGGTACATTTGGGATTTTGTGGATATCAGTTTTTAGAACATATGAAATGGTAAAGTATCACACTTCTCAGGTTGTTCATAGTGATACATGGGTTGTTTGCAGAACATGAATTATGGATTTTGGTGGATAATTGGTGTTTTCTATCACTTTGAGTATTTTTGGTTTCATACTCTTCAATTTTGTACTTGGTTATTGTGTAGTCTTCAGATGTTGTAATCAGTTTTAGGTTAAATTTAATATCAATGGTTTGCTGTATTTTTTATTTCATTGACATCATATGTCATGTGGTGGGATATTTGGTTATGAAATATTTAGTTGGTTGTCTTTTTTAAAGGAAATATCATCCCCCAAATTTTAAACGAAGCACATGGAATTAATTATTAGTCGTTGCCATCTGGGGGATGTCTCATAAGGCCACACAAGGTTCTACTTCTCAAGCCAGTGCGGAGGGGTAGGATATTACATTAAAGAATAAATCACTAGAGATTCAAAGGATTATGATAACAAGGCATCATAAATTTTTAATGTTTTGTGATACATTGGTGATTAACTTTGGTAATAGTCTTTTAGGACACCTTAGTA
The DNA here is from genome assembly GCA_963277665.1 of Viscum album. Lineage (NCBI taxonomy): Eukaryota > Viridiplantae > Streptophyta > Magnoliopsida > Santalales > Viscaceae > Viscum > Viscum album. The sequence continues at coordinate 1,366,906,870 of OY728131.1, read as the reverse complement.
ATGATGTTTGTGATACACTAAGGAGTAGATCGTATTTGTATTATACCCACATTTACACATTATTCTTACTTTTATCATGATCATATTTTGAGTCATGTAGTTATATTCTATTATTTTTCTCATATTCCATTATTATTACATATTAATTATGCATTTTATCAATTTATTTCACTCATTACTCCTTATTGAACATTTTATCTCACCTCATTATATGATTGGATTTTTACAAATTATGACAAAAAGAAATACATATAGTGTTCCTAGAGATTTATTTTTGTTAAGGATTTATAGAATATATCGAAAGCCATTCATATATTAAGATGTGGAATATATAGTTGGAACATTTATAATAGTTAAAAACTAGTTGATAATTTTTAGTAAATATTTTATCTAGATTATATAAAGATATAAACATAAAAGGTATTTCCAATATATTTACTGATATATTTTTTATAATTCATTAAATTATGATAGATGTATCCATAGGGAATAAAAGTAATAATTGAAGAAGGGTATAGACAAATTTATAGGTTATGATGTTATTTGAAGATATATTAATTGTTTATGAGTTAAGGTTATTGATATTTTCAAATTTATATATACCACATTAGGTTAATTGATGTAATTTTTAATATTTGAGGGGTTCAGATTTGATAAACATTGTTAAAACCCAAGGGATATGTCTAAAATCTAATAATAAGTATAGGCTAACATCCCGAAGTTTTCGTAAAGTAGGTATCATGTGGTTCTCTTATAAATTTTATACTTGTATTTATAATAACAAGAGTTTGTGGTTGTGTAAGAGATTAACCTTTGGGTAATATATAAGTACCCAACATTAAAATATTACATAATTTTTAGTTTTAGGTAATAAATTTTTCTCTTAAATTTTTTTGTTCTCTATGGTTAATGGATTTAGAAAATTAGTTCATCACTCTTACGTATATAAATATTACATCAAAAGTTGTAAAATTCTAATTAATATACATTTTATCAACAATAAAAAAATATAAAATATAAAATGTTTTCATTTCATGAAATATATTTACAATTTCCATTTAGACATCACACTTTCCCATATTCATCCTCAAAAGCATATGAAAAAACTCTAAATCATGGGTTGAACTCACATTTTTTGGTAAAGGATGCATACAAATAAAGAAATGAACACATTATACCATGAAAACATATATAAATTTACCTTTTTTAAAATATCTTATCAGCTGTAAATAAATATTTTCTTACCTAAGAAATCATATATTATTCCCATTGGTTAAATATAAAATGATAAAATAAAACATATAAAGGATTTTTTTCAATAACGAAAAACTCAGGATAACTATCTAAAAAAAATAACACATTTGATCATGGAGAATTAAAAAATAATTTACAAAATCTTAAGCTCATTATATTACCTTATGAAATCATAATATTTAGTGTGAAACTAATAAAAAGAGTAGATACATCATATAGGTGAAATGTGAAATCATTTTCCATATAACACTTACAAATGAAATAACCCACATTGTTAACGTCTATTATAATTCACCAGAGAAATTTATCTTTAACAAATGCATTAGATGTCAATAATGGATCCACCCATCCATGATTTATAATGGAAGCTCCCATCATTGGTTTATAATGTAAACCAACATCAATGTATTATAAAGAAACCACCCATTATTCTTTTTAAATGGATCCATTTATATTTGGATTATAATGGAACAAAACATGTATTAAAACAATTCCAAAGAACAATAACAGAATAAAAACACATAAATATTTCAATAATTGTATAAATATTCATTCCATATATAATAATAAAATTTACAGATATAGAAATTTCCATTCCTTTAAAACTGATTTTTAAATACCATGTATATAGGGAAGGAGGGGTTTTCTTTGATGAAAACATATAATATTATAAATTAATTTAAATATCAAACAATTGTTGTGGTTGTGAGAAATCCATTAATCTCATATAAATAAATGATATAATAATAATTTGACTTATGAAATTAATGTAAAATTACACATTAAAGGAATTCAAATTTATACGAACTAAAAGAAAGTCAAAATATAAATAAAATATTTTTTATAATTATATAATTCACATTACTAAAATAATTTAAAAAACATGAAATGGATGAAAAATATTTGAAAAATAAATATTTATGACATTTAAAGATTTATATTTTGTTAATGGGTACCTTTCCCTATGTTAGACTCATCAAGTGCATTCACCAATATCCTATGTAATAAAATTATGTAAATTATTTAATTTATTATGAATCCTTTTCATGTTCACGAATAATGTTACTTTACTTATTACCATTTTATATATAATTACTTCATAAATTATGTTCTGATAAGATATTTTAACTATATTTATCACATATGTACAAAATCACTTAAGTATGATTACTATGGTCAAATTTTTAATTATTTCTTGATATGAAAAATAATAATCATCACAGAATTAAAATTATTTATAAATAAATTATAACATTAAAATAAACTATCTAATATGGTTAGAAAAATGAAAAATGTTATAATTATGGAAATGGTATGTTGCATGTACACATGAGTAATGATTTCATTTTTTAATGATCATGATAGAAATAAGGTAGGCATTATATTATCATCATATAATTATAATTATATCATAAATATAATAATAATTTTTTAAATACACACATATATATTATCCATATTATTTGGTGATATAAAATAAATCACATCAATTTATAGAGGTGGTAATAAAAATGTACGTAAGAATGACTTTAACATTTTTCAATGTATAGAAAGACAAGAAATTTAATGGTATATTATATTTAAGAAATTATTAATATATAATGATTATCATATATATATATATACATTAAATAAATCAATATAACCATTATTTATAGGTGGTAATAGAAAAATAATTATATCAGTTCACAAGGTGATTGTCCACTGCAAACATGTATGATTGTTTTATTTTCCATTTTATTAAATAAGAATGTGGATATATAATATTACATTAACATAAAAACATATAACTATATTGAATACAGTATTTTTATTATTTTTTCATGTTAAATGATGGTTTTGATGTGGAATATTAATATAAAAAATAAAAACATTTGGTCAGGAATTACACCACTTCATCATAAAACCTCTTTATGAATTTACTTAATGCCATCCTAGATAGATTATTTGATTAAACCAAGTACTATTGGAAATTTAGAGTGATGTAAGTATGGTGTTAGGGAAGGTATTGGTTCTTATTGGATTCTCATAATGTGTGAGTAATTAGGGATACGTTCTAGACTTTTATAATTGATGGGATGCGAACACATGTAATTTCATAAAGTACTAAATTAAAGAAAATTAATTTTATTTTGTAAATGGATTAAAATTTACATATTTAGAATATATGATGATGATGAGTAAAACTAATCTGATAAAATAAAATTTATATAAACTTATTGAATTTTTTCACCCCAAATATTATTATTCTAATTCCACCATTTATCAGTTTGAAAGTTAGAGTGATATAAATATTTAAACAATTTTGGGGTCATGAAATATACTATAAAGGGAAAAACAACTCAGAAATTGACCATGGTAGATATTTTAAACCATATATAAATCACATGGATGTATATAAGAATTTAATAAATTTTAAATAAATTAATAAAATATATTTTATTATTAATAATCAATAATGATATTTTTGGCACCATTCAATTAATTTTCCTTCAAAAAAAACATGACAACAAAATAAAAAAAATATAATACTTCAAACATATATAATATGTTATATTGTTATATAAAACTCTTAGTACACTATAAATACCCAAAAATTATTAAATTTAATTATTTTAATAAATTTTACTAGATTTTTATTCTACTTTCATAAACACTGTATTGGAAATGTGTAAGTATTTGTGGAAATTATTTAATGTCAAAAAATTAAAAATAAATTAAAGTTGTAAAAAAATCATTTTTATTTCAAACAATTATTTATTACTAAAAATCAAATTGAAAATCCCTATAAAAAATGTTATATATATTAAAAAGAAAAGAGTGAATTTTTTTACTACATCATTTAAATAAATATTATTGAGGAAAAAATAAAATTAAAGAGAATTTTTTTTTATTTTGGGATCAGTATGGAAGAAATAAACTGATAAAATTAAATTAATACATGTTTTGAATGAATTTTAACACATATAACATTAGTTTAACCTTAATTAAACAATATTACCTTTACCTTGTAAAAAAAATTAATTACACTTAGTAATCATAATGACCAAAATTTAATGGGACCTCTTTACCAAAAAATTATCCATGGATCCAAATATGGAATCCATTTTGTCAGGATTAAATTTCTATAAATGGAACTATTTATATTAAAATTAAACCTTCAAAATTCTGTAGAAAACAGTTTTTTGGAAAAATTACTTTCAATTAGTACAAATTTTTTTATACTAAATTCACATATAATAGTAATTGTAAATAACATTTTTGGATATTTTTTAAATAAAAAATGAAATAATTATATTTTTAAAGTAATAAAATTAATTTTTTAATATTTCAATACTTGAAATGAAATTACAGTAATCAAAAAAATATTTAAATTTATCTATTCAACCAAAAAATAAATCATTATAGTAAAATCTAAAAAGTTAAAACTAATAAAAATTTCACATTATTATTTATAAAATATAGTTTAATTAATTAAATTATTATTTTTAAATTTAAAAGTCAATCATTAAAATCAAAAAAATTGTTTATTAGTATAAAACTATTTCTTTTTTTACTTTCAAATTACATTAGATTCTTATAATTTACAAATATCTATAAAATATAATTATTAAATATAAATAAGAAAAGAAAATGATATATTTTATACATAATATTTTTACATTTATCCCCTTTTTTTAAAATTTTAGTCTCTAAATTTTATTCGTTTCTTAAACAAGTGGAGATATCATTCCTTAATATATTTTTTTATTCCCATGTTTCATTTTCAACAATACGTGTTTTCCACAAAACTCTAAAATGGTGAGTCAATATACTCCAAAATATTTTCTATTTACAATCAATAATCTTTCTAGGTTGTTCCTTGTATAAAAGGATTCAATCCATCTAAACTACTCCAGGGATCAAAACATGAGTTGCATGGAGAACATATTTTCTGAAAAAAACCCGGAATACACCATGTAGCTGAGATAAACATGAACGAGACACCAATTGATATAAAAATTATCCAAATTTACCCATTAATGTTTATGTAACAATGAAATATTAATATAAATTACCCTTTTTACCAAAATTCATAGCACTTCCAAAATAGAGAAGATTTCAGAAAATTATGATCACCTTCCTCAAAAAAAATTTTTTATTCGGTTTTAAATATAACATTTCTGCCTATTCATAGACATCATCATGTAAAACAAAACTGAATTCACCAAATAAACTATTTAATTAACCAATTGAGGTCCTAGAAAAATTAATTCCCTAAATTCTTACCAATATGATAGAGAGTGAAACCACATTCGATATATTTCTTCAAGAGGTTCCATATGTATAATTTATTAATATATGTTATTTCATGACAACACAAACAATATAAGATATTGATCCCTATATTCTAATTTAGAAATTGAAAATCATGAATCAAATGATCTAATTTTGGAATCAGTCACTCTCACTGTACATCAGATTGAGGAGGAAAATCTATACTAAAATTTATTTCAGTTCATAATGATTTCTAATGTCATTTTTTGAAATTTGGGGTGAATCATGGATCTTGATCAGATTGAATTAAAATAGGTACTCAGTGTAATATAATTATATCTTTAAAATAATTTAGAGAATGTTTATCTAAAAACATACAATCTCAAATGAGATGAAAATGAGTAGACTTTGTAAAACGATCAATTATGACCAAAATTGAATTATTACCTCAATATTTGAATAGTAATAAAACCAAAAAAAAATCAAAGGATATGTTTTCCCATTTCCATTTTTGAAATCGAAATTGATGAAGTATACCCATAGGTAACATTCCTTCCACTTTCACATGTTAATAAGTCAAACATTTCATAGTACTATTTTGATATCATTATTCATTCCTTCGCACTGCAAATGTTGTCAATGGGCTCTGTAAATTTTTTTATTCCTTAATGAATGAAAAATTGAGATCTATAAACCCAACTCAATATGTCATTATTAAAATATGGGCCACATTAATTAAATAACCTCTCTTTAATCTCAAAACACCTTCTTTTTTAATATTAAATTCAGAATGCTTTACTTTTTTATCCAATTGTACATTTTCCATTAACTCATGTTCCTCCCTCTTATCTTTATTAATTTTGCCTAAAAATATACAGATACTTGAAAAAATACACAAGGAGTTCTAGCATGCAATGTTTTTAAGATGACATTCACCAAATCATTACCCACAAGATCACATTCCATACATAGCATTGTTAATGATTTATTGTCATTTGAGTTCATGGAATCAATTACTCAATTTTTATTACAATGATGTTAATGAATTGTCACTCAATACTAATTTATCAATTATATCCATATCTTACCTCTCATTTAAAAATCATTCCCAGTGAATATATACATAATACTTTTATGATTAGTTTTCAACTTCACCCCTAAAAATTATTACATCAAATTTATTATTAAAAAATTAATGTTACCAGTTCAAGGTCATCTATATGGGACATTTATCAAGAGATTTTAATTTAATTGAATCATAAATAATTACAAAATAATTTTTCGTTAATTGAAGTGAAATTTCCATTTTAATAATAAATTTCTCAAAAATGATAGAATGTGTAGAACCTCATTAAATAATACATTAAAATATTCTTAATAAAAAATGTAAATAATTATTACAACATATTTTGATCTCCCAACATATAAAAATATTTTTTTAATGGATTTTACCACACCATTTAGTAGTATTTTTTCTACATCCCATCATTCATGCACGTTTTCAGATATGAATCCTCATAATGACCCATCTCATTACATTCAAAAAACGTTATTTACTACATATCCAAAATGTTCATAACTATACTATAATGGTTTTATTTTAAATCAAAATCTATATTCCCAAACATAACATATAAAAATCACTTCTCAGGTTTTGTATGATATTCCCGAAGGTGATTTTTAAAACATCTATCATAAACTGGATACTATATTTTCATACCTTTTATATTCATTTAATTTATCCTCTCACATTTCCATCCATCTAGATATATTTTTCTTTTCATTTTCAGAAACACATGATCATCAGTAAACCCCACATAAACATTCTCATCACAATGTATAATTTTTTCATAAATATTAAATTTGTAGGAGGCTAATGATTTTCTATATCTTTGCCTAAATCATGAGTACAAATGATAAATTTTACTATTAGAGAACTATATAAATATATTTCTGTACCTTTTCAATTAGGCGATGTTTTCTCCATAATTTTCCACTTAATTATTCCAATTTTATTTCAATTCCATGATTTACTTTTCATCCTATGTCAAATAACCGTTGGAAAATATTACAAAATTAAAATAATTTTAAATTCATCTATTTTAATGAAATAAATATCATACATATCTCTGATAATCTTTACCCATGACATCCACTGGTCATCAAGACGTTATAAATGTAATATCAAGAGAGTTTCGATTGGATTATTTGAAACCCCCATGAATTTGAGTAAATTTTCTATGGATTTAACCCATCCCTCGCATATTACTATGTGTGAATATGAATTTAATATTATAGGGTATTGTCTTATAAAATGAAGTAATTTTGATATGTTCTTCTATGGTAGATCTAGATAAACTCTATCATAGACACCAATATCATTTAAATCCATCATCTATAGATACATAATTAGAAAAGGATTATCTTTAATTTCAATTATTTCATGCTGCTAATTTGGAAGGATATTTTCCTTTCTATGCCTTCATAATTTAGCTTCTATATTTCCTCTATAAAAAACTATTTTGAAAAAATATATTTAGATGTTGAAAAAAACTAATCTATTATTTCTTTATCATTATAAAAATAAATTATAATCTCTTAAGGGTACATATATAATTTATAGTAATCTATAAAATTTTCCAATCCTTTCCCAAATACAATCCATAATGACACTTCCTAATAACATTACATAATATTTTAATTTTATCTAAATATTAGACTATCATACATTCTAAGGATTTCTATGGTTTAGATTTTCTATAACTAAGTCACCACATTTACATAAATAATTATTACATCACAAGGTGTAAATTTCCCCTTAGAATTCATTTTTTTCACAATATGAAACTTTTAAAACATATCATATTTTCTTTTCCTGACATGTCTTCACAATTTTAATATTTACCTTATATTTATCATTACACATCCTTAAAATCCTATAATAAAAATTTTAAAAAATGGTATGGGAATATAAATCATAGTATGAGTTATTTAAAAAGAATAAAATAATCCCATTAGTTTAAGAATAATAAAAAAATTACCTATTTCAAAATAAACATTTCACACAATATAGAGATTTTAATACCCAAAAAATCAAATTCACCTCCCAATAATTTTCATAAAAAATTTACTAATAAATATTAAAAAAATAAAAACAATAAAGGTTTCATTTCAATCACGTAAAACGAATCAATTTTTTTTTTCAAAAAAGTATAATTTCAACCTAATTATGTAGAATATATATTCCTTTAAAACCAATCTCATTATCATAGATTTATAAATTGAAATATTTATTCAAATAAAGATTGAATGTATAAATAAATCATGTTGGTATGTTGGTAATTAATTTTTTATATCAGTCTTAAATATATTAGAACAAATATGGTCAAATAAAATAATAATTTATCATCAAACATAATCATTACCCAATGCATTGGATAGTTATAATGGATCAACCCTGTACTTCGTTTATAATCGAACAACACATCCATGGATTATAATGAAACCTACCATACTAATTTTATAAACAAACCAAAAATATTCATTTTATTACAAAACCACCAATCAATGTAAACAATTCCAATGAACCATAACATCATTATAACACATGTAATCTTGCATTGTTATAAACATTTTCTTTGCACCCATATGAAAAACATTTCTTGGTATTGAAATTTAAATTCCATTGACACCCTTATTAGGAAAATACCAACATCAATTGTAATGAGGGTATTTCTCTAATAAAAAATCAATTTTATAACAAAATAAAACATAAAATAATGTAAATGGTTAATATAAAAGTATTTAACGCCATTTATGATAAAAAAACAATTATTTTTTACCTTTTGTAAATAATGTAAAAAAGATTTCATAAAAATATTACCATTGAAAACCATTGAAATAAATTTTCAACAGAAATAAAATTTTCTTTATAATTATTCTATCCCCACTCATAAAAAAATTAAAACACATTGACATGGAATAAAGTAATTTTTAGAATTAATCCTTAAAAAAATTAAAATGATGTTTTAATTTAATGTGTCAAATACCCTGTGTCTGACTCATCACTTTTATTTCCTGTCATCCAAAAGAATAAATGTATGTTAATTATTTACATTGATAAAGTAATTTATCGTGATTATTTTTATTTTGATTACAATTATTTCCATTTCATATACTATTACATAATCAATTAAGTCCACATTTTCTTTTTTAAAAATATTCACCTGATATGTCAAAAATACATTTAGATAGTAGATTCCAGTCACATGGGAAATTATTTAATCATCTCTAGAATAATAATATTTATAAAGTAATAAATTTTATACATATATTATAATTTTTAAATAATCCATGAAATATTGTTTTGAAAAATGAACTATGTTACAATCTAGTATATTTTTGGTCATACATACGCATGAGTAATGTTATCATTTTTCAACAATGATGATTTAAAGAAGGTATGTAATATATTATATTTCCATAATGATAATTTTTTCATAAATATCCAATTATTTCATTAAAGAATCTTATATATACCATCCATGTGATGCGGTGATGAAAAATTAGTCATATCGGTTTGTGAAGGTGGTAATCCACATATATACATGAACAACTTATTAAATATTCAATCGATTAAAAGGTATGAAATTAGAAAATATATTACATTTAAAAACATTTATATATTTCACTGATATATATATATATATTCAATTAAAACATATTTATAACCTTACTGGAGTGGCCATGATTGATATAGAATTACAATGATTTGGAGTAAGTATTATTCAGTACATGAAGGATTGTTTTGTTTCCCATTTTTTTGAATAATTACATGTATATAGGTTGTTAAATTAATATAAAAAATATATTTATATTGAATATATTATTTTTAATTTTTATTAATTTTAAAAAATATAAGGAGGTGGTAGAAGAATAAATGAAATCAAAATTATTGGTTGAGAACTATACCCCTTTTTCAGACAAATTCATTATGATTATACCAAAATATTTTTGAGATTTGTTTTATTATCAAATAATGGACCATAAGAAAGGTTTTTGGATGTAATAAGTCATTTGGAATTAGATTGGGTGATCCATATTTATTAAAAATTTGAGTAATAAAGGAGAAGAAGATCCCTTTTATAAGTGAGGGGAGAGACACTCTGCGAAATTCTTAAAGTATAAAATTAATATATATTATTTTCTGGAAAAAAGATACCACATTAAAATATTTAAAACAAAATATTAATATAAGATGAAATAATATCATATAATAAAATATGGATTGATATAGTTTGTTTTTTCTCACTTATATCTTACTTTTAACCCCAGTTAATCCTTTAAAAAAATACAGTGACATTAAAATTTATTATAACATAGTAGTCATGAATGTTAATATAAAATGAATAATGAATTAAAAATGGATCATGGGGGATATTCGGAACCATATAACTATCATGTTTCAAAATATATTATTTTCATGAATTTTGAATCAATTATTAAATTATTATTTATTATAAAATATCATTAATATCATTGTTGGAACTACTCATTTAATTTTTCTTTAAAAACAAATGAAAAACTATTGAAATCGAATATAATCCTTCAAAAATATCATATATATTATATGTATATCAAAAATATTTGGGATCCTATAATACAACCAAAAATAATATTGTTAGTTTTTATATTAATTACATGATTTTCCTACCACTTAAAGAAGAACATTATCGGCATTACAGATGCATTTACTGTAATTATTTCATCACAAAATTTTAAGAATAATTTAACATGAAAAAAAATTCATCCCTATATGAAATTACTATTTATAACTAAATATAATTTTTTTATCTCTATCACAAAATATTATTGTTATTAACTACGAGATAGTATTATTTTTGGAATTTATCTTCACATAAATATTATTACGGTCAAAATTAAAGATAAATATGCAAAAGGTAAAATTTTCAAATTTATGACTCCTATCGATTAAAATTTAATCATACAATGATATTAAGTAAATTTTTGAACAAAATTTAATATTTATCAATTTAGTTTTATTCCATATTAATAAATTTTACAGTTAAATTAATGACAAAAATAAATTACAGTTACTATTATTAAGTACAAAATGATAAATAAAATATATATACAAAATAGTGATACATAATTCCAAATAATGAATAATTTTTCCCAAATTGCATTTTTAGAAATTTTATAATATTATTTATAATTAATCCTACAAAAAGCGATGAAAACCTTTTTATGAAAAAAGCCTTTAAAATATATAATGATTTTTATAAAAAGGAAAGTATACAAATGATTATGAATAATACATTTGGATATGAATTTTCAATATAATGGAGCTATTGAAAACTTTATCCAATTAAAATGCTCAGTTTGACAATTAAAATATGTGAAAATAAATTATAGATTCCAATAAAAATCTATAATCGTCATTAGTCATAAAAACTAAAGCATTTCATAAAATCATAAAAAATTTATCCTAATATATTTTTTTCTGATGAAATAAAAAAATCATTTTATATTATCATTTTTAAATTAAAAAATAGAAAAACAAACATTTTATGTAAATTGAAAATGTACTTAAAATAAAAATATTTTCATTTTTGACCAAAAAAATATAATTTGATATTCTTATAGTGAATAAATTTATATACAATCTAATTAATTTATATTAATATGACATGAGGGTTATTTATTAGAACATTAAATAGGTTTTTACGCATTCATCTTAAAAATGATGATTGAGTATCAACTCAATCTTCACTATCGTTCATGATGAGTGGTCTGGATTCTATAAACCTTGGGGATATTCATTAGTTAATCTCGTTATATTTATATGATATTATAACTGATTAATTCTGTTATGGAAAAATGTTTTGGAATATGAGACAACAAAACCCAAATAAACATGTACTGAACTGAGGGTGAGTTTTCTTGATGTGAAATCTAATTTAATAATTTTACAAAGAATAAAACATTGAGGTTGAATTTTTCTAATTACAATAATTATCATATGGTTTTAATTAGTCATCACTCATGATCATCCCCTTTTGGTTTATTAATGGAATAATCATGAATGATCTATGTTAACAATGGATTCTATGGGTAAAACATGAATTATCACAAAGATAAACCTAATGGTATAATATTTGGAGTGAGAAATAGTGTGATTATGTTGAATAATGTATCTTGAATAATTATTAACAACATGAACATAGTTGAATTACAAACAAACTAAAGATGATATGGCTGTATTCTCTTGGATTTTTATGTTATAGAAATGATTGAAATTATTTTCAGTTTATTACATATCAATAACGTGATAAGAATCACCATGTATTTTACCTCAAAAATAATTATGAGATGATTAATGTGCGGAAAAGTAGAACAAAGAACATCTAGTTATAGAAGAAAAATGAATATTTTTGTACAAAATATTTGATGATAAAAGAAATCATCCATATATAATATTAACAATTCATTATTGTAAATATATGAAACATTGACATAATCCACTACTATAACCAAATAAAAGGTATAACAATTATTGTAGGAAAAATAAACTTCCAAAAATTGGAAGATTATGCAACCAAAAAAATGGATGTTAATTTTGAAAATGATATGGAATGAGAATCATGAATCACCTAATCTATGAGTGCTTCATTCATTTCTGTTCCAACCTCCTCCACCGTACCTAAGTACAAAAACTCACCACCTTGATGACTAGATATTAAAAAATTAATAAAATCTTTTAGTTGTATAATTATTTTATCCCAAGTATATAACTTCTCTATAATATTTTATTATATAAATGTACATTCTATAAAACCATACAACCCATAAATTATTAAAATTTTATATGATATTAGTAATGGATTGGATATATTGATATTTATTCCATGATAATTTTTATTACACTAAAATCACAAAATAATGGAACAATTTTCACTTGTTAGTACCAGTATGACTATAAACTATTAATTAATAACATTTAGGCACTATATTGGGGTATTATGAACAAATATCTAACCAAAAAAATCCATCATTCGTTATATTCCTATTATGAGGTAAATGATATGTTTCCTAGTATTCCCAAATATAGTAAGGGTTATATCACATTAGAACCTATAACTTTAATCTTGATTATAATATAGATTTCCTTATATATTGTTACTTTTACGTAATAATTATAATTGTGAGGACACAAATTATTTAAGCGAGGAAAATTTAAGGCCCCATGTTTTCTAGAAGCATATTTTTCCTTAACAAAACGTTTATAATTAAAAAAAATAATTCATTTTATTTTAATGCTATTCAAGGTAATTGAAATAGACTACAAAATAATTCATACACAATTGGAATTAATCTTACAATGCATTATTAATTTATAATAAAACATTACAACAAAACCACATGAAAATAATATTACACAACATGAATTATTTCTCACTATGTATTATTAAATCCATGTTATGTCTATAAATTTAAATGAGATAATAAATATTAAAGAAGAAAATCATCGACACTAATAGAGAATATGGATTGTATTCTCCAATGAGGTCCATGAATTGCTAAAGAAAATTTACACTAAAGAATATCATAATGAAGTGATAAATAATATTTTGAAACCCAAAATTAAAACTATATGTGTGACATAATATTTCTGAATTTAATGAATAAGTTTAGTATGGTTATATATATGTATAAATTTTCTCACTATACATATAATTGGTAAAAATATGTTCATCTGATATACTATCTTTGGAAATTTGATCATTGGATATACATGGTTTTAAATTGTATACTTCATTTGAGTATTGTTAGTAGTAATTTTAATATATTAGAATCAATGAGAAATTATATAATGAAATACTGTTATAATATTAAAATATTTACTATAAATATATGTTTATGTGTGTTACATATTATTAATATCGTCATAATTATAAATTTGGTAGATGAGGTTTTTATAAAATTTATTGAAGAAATTAATACAAATATATTAATAAATTTAAAATTTTATAATATAAATAAACAATTTAAAATGGTAATGATTGTTTAATATAAAAGTAATATTTTTTAAATAACTTTTATTCATTAAGAGGTTTATATTTTTCCTAATAAATTTAGCGAACCATTTTTTAAATATTATATTAACATTCTCTAAATTATAAATTTATATGAAATAATATTGAAACAATTAATGTTCAAAATTTACATTATTCATTAATGTAATTTTTTTAATTTTTATATATTCATTTAGGAAAAAAATTATAAATTAAAAATATTATTTATATAAATTTATGATATTTTTTAAATTCATTATTTCAATAATATAATTGTATAATTTATTGGGATTTTTCTAAAGCTACCCATATTTACCAGGATAATGAAAATCAACATTTTACTAAAACTATAACTAGTATTATATAATCAATACCTTTATGTTTATAAAACCTTTTAATTAATAAAATATTATTGTAAGGATAAATAATATAAATATTTAATTACATTTCAATATATATAAAACCTATGTTAACCATTTTGGGAACTTTAGTGATGTTTTCTAATAAATGAAACATTTTTTTATGTTTCCATTAATTAAATATTATTTAAGTAATATTCATATTATAATGATTCCAAATGCATGATACATTTATATTTCTTAAAAAATAATTTTATTATAAAAATCTATGACATGGATAATTTTACACAATATTTATATTGTATCATAAAAAATGTGATTTCTTCTAAATAAAGGTTTTTACATATCACATGTTCTAATATTAAAATTTATATTTATAAATTTTGTAAATTTAATAATATAAAATGCTGTCATTATTCCAAATTATAATTTCCAAAATATATAATTAGGAAAATTTAATTTTTTCTATAAAATTAATACATCAATGTAAATATTTTTTCCTACATTAACACGATTCTTTTTCAAAGAATGATACCTTCCAAAAAAATTGTATTGTTACATTAAATTAATATATTATAAATTAATACAGTAATATAAATAATATATTTACATATAAACATTTCTTTAATTTATAATATCTTTTAAATAATATTTAGAACACAAAATATTTAAAACATATTTTTCTAATAAGAACGGGTTTTCTAAACATTATATGTTTAAATTTAAAAGATAATTTACACATATTTAAGAATTATATTCGGTTATATGGTTCCAAAATTAATACAAGACACATAAATAATTTATGATGATTAATCTTAGGTTTGCAGTGATAACATAATTAACAAGATTAATATTTAATCTATATTAATAAGTGTCAAAATGTGTAATCTAATGTGGCCTAATTTTTACTAAATGATCATACCCTTTAAACCATTTAGAATAATTTTTATTGTTTTTTAATCCAATCCTATCCATGTTTAATTTTTTTCTTCACCTAACTGACCAAACCCACATGAACCCCATATGACACCCTTTTTAACCCTTAACTAACTTTACTTACATGAAAAATACCCTCTTTTCACGAGTAATGGGAGCTCAATCCCACCAATTATGACAACCATTTCCATAGTAAAGGAATTTATCTAGAGTTTTCTTTACCTATCCCTCTATAATACCTTAATAATGAGTTCCTCTGTTTCAAAGTGTCTTCCCAATCTCTAAGAATCTACATAGCAAGGTAAGGGTTCTCCTCTGCATTTCGATTTCAAGATCTTCTTTTGTGATAAACACTTTTATTTTTGGTTCAACATCATTGCATGTGTTCATAAAAAATATTTTATTATATAAACGGTGAAATACTGATGAAATAATATCATTCCCTCACATTCAACACATTTCACAAACCAATATTTATTGATATCATGATTTTGAAATAACTCTAATATTTCTGGGACTAATTCTCATATTTTGAATACCCAACCCTATTTTCATTATTGGTTACTCACCAACATTTGAAAATATTTTATTAACGTGGTACAAACATGCATAAAAACCTCATTCTATATTCTTGGTATTGACATGCTAAAATACATTTTTATGATATATGATCATTTTGGTACACATAATGGTATACATAATAATGGTGTGCTCAGATATCACACTAATGCATTGTTAAAATATTTAATCTCCAAATATAACAATGTTCATGATAAATTCTCAACATTCCATGGTAATGTTATATGTTACCTTATATAAAAACAATGGTAATATGATTTTACAAAACCATAGTGATAATCATCAGTAATGTGATTATCAATACCTCATGTTTATACAGTAGGCACATTCCCATTTTATGCTTCATGTTCATAAGAGAAAGTTATACCTCTTGAACATATCATCATTATTTTATGTCTATATTCCAACATTTTGTGTAATTGTAAGGCCCTTATTGACTATTGCTTTGACTTTTCATAAGGATTGGTGGTAATGAGGAGATGTTTTTGTTCATTCTAGGGGTTGTGGAGTGGTCTTGGCCTTTATAGAAGAAACCCACCCCTATAGTGCGAATAGTGGGTGGATAGTTTCAGTGAATATATGGTTTTAATGTGGTTATTGGTTATCAAAAACTATAAAACTAATTATAATATCATTATGACATTATTTTATGCCCATTGTTCCCCTATCCAATACCGGAAACATGTAAAACCCAGGGGAGGGAATCACATTAGGTGTTAAATAAAGGATGAACACCAATCATAAATGAGGAGAGGATTTCACCACACACATGGTTTTGTGTTTGGTGGGGGGAAAACATGTATTAAAGAACCACTATATTTTAGGATGATGTGATGAAGAACACTATGACCGAGGACAAGCCATGGTTGAAGGAATTATGGTGATTAGAAATCCATTTAAATGGAAAAAATGGACACCTTATTTCTTGTATATTGACTCATTCATAGGGTGGAAACATGTGAGACATCATGGGTAATTTAAATTAATATTTAATCCATTATTTTCCCCAATTAATCTATCTATCCAACCCTTTTGAATCATTCCTTCACTATCCTGGAACATCAATGAACCCCAGGCTTCTCTGGGTATTTTCTTGCATTGAAGCATTGTTGAAATAATTTATTATTGGGTAAGTGTTGATTCTATATCCCTTTGATAATAGTTATTGACTCATTGTGATTTTATCCTTCTAGATCATGTATAATAAAATAATCTTAGTTCAAGGTATTTCATTTTATTCCCTTTTCATTTTCCCCTTCATTATTCTTTTACCCAAGGTGAAATTTTGGGATTTTATCTAAAATAATTGGATAAAATATGATATTGATAAATGGTAGAAGAAATAGGTTAGGTTCTTTCTAGACATCCTTTTCATTGGTGGTGATATTTTTAATGATGTTTGGTCCCCGATCATCCATTAGTATGAGGATAAATTTGAAAAAAAATAATGGTTCTTAATTCAATTATTATGTCATTATATTATGTTAAATAATTAATTTTCCATGTTTTATATCATTTGGTGATATTGGAATTGACCATAATAATGATTAACCTACATTAAAGAATGATAATTTTTTGGTGGATTTATCTCATGTATTTCTCCCATGTTAATGTTTTTTGAATTATATTTGAACTAAAGGTTGGAATTTCATATTGGATAAAGGAAAAAAAAATCTGATAGTTCTTTTTGATAAAAAATAATATTTTAATGTTTAATGAAAATGTTTCATATAATTTGATGGAAGTAAAATGAATTATTTTTCAATGTTAAAATGATATTTTTCCTTTTTAGGTTGTGATGAATGTATATTTAAATCTTGAAATCATGTTTTAATTATTTTTTATCTATTGATAGCTGATGAATTCAGTCACATTTAGGTGTATCCTATGATTAATGAATAGGTTAATTAAATATAGAATATATTTTTTTGATAAAGATTAATATTTGGGGTCGAGTGTGCATGTTTGTTTTTGAAAGGTATATTTCAAAAAAATTTTCTTATATTCCCAGTTGACTGCTTATTATTCTTTTACTTCCATCTATTATTTCTCTTTATGTGAGCCCTGCTATGTGTTGTGATATGATCCTTAGATGGATTGTTTTATATGAGATATGGTTGATGAGTCCTAATTATATAGAATATTATGGTGTATTTTATGGTAATATGCATGCTTATATTCATGGTGGTCTCATTGATCCTACTACGAAGGGTAACGCCTATTGATGTTGGGATTTCCCATTATTGTTGAGATTAAATTTTTGATGATTTCTTATCAATGAATCCATTTTTTTATTGGATAGTGTAGTTACTTATTTTCAAGCATTGAATATCCAACTACATAAAGTTGTTTGGTTTTCATAGTTTATGCATCTCTGTTGTAGCTTATGTGGATGATTCATAGAGTACCTGTAATTGTGGAATCATAATGAATAACAAATATTATAACAAATTATTTTGATAGTATATTAGGAAGAAAATTATGATAATATTTAGAAAACCTGGGATCTGTTGGATTATTCAAACATAGAATGTGATTCCATTGATTATGATGGTTAATTATTGCTTAATCATTTGTAGAACGAATTAATGTAATGTTAAATGCCTTACAGAAATAAATAAATTAAGTTATCATGAATTATTGTAATCTTTTAGGATATATAGACAATATAATTAGTAGATGGGTGTCTGAGCGGTGATTTCTTTAGTTGTGTCTATGGATAGGATGTTTTTCATATTTTTTATATTAGTTGAACACACACACACAAACACACACTGATATATATATATATATATATATATATATATATATCATTTATGCTAAGTAATTTCATACCCTACAACACCCATGTCCGTAGGGTGACTAATATATTGAGTACTTGGAGATGTTCTTTTCCCCAACATCCTGGGTTTCCATCCAGGAATACATGTCAGACAACACCTATTTCCCTGATATCGTCTCTATGTAGTATTAAGGGTTTGTATGCATGGTACTTACCCTTACCATATATGTACATAAAAGGATATACTATCTTATGGTTTTTATGTATTTATTTGGATACAATATCCTATGGATTTATATTGGAATGTCATATATGCGATGTGAGGACTTGAGGGATAAGAAATTACATACGAGTTGTGGTGGCCCCCATAAAACACTTAGTTATTGTATATGGATGTAGAATGGGTTGAAGATATGATGTGATGCATGGGATTCATGGTTGGTGATGATGAGATGATGTGATTCATGGGTTTCATAGTATAATATAGTAAAACATGTTCATTAAAGCTATCTTTTGGAGGGAGATGGGTCAGGACATGCAACTTTGGGGAAGATTAGTAGTCAAGTTGAGAAATGATAGTAGGATACCATTATTTGATATTTTTTAATATTATATGATTATATATATGTGATATTAATGGTGGGAGGTCCATAGTGATCCTAGAAACATTTCTTTCCTCGTTAAGTGATGAGTTAGTTTCAATTATTGCCAAATAGGATTTGTTATTCTTTATTTTTCTTTTTTATTATATGAATAAAGGACGATACAACTGGGTATACCAATAATTATCATCCTATGTTCATAAAATTTATTTCTTAGTATCATAAGATCTATTTGGTGATTTTTATAGACATTACTGGATTGTAGAGTTGGAGTAGAGTTGTTTGTGCTTCAAGGTCACTACTAAGGACTTTTCATTTTGATATCTGAATTTTCTTTTATTATTAATTCAGTTATATGAAATTACATTCAATTATCTGGATCTCTCATTTATATTTTTTTTCATTGGGATTTATCAATATTTTATATTTTATATCTAATTTCATAATCCAATAGGGTAATTCTTCTCATTTGGGAGATTTATTTACACTCGAGACTTATCACAAACTCATATAATATTGGAGGTGGTATTCATGCATCATTATATTTCTTCTCTCATTATTTTACATTGAGTTGTACCTTTGGGGTTAGGTGTGTGAAAAATTGGTATATAAGGATGAGTTTAAGGGATATGATTGTGTTTGGAGGTGGACATAGGTGAGGAATGAATTATTGGTATGGTAAATATGTAAGATGATTTTAGTATAAAATTTAATTATGTGATACTGGGTAGGGTATTGATATTTATAGCCCCTTATAATCTTATACATGGACTATTAAGTTTATCACACCTATTAAAAAATATTATATTTGTTTCAGGGTAAAATCCTAGGAAATGATCATGAACTATTCTAATATTTTAATATAATTAAATGGCTATACCATAGTTTTAGGTCGAATCATAATGAAATAATCCATATTAAATATTATATATATAATTTCTATGAGTCCATAACTAATTTCTCTTTTTCATATATGGATCTAGGTCATTGTCCGCATTTGGAATAATTCAAATTTTATATTTATGATTTTCCAGCAAATCATTTTAGAGGTAAAGTTAAAGAACCTAAAACATATAGGAGGACATTCAAAGAGTTTCAATGCTATTGAATTCCTTTGTATGGGGCCACCATTATAGACTTAGTTATAGAATAATTTTGGTAGGAGGTCAAGATAGACTTTGATCAATCCATATTTAAATGAACCACTGTATACAAAGTGAAAAAGAATGTTTAGAGGACGTAATGATAGCCTTTTGTTCAAGCCTGGTTTAGAAGGACCAATGAGATTCATTAATAGTAATGATAATTTGTGTGGTAGACATTTAGTGTTTTTATTTTTTATCAGGGATCATGAGGAGTCAACTATCTTGTGAGATAAGTTTTGAAAAAAAAATTGATCTCATTTTATTTCATTGATCTTGAAGGTGACTAATCACCAATAGTTTCTTATTCTTATATAGGAGAGTTAGAGCATGTGGGAATTTTTCTTTCTTTCCATGTCCCTTCTCTGATATATATTAGACTTGTTACTAGATGGGGAGTATAGTGGGAGTATTTTGTAGGAGAATTTGTGTCCATATATCCAGGTAGATGTCACCCAATTTATGTTTCTGACATATATTTATTTGATAAAGAGAAAGAAGAGGTTCTTGAGGGAAAAATTTCTATAACTATATCTTCAAAATATGGGAACTGTTAGGATTCCCCACATCACATAGATCATGTTGACAATTCTTAGTTTCTTGAATATAAGAGTTTTTTATAGTTGGGGATATCTATCATCCACCATTAACTTTTTTATACAAGAATGATGAATCTTAAGACACTACCAAGTGATAAAATTAATATTTTATATGGAGTGTTTATGGTTAGTAATAGTAATACTCTTCGACCTTCCTAACTAGTAATTTTTCAGTTTGAGTTCTACTTTGGGTTCTTCCACTGAATCAGTTTTATCCAAGGAATCTGAAGTTGTGTTCTGGATCCCTTGACATGAATAGAAGATGTAGGGAAGGTAGAGGGTATCCTCATTATTATAATCATCCTTATAGAAAAGAACATGTCTATATATGTGGCCATAGTCAGGGTCAAAGAGTTTTTGGAGTATGTCTTGGTCTTCTACTTTCATTATAGATTCTATCACCAAGTGACCTAGACATTGTTGAAGGTTCCCTTAATTATTTAATAAATGAGTGACATAAATGATTAATTAAAATAAAAACACCACATTATATCTCTTAAAATTTTTCATTCATTGATACTAGTAGTGGAGAGGCTTCTCATTCCTAGGGATTTTACTATACTGAGTTGTTGTTTTGCTTCCATATTAGAAGTTAGTTGATACTATGATCTAGTTATGATGTGGAACCACTCTTGGGGAGATTTCCTATGTTTATAGATGAATCCATAATATGTCATCCTTAAAATGGGGTGGTTATATTTGGTCAAAAATATTTATGGTTTATTTATGATTCAAATTATTTCATTATATTTTTATCGAGAGTTATCTAGGTTTTTGGTGAGTCAAACTCCAATATAAGACAAATACATGTTACATACAGGTCATTCAGGATGATGTTTATCTCATCAGAGACTCATTTTATGGTGTTTCCCAAGGCAGTGGAAGAGTACCATGATTAATTTTTAGAGAATATTATGGTGTTACCAAATGATGAGGGAACAAAATCCGGATTGTGCTACATTCAGGAGCTTTATTGATCATGATGTATCTATATAGGATGGATCCTTATTTATCTAAGGAGCTATAGGTAAATATTGATGATATTTTTTATGATAGGTTTTTCCCATTGAGTGTATCATAATGCAGTTCTGTAAATTTGTTTGCGAAGATCATTGCTTAATGTCTACGAATCTATATCAATTACCATCACATGAATTTTGTGATAGTGAAGCATCTATATCGTCATCCATGGATTGATGATTTTTTAGATAAGATGAAATAGGAAATATGGTTATCAAATCCAGATCTTTGATTGGGGTATCATAAAATGTGGTTCAATGTTGGGGATATACCAAAGACCGCATTTTAATGTTGTTATGAGTATTATGAGTTAATTATTATGTCATTAAGTGTAATGAATTCTCTAGTTAAGTTCATTGCGTCTATGAATGTATTATTCTCAATGTTCTTAAATAAATTCATAGTGTACTTAATTGATGAAATCCATGTGTACTCTATATTTAAGGAATACTTTGTATGGAATCAATGAGAAATATTGGGATTTTATCATCATTGGTATCTAATTGGTAATTTATCATGTGTGAGTTAGAGGAATATAATCTTTTATTCTTATTCCATGTTATATCCCAATTTGGATCAGGGGTTTTCTATTAAATGATCAATGTGGTTATTTCTTTGAATACCCAAACAATGTTTTAGATGTATGAATATTCCTTATTATTACATAATATTAAATGAGTTTCTTACCCACAATATATAAAATTGTAAATCCTGTGAAATTCTTGAACTAAAAGTATAAGAAATTATTATGGACTTACTAGTTTTATGATTATTTTGACTACACGAAAGTGAAATTTATTAGCACCCTATTTTAATATGTTTTTGAAGAGGGATTCTTGTTTGAGGGTTTTTATGTCTCTTCATGTCTTTGGTTGGATGATGTCCTAATTTTACATCGATCATTTATTTCTTTTGGATCATATTATATATATACCCAATAATGTAATTATGCCACCGATGATCCAATTTTGGAAAATTCATGTTGTCCATGAAGGTTTGCAAACAAAACTCCTTGAAAAATGATTTGAATTTTTCACTAATCCAATTAGTATAAGGTATACAGTATCATAATGTTATAGAAACTAGTGATGTGAATTTAGGATTTAATTCTTGAAGAAATATGACTTTAGTATTTTTTTATACCCTTGGAAATGATAATGTTCTCATTAATGTGCTTATAAAGATGTCACACATTAATTCTATAAGTGATTCTTAATATTCATATTGATTCATAAAAGATATCTCCACATTTAATACTGATATGGGAGACATTAGTCAAAGAGGATAACTTTTTAATTTGATAGTATGGTATTCTTTAGTGAAATAAGTGGTGGACTCCCAGTTATAGGATTCTGTGGTTTTGGTCATGTAAAATATAGTTTTCTTTGGTGATACCCCTTGTGTTTGGTTTGTGTATGAGAAGAACCATGTGTTTTTTCAGGGGACTAGTTGAATTTCTTCTGTGATACATGAGGTGGTTCTACATGACTTCCAAAAATTACCATTAATAGTATATTATTATTTGAAAAAAGATTTATGGGGCTTTAAAATTTTAGTTTTTGTGGAATTGGTTGATGCATCATGTTGTCAGGTCTATGTCTTGTAGTTTGGACTATCCTAAGGTGAAGGTCAAACAACATTATCCTACTGGGTTTCTCCAATAATTTGATGCTCATCAATTGATGCTGGGGGAAATTTCTATTGACTATTTTCCTAGTTTACCTTTTTTTGGGAGCTTATTAACACACATGGGTCATATTGGATAGCATGACAAGGTCATCCATCTTTTTAGAAATAAATGAGTTGAACAGACTCGAGGATTTGTCAGAATAATAACAATTGGAGGAGTTATGGATCCCGGGAGTCTGATAATTATTATCTTTAATAATAATAAAATCATATAACATGGATTTGGAGATGAATTGGGTATTATTTTGGCTCTCAATTTGTGTATTTTCATTAATTATCATCCATAGATGGATGGTCAGACAAAGTGGTCCATTAATAATTTTGAAAGCATGGTTTTTCAATTTCCCCAAAAATTTAATATTTTTTGGATGAGGAACCATTATTTTGAAAAGTTTCAATTAAATAATATTTTCTACTCCACTATTTTTATATAACCATTTGACTAATTATGTGAAAAAACACTTCCATTTTATATTGTTTTGGACTATGATCGAAGATTCAACAATTATTGGTCCAGAACAAGTGTATAGAATCATAGATATAGTTCAAGTGATTCTAAAGAGGTTGGATGTAGGACATGATCACTAGAAGTATTATGAGAACAAAATGAGCGGATGTCTAGAGCTATATTTTATAGGTTAGGTGTTTCAGAAGGTGGATCCTTGTCTTTAGAAATAATTTTTTAGGTCATGGGAGAAAGCTTCCTCTCTAGTTTTTGGATATTCTAGAGGTGTTGTCTCGGGTTGTAGTATCTCGTAAAAGGTAGAACATACTCTATTGAAGATATAGATACATTTTGTCTTCCATGTATCATATCTTCATTATTATTAGCATGATGATTCTCACGACATCAATTTGGGTGAGACCAATGGTGATGAAGATATGAACATTGAGGAGTTCCTAACAGTGATACAAGATCACATAGATTGTGTGTTGTGTGGGAATTCTATTTCTTTTTTATTTCCTATTGAATTATGTTAGCTTATTTGATAATAATTTAGAATTTGAGTATTAGATATTTTTTTATTAATTATATATTTTATGTTGAACTCTTCTTTTGAGTTAATGATTTATGGTTATAGGCCATTATCTATCTTATGAAATGGTTTTATCTTATTGATTACATATTTTCATTCATTATTTTTTGTGAGGTTTCACCCTCAAAAGTGAGTTTTGTAGTTTTTATTAGTTTTATGATGTTATTATTCTTGATCCTCTAAAAGAGTTGTTTATTCTCTTGTGATAGTATGATTCTTGAGAGGTATATTGCCAAACTTTTTTAGACGAACCATTTCCTTTTTCATCTCTCCGTGTATTGTTTTACTTATTTAGGATGATAATTATTTTATAGGTATCTAATGTAATATTCCAAAACATCATGAACATTCATTTTTGTTTTCATAAGTCTTAGAGGTTTTCTGGAGGGGTTTGTAGGTGTTCTAGTAACTACAGAGTTCTCTTTTCCTTTATAGAGGTGACTATGCCTTGGTGGTGATTATTTTGGGAACTTTATGGTTCGCTATATGGTATTGATTGAACCATGGATAAAACATGGGATTATATATACATTTTTGATGATTTTTTAGACCATGTTTTCATTTATCTAAAATGGGAAACATCAAATTCCAAGGTAAGAGAATAACACTATAATTAGTACCATGGAGAACAATATATCGTACACAATAAGTTGAAATCACCACACCCATTATTTTGGGAGAGGGGAGGGAAAAATGAACTAGATAACAGGAAAAAACCATAGGGAAAACCTTTTTGGGATGATCATAGAAAAACACCATGTCCATGACTATTTTATGGTTGAAGAAGTGGTGAAATTTGGGATTACATTAAAACGGATGAACAATCCAACTTCTTACCCAGATATTGAACAATTCTGTGGGGAAATGTGTGCAATATTATTTGGGTTTTCAATAATATTTTAATTACTCAATTTACCATATTAGTTGATTCATGCAACCCTCTTGAAATATTTTGTTTATTTTTAGATGTTTCAGGGAACCTAGGTCTTGGTTGAGTGATATCTCAAGATTAGGCTTTTATAAAAAATTTATTTCTCTAGGTATGTGTCACGTCTATATCCCCAGGAGCCCATTGATCCACTCATTGAAATTCCAACCCATATTTCATGGATAATTTAATGATTTAGATAAAAGTTTCCCCATTTATATCCACTTTTATTTATCTCTGCATTCTTCTTTTACAATTGATTTCTATTATGGACATTACTTCAAATATTTCAAAGAAATATGAGCTTTATTATTATTTGATTTCTAGTGTTATGTTAAGTCTAGATTCCTTCATCTTTATGGTGTTTCTTCTGGTGGTTTTTGTTCCTCCCTCATTTTATCTTTTGTGAATAACATTGAACCTATAAATCATGAGAGGGGATCAATTATTTATAATATTATATTATATTATATTATAATATTATCATGACTTATCTCTTTGGGTGAATGTGAAATGAAAAGTAATTATTTTTAAGTAGATTGAATAATGAAACTTTTATATTTTTTTTATTGATCACACAAGCTTCCACAATGTTAAATGATTTCATATTGTTTTATCGGATAGTGTTCTATATTTTTTTATGCATTGGTTTTTAATATTTTTTAATCCATGGTTTAATATGTTACCTTTTTTAAAATTGTATGAATAATAAATATTTTGATTTTTATATTGTATAGAGAACAATGAATCTGGTAATATTTTTTGATAAAAGATAACAACATGCCATTTTTAATGATTCCCTATCTTAAAATTTAATGTAAATAGTATTTATTCATGAATCTTTTTTAAATTAAATTATTTGTCCTATGATTTTTATTAAAATGGATGTTATACTTGAAATAATGTTTAAATATCTGATTTTTTTATATATGACGCCTTAGGTTTCCAATAGTAGTTACCTATGATAAATTAATTTGTTAATTCAATACAAAAAAGAACTATTAGTTTTATAAAGATATTTATTTCTGTTTGTGGAGAACAAATTTCGATGAAGGAAATATTTCATGGGTTTTAGGGCCTAGATCCATTGTGGAATACTTTTTAATTTTTTCCATGTTTAATTACTATGGCTATGAGGCTTATTTTGCGATGTGTTGTCAGCCTAGGATTGCTAAAGATTTATGAGGAGTGGGCGGTGAGAACAATTTTCGTCATATAAGTTAAAACCTATGATGGAGGTAAGGATACCGATATGTAAATTGGTTTTTGGGATGCACTCAGACTGATAGATAATGTCAAATATGGGAGTAACCATAATTTATCCTAAAATCTTGGATTCTTAAATGATAATAAATCTAATTGGATGGTTGGATGGTTGTGTTTCTTATTTCCTTGAAATCATTTCCCAATAATATAATGCATCTATTTTTTATAGTTTATGAATATCATTTATCATAGATTAGGATGATTTTGAGAATACCATAGTTGTGGAATTATATTGGAAAATAAATATTTTAACCCATTATGTTGATGTCTTGTTAGAAAAAAATGCCAATAATCTGGAGAAAAAATAAAATTTGTTGTACTCTTTTGGGACAAAAGGGGAATCAATTTATGATGATGTTTATGTAATTTTTAATACCTAATTAAAATATTTATTATAGTGTGAATTTATTTATATAATTAAACAAAGGAATGTATCTTAAATGTTTTAGTTCTTATTGGATATCTTGACCATAATGTTGGAATCTGGGTGTTCGAGTGGAGAGAGTTGTATATAAATCGATGACTAGGATAATTCTCAGAGATTGGTTATGATACTTATATATATCATCTATGTTAAATGATTCATATGCTACCCCGCTCAGGTTGGTGGGGTCACAAACAACTAGTTGAGTCTTGGAGGTTTCTTTTCCCAACATCCAGTTTAGCGAGGAGATGATGGCTGACTACACCCTCATTCCCCATGCACTTCTCCTGAGAGTATTATGTGTTTATATTCATGATTATTACCTTTACAATATATGGGTTTATAAGGTTTCAATGGATTGTTTTTATTTAAAACCCATGTATCTATAGATATAGGATCCAATGGATAATTATTGGTATTTCATGTATGAGGTTTGATGGATTGAGGAATAATACTTGATATGTGGATATGGTGGATTAATGAAAATATATCGTTACTGTATATGGATGTGGCAATAGATGATGATATTCTGTTATTAATTACATTCATGGTTTATGAGGATGGGATGATATGAGTCACCGGGTGTATGTCATGACATGGTAATCAATGTGTCTTCATGCAATATATTTGTAATGGATGACTTTAGACATATGATGTCAGGGACGAGCCACAACTAGAGAGGAAGCAGTAGCTTGGTATCTTTACATAACATATATTTTAATTGTATTATAACATTAATATGATATTTTGTGTAAGATCTATGGTGAGGCTTTGACGTTAGAATAACATCTTAGGTGAATAGTTTGTTTTACTTGTTGTTCATTATGCTTTATTATGATTCATTTATATTTCCCGTGAGAGGTGTTAGGAAGTATCCACCATAGTATACATGTTATTATTACCATAAATTTATATAAACTATAGTATACAGTATATGGTTGTTGAATGGGATGGATATTACAAGATCAAGGAGTAGTTCAATAGTGGTTTGGGCTTTGAGGTTAATTTCGAAGACTTTTACTTTTGGTACCTATAGTTGTATTTATAGTTTTTCACTTTTATGAACATACATACATGAATTGGAAACTCACTTTTCATTTATTATGAGAATATGTTTCTTGGTGTTTCTATCATATCAATCCAACCTAGAGGTTAATCCGTCTTACTCATTTGTATGATATAATAATAGTTAATTTTCACCCACTCGTGGACTATGGGAGGTGACCTTCATGCATTATTACCTATTTTATAATAATAATACCCCATGAGAATAACCTTTTTGGGGATGGGTTTGTTGAATTAGGCACCAAGACATACCCATGTTATGTTCTTATGTAATTAATTATCCATTATTAGAGAACTGAGCTCACAACATTCTTATTTTTTCGATTTCCATGGGTCATGATGAAAATTAATATGTATAATGTTTATATAATAGAATCTCACATGAATTAGTTTTTGGATATTTTCAAATCATATTATAGATTATGTAATGTCTTATATAGTGGGAAAAAATGTTTCGTTAAAAAATACATGGGTTTTTAGATAAATTATTTCACTAGATCACTAAAACTATAAATATATATATATCTTAGGAAAATGAATCACAACTAAAGGATTTATTTTATTAATTTGTATGGAAATAATTTTTATTGGAATATTATGGAATATAAAGGATTTATTTTATGATGATTTTAAAAAAATGTGGTATGTGAAAAAATAAATGATTTTATTAAAATTAAGGATTTTATAATTTCTTGATAAACAATTTTTTATATAAAACTATTTATTTGTATAACTATTTATATTTATTTCAATTATCTTATTACTCATTTAGGTATATTTATCTGAGTCATTGGGGGAAGTGTTGATGGATTTATACTCACCCTATACAAGGACACTCCAATAGACATGTAGTTCTGATTGTACTATATATTGGTAAATGGTTGGTTTTGAAATTTAAAAAAGAAAAAACTTTTTTCAAATTTGATGATATTGTAGGATTAGTTCGTAACACCCAAATATTTTTTAAAATAATACTATGTTGGATTACGTATTCGACATGTAACATCGAGCTTAAATGACCACAAAAATATGTACATGATATAAAATAGAAATAAAATTAGAGGTTATGAATGATATTAAATAATTTAGGATATGTCTATATATATTTCATACTCATTATAAATTTTTGAAAAAAATATAAAATGCCCATTAAATTTATAGGAAAATAATATTATTCCTTGAAAATATGTTTCATTCAAAAATGATTTTTTTTTGTATTTCAGGAAAAAAAATTATAATTATGTATTGGGAATTTTATAGAATATATTTCAAAAAATTTAATTCATTTTTAAATTCTTAATATTAATATTTTCTTTAGGTGATTGTTTTTTATTTTTCAAAAATTATCAACACTTCAATGAGTAGTAAAAGATCTGTTTTTTCATAAACTATAATTTCAATTAAATAAATTAACTGTTTTAAAATCCCAATTTTTCCTTCAATGTAATTTAAATTATGATATGCATTGATTATTTTTATTTAATCCACATAATTAAATTTTTATAAATTTTATATTGGATTTTAGAGTAATTTATTCCTTAGGTTTTATAAAGGATATTTTTTATAAACTGTTTTAATGTGAATAATGTTTCTCCTATTTTATATATTAAATACACCCAACAAGGAATGGTATAAATTTAATATGTGTACTATATATAAATATATATTAATTTATATTCATAAAATAATAATTATTAGTCATAACGTTAATATAAAGTCATATTATTCTAGAAAAATGCAATTATTGAAAACCCAGTTTTTCATCTTATTTGCAGGTTTTTCATTATGTTATTTTTTTTACACATAATTAAAATTAATTTCTTAAAAGGAATAAATTTTTTTAATAATAATATCTTATATTATCTATTAATTTTGTAATGAATTTTTTACTAGACTGAATAGGGAAAGAGTAAAAATTAATTACCACGATTAATGTAAAAATGGGATTACTGGGGGTTAAACTAAAAAGGTAATGGTTAAAATAACGAATTTTTTTAGAAAATATATTATATGAAAATATTTAGACCTTATAATTACTGAGGAGAAATAATTATCCATTTTTACATACAATAATTGTGAAAAACAAGGGTATAACATTTTCATTTTAAAATATTTGTGTGTGTCACTCACCTTACTTATAAAAGGAAACCCTCTATCCTATATTATTAACAACCTAAAATCATTTTGGATCATAAAATACCTGCCAAAATTACTTCCAATCATCTATAAGTATTCTTATAATTACTTCTTATGTCATGAATTCATTCTAGGAATAAATTAGGTATAATCCTAAGAGGTGGTACGAGAATATGTAAAATTCCATACTATACATTTTTGTTTTATTTCTTCTAAAAAATAATTCAATTTTTTTTAAATTATGATCTATTTAAAAAAACATATTATGGTTATATATTATTATATTAATGTAATAAAATAAAGTTATCTCCTCTCCCATCAAATGTTTTACGAAATCAGCCTTCATATGTGTGGCAGACTATGGCCTAGCAAACAAATTTCCTTAGCTTTCTGGCATCTCCTCTCATATCTTGTTGTAATGACAGATTTCTAGTATATATATGAAATTCATAGAAAATTTATATTTATAGATTAATTATATTACATTGACCATTTCACAATCCATTTGAATGGGGGTAAGATAAAATTGCATTTGTGTGCGGTAGACTACCACCTCACAATGCGAGGAGATTCATTATTCATTAACACTTTATGTTGAAAGTAAAAAGGACACTGATAAATAATATTTGTGATATAAATGAAATAATTATTATATTTTTAAAAAATTTATCATTATTAAAATAAAATATAACATTATATTTATTACACTAAATAATTATAACATTGTTCATGTACTTGTGGACTACCAATACCACAAAAAAATTAATTATTTTTCATTGTAAAAATCACAAAACCGATATATATATATATATATATATAAACAAATAATATGGTATTTAAGATATTATTATCATTATTTAATGATTAAATAATACATAACATTTTTCCATATTGTTTTTTGAAATATATAAATGTTTCTAATGTGTACGCACGCCCTACTGTCTCAATGATCTCAAAAAAATTTCTTCCTTTACCATTTTTCATTATTTATTTAAAATTTATAACTAATGAATAAATATGATATTGATATCATGATTATTTTTCTATATATTTTGAATCATTGGGCTCTTTTACTACACCTATCACATCATAGACATTTTGAAATAATGAACCGAAAATCCTCAAAACACATGACATGGACTAAACTAATTATGTATTCAAATTAGTCATTATAAATAAATAAAATATTTCTTTAATTATAATGTGTTAAACTGTGAAAATTTTATTAATAAATCTAATAATAGATATAATCTTTTTATATATGATTTAAAGGACATTCATAGAAAATCTCAAGTCAATGTAAGGGTTTTTCTCGTCTTACTCTTACTTATGTGAGACGTATGATAAATTCACCACATATTTATATGTTATAGTATATTTAATACATATTTTACATTTAATATCATTAATACATCAAAAATTATTTTAATTTTTGTTGTAATCTTATTTACTTCTTTAATGGTTTCTTATATGAATGTTACGATGTGGTAAAGAATTTCAAAAATATATTTATTTTCCATGTGCTATTTTACTTATATTTTTATTTGATATACTATGATTATGTGTGTAATAAATTTTGGTTATATTTTGTTTTATTTTGATTTTTTTGGAATGAAATTTGATGATCATCATTTATTCATCAATTAATTCTCAAATTCTATGGAATGTTTTTTATAATGGTTATTCATATCAAATTCTATTTCACTGGGACATACATTTATGATATTCTTCTCTATTCATTTCTATGGTTTACATAATACACATGGATCATTTATATCATGATAAACCATATTTTCATGATATATATTATATAATTTGATTTAATTATTTCCATCCGATTATTATTAAAGATTTTCTAAAGTGGAAAATGTGTTATGTTACAATATCCTTTCTTAAAAGGATGATTTTTTAATGTTTTTTGGGGAAATAATTTAATATTATTTTATTGAACCATATATCTTTGTTATAATATGTTTACCAATGTGGATCATATGTTTTATTTCCATTAATTCAATTTTTTATTGAATAAATATGAAAGATAAATTTATGTTATATTGATCTTTTATTTATTTCAGATCACCTATCTATATATTCAATATCTATAATTTTAAAATAGTTTTCCACAAAATTCATTTACATAGATAAATTATTTCATAACTAAGTTTACATTATCTTTTACCTTATTTAAAATATTTTGAACGTAAATTTCATAACGTTATCCAAATGGGTCTCTATTGAGACCCCTTAAAAATGTATAGAAAAGAATGTTTTTTTAACTTTTATAACATAAAAGGATTTTCCAATTGTTATTTCCATTAAATACCATGATTTCTTCTTAAAATTATTTTATTTTTTCCCTCAAATATATTTTTGTAATATTTGGTGATTTGTAATTTTCAAAAGTGAATTTCATGATGAAACAGTTATTTCCCCATGTATGTTTTTCAAAATATTTTAATGGTATTTCCATTTATCAATGTGAAAAGTATTTATTAATACTTTTGATCCGATAAATATATTTTGTAATGATATAATCCCCATTAATTCATTGGATACATTATTATTGTTTCAAATTGATTGATAGTGTGCTCATTTTATTTCCATGGGTGAATCATGTTTCAATGAGATTATAATAGATATTGTTTCTTTTCCATGTGTCAATAATTTATCAAAGAGACCTTTATAGAACCCCTTTTATTTACAGGAGTTAATCATATATCAATAATGTTTTTATAGAACCTGTTTCTTTTACATGGGTTAATCATGATTGAAATATATTTCTATCGAACCTATTTCTATATGGGTTAATCATGTTTCAAAGAGATTATTATCGAACATTCCTTTCATCTACAGGTTAATCATCCATTAAATATATATTTATGGAAATGTTTACTTTTCTCTATGTCAATCATGTTTCAAAAATATTGATATGTAACCCATTTATTTTCCATTGGTAAATCATATTTCAAATATATTATTATATAACAAGTTTTTTAAATGGGTTAATCATACTTCAATGATATTGTTATGGAACACATTTCTTTTACATGCGTTAATCAAGTTATTAAAAGAATAATAATTGTGTTTCTAAAAAACCCCACAAGGAATCATTGAATCATTTTTGGATTGATTGTGTTTTCAGAAAAAGAGTGATTCAATTATAATTTTTGTAGTTCTGGAGATATTTTTGATAATAAATGTTGACAAATATCCATGGAAAAGGAATTTATGATCTAGAGATGACACAAAAATTCTCGTATATATGGTCGTGTAGTTTCTTGGGGTTTTTTTAAATTTTGGAGGTCTGAAATTGGAGAACGGAAGAAAAAATGAATTTGGAAAAGAATGTTGAATGCATGATTAAGGATGGTTTTGAATATTGTTCACAAGACATGTTTTGAGATCACCACAACAACATATGGAAAACTATAAAATTGAATGAAATATTTGATTTCAAAAAACATGATTATAGGACCAAGACAACATCAAAATGGGTTTTCTGTGCTCAGATAAATGTTTTGTGCAAGGTAGTCGGCAGTTTATAATCTTCTTCACATGGTCAAAAATTCTAATAAATAAGATGGAACCCCCTCATTTGAGATGCTTAACCCTTAGAAAATCAAGGCTCTAAATCATGTAAGAATTTTTTTGTGAAGCGAGATGTGCGTATGAAGAGGTTTGTATGGAAAACAAATAAGTTGTGCATAAAATAATTTTCCTTGAAAAATGAAAATGTTTCCCAAAAATTTATAAGGTTTTACACAAATAATTCAATGGTTACACGAAGGATTTATGATTCCCTGTAATTATGTTGTAAATAAGTATTCATCAAGGGGATGAAAGTGGAACATAATTATATATTATGTGATGTGTAAAACTTAATGAATAATTAAATCATAGGATTATCTTCTTAAGAAGTAGAGTTTAAGCTTCAATTTAGGGAGTTATGAGCATTCATATTGTTGATTGTTTTAATCCATGAGGGATAATGAGTCCACACCGAAATAGATGTGCACTTCTTATTCATTTGGTACATCGAAACATATTCATTTTGTGCTCATTGGATGTATCCCAGTGAGGGTGAACCAAGGATGGGTGGTTCCATTATAAACCAAGGAAATGAATGTCCACCATATCCCTATAATTATTTGCGTACTTGTAGGACCCCTCCAATATCATGTAAGTATCCTTTTATTTATGTGTTTTATTTATGTAATTTGTTTGGATGTGTTTTGGGAGGTTTTAAATGAAATTTCGAATGGTTTTTGGGATTTTCATGATCTGTATAGTTTGGGAAATATTATTATACACCGTGAAAAAAATGAATGAAATAATGAAAATATAAATTGGAGATATAGGGAAGGTGCATGGTATGGCATATAGTTTGGCCTAATCGTGTGTCCACCTAAGAAAACCCATCTTTTTTTGAATGGAGGGGTTTAGAATAGTTGGATCACTATTTCGCAAACAATTTGATACAAGTGTGTGGGGTGATTCATGAGATAGTGTAATGTTCATGGTTAACGCAATGTTTGGCTAACCATGTGACCTGAACATGCACTACTAAAAATGATACTATTTTTTTTTGAATCTCACACGATTTAGAACCATAACCCCTCTTTTTTAATCTATTATAACATTCACTCAGTTTTTTCTCCCCCCAGAGGCTGTGTAGAGTCTTCCATTTGATTCAAGAATTATTCTTTGAAAAATCATGGTGTGTTGATGGTTGTAATTCTTGGTAAGTCCCCATTGTTATATTTTTTTCCCTTAGATCTCTTTATCATCCCTCTTCTGGATTGAATAATATAAAATGCTAGGGATATATAAATATGTTATTTTTTGCCAGTCATGGTGATATTTTGATGTTTTTTTATAGGGAATGAGATCTATAGATGGTTGTTGAAGTTTCAATCATGTTTTATAAATAAATTTATGTCGTTCTCCATTTTCCCCATAGTTTCTTGGAAGTTGGATTCGCTTTCAACAGCTCTTATTAGAAATTGATTCCTATATTTCAAATATATTTAATTTCATGATTTTTATTGTAGAGACCCAAATCAGGATGTATATAGACATTACATTACTTTTGTGGAATACTTAGTACATAACAAAAATATACACACAAGGACCGTAATAGTTTAGTGTCTTTGGAAACTTGGAACGTAATCTTCTAATCGTGGTAAATGATCTTCAACATCTCCCATAAAGATCTTACCATTTTTGTTTCCTTACCTAAATTCATTCTTTTAATCCTGGGGAAAAATAAAACATAAAAAGGGTGAGTTGAAATGCTCAGTAAGGGTAAGTGTGGATAAAATAAAACATACCATGTATATTTGAACTTAAAAATACATAAACATTAGAAATCTTGAGCAACACCATAAAACATGGAAGTACATAAGGAATAGATAATAATGGAACATAAATCATGATAAAATATCATGGGAATAAAACATGTAGTTGTGGAAACCATTAAGCACATGATATGATTTCCATAGAAACCAAGGCATTGCTGCCAAGACCATCTTAGTGGACAAAGTCCCTTTCTGAATCGAGTTCACTCCTCGTTTCAGTACTGTTTTACGGACCCGGTTTAACCTGTCGTTCCAGCCATGTCTATCTCATGAGATATAAATCTTTACCCAATGCATTGGAGGGAGATATATGTCCCACCCATCTAATAATGAAATCATTCTTACTTGTGCCACAACATAAACATAAATCATTAATCATAACCCAAAGAATAAAATGGGTTTCATAAATATCCTTCCATCATCACATAATCTATATAAAAAAAATGGATATAATTTCATAATAAGAAAAGTGAAACCATGTAAATTATACTTGAAACATACACATATGAAATAAATTCATCTTAGATCGAAAAATGGTTTTGATAAAACACTTGAAATGAATTCTTGAGGGAAATATCCTTTCTTCTTAAAAATTAATTTCTATTCACAATACATCATGCAATTTTAAAAGAAGGAGATTTTTCTGAAAATAGTCATTAAATATTTTTGAGGAAGCTTCATGATAATAAGTCTTTATAAAACAGTAAAAATATTTTCGTGATGTATAAGTTAAAAAAACATTCTTCTCGTACTTTTTTCGGAAAAGTCAAAAAAGTACCTTGTAACGTAAAAAAAAGAATGATTCCTTACATACCATGTAGTAAAAGTCAAAAATGGTTAAAAAGGACATTAAAAATACATGAAACCATTTTTATGAAACATGGACATGGATGAGAACAATAACCCCAGTAAATACTTACGAATAAAAAATCTCGGATAAAAATGAGATTGGAATAATTATCCCTTACCTTAGGTCCGATTTTCTTCATAAGTGTCCGAACCTCCTATATAATGATTTAAATAATGTTATTGACTTATTAAAGAATCATATTCATTTTTATGATATCATATATGGTTCACTTACGACTTTATATTACCTGTTGTTTTTTAAATTCCATGTTTATGAGCGTTTTGGGTAAAATCGTTTCATTTGTCGTCCGTGTTTTGACTTGTAATTATTCATATGATTACTTAGATCATGATTAATTTAATCCAGAATGTAAAACATGATTTATATTGAATATATATTCAGAATATACATATATATAATAGATCGACAAATGGAAAGAAATACACCGTTCATGGAGACGGTAGGCCGTACGTACGCATGAACGTTGTTTTTATTTCCTCATTAAATTGAATGGAATTAATTGGATGACATATATATATATATATACATTAATCCAGTATCATTATTATGTCATATATTTCATTATTACTTATTATATATACTTTATAATCATTTTTGAATGGTTAATCATTGAGAATGAATCTCATCGCGTCGTGGAGACGGTATTCCGTACGTACGCACGAGCGACGATATCGTTCCCATGATCGTGGAATTTTATTGGAGTGTATGTATACTATTAAAGAATCAATATCACTTTATAATAATCATATATAGTTATTATTTACACCATTATACCCATCCATGTATGGTGGTGGTGGAAAATAGATTACACCATGGCGTGGAGATGGTATTCTGTACGTATGCACGCACGGTGATTCCTTTTTTCGTAGGATGGATAGATGGTGAAATAGGGTTGTTTCATACATATAATAAAATATCAGTATATGAGTGATAAGGATGTTATTACTTAATAATGAAACAACCTAAGAAGAAGAAGTGGAAGAAGAAATAATGTTGAAAGAATCGGTAACGGACGTTACCTCTTCTTTGAAGCGCCTCTTTGAGACCTCTTCTTAGAGCACTAAAATTGGTATTTGAACAAGACCAGGACCTCTAGTATGTTTCTAGGGAAGTGGGGAAGGGACATGGGCAGGGTTTGGCCGATCTTGAAGGCTCAAATTGGTTTGAGGAAGAGAGGGAGGAGGTTCATTTTTATAAAGGAGGTGAGGGGCACCTTTGGAATTCTTAAAAATATTAATTTATAATAAATCTAACCCCACTAAAAACCACAAAAAATGAATCATATACGAATATTAGATGGGATTGGATTGTAATATCATCAACCAATAAAATTTAGACATGTTAGGAATTTATTTCCAACATTATCAACTTGATTTATCCTTATTTAATCAATTTAATTTTATTTATGGTAATAACATTCTAAATTTTAAATAATAACAAAAAATTACTTATTATTTTGAATTGTCCATAATTAGATACATTATAACATTTTATAAGATATAAATTTAAATTTATAATTTGTAAATATTTTTGTGATTTTTAAACAATTTTATAATATATTATTTGTATAAAATAACAATAGTGTCAATTTTGACACTATTCATTTATTTGAATTTAAATAAAATATATACAGAGGATATTATCAAACTAAAAGCTTTAATAGATTCATAAAAGGTCATATGTTTCTAGAAAATTAGTGGAGCACATTAAATAGTTTATATAATTGTTATTTTATTATTTTTAATAACCATTTATTTGGTTTATCTCTTTATAAAATAATTACTACAACATTTTTGTATAATTATTTAATATAATTATTTGTTTCATAAAAATTAAAAATAAACTCTTATGATAAAGATAAATCTGTAACCTTTCACAGTAATACTTTTACTAGAATTTATAATCTTATAATTAAAATATTAAAATTGATATATTTATTAAATTATGAAGTTGAAAACTTTGGAATCATTTAAAATAAAATAATATAAGTGTCATAATTTCCTTAATAAGGATCCAAATGGTCAAAAATTTGTCCATTGGATGATTAGGGTTTATATATACACTAATATTAAGTTTTGTGCAGATTTTTGGTCCTTTTGATATGTATTACTATTTCAATAAAAACTATATAATTGATTTTTCACTAAATAAATAATTTCTGCATCATTAATGTCTCACTTTTAAGGACAATTATTTAATCCCCAAAAATTTCAAATAATTTATCATGATGTAGATAATTTTATTATCTTTATGGAGAAAATTCATGTTCTAAGTTTTATGATTTTTATCACTAAATTAAAATTATTATACTTATAAGATTTAAGAGAGTGACAAGTTGTCACTTTCTTTGGTTTTAATAATAATTAAACTATTTTCATGGTCAAAAGTCCATAAAATGAATCTAATACGACCATTATGTGATATTGGTATACTTTTATCCAGCCAATCTAATTTTGGCATGTGTTAGGGTAATTTTATAATATTATATTTACCCTTAATTACCCGATTTACCTTTAACTATGGTAAATAAAATTTACCGTAGTTACTATTCATAATTTCCAAAAATAAAAATATGCCTATGAACATAATTTTGACCCACTAATTCCAAATATGGAATCAATTTTTTTAAATTAAATACCCAGAAGTTTCAGAAATTAAATTAAAATTAATCTCGTTGTCGAATGAAAACGGGTGTTTGTTCAAAACATTGCAAAAGAATGAATTGATTTAACCAACGAATTCAATGTAAAATCAATACTAATGACATAAATTATATGAAATGGTAAAAATATATTCTATTTATTTTTTAAAACCACTAAATATTAAAATTTAACCATATAAATTATTACGATGAAAAAAGTTGTTTTTAATTAAAATATAGCGTGTTTTAATTATTCATTAAAATATGAAAGTTATCAAAAAAATATCAAAACTTTATCCAATGTAAATTTTTATATCTTGATTCAAAAGAAGAATTTTATTTTGTAAAATTGAAATTATAAACATGTCAACAACTTGATTTAATGTGGGTACACCATCAAAAGTCGGCAAAACTGATTTTTTTGAAAAATACATATTTTAACCGAAAAATTTATTTTGTTCTTATACCATGTTCTAGAAAATGTTTAAGATGAATAATAATGTTATAAAATTAAAAATTTAGTTTATACTATTCTTAAAGGCTAGTTCATAATAATATTATAATAATATATCATTGTTTAGTAAAACCTGGTATTGCGTAAAACACACACTATCGAGGAAGGTCGCGATTGCGTATAATGCAAGACAAGTCAGGGTTGCATGTTGTGAAAGACTCCTTTATTATTTCATATAACAGAATCCAACCATATTTCATTTATACATTGAATATATATACATATATACCCTCAATGTTGTGTAGAATGACTATTATAAAACGAATTTGAAATTATGTGTAACACAATCTAAGAATAGTGTTGTGTATACTCTAAGCTAATACAGTGTGGCGTATAGCACAAGATAATCTTTTTGTTGCATAAAACACATGACATCAAATAAATAAAAGAGAATACATATCATAAAATATCGGGATGTTACATTCTACCCCCCTTAAAATGAATTTCGCCCTCGAAATTCGTCGGGGTTATAAATCATTTACTATTCATAGAATCCCACATCGTAAAAAAGTATACTGAAACTTAATTTTAAAAACTATAGTATGAAACATAACAATTACCCAAAGTAACTCATCACTGGGATTCCATTTAGGAGACAATAGGTGAAAATATGGATATAGAAGAATAATTTGACCATAAAGTTCTGATGGAGAGGGGTAGAGAACATGGCTATGAAAAAGCCATCAATCACAAAGCCATAAATTTGTGATGATCTAAGGTACCATCTAATTCATCGGATATAAGAGCACTAGGAAAAAAAATTTGGTTTTCAATATCATTTCCCTAAAGATGAAAATTTTGAATTAGAAGAAATATTTTCTTGATTTTGGTACAATCTCACTGTTGTTCGTGCTTTGAACAATTTCCACTTCATCTCTTAATGAAATGAAGTTGAATTTATTATTCTTGAAGAGTTAACAGATCATGTGATAGAATGATGGGTCATTCCATCTGTTTCAAACAAAAGGTTATCAAATGTTATCAAATATACACAAGTCCATATATGGTGAGATTAATCATATATGGTTCCTAAAATGGACTTATACTTCATATATCATATTGCTTAATATAATAAAACTAGTTTCTACAAAACAGTGACTTCCTGTAGGCCAGTGGTAGGCGATAAAGGCAAGTTGCACTTTGTTTGTGGGTTCAATTCCCACAGCCTTGTCTAACGCGATGGGTTGTCACCCGTCCTGTAGGTTGAACTTTTTCTACAACTACATTACTATAACATCCCATCAATAATATCGAAAAAATACTATCTTATGTGCAACATAATCCATTCCAATCATTATATAAAATACTTCGGTCCAAGATCATGGTATAAAGAAAACGATTACTTGAAATTTCATCAACCAACCATCATTTATCCCCCATTATCTTGTTGGTCACATTCCAACCATTCGAAGGCCTTAATCATGTATTCTCTTGAATAAAATGAATACCCGTTGAACCTTAGTGAAAACATGAATTCTATCAAAAGTTAACTCTTTCCACATTCCAAAATCACAAAAATTATATATACTCAAAACCATGATATGACCTTCTACTTATATCATCCATGAGCTCATGAATACTATCAAACATTTAATTTTCTCTTTATCCCTTCATTATGTGCATATCATCTACATTCCAAAAATATCTGAATAACTTTTCACGGTCACTGGTACAATTCATCATATACTTTCAAAACTTAAGGAAAGACAACAGTGTAACAATCCTTAGATGTCTCATTATTCCATAGTACCATGAGATTACTTATTCAACATTACACTTGATAAACATGTAATCATTCCACTACCTTCTTAAACCATAGACCGAGCTTCAACAATTCATTCATCTCACATATCATTTGTAGTATTTTCATCATCATCAACATAAATACTACCCATATGACCGTATCGATTCTCTTCATGAGACATTCCATTAGGGCATTGGTTTTCATAATTCCCATACATTCCACATTTAAAACATTTAACCATTGTTGATGTCATAGAAATACAATTATCCTCATCCTTGGTGTTAACTGAACCATTTCCTTTGCACTTCTAGGCTTTGTGTCCTTTATTTCCACACCCAAAGCATCATCATGTTCCCTTGAAACATTCTCCTCGATGCCTCTTCCCACATGATTTACATATGGGAAATTGAACTTTCTTTCCACTATGATCATCATGAAACTCCATCTTTCTCTTATTCGCTGAATCAGGAAACATACCAAATTTGAGTTTATTGATCATATAATGAGATAGCTGATTCAGAATAATAATGATGGTTGGACTTCCAAATCCGATTTCATTTGGTTTCTCATGAAGAATATCATTCCATTGTCCATAATATCCTCCATTATCGTGAATCATCTTTTTTCCATCCATTTTCTAAAAACCAAAAAGAATAGTGTTAGAGGAAAAAATCATAATAAAGGGGGATTAACTTCAATATCTAACATCTCAGGTGAAATTCTAAGATCGTTACCGTAGTTCTAGGACTATATCCTATATGTATACTTATCCTTAGGGACATCCCTAGACATACCTTAGAAATATCTCTAGGGATCTCACCAACATTTTCGCATCCTCATTTCCAAAGGTTGACTAATCCTTTCCTCTGATACCAACTGTAGATACCCAAAGCATGACGTACATATACATTACATTAATTTTGCGGAATAATTAGTACATAACAAAAATAGACACACAAGGACCGTAATAGTTTAGTGTCTTTGGAAACTTGGAACGTAATCTTCAAATCGTGGTGAAAGATCTTCAACATCTCCCATAAAGATCTTCCCATTTTTGTTTCCTTACCTAAAATATTTCTTTTAATCCTGGGATAAAAGAAAACATAAAAAGGTTGAGCTCAAATTCTCAATAAGGGTATGCATGGATAAAATAAAACATACCACATATATTTTATCTTAAAAAAACATGAACATTAAAAATCTTGAGCAACAACATAAAACATGGAAGTACATAAGGCATAAATCATAATGGAACAGAAATCATGATAAAATAGAATGGGAATAAAACATGTAATTGTGGAAACCATTAAGTACATGATATTATTTAGATTGTAACCAAGGCATTGCCGCCAAGAACATCTTAGTGGACAAAGTCCCTTTCTAAATCGAGTTCACTCCTCGTTTCAGTCTTGTTTTACTGAACCGGTTTAACCTGTCGTTCCAGCCATGTC
Source organism: Viscum album (assembly GCA_963277665.1). Classification (NCBI taxonomy): domain Eukaryota; kingdom Viridiplantae; phylum Streptophyta; class Magnoliopsida; order Santalales; family Viscaceae; genus Viscum; species Viscum album. The sequence continues at coordinate 1,366,863,122 of OY728131.1, read as the reverse complement.
TATCTCATTAGATATAAATCTTTACCCAATTCAGTGGAGGGAGATATAAGTCCCACACATCTCATAATGAAATCATTCTTTCTTGTGCCACAACATAAACATAAATCATTCCTCATAACCCAAAGAATAAAATGGGTTTCATAAATATCATTCCATCATCACATAATCCATATAAAAGAAATTGATATAATTTCATAATAAGAAAAGTGAAACCATGTAAATTATACTTGAAACATACACATATGAAATAAAGTCATCTTATAAGGAAAAATGGTTTTGATGAAACACTTGAAATGAATTCTTGAGGGAAATATCCTTTCTTCTTCAAAATTAATTTCTTTTCACAAAACATCATGAAATTTTAAAAGAAGGAGATTTTTTTGAAAATATTCATGAAATAATTTTGAGGAAGCTTCATGAAAATAAGTTTTTATAAAACCGTAAAAATATGTTTGTGCCGTATAAGATAAAAAAACATTTTTCTCGTACTTTTGTCAGAGAAGTAAAAAAAGTACCTCGTAACGTAAACAAAAGAATGATTCCTTACATACCATGTAGTAAAAGTAAAAAATGGGTAAAAAGGACATTAAACATAAATGAAACCATTTTTAGGAAACACATACATGTATGAGAACAATAACCCCAGTAAATACTTACGAATAAAAAATCTCGGATAAGAATGAGATTGGAATAATTATCCCTTACATTAGGTCCGATTTGCTTCGTAAGTGTCCAAAACTCCTGTATAATGATTTAAATAATGTTATTTACTTAATACAGAATCATATTCATTGTTATGATATCATATATTGTTCACTTATGACTTTATATTGCCCGTTCTCTTTTAAATTCCATGTTAAAGAGCGTTTTGGGTAAAATCGTTTCATTTGTCGTTCGTGTTTTGACTTGTAATTATTCATATGATTACTTATATCATGATTACATAAATCCAGAATGTAAAACAAGATTTATATATAATATATATTAAGAATATACATATATATAATAGATCAATAAATGGAAAGAAATACACTGTTAATGGAGACGGTAGGTCGTACGTACACATGAACGTTGTTTTCGTTTCCTCATTGAATTGAATGGAATTAATTGGATGACATACATATATATATATATATAAATCAAGTATCATTATTATTTCATATATTTCATGATAACTTATTATATATACTTTATAATCATTTATGAATGGTTAATCATTGAGAATGAATCTCATCGCATCGTGGAGACGGTATTCCCTACGTACGCACGAGCGATGATATCGTTCCCATGATCGTGGAATTTTATTGGAGTGTATGTATACTATTAAAGAATCAATATCACTTTATAATAATCATATGTAGTTATTATTTACACCATTATACCCATCCAAGTATGGTGGTGGTGGAAAATAGATTATACCACGATGTGGAGACGGTATTCCGTACGTACGCATGCGCGGTGATTTCTTTTTCCATAGGATGGATAGATGGTGAAATAGGGTTGTTTCATACATATAATAACATATCGGTATATGAGTGATACTGATTTATTACTTCATAATTAAAATACCTAAGAAGAAGAAGTGGAAGAAGAAATAAAGTTGAAAGAATCGGTAACAGACATTACCTCTTCTTTGAAGAGCCTCTTTGAGACCTCCTCTAAGGGTAATAAAATTGGTCTTTGAGGAAGACCAGGACCTCTAGGATGTTTCTAGTGAAGTGGTTAAGTTAAATGGTCAGTGTTTTTCCGAGCTTGAAGGATCAAATTGGTGTGAGGAGGAGAGGGAGGATGTGCCCTTTTATAAGGGAGGAGAGGCGCACCTTTGGAATTCTTAAAAATATTAATTTATAATAAATCTAACCCCACATAAAACCTCCAAAATGACTCATATACGAAGATTAGATGGGAGAGGGTTGTAATATCATCAACCAATCAAATTTATAAATGTTAGGAATTTATTTCAAACATTATCAACTTGATTTATCCTTATTTAATCAATTTAATTTTATTTATGGTAATAACATTCTAAATTTTAAATTATAACAAAAAATTACTTATTTGTTATGAATTGTCCATAATTGGATACTTTATAACATTTCTACCATATAAACATAAATTTATAATTATTAAATATTTTTGTGATTTTTAAAAAATTTTATAATATGCTAATTTTATAAAATAACAATAGTGTCAATTTTGACACTATTCATTTTTTTGAATTTAAATAAAATATGTACAGAAGATATGTTCAAAATAAAAGCTTTAATAGATTCATAAAAGGTCATATGTATCTAGAAAATTAGTGGAGCACATTAAATAGTTCATATAATAGTTATTTTATTATTTTTAAAAACCATTTATTTGGATTATCTCTTTATAAAATAATTACTACAACATTTTTGTATAATTATTTAATATACTTATTTGTTTCATAAAAATTAAAAATAAAATACAATGATGAAGATAAATCTATTAAATTTCACAATTATACTTTTACTCGAATTTATCATCTTAAAATCACAATATTTAAATTGTTATATTTATTAAATTATGAAGGTGACAACTTTGGCATCATTTAAAATAAAATAATATAAGTTTCATAATTGCCTTAATAAGAATTTAAATGTTCAATAATTCGGCCAATGGATGATTAGGGTTTATATATACACCAATAAGAAGTTTTGTGCATAATTTTGGTCCTTTTGATATGTATTACTATATCAATAAAAAATATATTATTGATTTTTCAATAAATAAATAATTTATGAATCATTGATGTATCACTATTAATGACAAATATTTAACCCCGAAAAATTATAAATAAATTATCCTGATGTAGATAATTTTATTATATTTCTGGAGATTATTCATGTTCGATGTTTTATGATTTATATCACAAAATTAAAATTATTATACTTATAAGATTTAAGAGAGTGACATGTTGTCACTTTCATTGGTTTTAATAATAATTAAATTATTTTCATTGTCAAAAGTCCATAAAATGAATATAATCCGACCCTTAGGTGATATGGGTATACATTTATCCATCCAATATAATTTTGGCATGTGTTAGGGTAATTTTATAATATTATATTTACCCTTAATTACCAGATTTACCTTTAACTATAGTAAATAAAATTTACCGAAGCTACTATTCATAATTCCCAAAAATAAAAAGTAGCCTATTAACATAATTTGGACCCACCGATTCCAAATATGAAATACATTTTTTTAAATTCAGTACACAAATGTTGCAAAAAATAATTGAAAATTAATCCCGTTGTCGAATGAAAACTGGTTTTTGTTTAAAACATTCCAAAAGATTGAATTGATTTAACCTACGAATTCAATGTAAAATCAAAGCTAATTACATACATTATATTAAATGGTAAAAATATATTCTATTTATACATTAAAACCACTCAATATTATAATTTAACCATATAAATTATTACGATTAAAAAAGTTGTTTTTAATTAAAATATATCATGTTTTTACTATTCATTAAAATATGAAAGTTATGAGAAAAATATCAAAACATTATCCAATGTAAATTTTTATATACTAATTCAAAAAAAGAATTTTATTTTGTCAAATTGACTTATAAACATGTGAAAAACTACATTTAAAGTGGGTGCGCCATCAAAAGTTGGCAAAAATGCATTTTTTTAAAAATACATATTTTACCCGAATTTTTTTTATACCATGTTCTAGAAAATGTTTAAGATGAATAATAATGTTATAAAATTCAAAATTTAGTTAAAACTATTCAAAACAGCTAGTTCATAATAATATTATAATAATGTATCATTGTTTAGTAAAACCTGGTATTGCGTACAACACACGCTGTCAAGGAAGGTCGTGATTGCGTGTAATGCAAGACAAGTCGGGGTTGTGTGTTGTGCAAGACTCCGTTATTATTTCGTACAACATAATCCAACCATATTTCATTTATACATTCAATATATATTTATATACCCTCAATGTTGCGTAGAATTACTATTATAAAACGAACATGAAATTATGTGTAACACAATCTATGAATAATGTTGTGTATACTTAAAGCTAATACAGTGTGGTGTATAACACAATATAATCTTGTTGTAGCATAAAACACATGACATCAAATAAATTAAAGAGAATACTTATCATAAAATATCGGTTTGTTACATTTATAGTGAATTTTTCATAAAATCCTTGTAGAAACCTTATTTAGTGATATTTTTTGATAATGTGGTATTATTGTAAAATGATCCTTGTTGGTTGATTTTAAAATAATGATTTTAAAAATTATTGTTTGTATTGATTCATGTATAATGGATTAATGGAATGGTTTCAAGAAAATATTTTTTTATTGAAATGGTTTGACATAATTGGTTTGGCATGGTATTGGCATATTTGGTTGGATTATGTACATTTTCAGTAATGTGGTCCCTTTGAAGGGTTGTGTTCTATTAGGTTAACACGTATATAGTTTTTGTGTGAGGACATGGTAGATCGATGAGAGACCTCTAATGAGGATGGAACTGTTTCCTGGGATTTCATGTGTTGATGGGTGGATTATTGGATTAGAAGAGGTTTTGAAAATTGTGCAATTTTGGAATGATTTTAAAAAAATTATTGGTTTACTTCTTAAAAAAATAGATTAGTTTGGTAAATGGTTTTCCATTGAAATAAACTATTTTTATTTTTTATACAAATAATTATTTTTTAATTTCATAACATGTTTTATCCTGGTAGTGTGATAAGGGAAGTCGTTGGGGTAAAACCTATACAATTTCATTACTCATCCACTACATGGGAACATCATTGTGTTTGAGGATATCATTTATCAGGACATAGGTAAAGGAAAAGTATCCCATTTCAATATTGATTTTTCACAATAATGGGGGGTGGGGGTTTTTGAGTCGGAGCTACCACCATGGTGTGAGTTTTTATGTTAGTGACCTATGAGGCGTTGAGATTTGTTGGTGTTGTCTTCTACATTGTATATTGATATTGGTTTGGGTTTCAACGTCTTACTCTAGTATGGTATATTTTTGGATTGGTTACTTTTTAGTTATATAAATTATGTTAATATATTATTTATTGGTTGTTTTTTTATTTTTAACAGTGTATGGTTGATTTAGTTTCAAAGAAAATATAGTCCTTCAATTTTGTTGATGCACATTGAACATTTCTGCAACCTTCAGTTTCATGGGGATGAATCCAAAGGTAAATTTTCAATTCAGCCTCAACTAAAGAAAATGAGGAGTTCTAGATGTTTTAAATTGTATAAGTTTTGGTCATTCCAAATCAATTGGGACAAGTAGTATCATCTTTTTCAATCATTGTGTATCAGTTTTGTTATTCATGGAGTTGAAAATCATTTTTGATAAGTCCCAGAGTTAGGATTCAATAATTGAGTAGGATTTTCATAACATGAAATATAGATCATAAAAAAAGAATATTACCAGTTTTTTCTACTACTTCATGTTTCCAGGAAGTTGGTTACAGAAGTGTTTCTAGACACTTATAATAATTTTTACCTCATTTTCTTGGCTTATCCAATCTGACGAGCATGGAATTCTTTTTTGAATTGATATCACACAATGTGTGAATATTTCATTTTTAATAATTAATTTTTATTTTGTGTAAAAAATTATAATATTTTTAGAATTTGTTGATTTTTTTTTCAAATATTATATTTTCAAAAGGCATGATATGGGTATTTTGAAAATGGATTGATTTTCAAATGAATTATAAAATTTTAAAATGTGGGTAGAAAACATGATGTTTTAATATTGATAAATCCTTATTATGATAGTTGTGATGTGGTAAATTTGATTATCTAATCCTTCGGTTTATAGAGACATATAATTATGGAAATTTATCTATCTATAGAAAATAACACCATGTAGAAAGCATCGAATTCAAAATGAGGAAGCTATTGAGAACATGATTTCACCTAATCCACAGGTGAACCAAAAACTAGTTAAAATTATTATCCAATATTTTTATGCTTTCGATGATGGAACAAAAGGGATGAAACAAGGAAAGTAGATCATTCAGTTTAATTTTAGTTGCAAAATTCACCCATCGTTTGATGTGATTGAGAACCATATAATTTTGATGTTTGAAAAAATAGTATGGATGAAATCATTGATATACAGGGCACACCAGAAGATCAGAAAGTCATGTTAGAACTACAAATTATGGAGGATATTGTGCGCCAATGGTTGGATTTAGCAGGTTTCACTAAATTGGACCAATGCATATCATGGGAGGATTTTAAAGAATAGTTCAAGAAACAATCCATCCTTCATTAATTAAGAATTTATATAATGAGACTCTTTTTCATATTGAAGTTGTAGATACTTCATTGATTGAGTACATGGATAAATTTATTAATTTAGTCTGATTTTCACTTGAGGAAGGCATAATTTTTTTAATAGGGGATGAGGAAATATATTCTCTCTATTTTTGACATTCTCTGTAAAATGGATTTTATCGATATGTTCAATATATCGATGATGAAAGAAAATGATATCATAGGTGATACGAGTGGAACCATAATGTGGATAACAATGGAAAATAGTGGGAACTCTAATGATGAGATCAAGTGGAAGAAGGAAACCAATTTTTAATATACTGGGATAACTCATAACTATATGGTTGGATCAGTAAAACATCCTCCAAAACCAATGTGAAATTCTAGATTATTTCAATGTGGTATATTCAACTAAATGAATTGATTTTTTATTCAACCTCCTACAGAATTACACAAATGAGCTTATAAGGGGAATCATCAACAATATTGTGGAATTTCTCGAAAGTTGGGTGTTCGAGACAGAAACCTTTTTTCACATATGTAATATTCTCTGATGGGATGAGTGCAGATGAAAAATTGTCATCAATAAAACTAAGATAGATATGTTTATTCTAGGAATACCATTACTGCATAGTAAAATAAATTAAAATATGCCGAAAAAGAACTGTGTTCAGTTTGTAACCAGTTACGTGGTTTCAAAAATGATATTCTAGATGATCAATCTAGACCATCAATAGTGACAGATATGATTTTTTTGAATTTTACCCTTATGAAAGATCTTTTTGATATAGGTTAACCCCATACATTTTTTGAATCATGTTCTACTGATTGTATGGGTCTTAAATTTGAGATGATTTCTTCTATTTTGAAACTTCATCCTCTTCATGTTCAAATATAATGTACAGCCTTTATGTGTAAAGCATCTTCCATAACTACTGATGGATCTGAGTTGATATGGGATATATATGTACTTGATATGGATATCTAATTCATATAACTAGGTATATATTAGTTGACTATGTTAAAATATCATATAGACTATTATACCCAAAGGGTTATTTTTACGACTGATGATAGTGTACATAATTTCTTTAGAGGATGCTAGAATGTAAAAGTTGCAACATGCTTATTTTCAAAAGTGGTTGGATCTATCTCATACTAGTTGGAAACATAGAATTTGGTATTGAAGAATATGATATGGGATAAATATTTCCCAAATGTTTTTTATCACTTTTTTTGTGTTTCCCTAGTATTTATTTGGGTTTTCATCAATAATAGATGTATAGTTTAAAAGTGATATATTTCTAGGAAAATCCATATCATACATCAATCTTATCAGATGCGATCAAATGAATTGAGGGAATTGAATGTGATACTAAAAGATCTATAATTAAAAGTATTCAATTATCCTTACACATCTATATGGTTACCACCAGTATTATTTGGGAAAAGGGAAATTGGAACTCTATGTTTGGATGTGGATTATCGTAAGCTTGACCATTTTACGATAAAAAATTCATATCCACTTGCACACATTGAATATTTTTTCAAACAATTGTGGGGATATATATTTATCTATAATATTAAATTGAACTCATGATATCACAATTTGAGCATTCTAAAGAGGAAATTCAACATAAGGCTTTTGGGATTAGATATGTCCATAACAAGTACATGGTTATGCCTTTAGGTTATACAAATGCACCTATAGTAATTTTGGCATTGATGAATCTGATATTTCAATGATATTAAGATTGTTTATTCATGGTGTTTGTGGATGACATATTCGTGTATTCAATTATAAGTGGGGATCATTAGAAACACTTGGAGGTAGTGTGTGGAATTTTTCTGTATCATAATCTGTATAATATATTTTTCAAATTGTTATATTTTGATAAAAGTGTTTTTTTCCATATCTATGTTTTTGATCAATATATGTTTATGTGGATCTATAATTGGTATATGACGTTATATCTTGGAAACCTTCAAATAATATCATTGATATATGCGGTTTTGTTTTATGGTTCTTCTCTATTGACACTTTATTCAAGACTTTTGATGAAAAGGATCACCTATGACAACATTAGAAGTGGAAAATGATCCATTATGATAGAACACGTAATGTCATAAGTATTTCAATAGATATATGTTCTCCATTAATAATCAATGATCATGTTATTTAAAGAATCATGAAAAGGGTACATGGTATATTGAGATGCTTCAGGATCAGGGATGGGATGTGTTTTCATGTAGTGAGATCATGTGGTTTCAATGGATCATGAAAATTAATGTTGCATTAGAAGAACTACCCAATACATGGTTTGGAGTAAGCTATTGTAGTCCACATTTTGAAGACTTTGTGTATTTAATTTTTTTTTATAAATTCATGGTATTTATGGATCATAATATCATAAAACATATTTTATCACAATGGGATTTTAATATTATATTAAGAAGATCGATGGAGTATCTCCAAATGTTCAACATAGAATTGATGTATACAATAAGTAATAGAAATTCAGTGGTATATTCATTATGGATATATTCGTATTCCCAGTTGGAAGAAGTTACTTCTGATTTGTGGTAATTGATGTTGATGATATTGGACAAGTTCTTGGATTGTGAATACAAAGGATGTTTTGTGGTTATCTTTAATGTTTAATTTGACTCATATTTGGTGGAGACGGTTAAAGTGGCACATAATTATGAATAATAATATGTTTCTATGATGTCAATATACAATGTTAAGGAGACCATTTCGGGGTGGAAATTTTATGGGAAATCAATTTTATTGATTCAATATTGGATGACCATACCTATGGATTGTCAGAAATATCATTGTCCTGCAATCCCTCGTTCATGATGGGTTGTTAATTCAAAAATATAGAAGATTCATAAGTCCTTTAAATAACATATTTGGTGAGTTGGAACGAAAATAAATGTGGTTGAGTTTGTTTCATGTTGATTAACCTGTTAATAGGTTAAGGAAGAGCACTAGAGGCCACATTGTATGTTTTAGACTTTAACTATTCAAGTTTGGAAAAGGAAACATATAGCATTGGAATTTGTGAAAGGTCTCCCAATGACAGTTCAGAAATATGATTACATGTAGATGATATTGGATAGGCTCACTAATTCATATCATTTCAACCTTTTCATGAATCACATATTGTGGATTAATTGTATAAAATCTATATATTAGGAATGGAAAATATTGAAGGCGTACTAGAATCTATAGTATCATATCAAGATAAAACGTTTAACTCTTATTTTTGGTAAATACTTATAGAAATCATTTTTGGATGTAGGTTCCCATGAGTATGGTGTATCAACCTCAAATGTATAGGAATTCTGAAAAAATTATATAATCATTGTAAGACAATCTTGGGAATGTTTAATGGATTATGGTGGATCATTGAAGGATCACATAGTATTTCTATAGTTCGTATACAACAAAAGTTATCAGGCCTTGATGAATATGGATACATTTGAAACATTTTATGGTAATACATTCTATTTTACACTATTTTGTGTAGAAATTGATGAGACTTCATTGGTATGACTGGCCCTTGTATAAGAGACAATTAGTAATATTAAATTTATCTTGAAATCGGTGGATGTGGGATTGAGTCATCAGAATTAATATATGAATCTCCTTTGATGGTTGTTCTTATTTGAGTAGTCTGATCATGTGATCTTGATAATATCTCCATGGAAAGTGCATCATCATTTTGAAAATCAGTAAAAGTAATATACTTGATACATAGTCCCTTATAAGATACTTGAATGTGATGGTGATGTTGCATATTAATTGGATTTTCCAACACGGTTCAGTTCAGTGGATAAATAAATAATGCATATCAGTTTAGAATGGGTCATCCTCATCCGAACCATGTCATTCGTTGGGATAATTTTGACTTAGAGTTTCATTCATTATAGTTCCATATGATGGTACGAATAATGGATAAGTACGAGAAATTATTTCATGGGAAAAGAATAGGATTAGTGTAGGTTTTTTGGAAGCATGTAGTGATTTATAATGAAATGTAGGAATGGGAAAAGGAAATTGTCAAGAAATTTGAAAAAATATTATGGATAGTGGTTCTTCACTATTATTGGGGAAGGAATGATCAATGGATTTGAGAATGTATCAACCCAATTTTCAAGTAAAAACCCTATTATTTTTTAATTATAATTACATAATATTTTTGGGTGACATTTGAGAGGGTTATGATGAACATTCAGATATATTAAGGGCTTTTCAGGGGTTTCATATTCTGAACACTGTTAGTATAATTTGTTCAACACTTCTAAGAAATTTGTTAAATAGAAATAGGGGATACTTGTTAGATGCATGGTTGGGCATGCGGTTTGGCCAAATAAAATTTCCACCAATAAGAAACCGTTATTTTTCGGAATAGATGGATTATACACGGGTGGTCCATGATTTGTCTAACCATGTTATTTAATAGTGTGAGGTGCCTCATGAGGATGAGTAATGTGCATATTTAGTGCATGGATTTCCTAATGGTGCAAGATAACCATTCGTGGGTAAACATGAGGTTTGAAAATTGTGCATCTCGTTCACCTTAACCCCTTCTTTTTCCTCTGTCACAACCCTAACTTGGTTTTCTCCCATCCCAAAAGACGTGGAGACTATTTATTTCGATCAAAGAGTGATCCCATGGATTATCATGGTGTGTTAAAGGACATATATTTTGGTATGTCTTTATTTTAGGTTGTTTTCCCTAGATCCCTTTATCTTTCCACTCTTCAATTCATAGATCTAATCTATTTCTGAACGATATATGTTATTTAAGGCCAATCATGGCAATATTTGGTTGTGTTGATGATAATGAATATGATCTAAGGAATTTTGATGGAGTTTCAACTAGGTTTGGTTGATGTTTTCTTGTATTCCATCTTTATCTCAATAATTATTTTATGTAGGTGACTTCACCCTGGGCTACACTTTTTGGCACAGTAATGATAGATTAATTTTTTTAATTTAATGAAACATATTTTGAATTTGTTGTTAAAATATTCCTAAAATAATTATTCATTGATGGATTTTGAACTTGTTGAATTGTTGTGAAATGTTTTTTATTAGATTATTTTGAAATAATGATATTGAAAAACATTGTTTGGTTTGATTGAAGGAAAAATGTTTTGATCAAATTTTTTCAACAAAAATTTTTTATTGAATTTTTGTGATAAAAAGTATATTGAAATTGTTTTGGAATAATTGGTCAGTGTATGATCATTTTCAATAATGTGACCCTTAGGAACATATGTGTTTCATTAGAGCTCTGGTATATGGTTACTCTATGATGACTTAGTAGATTAAAATTAAACTGTTCATTAGTGTAGAACTGTCACCTAGTAATAAATGTGTGGATGTGTGGTATTGTGGATCGGAATGGGTTATTCCAAATGGGAAATTGTGGAATTATTTTATAAATGTTTTTCATTACATTCCTTTAAAAAATGGATTGGTTTGGAAAATTGATTGGTTTTTATATGAACTATTTTACATTATTTTATATATTATATTTTATATAAATGTGCTAACATGATTTATCCTAGTGATGTGAGTGGGGATGCCATTTGGGGAAAACCGACTATGATTGCATACTCACCCCCTTCGTGGGTACATTGGTGCATTTATATATATCATTTATCAGAAAAGAGGTATTATAAATGTGTTAAATTTCATTAGTTATTCTTCATGATACATGGGAATGTATGATGGAGTAAGATCATGGAGTATGTTATGAGTTGTTGTGTTGGTGTCTTTTGAGTCTTCATGATTTGTTGGTTTTATCATCTTATTTTTATTTTGATATTTGTTTTGTCATCCTCTTTACACTCTGGTATAGTCTATTATTGATTTGGATACATTTTAGTTATATAAATTATGTTCATCCATCATATATTGATCTTTAGGTTGTTTTATTCAGAGTTTGGTTGTTTTATATTCAAAGGGAAAATCGTCCCTCATTTTTCATGAATCCCCTAGATTTTTTCCCAGTCTTTAGAGTCTTGGGGATGCACGAAAGGCCAAGTAAAAATTTCTACCTAACTAAAGACAATGAAGAGTGGTGAGATGTTATAGTACTTTAGGTATAAATGTTTACCATGTTGGTTATTCCATTTCTAATTAGTGATATAAACACAATTTTCGAAGATACTGATACATTTAATATATGCTTGCAATGGGTTTATAATATTTCTTATAAGAAATATTTATATAAAATCGCATGTGATTATTGATTCTAATTAATCTTTCATTTGTTAAGACCCTATTCCATTTTTTCTGGTTTGAATATAATGGTATTTACAGGTAATACTATTCTTATGTTTTACTCATAAACATAAATTATATCATAATACCATTATGCACTAATTATTCTCTCTAAAGACATTCAATTATTAATGATTATATTTACCCTTAAATTGAATTTGAGCTTACACATAATATGTTTCATTTTTCATATCTTGTAATGGATTATTTATAAATACATTTGTTAATAATGGTTTCATATTGATGATGATGGTGACATACCGCAAAATAAGAAAAAGTTGGGTAATTTCGGAGAAATTCACATTTAAAAAAATGTGTATTGTTTATATATCAATTGGTCCTTATTATATAAAACAAAAATTCTGAGAGTTCCATGAAAATGTAAGTGAACCAAAATTTTCTTTTTATGTTTTAGGGTTTGGATGAAAAAATTTGGTACACCTTCATCGGTATCAAGTCTGAAGATTTTATGTTCATTTTTAGCACTGAATCTGGGAGTGTGGGTTTTGGGCATTACAGTTGGTATCAGGGGAATGGTTTTGATTAATTTGGTTATTAATATTATTTCATTATAGGTTATCTTATGATTTAAGGTTACCATAATCGGTATATAATATTTAGTAGGATCTTTATTACAATGTCTTAGAAACCCCTATGTGGTTTTATGTGATTAGATCATAAAGTGATTAATTGCACTTTAGGAGAAATTATAGTGGGTTGAAGTATATGTATGATTTATTTAAATGTTAATTAGTTCTATTCATTTTTCATACATACATTTTATGGTATTTATGAACATTAGGGTTTATATGATCATGTATATTGAGGTGATTATGGGCACACATGATTTATTATATAGAAAATAGTGGGATTTAAAATTCATTACATGACTAAGTGATTAATTTTATTTCAAAAAAAATATCTACAATTTTTTTTCTTTATTTTAAATATTATTACATACCATTTGTGGTTAAATATCATTAATATTGAGTTTATTTATGAATTATTTAGTCTTATGTGTGGGAATTACTATGGGATTTTATCGTTTACTGTACTATTTAATCAAATGATGGTATAATCATTTAGGAAAAAATGTACCACATTCTAACTATGTTTGGTTTTGGTTAATGTATAAATACATATGGAAAAATTGATTATAACAATTTTGGTTATATAGTCATTTTAATTCAATTTTAGTGCATCAGGTATAAAAAATTCATTATGAATACTCTTTGTTTGGAGGAAAATAAGAGATTATGTAAATTGGATAATATGTGAAATTATATAAGTCATATAAGTATATTTCAATATTTTATTCAGTATAGATGGTGAAATAACTCATCAACTCATGGAAAAGGTTCTTGAAAAACTTATGTTATCCTAGTACCTTCATTTCTAATGAATTGCTGGTCTTTTCACTCATCACATATTTATATTTTTAAGGTTCTTAAGTATACATGGATCAATAAATTTCAATTTATCAATGATGTATATCACTCTTCATAATTATTTACATATTTATTCGATACCAAAATCTTCACATCAAAATTATTTATAACTATTTGGAATACTACATTATATTATTCCACATGATTTTCATGCTTCCCATTCTCTTTTAATAATATGATATTTTATTAAAAAAATTTATAATGGGGATTAAATGAAAAAAATATTTAAATATCAATCCTATTATTACAATGACAAATTTAAAATTTTAAGGATTTAATTTATTAATGTTGTTTAGAATTATAACTAATATATTTTATAAAATAAACCTATGTTTTATTATGTATTCTGAACACATCAATGAGCTTAAACAACCCAAAAAATATATAAACATTATAACCTAGCTGTTAAATTGGTGGTTATGAATAATATCAATTAATTTATCAAATATATATATATATAGGATACTCAATATAATTTTTTATAAGTAATCAATAAACTTTAGTTAAATTAATTCAATTTTTCAAAAATATTTTTTCTTCCAAAATGAAATTATTTTTTTGATGAAAATTATTATAAATAATTTTTTGAATTTTTTTTATAAATTGTTTTAAATATTTTCTTAATATTCATTCCAAATATTAATTATTATGAGATTTTGGTATTTTTTGGAGTACATTAATTTTACCTGAATAGTGAAAATGTGAATTTTAGTTAAATTCTCATTTTATTTCCTTAAAATAAGAAATTAAAAACTAACATTATGTATTTAATTTAATTTAATGTGACGTATGAATTATTTTTTATATTTACTATACTTAATTAATTTCTAATCACCCTTATATTGTGTTTTAGTATATCATTTTCCTTTAGATTAAAACATGATTCTTTAAAAATTATTTTAATGTGAAAAATGATTCCCCATTTTAATTTATTAAAAATTTCACAACCCATACTTGATGGGCCCATTAAATGACTACTCCATGAATTCCTCTAATAGGAATGGTTATTGTGACTAGGACTAAGAACGAATATCCCACAAATGGGTGACATTAACCTAAACTACCTATACGCTGACACACATCTCCAAGACACAGAAGATGATATGACAAAACACTAAATAAGAAATGCATGAAAACCACTTTATCCAATATACAGATTAAAGCAGTGAATGTACTAGAATTTAAATATTTCCAAAATATAATCCCTCAAAAAGTATTCTATAAAAAATTCCATCAAAATGTGGTGATGTGTTACCATGTCATACATGTCTATAAAATTGATTTTATAAGTTCATAAAACTCATCCATAAAAAACAGTACCTGATCCATTATTATGAAAGGATACTGGGACTGTTCTATGGCGCTATAGGATCATACATACTTTGTTTTCCAATTAAATCCCCACCTTGTTGGGTCAATATTGGACTCCATCAAAGGGTTGATCGTCTGCACAAGACACGGAACATGCGGGAAAAACCCACTCATATTTGAGTATAACAATACTCAGTAGGCCACCTAAAACCCATATAGGAAATAGCACAATGGAAATACTATTTAACTCCATAATGATATATGTTAATATCACATATAATAGGAATATAAATATATACTCCTTCAAGACATGTTGTCTAGATTAAACCATAACAAATATCCTACCAAATGATGTTTATCTATACAAGATTATTCTAGGAGAACTCCCTCTTTGGGCAATAATACCATCATAGACACTCATGAAGTGGTATATCTTATTTTGTCACCACCAATGGAGATATCATTGGTCAATAAAGATTATGATACCCAGAGAGGTTATCTTGACACTAGAATACCACATACCCAATCTATATCAACCCACAACATTGTGGATCCTACATAGATAATTCCAAATACCATACTCGTGTAGCTCATTGCGTAGGGGATATTTCCCCGAGAATACCAATAACTCTACTAACATGGCCCACATGGTGATATACCAACACCGCACTATCAGACGATATGTATATTCCATAAAAATCCATGTGGGGTTATAGTCGCTCCTGCCCCATAGAAGAACAACATATCTCCATCTGGGACTCAACCTATAGAGGGAAATATAATACAGTAATAGAGATGTAATGTCATACTAAACCATTTAGGGAAGGATCAAGGCAAAATTTTTCTACTACTACTGGTGGAAGTAAAATCTCACCATATTACCACAAAAGGAATGTCTTGTCGATAGGGTCCAAATGACGTAGACGTATCATCGATTGGTTGCTCTATTTAAAAGTTATTTCATTTAAACGATTCAAAAAAGGTGTTCTCTGGGAAAGGGGCCAACTAATAGTCAGTCCACTAACCATGGAGGTCATCTTCCATGGTCGAATTTGCAAGCCTACGACCCAATGGATACCTCAGTCAATTGTCTTCGTCGACCGCGCAACACCTGGATCGATCGTGGAACACGATCGACCACCACAGTCAACAATGGTCCATCATTACCCCTATCATCCAAGGTACAACCTATTTGTCATGGCCCCCCTGGATCACCCAATCGGCCTGGCCTACCTAGCTAGACATGGCCCAAATGTCATGGCCCATCTACCCTAGCTATCACCACTTGACATGCCTATCCTAGTCGTACCGCAAAGCTCGTGCCATAGGTTGTCACCACCACAGCATCCCATAGCCACCGCATCTGACCGCCTCCCACATCATACAATAACACCTCCATTGTCCCCTTCTATTGGCCTTGTCATCTCCCATGAGACCACCTACCATGCTCCATGTCTTTGACGCCGCCACCACCTTTGATCACCTCCAACACCACCACCTCACCTTGTTGGACCTCCACACATGACTTATGCCGGTAGTCCCTTCCAGGGACCATTGATCCACCATAAATTACTGGATTTCAAAACATTCATATAACCACACTCCTCGGGTCACGATCTATACAGACCCAAAAACCACTATCAGTTTTACTCCAATTCATTATCTAATTGCGACCGGATCGACCTTGGAAGTAGAACATTGGTTACGGAGGTACAAAAATTATATAAATGAAGAACAGGGGATAATAAATGTACAAATAAACACCCAGTAATTTATACTATCCTATTTCCATGTCAGCCACAATTTATTCTCCTTAGAAGAAATAATGAAGAAGAAACTAAACCAAACTCCCGTTTAAACCCCCGTATTTATAACAACCACAAAACAATCCAACCATGGACAAATATATTCTTTTATTGACCTACATTACACATGAATACCATGAATGGGGAATTATTAAAATGAAATAAATTCCATACCTCAATTCATATAAGTCACTGATGAAGAATCATTATGTGGTAATCGGAAGCATTGATATTAATTTTAATCAGGTGTGTGTCGATCATTGATCCACGATTCACCACCATTTATCGATAAATTTCTTCTCATACTCTAAGAATAATTACAGGTTTATGGTCATAGCTCTAAATTCCTGAAAAATGAAAATTAAAAATATAATGTCTCTGTGTCAAATAAAATATTTTTTTATTAAATTATGTTATCCCTTTACGTCTCATGCCAACTATTTCATAGTTGACTCGTGATGAATAATGTTATGTCATTACATTATTAACTAAAACATTATGAACTAAATAGTTCCCTCATATTTATAATCCAGGAACCCATTAAATAGATATTCAACTTTTTTCATAAAACCATGTTCATGTGGTATTAAAAGGATTAATAATTTACATACAATTGTTTGGGGCATCGCGGACCACAAAATTTCTTGTCGTCTCTATGGATTGAATTGAAATAAATCCCTATAATATCTAAAAATAAAATATATAAAATTGTACATATTACATTCTCCCCATCAATGGTATTTATGTCCCTAAAATAGAAAATAAGAGATACTCAAACAAATGATTCTTCTAAACATGAATATGGGACTCTTGTTCCCATGTTCTCTCCTATAGATTTCTATACTACCACTAAAAATTCACCAAAAGAACCAACCAACCATAAAGAATCCTCTCCTCCCAATTTTCAATCTCCACCGAGTACTCAGAAAAATTCACACCATCCTCAATGTGCACCTCTCCCCAGTCGATGACATGCAATGATTCATGCACATACCTACACAGCTATGACACATCAAATGCATCATGTACCCAATCTATCTATGGAGGTTAAGATATATGGTTTTCTGCACCACCAAATATACATAAAATATTCAAAGGGTTGATGAACCATAGAGATAGATTTTTTCCACAACCAAATCATTGAAATTCACATCAAGGAAAAACCTGATGTAACACATTGTCTCCTTCCTCAAACTCCAAAGGATGTTGTTTCCAACCAGCAAAACAATATATCAGATATATGTAGTTTTCATATTCACCTATAGGATACGAACCTTCTTTATCGTAGATTTCTCCAACCTAGGGCCCATTAATACTGAATCTCATGGGTCAAACCAATAAACTGGAGACGTGTAGGGTCACCAATTCAAGGGACAAAATGGAATTATACCAATGGTATAATGATATCATTGGTTTTATGAAAATTTATCCTATTTTAGGTGATCCTCCAATATAAGGACTGAATCCAACATTATTTCAGGTAGTATTTTCTCTAGAACATTAATGGTCCACTCATTCTAGCCATCCATCTATTGGTGAAACATTATTCTCAAACATAACTATGTCCCAGAAGCCTCATCTAATACCTTTATCTATTATGATATAAATATAGAAACATTATATGAAACTATCATCGATAGATATCCCTAGAGTCAAACTATATCCTTCATATAGATGAATCACAAGCTGTCTACTTAACAATGATATCAGATAATTATGATGTGGGCCTACATGGGGAGCCAGTCAACAATCACTCATATGGCATCATTTTCCTTAGAGGTACAAGTTAAAACCAACACAATTCCAATTTATATATCATAACACATCCATTTTTTCACCTCAAGTGGTTGGGATAAACATGTTGGATGCTGATGCTCAGCCTTAACTTAATGAAAAGTGAGGCATCAAGAGATGAACTATACAACTCCCTTATTCATCCATGGAAACCAAAACTAACATTGGAGGTCTTGGTGCATAATTTCCTCACCAAGATATACCACAAAAGGGTATGTTAAAAACTCCCTAAAACATCCTCCCACAAATCCACTAGTACTAATGTCCACCCTCTAAAAAAGAATGACGCTCTCCTCGACATTCAAATCTCCCTCAGGGTGCATGCCCTGGGGACAAATGAGAACACAGGGTCTCACAATATCTATGCACTAGTTTTAACCCCTGAATCAGTATAAGATTAATCGGAGAAAATCATCTACTAGAGTTAAGATGCTCCATCTCCATCCATAAAGTATAACTGCAATGAGGATAACTTCTATGATGCATCCTTCAGCAAATTTTAATTGGATCTCTAACTTAGAGAATCTTCCAATACATTCCACTTATTATGTGTATTGACAATATCAATGACAAAATCATGGAGGAAATATTTCCATCACCTCTATCTCCAGTTCGTATCATCCTAAGAAAGGATATACTTGAGACTCTTGGGATCGTAGTAGAAGATAAACCACTCTCCCATCAGTTAGTTTCACTACATCGTCAATGTGAAGGCTACAACTGAAAATTCAGAATTATGGGTCTCATAATTCTTCTCATATGGTCTCAACTGGTGAGAAACATTAGAAATCACTGCTTGACCCTAAATTAGTTAACAACCAATCCCAATCCCTTATGCATCCCAGAACTCCATGTACTAGACATCCTCTTCTAGAAGTCGCAAAATGGGAGTGATCATCAACCTTTTCCTTAGCTCCTAAAATAATGGTTGTCAACTTACACTCCTTGTGAAAGGATTTCCATTTTGTGTCATATATATCTAAGGTGCTTCCAATATATATATGTGGGGAATAAACCTCTCATAGTACCCTAAAAATCCATGGAAACTTCGTACTATGAAATACTCTTTGTTGGTGCCCAAAAAGGCACTACCTCAATCATTGCTGGATCCACTAAAACTCTTGCCTCTTCAATTATTTTTCTCCAAAAATGGTCTTCTCGAATCCGTAAATAACACTTCAAGATATTCCCATAGAGTTGGTGCTCTCGGAGTGTTTCTAGGACCATACTCAAGTGTCTCACATGCTCATCCTCAGACACTAAGTACACAAGGATGTCATCAATGAATACCACTACAAATCGGTTTATGTAAGGATAAAATATTAAGTTCCTTAGTCCCATGAACAATTATGGGGAATTATTAATTCCAAATGGCATAACCAATTATTCATAGTGACCATAATGACACCTGATGTCATATTTGGTATATCCTCATCCCAGACTAATAGCTAATGATTGACTTATCTGATGTTTATATTTGATAACCATCAAACCACATTAAATAGATCAAAGTGGTTATCAATCCTCGTTAGTGGATACATTTTTCTTCATGAAGACCTGGTTTAGGAACTATAATCTGACACATAACCACATTCTAATGTCCTCCTTCTTATCGAACAGAAATAGTGATGCATAGGGTGAATCCTTAGGTCTAACGAAGCCCTCCCTCTGTAAGTCCTTCAACAACAACCTCATATCATGATGATCTACAGGAGCCGTTGATATGAAGGTGCAGATAACAGTACCATACTACGGTGTATATAAATATAATATTTCATCTCCCTGCAAGGAGTAAAACATGGAACATCTTCAATAAGGACATCCCCAAACTCTGCAACCATAGTTGGAAACTATGTTCTCATATAATCCAGTACACCAAAGGTGTGGTATAAGGTCCCAACCATATACATTATCTAATATTGAATTAAATTTATAATTCACATTAAAAATATTTTCATTTTTAGAGCATTAGAGAATTATGTCATAACATATAAATAACAACTTGAATATTACATGTAGACACATCAACTCAGTATCCTTTTTTCATAAAATAAAAAATCATAAAACAAATGAAACATGTTTAGGTACTTATTTTAAACAGTATAAATTTTCCTTGATCCCATCCCTGACCATGTTCCACTTTATGTCATCTGAAAAAAATTTCAAAAAGATGGTATGAGCATAAAAAGCTTATAAAGGGTTACACAAATAAGAAAAATTGTTAGTTTTTTAAAACAACATGTAAACTATGAATAATTTATCATAAGTAATAATTATCACCATTATGATGTATTAAATACTCATCACCAACTAAAAGCTCACTTCATACCATTTTATAACTAGAAGGTTTCCCTAAAACCCCTAGAAAGTACACATAATATATAATAGGTAATCTTAATATAGAATCATACTTAAATGGAATAATTATATGGTCGATATCCACAAATCATTGCTATAAAAAGAATATCCATACGACCGACTTTTATACCCAATGCATTGGATTGTATAATGTAACAACATGTCCCTGGTTTTTCATGGTACCAACCATCATTTTTTATCACCAAACCACCTATCTAATGTCCAAGTACCATTATATTATCATAACACATAAAACATTACAAATATAAAAATATCACTAATAACATTTTACTTGAAATCACAAGAAATCATTTCAACATATTGAAATAACGTATCCATTTAAGAAACCAATTTCAATAAAGAAAGATACATAAACAGAATATGGTATTTCTTTTTTCCTTTTAAAAACATTAAAACTTATTGAGGAAGTCAAATAAGTTTTATGGTGGCAGAGATGTCACTGTCTCCACATACGTTAAAAAAATTACATTTGTCATTTATTAAAACGATGCGTTGAAAAATTATTCCATTTTAATTAAAGTAAATGTAAAAGAGTTTTATTATACACTATATAAAATAATGAGGTATTTATTTTCAAAGTATTCTTCAATGAAAATAGATTGAGACGATGTCCCTTACCTCATGTCCGACATGACTCGTTCATGCTTGAATTTCATAAATAATATATTTAAGATAAATTATAATTTCTTAACAACCTATTTCATGTTTATTATTATTTTTATATCACTTATTACATTTCAATAACAGATAGGTTATTATTTGAGTTCATATCGGACATTTAGTTGATGATCTGAATTTGAGTAAAAAAAGAACTTGTTGTAATTATAAGTTGTTCATGTGGTGAAAAAACAATAATATACAGAATGATAATAATGATGTATTTATAATATATATAATATATATCCAGTATATATGTATTTATAATAGTCAATATAATTTTGATATAAGAAATCAAAATGTACTGTTCATGGGGACAGTAAGTTGTACGTACACATGAATAATACTTTCATTTATTTTTCATATTTAAAGAATTTAATACAAAATTATAAACAAGTATACTAAAATTCTATAATAATGTATATGTAATATATTTTGACATTAATTCATTAATTTTATCCTTTATATGTTCCATGTATAGCATAAATATGTCATATCACTTTGTGTGGGAGGTAGTCCGCACTTCCTCAAATGAAATTATCATATTTATACAAAATGAAATTCATAATGGTATGATCTAAATGAGAATTAAATTATCATAGAGACTTATTAAATATCATATATATCATATATAATTACAGTTCCCTCATAATTGACACTATTAAAAGAGGTACGATATAGTTGAACAATCATCGTTTCGTGGGGAAGAAGTTCGACGTCCACAGAAACAATATGTTCTAAATATATTAGATGGATGTCTGTATATTTAGATTTAATCCTTCTAATCACATAAACCTAGTATATATTTGATACTGGTTTTGTAATGTAAATATATCATAATAGGAGCATAGGTATTAGAGATCGAAAAATTATGGAAAGTGACATGAGAAAAGATGTTACCTCAAATCGGGAAACTTATATAGATTTGAGCCAAAGGGATTTCTTGAATTGCCTTCATCCTTGGGGGAGTCTCTTAAGAGTAAGTGATTGATGTTGGGGGATTATTTGAAAATGTTTGGATGAGTCATGGGGTCTTGGGGATTGTGAGTCAGGGTTATAGGTGGTTTTCTTTTATAAGAGGGAGGAGGGGCACTTTTGGAATGTTTGAAAGTATTATTTTATTATTAATTTATTTTTTAATTCTAATAACACCAACGTGATAGATTTATAATATCAGATAAGTATGGGTAGAAATATTTTCATCCAATGGGTTTTATACATGTTTATGTCATAAAATGGACCTTATCTTTTAGATTTAACAATTAGTAATCTTTTTTAACTTTTACCATGTCTTCTTGTATATTCATAATATATGGTTACCATTGTTAATATAAAATTACAAGTGACCCAAAAATGGATCATTAATTACATTTGAAACATAATACATGTTAGTTGGACGAATCTTATATTTTTAGAACTATTATATATTTTAATAAATAATTAATTGATTTAAAAATTCATTTTTATCTATTTTTATATATTCATATAATCACTTTTTAGAAATCCATAAAAACATTATTCATTCAAAAAAACATCATTAATTAAAATATAACAATCAATATTCGTCTATAAAATTATTTTAGGTCATAAAAAGTTTCCAAATTAATTTATTTTAGTTTTTATAATATCATTTATTTAAAATAATCATTATTAAGGTAATAAGTGCATCACCATTGTGTCAAAAATAAATTTATTTTTTAATGTCTATAAATAATAATTAAAAAAAAATTATGTATGAAATATTTTTATCTTTCTTATGAATATTTATAGTTGATGATATCAGTTATATAATCCCATATGAGAATTTTTTTAGTAAAAGATACAAAATTAGGTTATATTATCCTTACCTTTAAATTAAAAATAATTACATGTCATTTTCACACACAAGTGGATCCAGGTGGTCCTAAAATCGACCCAAGGATGTCCACGGTCTGACATATCTCATCCAATAGGTTTATAACACGTGTTAGAGTAATTTAAATTTATTATAATATTAATTTTTACCCTTAAAAGTTGATTTTCCCCATAATCATGGAAAATAAAATATTTACTCAAATTACTATTCATAATGTCGAAAAATAAAAGTCACCTATTTACAAATATTATACAACTTCATTCTAAATATGGAATTAATTTTTTAAAATTCAAACCCCAAAAGTTTAAGAAGTTAATTTATAATTAATTCTCATTGTGAAGACCAAAAACTGTGTTTTTAAGATGTAAAAACTACAAAATGATTTACAAGTGCTTATGTCCAAATTCAATGAAAAAATACTTAGAATTACCAAAATTTTATTAAATGAAAAAAATATAATCCAATTATACATAAAAAAATAAAAGTTCAATCTGACTATATAAATAAATTAGATTGAAAAGCAATTTTGAATTAAAATGCAGTATTTTTCACTATTAATTAAAAAATAAACATTTTCCAAAAAATTAAAAGCATTTACTGTGATTAAATTATGATTTCACCATTCTAAATTAGAAGTCAATTTTAGTAAAATTGAACATATAAATGCTAAAAACTAGATTTAAAAATTGTTTTCCCCCAATGGCTCTAAATCAACTATTTAAGAATATTTGAGAATTTGTGCTTAAAATTGCATTCATTCACATGTTAAGACTATAAATGTTTTAAAATAAATATAAATACATTTAACAAAATTGTATAATAATAATATTATTAGTTCTGTTAATTCTTTCCAATACAATAACTAGGAATTAACCACCATTTTAAATAATAATAATATTTTATTATTATTTTTCTCCTTATGACACAGCCTTGTGTACAACATATGATTTTGGAGAAACACATTGTTCTGTGTTAGGTATGCCTTAGAACAAAGCATCCCCTTTAAAATAATATAATAATTTAATTCACATATATTAGTAAATATAAAAATTTCATATTCATTATTTACATAGGATTTTACATCCTTCCCCCTTTTTAGAAATTGTTTCCTCACAATTATATTAACTTATCTAATGTAGCTGTATTTATCCCTCATAGTATTTTTAGATTCCCATGTTTACTATTAAATTATATGGTTTTTATACAAATGCTTTACCATATTATTTACATTATTCCGCAACACTTTCTATCTTTGGTCAAGAATCTGGACTGTTTGTTACTCATATGAAAGAATCTCTTCCAACTGAACAATATCTGGACTCAAAACATGAGATGAAACCGACATATAGTTTCACAACATTGGAACAAGAAAACAATTGTGTACCTAGGATAAAGGTTATGATAAAGAAAATATGTGGGCTACTAATCCAACTTTCTCGATAATTTCATATGGTACAATGAACTATGAACTCATCCTTTCTTTTTACAAAATACTTCTCACTTTTCCCTGGAGAAACATTGATAAATACCTGATCAACGACCTTGAAAGAAGGATCCTTCCTCCATTAAAATACATAAATTTTCTTCCTGCTCGGAGCTGTACTCATGTGTTTCCGTATCAACTAAACATTCTCTGCCATCTCTTATACCAATTCTAGCCCCATGAGTTTTATTTCACCTACTTCATCTAATAAATATGGAGTTTGACATTACTTCACATATAATTCCTTAAATGCATCCATCTTTATACTAGAGTGAAAAATCTTATTATAAGAAAACTCATCCAATTAAATAAGTTTCTCCTATATTTTCTGGTAATCCATTGAGCAATAATGTTGTATATATTTTAATGTTTGAATTGATAGTTTTGACTACCCGTATGATTGATGAAGAAATTATATACTAAAATTTAATTCAGTACCAAATGACTTCTGAAATACTTTCCAAAAGATATAAGTAAACCGGAGATCTTGAATAGATACAATGGAGAGGGTAAATCCATGTAACATAACTATATCTTTAATATACAATCAAGAAAGTTGATGTATAGAAATATTATCTCAAAATTTACGAAAATGAGAATATTTAGTAAATCGATCAACAATCACCCATATTTAATTATTACCTCAAGATGTCTTCGGTACTCCCATAATGAATTCTGTTTATATGTTTTCCTATTTCTGCTCTTGCACCAATAAAGGATGATGTACCTCTTTTTGTAACTGCTACTCTACACTATCCTATTGAAAATTCATCCACTTCACAGTAAATTCAACAATATCTATTTTCATTCCATCCCACCAGTAATACTCCTAAGGATCTTGGTACATCATAGTATATCTAGGATGAACTAAAAACAAGGACATACGAACTTCAGACAAAAGAACTTTTTCAACTGTGAATCACAAGGCACAAATAACCTCTTCCCAAATCTAAAAATACATTCATTATCAACGTTAAATTCATCCAGAATACCCTTAGGAAACAACTCTACATTTTCTCTACAACTCACTATCTTCATTCTACTCTTTCTTAATTAGGTTTGAGTGCTATGATTTCATTAACACCTGAAACACAATAGATTAATTTGATGCAACAATAAAATCTATTCCAATATTCATAAAAATTTTAATCAATGGATCTTATTCCAAATGTATCATGGTTAACGTAGCATTACTTTTTTGAATCAATGTATTTTCCACTTTAATTTCTTCTCCTGGAAGTTAATGAATAATGCATTCATAGTCCTTGATAAATTCCATCTATCTCCTCTCCCCAATGTTAAATTGTTTCGAAGAGAATATATACTTCAAACATTGGTGGTTAGTATATATTTCACAGTTTTCTCCCTATAGAAGATGCCTCCAAAATTTTAATGGAAAAACGACATAAACTAATTCCAAATCATGTGTAGTGTAATTTAACTCATTATGTTTTAAATGATGGGAAGAATAAATAATTAAATAAACATTATTCCTTAGGAAACAACCATGTCCTTTAAATGAAGCATCATTGTAGATAAAAAGTAATCATATCTGGAAGGTAATTCCAATACTAGAGCATTCACCAATCATCATTTCAATTTCTGAAAACAATCATTACATTCTTTTATCCTGATACACAGAACAAATTTTTGAGTTAACTTAGTCAGTAGGCCAGATAAATGTGAAAAATTCCAAAAAATCTTTCTGTAATAACCTATAAAACAAATCAAACTATGATTCTCGGTTGTTTTTTTGGGTCTTTTCCATTCTTCAGCAACTTTGGTTTTAGTAGGATCAATAGTAATGCCATTTTTTGAAACCATGTGACCACGAAATGAATTTTTTTTGTCACAAAAACTCATACTTGATGAATGTCCCATACAACTTATTTTTTTAGGTTTCAAAGACAACCCTTAAATGAAATTAATGTTCCTCGTTACTTTTTGAATATACCAATTTGACATCAATGAACACAATCCCAAACATATCCTAGAACTCACGGAAAATTCTATTCATAAGTTCCATGAATCCATCAGGTGCACTGGTTAACCCAAAAAGGCATAACTACATATTTGTAATGGCCATATCGAGTATGATACGCAGTCTTTATAATGTCTTCTTCTGTTACATTCATCTAATGGGACCCTAATCTCAAGTCTATCTTCGAAAAATAATTAGATCACCGGTGTTGATAAAAAAACTCCTTTATATTAGGTGAATTATAATTGTTAATAATAGCGATAGTATTCAAGGATCTATAATAAATGAAAAGTCTCATTGGACCATATTTCTTTTTAACAAATAGGACTGGGGAATCCCATAATGATGTTCTTGGTTTAATGAAACAATTATCTAACAACTCCTGCAATTGATTCATTAATGTAAGAAGTTCAATTTGATCCATTAGATAAGGGTGTTTTTAAATTGGATTAGCATGAGGAAAGTTTTTTTTCATAAATTCAACATATTAAACTTGTATAATTTAAGGAAAATCATCAAAAAAAACATCAAGGTACTCATTTACTACTGGCACATCATTAATTTGAATAGTTCATTTCTATTCAGTTATATGTGTAAGGTAACATTCATTTACCTCATTCTCTATTTTCATATCTCTCTAATAATTTATCAGAGATACATGTACATTATTGTACAAAAAATGAAATTCAGTCTTAAAAGAAACCTCTTTAGTTTTACAATCAATCCACGCTTGGTAAACATAAATCCAATTTATTCCCAAAATAACATGAAACATTTATAGAGGAAAAGAAACAATGTTAATAGGTATATTCGTTCCAAAAATATGGATATGAAAATTATTATAATTTCTTTTTGCTTCAACATTCTCCCAGGTGTTTGTACCCTAAGTTATGGTTTCATTTCGTATGATGGAATTCCAAATTTACCATAAAACATCCAAAAAATGAAGGAATCTGTATACCTAGAATCAAACAATACATTGACACAATCTAAAATTCAATGTACCATACAAACTTCTTTTTATGGTCACACATCAACCTTAGTAGGAGAAGAATATTTTTCCCACTCTACTACTTTTGATATATTTGACTTTCACCATGGGTAATCAAATTTGGACTCACATTGGTATAATTCCCAAACTTATTGCAACTAAAACATCATGACACTGGCTTTTCATTTTTTGATTGATTATATACCTTACAATTATGAGAAATATGACCAGTATTCTCACATCGGAAGAACTTTCCATATTTTGGGGGACGTTCTCCTCGATCCTTTTTACCAAACTTCTCACAAGATGGAAATTCTATTTTTTTACCTGCAGGCATCTTTGATGAATACTTTATCTTAGCCTACCAAATGGACCTCTTAATTTTCTTGCTCTCATGGGAATCCTAATAATCCAAAAACACAATTTCTACCATCTTTACAAATATAATAATTTTCTCAAAGCATTTTAATTCACGAGAGGGTAATTATTTACGATATCGTAGTTTCAGTCCTGAGTAATATTAATTTATCTTACTATCAATTTCTCAGATGAAATTAGGAGAATACATTGCCAGTCGTGTGAACGTTTCTTCTTAAGCAGCCACTAAGTCATCCTCCTACCTATATTTCAAGTATTTATTTTCTATCCTAAGTCAATCCCCATTTGGAAAATATTTCTCAAAAAACATACCTTTGAATTCGTCCCATCACGGAGCATCAATCTATTTTCTACCCCAAATATTTTCAACCATCGACCACCACTAATCTTCTTCTCCTTTGAAATGACTAATAGATGGACAAATCGTTTCATTGTCTATACATCCCATGTCATCGAAAATATTTTCATGTGCTTCCATCCACCCTTT
This sequence comes from Viscum album, assembly GCA_963277665.1. NCBI lineage: Eukaryota > Viridiplantae > Streptophyta > Magnoliopsida > Santalales > Viscaceae > Viscum > Viscum album. The sequence continues at coordinate 1,366,833,939 of OY728131.1, read as the reverse complement.
ACCTTGAACAGGTTCATATGACCATATTAGTGTTAGGGGATATTTCCTCATGAAATGCACAACTATAGATATATTCCTCTAGAATTGATTTTCATGATCTCGTGCTTGTATAACACAAAAATTTATTGCATGTGTCATGTGCTCATTACTAAAAAAACTGTTTAGTACCTATTCCACCCATCTAGGATGCTGATTTGGAAGTTTATTCTCCTCTACATGCCTTTCCAGAACTGCAACCTTGTTTCCTCTGTGAAAAAGCATACTAAACAAACCAATCATAGACGAATCTACATGGTAATATTAAAATGATATATCAATTAAATTTTACCATAAAGTAAAAAATAATAAATTGATATACTATTAACAATATTATAACTCCCAAAGTTATCTAAACCATCCACAGAGACCAACTATAAAGGCCCATCATTAATCATTACGTAATTTTGAATTGTGTTAACAATTAACATTGAGGATCTTTTCAGATTTAGATTTTTTTAGAATTATTTCCTAACTTATACATAATAACTTGATTATTACATATAGACACTTCTACTCGGTATCCATTTTTTCATAAAATAAAAACTCTTATAAGAAATGAAACATGTTAACTTCCATGTTTATAAATGTATGACTTTTTCATGATTCATCCATGACCCTATTCCACTTTAGTTCTATGAAAAACATTTCAAAAACATGGGATTAGAATAAAAAGTTCTTTGAGGGATAAACAAAGAAGGAAAACTGTTATTTTTTCAAAACAACTTGTAAACAATGAATAATTTATCATATGAAATACTTTTCACTTTTATGATGTAGTAAATAATTTTCATTGAATAAATTCTCATTACATATTGTTTTGTAACCAGAAGGATACCATAAAACCTAAATAAATCACACAAAACATATAAAAGGTAAACTTGGGACATATACATACTTAAATGGTATTACCATACAGTCTACTTCCACAAATTATTCTTACAAATAGAATTACCATACGACCAACTTTCATCCCCAATGCATTAGAGGTTATAATGTAACTACCCATCCTTGGTTTATCATAGTACCACCCATTATTTGGATTATCACATAACCATCCATCAAATCTTCAAGTACCATTTTATAATCATAACATATAAAATTTTTCAAATCTCATCATTTCACTAATAACATTTCATTTGTAACCATAAGAAACAATTTCATGATACTGATGTACTAAATCCATTTTAAAAACAATTTTCAATACAAAAACACCAATAAACGGAATCAAGGGTTTCTTTTCCCTTTAAAAAACATTAAGTCTTATAGAGGAAGTGAAATAAATACTTTGATGGAAGAGAGGTCATTGTCCCCACATACATTAAAAACATTCTTTTGGTTGTTTAGTAAAACAAATTTTATAAAAATGACTCACTTTTCATGAAAGTAAAAGTGAAAGGGTTTTATTATACCCATATAATTGAAGGAGGTATATATTATCAAAATACACCTCAGTGAAAGAAGATTGAGAGGATGTCCCTTACCCCGTGTCCGACTTGACTCATACGTTATTTAATTTCCAGAATAATGAAATTAAGTAAATTTCTAGTTGTTTCATAACCATTTTCAATTTTATAATTCTTTTTATATCACTTATTACATTTATATAGAAATTAGTTAATTTTCTAAGTTCGTATTAGTCATTTTATAAATGTTCGGAACTTGAGTCAAAAAGAACATTGTATAATTATAAATTGTCAATGTGGTCAAAATATCATTATCCCCAAGAATAATATTAATCATTTAGATATCATATATATCATATATGTCTAGTATATATGTATTTATAATATCCCATAGCATTTGGATATAAGAAATGAAATGCACCTTCCATGGGGTTGGTATGTTATACGTACGCATGAACGCAACTTTTATTTCATTATAAAATTTAATGGAATGAAAAATAAATGATAGATAAGTATATAATAATTATATTATAATATATATGTTTTATATGTTTCATATGTTCATTAATTCCATTCTTTATACGTTCCATGTATAGCATGAACGAGTCATATCCCTTTAAGGGGGCGGTAGTCCTCACATTCTCAAATGAAATTATCGTATTTAAACAACATGAAAATCATAATGGTATGTTCTAAATGAGAATTAATGTATCATATTGTTAAAATAAATATCATAAATATCATATATAAATATAGTTCCATCATTATTTCCACAATGAGATGTTGTAGGAGCTAATTGAACAATCACCGTTTCGTGATGCAGTAGTTCGATGTACAACAAAACAGAATGTTCTAAATCCATTGGTTATATGTGTGTATAAGTGTAGTTGGAATACATATCATAACAAAAATAAATTATATTGATGATAATATTGGTATCATTGAAATAATGATTAAGAATATAATATGGAGAGCTGAAGGAAAAATAATGGAAAGGAACTTGAGAGAAGACATTACCTAAAATCGTGTATCTTATTTTTATTTGAGGCAAAGGGCTTTATTAATTTCCTTATTCTGAGGGAGAGGCTTATAGTTGTAATGGAGGGATGTTGGGACCTTATTTGGGTAGTGTTTTGATAAGCCAAGTTGGCTTGAGAGGTGTGAGTAAGCTTCAAATGTGGTGTTGTTTTTAAAGAGGGAGGAGAGGCACATTTGGAAAGTTTGAAATTATTATTTTATTATTATTTTTTTTTAAATTCTAACAACACCAACGTGATATATTTTTAAGACCAGAGGAGTATTATTCTAAACAATAACATAAAATGGGTTTTAGACAAGTTGAGTTCATAAAAATTACCTTATCTTTTAGCTTTAACCCTTAGAAAAATAATTTATCTTTTACCATGTCTTCATGTATATTCACAATATATGGTTACCATGATTACTATAAAATTCCAAGCGACCCAAAAAATGGAACATTGATGAAATCTGAAATATCATATATTTTTTTTCAAATAATATATTTTTAGTACTATTATATCATTTAACAACATAATAATTTATTTAAAAACTAATTTATTTTAATTTTTATTCTATTCATATCATGAATTTTTTAAAAACCATAACAACTTGATTCATTCTAAAAAAATTCAATAATTCAATGTAAAAAGTCACAATCATCCATAAAATTTGTGAATGGAATAAAAAGTATCAAAATATGTCTATATTAATTTTTATAATATCATTTATGTTATATCTATAAATTAGAAAAAAATATACAATGATGTAGGAAATAATTTTATATTTCTAATTACAACTTATATTTGAGAAATCAGTGATAAAACCCCATATAAATTTTTTTTTAGTAAAACATACATGTTTTCGGTTATATTTTTTTAACTTTAAATAAATAGTAATTAAATGTCATTTTCACACACAAGTGGCTCATTGGGGTCCTAAAATCGACTCTAAGGATGCACATGGTCAGACATATCTAATACAATAGGGTAAAAACATGTGACAGGGTAATTTAATATTATTATAATTTTATTTTTTACCATTATTTTCCATATTAACCCTTTAACCATGGAAAATAAAATATTTACTAATGATACGAATCATAATTTCCAAAAATTAAAATTTCATACTAACAAAATATGGACCTCAGGATTCAAAATATGGAATAAATTATTCATAATAAAAAATAGAGAAGTTTCAGAAATTATTTTAAAATTAATTCTGTTTGTCAAAAACGAAAAATATGTTTTTAAAAAGTAAAACTACTCAATGATTGACAAGTGTTTATGTCTAATATCAAAGTGGAATTACATAAAATGACCAAAATTATATTAAATGTTAAAAATATAATCTAATTAAATTTTAAACCAATTAAATATTTAACATAACTATATAAATAAATTAGATTAAAAGGGAGTTCTGAATTGAAATGCAGTATTTTTCACGATTTATTAGAAAAATATATTTATAAAAAAATACCAAAAATACCAAAAATAAATTTTTATATCCCACTTCTACATATGAAGTTTATTTTGTAAAATTTAACATATAAAAGTGAAAAAAATTATATTTAAGAAGGGTTCATCGTCCAAAAGGCGGTAAGACATCCTTATAATAATCATAGAGTATTTATTCTTAAAATTTTATTTATTATCATTTTAAGCCTGTAAATTTTATTAGATAAATGTCGAGGCATTTAAAAAACAAGTATAATAATAAAATAGTTAGTTTGGTTAGTCATTCCTATACAATGGATAGGCGTTAACTACCATCTAATATAATAATATTGTATTATTTTTATTTTTCTCAGTAGGAATCATCCCTATGTGAAACATATGATTTCAGAGGAACTCATTATTTTGTGACAGGTTATCTATCTAACATAGCATACTATTTAATGTAAAATTAATATTTAATTCCCAAATATTATTAAATATGTGAATTTCATATTCATTATTTACCTTGGATGTTACTTTCAGTTAGAAAAATGATGAGTAATCTACTACACCCTCCTATGTGGGAGACCATCCTGTGTTTCATGTGTTTTCTTTCCTCAAACAATGGAATACAGGGTTCCATAACTACAAAAACACTAATCCCAAGGCCTAAAATAGTTAATCTGTGCATGAACTATGGATAACCATTCCATACCAAGAATGCCTTCACAAGTCATTGATTCCACTACCAAGAGATCTGAACCAAAACACTCACCTCTAGGAGTCAAGTCACATTATTGGAACTAGTGTGTGTTCATCGAATCATCTCTAATAATAATATATAAGTGTAACGGTCAAATCCATGGTTCAACCTAAATCTCTATGTCTCGAACAATGTTAGTGGCATGAATGTAATGACAAGAATTTTTGTCTATCAAAACAATAGCTAAGCTGTAAAAGATATAGATCATTCCTCAAAACAACCCTAGAGCCCGTGGGCCATATGCTCTCATCACATGTAGTTGAACTCAACCCAGTCCTACTACTCCTAGTGCCTGGAATGGACCACATGGGGATGGTGATGTTAATGGGTCGATACTCCGACCACCTCCTACTACCCTACATGCTCCTCTTCCATGTATAACACCTTTTGGACCACCCCACTCTTGTTTCTAGCTCTACTTTAGTGGTATTTCGACCATCCACTGATCTGTTATATAAAGGGTTTGGAAATCTCATGCCATATGTCCCTGATCTCTAGATGTGTAACATTTTCTACCTCTGGGATTACTCGAGCCACCCTAGGTGACCAAAAAAACTAACCTTATGTCAGGTGGTCTTATCCTGATGTGCCTAACTTACTTTATTTAATGTGACTATTGGTAGATAACTATTCCCAATGTCATAGTAACATGGATCCCGCTGCTAGCTCCCACTATAGTGGTCTGATCTTCCAGAAAACTCTCAACTAGTAAGGAATACTAAAGTATCCCAACAAAAGTAGGAATGATAAGAGATACCATGAAAATCATGGTGTCCCATCATAATCCCTACTAAATAGTCCGAGCCCTATAGAACAAATATCATACAATGTCTACAGAGTATTATAAAAGGAAAATTTACACTGCCAAATTCTCCACCACAGTCCTACTACTCTACTTTAGATATAGAAGACCCTGTGTGCAAACCAATTGAAATGTGTCCTGGTAAACTCCTCCCTAAAGAGATGATTAATGTCCTTCCTGGAGAGATTAGTCTCATCATATGACTCTGTCAACACGATTCAACATCACCCCATGGAGATCTGAAGAAGTCTTATAATGAGGACTACCATCTAGTCGATAGGGGTCCTCACAAGGTAGAAAACATGGGTGAGTGCATCCATCCAATCTTCTTCCAACTGGGTGCCTAAGTCATCCTAAAACCTGGATGTTCGCATCCTATGGATCTCTTGCATGCACTTAGGTTATGTTCATCCTCAGATCTTATTTTTATTAATATCTACTACTTGATGGGTGGTGGTATTTCTGGTAAACCACCTAGAGGTTCTATCTCTGCTAAAGGCCCATGTATTGTTTCCTCATCTTACTTTTGATCATCCTATCATCTTCAAGTGGGATCAGGGCTATCTCTTTATATAGAGGAATCCAAAAATAAAATAACATATACAGTGGTTGATAGAGTATATCTTGAGAGCTGAATCAGAAGGTCGTGGAAAACACAATCATTCATATATGATGTAAGTACCATTATTATATTTTTTCCTAATACCATTTTTTCATGTATTGATTAGAAATGTAGTTAGATGGAGTCTTAGTGTATGGATATGTTGGCTGCCACCCCAACAATGGTGTCCCTGACCTAAAATCGGAACTCAAAACACATAAAACTTATTCCCAGTCCAATCTTACAAACTCCCAATATTAATGTAGAACCAACCCCCTATAATACGATAATGTCACGAACCATCGCAGAGGGTCTTGTTTCATGGCTACCCAATTCATACCTATAATAGGCCAGTAGATGGTGACTAGAACTGAGTTGGCATATCCCACCAAATGGTGTCATTATCCTAAAGTTACAATATACAAGGACACATCTCCAAGCCGTAAAAGATGATATTTAAAAACAATATTTAAAAAATTCCTCAAGAAAACTATATTCCACAACCAGAGTACAACAATAAAATTTATAGAAAGTAAATAGGGATAGAACAAAATCCCACCAAAAAGATTCTACAAACAAGTCAAACAAAACATGGTGATCTATTACACACATTATCCCAGCCTAAGAATGTGAATGCAAAAGTTCTTAAATTTCACTAATAGAAATCCATACCTAATCAAATATGAAGGAAATGTTAATAAATCTATTGTAAATAGAAAAAATAGCACACATTTTCTTTCATTCCCCACAAAGAACTATCTATTTCTGGTCCTCCTAGGACTCTGTGTAAGGGTTGATCTTCTGTACAAGACTAGACATGTGTAGGAAATGTCTTTGTATGGGTGAGTATAAAAATACTCATTAGGACATCCCAAAACCCAAAAGAAAAAACAAAAGAAGAAATAATAGTCATATCCACAAAGTTATATTTCATCAAAACATATAACTAGAATGTATAAATATACTCAGTTAAAAAGAGAAGTTCTAGAGGTTAGCCACAACCAATTAAAATTTATAGGATTCTTCTCAGTGCATGCTCGTTCTTGGAGAACTCACTCCTTGAGTCATGATATCATTAGAGACACTCAAGAAGAGGTCTAGGTAATTTTAACTTCTCCCAAAGAGAATGTATTGGTCAAGGAATATTATGTACAAAGGGAGGGGATCCTTCTCATAAAATACCACCAACTCAATATGGATAAACCCACAACATAGAAAATCATTCCTAGAGAATACCATTAACCTTATTGATGAAAACTGTGTTGTATTTGATCCTACCCAAAGAATAACACATACCCTAATAATGTGGACTACTAGGTGGAGGAGCAATTCCCTACTCTTAGAGTTTATGAAGATTCCAAAAAACATCACTAAGAGGGATAGAGAAACCACAATATCCCTATAGATGACTAATATAACTCTATTTGGGACAAGACCTCTAGGCAGGACTACAAAACATTAATTCGGATGCAATGTCATATTGAACCATTGAGTGACGAACCATGTAAAATTATATAAACCAATACTGGTCTAACAAAAATCTCTACAAATTATCTCAAAATTACTATCTTGACATTAGGGTCCCAACACTGCATATGGATCATCGATTAGACACAGCATTTAGAATTCATGGTGTTTTGATGTTTTAGAAGGGTGACCACTCAGCCTTTGGACCTACTCATGTTCAGTCCACTGACCCTGGAGGTCGACAGACCGAACCTACAGCCCTGTGGCTTCCATGATTGACCAATACGGTAGACTGTTCCCCCACTACTGTAGTTTTGTGGTAGAAAGATCGATCGTTGCCCACGGTAGACCACTATGGTTTCTCGTGGACCAACATCGGCCTAGTTTCCCCAGGTCCAACCCATTTGGCCAAGACCACATGGCCGAGCCTGAAACCTTTTGGTTGTCCATGCTCGACCCACTTCGCTTGGGATTCTCCACTCCTCCTTCCTCACACACCTCGTTCATCCCACCTCAACCACTTCACTCAGCTTTCTTGGCATAGTCGCACCACAGAACCCACATCCCACATGGCAACTACCAACATGTCCTACGACCTTGCAATGTCTCATTGAAACCATACATGACCTCTTTCTACATTCCATGTGGAAGCCTGCCACACCATACGCTGTTGATTCCACCACGGGCTCTGATTGATGTTGTCGCCCTCTCACCTCACCAGACCATCACACCAGACTTGCATTTCTAGTCCCTTCCACTAAACCCTGATCCACCATTGAAGAACATATTTTAAAATGAAAATATATTTTTACTACTATATTCGTGATCTATATATACCTGAACATCGTTGTGGGATTTCCTTCAATATGAGAGGTTCGATCACATTTGGATCTACCTAGAAAGACCAACTGTGGCCACAGGGTCCAACAATGATGAACACAAAAGAAAAGGTATAAGGAAATCCCCATGAAATCCCAAGGAATGAAAATAAGCCTATTTTCATGTTGGTATAAATATTTTATCATTAGAATTATGAATAAAGAAGAATCTAAAACAAAATCACATTAATATACCCCATAATTACAACCACCATGTAACAATTAACCCAAAGATCAATCTATTCACGAATTGACCCACATTCATCCTAAAATCCATGAAGGGGAAAAATCAAAAAGATGTAATATCTATACCTCAATTTGTGTCAGTCGATGATGAAAAATCCTTGTATTAATGTTATCGATGTCGATATTCTCTCAAATCAGTTGCACATCGATTTTGGATCCATGATCCATCATCATTTTTTGAAATATTTATTCTCTTCCTATTAGATGATTTCTATGGTTATGGTGATAACCATAAATTCGTAAAAAAGGAGTCTTAAGAATACATTTTTTTGGGTAAAATAAAATAATTTTTTTATTTAATTATTTTTCCCCATTACATCTCACTTCCAATTTTTCATAGTTGACCCATACTAACAAAAGTTATGTTGCACATATAGTAAATCCATCATTCTACGCTCAACCATGCCTTCATATTTATGATCGGTCATCTATTAATGTGTTATTAAAATGTATTAGGAAAAAGTTTTGTTTGGCTGCTATTAAAAAGTTTAATATTCTTTAAACAATTGTTTCTGGAACCCCAGGCCTCAGAATTGCACACCATCTAAGTGCCTGATCTAAAAACCAATAAACATAATATCTAAAAATAATACCATTAAACATCCATGATGCAAAAAAACTAGTGACGTATGATTATAATGAAATTTATTTGTTGAATATAAAAAAATATATTTAGAAACTAAATATTAATAGTCAGAGAGTTAATTTTAAATAATATTTTTCGTAAAAACACATTTTTGGATATCCCTAATATTCATTGTGTCTGTGGGTTTTGTTTTAAATTTCATTTTGAAACTTCTGGGAATCGAATTTCATAATATAGAATAGATATTTTTAATAATAATAATTTATTTTATCTAAGGTGGTCAACTTCATTTTTTTCCAAAATAAATATTGGAATCATTAAAAAATATTTACCATTATTTCTGTTAAAATGTGTCTACTATGTATTAATCTAAAACTATATTGGATAAAATGAAATATAAACAACTAAAAATATATTTTTTAGACATAATTAGAACTTATAATTTTTAATTTGTGATAGTTTTTCTATTTCCCCAGTTTTTAATTTTAAAAAATGGGGTGTTCTTTTTTCATTTTGAAAATTACAAGTATGTCACTCACCTCACATATAAAAGGCCACAACGTATCTTCTTTTAATACCACATTAAAACCAATTTTGTTATGAAAATACCTTCCCAAAGTCACATAAATAATTAAATTCGGTCCCCTTATAACCTTTTCTTCCTCTGATATCCATTCTACAATTACATTTATTATAATTATAAATTGGTGGTCTTAGATGAGGTAAAATTTCTAGCTAGGAATTGTTTGTTTTATTTATTCACTAACCTCCTTAAGATATTTTTCAAATATGATCATATAATAACAGTAGTATCTATTATATAATTATATTTTATTATATTGATTTAATAAGAAAAATATATATCATCATCAATATGATCTGATAAGAAATCATCATTTCGGTGCATAGTGGAATACCGCCTCCATGAAGCGATATGATGATTTCATCATCACCACATCAATCGGATGATATATATATATATATATAAGTATATTTAAATAAATAATATGGTGTTTATTATATTATTATAATTATTTAATGATAAAATAATACATAACTGCTTTTCATAATGATCATTTATAAATGGAATCATTAATCATGTGTGTGTATGGCTTAAAGTCTCTACGACTGTAACATAGATCATTTTTCATAAAAAAAATTAATGATTCGTTTTAAAAATGTAATTTTTGAATACATATGAAAATAATTTCATTAATATTTTTCTCTACATGTTTGAATTATGAATTCTTTGTCCCTGATCAACATAGCGAAGCCATTTTAAAAAATTGAACTTAACGTCCTCAATACACCAGAAAGAGACAAAAATGATTATGTATTAAAATTTTTAATTACAAATAAATAAATTAAAAATAATAATTACAAGGTTTTAAAAATTGAAATGGTTATTAATAAATAAAATAATTTATATAATCCTGTTATACATGAGATAAATGAAATGCATGGAAAGCATGCGATCAAGGTAAGGGATTTTTTGTCCCAATTATACTTTTTCCCTACAAATGTTATATTACCAAATTATTTATATTTATTGTGATATATAGTACCCATTTTTTCATTTAAAATCAGGATTCCATCATACATATTATTATATTAGGCTTCACTTTTAATTATTTCATCGAACATTATTTGACTCGAGATTTACGACGCAGTAAATAATTTCATAACTCAATTTCATTTACTGAGGTTATATTACTTCATCATTGTATCTGATATTATATGATTATGTGTCTGATGAAATATTATAAAAATATGATGAATTTAATCTTTTTTAGGTGGTTTTAAATCTGATATTCAAAATCTATTTATTGATTAATTCTCATATTTAATGATAAGATATTTATAAGGGTGATTCATCTCAAATTCATTTTAATTGTTACATACATTAATAATATTAACATATATTCATTATTTTGTTAATATATACTACCCTCTGACATGTAATATCATGAAAATGAGAATATTAATTATAGTTAATGAATAATTATTTTTATTATTTCATGGGGATTATAATTAATGACTTTTCAATGAAGCAATGGGTTTCTATTAAAATATCATTTCGTTATATATTATTTATGTTCATGTTTCATTTAGATGAAATATTGTGATATTATTTTTATTTAACTGTAATTATTATATTCTTCTATAGTTATTAATTTTTAACACATCTTCTATTTCTGTTTCCTCCATAATCGATTGTAGAAATTCAAGTAAATTCATTTGTTAGTGATACTGGTATTTTATTTTATTCTAGATCGACTATCATTCATATACGTATCTGTGATTTCAAAATATTGTTTTATAAATGTTCTTTTCTAAAAAAAATTATTTTCAAATTCTATTTTGATTGATATTTTAACTTGTTTTAAATGAAAATTTCAGGACATTTTCCAAATGGGTAACTTTTTCCTCCATTTTAAAAAATGTTTTGAAAGGAATTAATATTTTTAAAATTTATGAGATGAATGGATTTTCCCACCATCATTTCCACTATTTTATCTGTTTTTTAATTTATATTTTTTTAAATTTTTTTATCAACTTAAATTATTTTCTCAATATTTTGTGAATTTTTTAATTGTAAATGTTATTTTCAAAAGAAGATTATTATTTTCCCCAAGAATATTTTTTTTAATATTTGAACGGTGTCTCCATTAATAAATTTATAAAAAACTTATTATAACATATTAAACAATTTTAATGCTTTGTAATGATACCATCCTCATTCTTTCTTTGTATGAATTATGATTTTTTCAATGAGATGAACAGTGAAGCAATTTCTTTTGTATTATACAAACAAATATTCAAAAAAGATAGTTAAAGAACACATTTATTTTTTACTTGTTAAATTTTTTTATGAGATTTTGTTGTAAATGATTTAATTTTAATAGTTTAATAATGTTTCAATGAAATTCTTATCAAATTTGTTTTTTATTATTTAATCATGTTTCAAAATGACATTTATAAATTCAATTTCATTTACATGGGTGAATAATGTTACAAAGATATTCTTATATAAAAAATTTCATCTATATAGGTTAATAATTTTTAGATGTGGTTGATTTGGATCCAATTTCATTTCCATAGGTTTACCATATTTTTGTGAGATTTATATAGAACCTGTTCTATTTCCACATGTTAATATATTTCAAATATATTTTTTTGGAACCCATTTTCCCCAGGGTTATCTTATTTAAATGATATTGTTACATACCCCATATTTTCATTGACTAATTATATTACTAATAGAATAATTATTTTTTCTATGATTTATTGAATAAATTAATTCTATATGTACTGAATTCATGAAAAGTTCTTGGAATGTTTTTATAATGATTGAAAGTTATATTGTAAACATAGTATTAGTGGTTCCATTATAAGAAAATGATGTGTTGTTATTTTATTAAATAAGGATGGGTGATTCCATTTTAAACCATATACAAGTAGTTATTTTACATCACTCCACTAAATTGTGTAATATGGAGATGGAAGTCAACCATATTGGTTATTCCATTTATAATAAGTGAGGTGAAGACAAGGTTCGATAGTACCAATAAATATTCTATATTCTTATTATGGGTTTATAATGTTTCTTATGATCATTATTGATATAACATTGATCATGATTATTGATAATGATGACACATTCCTTTATTAAGGCATTATTCCATGTTTCATTTTTAATGATATAGGTATTGATGGGTATGTATATTCATATGTCGTATTCATGCACATTGATTATCTCATCATTCCCATATTCAATTATTATTATCACTGACAAAATTCAACTATTAATTATTATTTTTACCCATAAATTTAATATGATCTCCCCCTTAATTGGTTTCCCTTCAATGAGTTATCAAGAGTTATTTTTAATACATTATATATTGAATAGTTTTAAATGGAAGATGATTGTTACTTAATGTGAAATAATAAAATCTGGGGTTAGTAGAAGAAATAATCATTTAATGAAATGGTTATTTTTTATGTATGATATTGTTAGAAATATCTAACAATATAATCCTATAATATAAATAAAAATGTATGACATCTAATTTTTCATTTTGGTGTTGTAATGTTTGGATGAAAAAAACTCAGTCACCTTTATGGGTTTCAAATATTTAATTTTTTTTATTTTATTAGCATCGTATATGGATGTGTTAGATCTAGTTTATTCTAGATTTGGTTGTTTTTCAATTATAACCATATAGATATATTAATTATATATAATTTTGGGTTATGTATTTTGAGAAGAAATTGTTCCTTGGTTGTTTATATTGTCCCTTAGCACTAGTTTATATCACATAGAAACTTGAAAAGTGTGGTTGAGGATGTATAGACCACTAATTTGGGTCTTATTATTTTGGTTCACTAGTCCGAGTGTTACTCATTAAATCTCCCACAAATCAAAATAATAGTTAAATTAAGTTTAATAATCTTGTCAAATCATTATTAAATTCAATTTAAAACTCATCATCATGAAATATAATTTTATTTTTGTATATAATTGGCATCATAACTCAAAATAATTTAATATATAAATATTATAATTACATTCAATAAAATATTTCCATCAATATATTTCATTCATAAATATTATAATAAATTCATTCCATCTGTATACTAGTTCAAATTTCACTAATAACCAGATAAAAAATTATTTTTATCATGTTGAATGAGACTTCAAAATCGATATGAGTTATAATGAAGGGAATTTAATATCCGATTTATTATAGGTAAACAAAATATAATTACCACACATATAAATTTATTTATTTCTGGTTCAATATTTGTGGATAAAGACATATAAAAGGGAATAATATTTTTTCTTTCTCAACTCACCAAAAAAATTGTAAATATTTATATTCCAATAGAATAGTTATTTTCTTTATAAGAAAAATTGTATCATCTACATGTTTACACTAGTTAAAACATCACTAGAAATTATATGTCAACTTAATATATCGATTTTAAACCTTGATATATTTTATTTGTGTTCATTTGTTTAAAAACACGTAGGTAAAATATTTCTCAAAATTTTTGACTTCCAGTATATAAATACCTTATTTTTAATGAATTTAAACCAAATATAAAAAATAATTAGATTACATTGGTGGTCTAATATAATTATAAAAGTTAAATAAATATGGATAAATAACAATGATGTATAAAAATATTTTTTTAATGAAACTATATTGGATCTTATAGGTTAAACATAAACATTAGTTTCTTTAATACATTATAATGGAGTTTTATATTAGAATAATTATTTATAAGTGGCTTTGATAAAGAAAAAACAATATTAATATAACAACCAAAGTTAGAGGAAATTTATGGGGTCTCGTAATATTTCAAATCAAGACCCACTAAGATTGTGGTGGGAGTGGCATTGGGCATGTAAAGATCCTACATCACCTGAAACCCTAGTGGAAACCATATTGGGTATTTTAGAATTTGTAAAGGATAGAGTGGTCCTAGTTATTTTATATAATATTTAATTTGAGGAAATTATAAATTATTAAAAAAAAATAAAAACTCATTCTTTATTAGTCAGTCCCATATAATGGAAAATTCATTATGAGGGTAGTGGTGAATCTGGATTTGAAAATTTAAAAAATTACCCTATTAGTCTAATTAAAACGTGAAATGATACAAAACTTATCTTTTTTCACCTCAAAAAAATGAACATTTAAAATAAAAATATATAATATACATAATAAAATTTACTTTGTAAAACTTCATTGGGATTAATCCTAGGAGAATACACATGGTGATGTGTCAATGTAACAAAATTACCTAAATCCATATTCTATTTAAATGTTCAGAGTATACTCATTTTCTATTATTTACATTTAATAAAAAATAAAAATTAATGGTGTCTCAAAAAAATTGATTTCAATAATCCTTTTGAATATTATTTAATTAATAGGAATCAGCTCATAAACAATTCAAACTCGCATTCATATGATATGATACTAGTTTTCATAAATAAAATGTGTCTATTGTTATAATGTATGATCTTTTAAAAACCTAAAATAATTATAAGTTTGATGTAATTTTATTTATTAAATCCTTCTGTAATTTGGTTTTTCATTTAATTTTATTTGTTAGTGGGAGACCCATGATTAATTTATAGGATTTTTCTACTGCTAATGATAACATTTTATATCAGTGGATCTTCACACAACAATAGATGAGGGTCTGACCATGATTAGGGTTATATAATGGACCCTTAAACTATAACATCAAAATAATTATCATGATGTAGATCATGTATAGGAATTATTTTCCCTTGTGTTATTTTAAATTTTTGGGGTAGATCAATTGTCACACAATATCCAACAAGAACCACAATATGATGATTTTGTGACTGAGGTAAGATATTGAGTATTCTTGAGGTTATAAAAATATCCATGGGATATTCATCATGGATTTGGGATGGGTAACAATTGATACATATTTTTTAAAACGATTTTTCATAATAAGATAGGGGATCACACCATAATGGTGGAGAGTTTCACTAGGATTAGCATATATAATATTACATTTTACTGTCAAATCAGCATATAAAAAGGAATAGCCTATTTCATTATTATAATGTGATATATTTGAATATTTTATAATATTATTTTGGGGGATGGTCATGCCACAACTCCATAGTTTGGTTCGTGATGAACTACTAGGGGAAAGGTGAAGTAAATCACATTGATAGATGTTCATTACATGATGTTGATACATTGTTGGAGTGTTTCCCTATCATTGGTGGTGTCCATACTATGGGTTCATGTAGATCATTTTTTTGTTCTACGTGTTGGGAACATTTCAATTTGTTACTATATGGTCCATGTAATGAAGCAGGACCTATAAGGGTTTTTAATTTTAATTAATTAAACAGAACTAATGTAAAAATATTAATAAATGAGAAATCACTTATTTTTCTCAGTTCTTGTTCGTTTTTCTACACCCTAACCCATTACTCTATGATTTATATGTTCTTTATTATTTATTGGAATATCAATTGGGAGTCTAACACTCCTATTGGGTTATTACTTGTTTTTCTAACTATGTAATAATGTTATACAGTTAATCCCCATTACTACCATTTTTTGTTGTCTTTTCTCCAATTTATTGATTTAAACTATTTGAATCTCATTCCACATATGATATTCATTGAGATGTTTTTTCGATGCATATGTTAGGTGGATCCTAATCTATCATATTTTCTAAAAAATATTTTATGTGCATATGATTTGTGACCACACTAGCCAATTGTGAATGTGAACTAAAAATGTATCAAATTTAACATAATTTTATTTAATATAATATTAACATTGAATGTTCATTATGTGATTCATTGTTAATTTTATATCATATACCATGGCCATTGGGTGATGTGGGACATGCTCAAATGAATTTTAATATGTGAAAGGTGACCCAATCCTTCTATTGATTGAATTTTTAACATAGAATTATTATCATAAATGACCTAGGATGATGTCTTGACGAGAATGTATTTCATATTTTTATAATATATTGATATCCCATGGGATATGTGGGTGTGGGGATTTAGTTTTAACCTTAAAATATTTACTATTAAAATTTTAATTAAATAAACAAAATGTGTTCGACAGACTTCTCCAAATGCTACACTACACTAAAATGATTAATGATAAATTATAAAAATATTTTCCTAAAAAATATATGAATAATAAAAACTCATGTAAATAAAAAGATAATTATTAACATAATTTTCCTAAATTTATAGGAAAATTAATTAATATTATTAAGAAGTATTATTATTTCTAAAATTAATAAATTTTTAAACTATTTCTTATTATATCCTAATAATTTAAGATGGTCAATTTTGAAATATAATTATGTATAGAATATCATATTAACATAAATAAAATAAAAAATTGGTATGAAAAAAATAATAAGAACACATCAAAACATCATTTTTTCCAAAAAATTGTTTTTCATTATATTTTTAATATCCATATGAAAACTAAATAAATAAATTATATAATATTAATTATACAAATTAAAATTCATTTTCTTATTCAGAGTACCAAAAATACCTTATGATAAATATTTTTAATTTTTCTGAATTGGATGAATTTTGGAAACCTATGTAATTTTTTACATTAAGAAAATAATTGTTGTCTATTAATTTTAACAACGACACCACAATGTGAAATTTGATTTTAGAATGTTTTTATATACATATAAATCATATTTGGATAACAAAAAACCAATCAATTAAATTGAATTAAATAAATTGATAATTAAATCCTAACCATAATTCTAAAGTATAAAATAGACTTTTCAAGAAATTGTTACTATGAATTATGTGCACTATTATAAAATTAATTTTTAACACCATTAGAAAATTTATTTCATAAAATGTATTCCATGTTTTGAATAATTATGGAAGAAATATTTCTAAAAGAAAATTTAATATTTAGACAATAAAATTATATTACTGAAATAAATATCTATTTACCCTGGTAAAAATAAAAAATGGAAAAAGATTAAATTCTATGTGTAAAAGGATTAAAAATGTTTCAAATTTGTTAAAATGAGAACATAAGTGATTAGAGACCATAAAAAATCCCCCAATTTATTATTTTCCACTTTGTATACAAAAATCATGTCAAAAAGGTTCTCTCTATATATAATAATATATATTTATAAAATTTTCGTACCGTTATCCTATAATAGATGCTCACCTCCACCAAATTTCTCTACTAATTATAAAATATTATCCCAACGAAAAATATTTTCTATTATCTCCTTCAATATCTCCCCATGTTTTTAATCATTTTTTCATTCCAAAAATCTACGATAATGATCCCCAAGGTGTTACCTAAGAGAGAATATCCCAAGGGGGAGGTAATTTTTTCAAATGATCTCCCTTGATTATTTTATTATTATAATAACTTTGGATTATAATAGACACATTATAATACTATCATAATTATTAATGATATTTTTATATTTTAATATATGAATGAAATATCAATTGTCCAACTTCCTCTAAAACTATTTGAAAAATAATTATTTCGATGTCCATACATTTGAACTACAGAACCCATGAACGATGTGCTGAATTTTTCATCACCAAACAACATGGATGGTTCAAAAATACTATTTAAGGAAATAATATTATATTTTAAACATTATTATTATTCTAAAATTTTAAATCATTCTTAATATTCCATAGTATATATGAAAAATGAATATGTATCCAATGAAGACTAACCCCTCCACCAAATTAATGTTTTCTATTTTCCATTTGGACTTTTTTTAAATTGAATAAAATTGTATTCTAAAT
Source organism: Viscum album (assembly GCA_963277665.1). Classification (NCBI taxonomy): domain Eukaryota; kingdom Viridiplantae; phylum Streptophyta; class Magnoliopsida; order Santalales; family Viscaceae; genus Viscum; species Viscum album. The sequence continues at coordinate 1,366,815,352 of OY728131.1, read as the reverse complement.
CATTAAAAAATAAAAAATTATCAATAATATTAATTTATAATAATATTATTCAATAATAATCACGTTATTAACCACAATCTCCCACATATTATAGTTTCTTATTATTTGGGTCAGTTTAACGCCCCACAAGATTAATATAAAAAATATACCTCATTATTATATATGGAGACATACAAAAGGTTATATTAAAAATTAGTGAGAAATTTATATTTTTATTATGGTACTAGAATTTTTATATTAATATTTAGCTTATTATTAATGTAAAATACATTTGTTCTTTAAAAAATACTGAAACATATTCATCACAGACATCACCATCACAATCCATAATTAAAATACATATTAAATGATGTTTAAAAATTATAAATAAATACTAAAATATATATTTTAGTACCTATAATGTATTATTAATGGGTAACTTCTAAAATATTTACAATAATTGAGGATGTCATTATAAAACTAGTACTAAACAGACAATTGAAACTAATAAAATCTGATGATGAAAATAAAATATAAAAAATAATAAATTCGTAATTAGTTACTATAAATTAATTTTTTTAAAATTTCATAGACATGAGTAATATTTTTAAATATGTGACTAATATATTTATTTTTTATATTGGAGGTTGAATCACTTTTGTGGAATTAAACAATTAGGGTAAGGGTGTTTCATCTAAATTCTCATTCATAATTTCATGTTTTTCTTACACCTAATTTGGTTTAAATGTTTATTATAATAAAAATTTTATATATTATATAATGAATTATATTTTATTCATATTATTTCATGTTTAATTTTAATCTCTCTCATTCTATATATTTTTATTTAATAACTTCTAAATCCTTATGGGTTTCTCATCTCAATATTTTTTCAATGAGACATATGTCATACCAAAAATTCTTATACATTTTGTGGGTTATATAATGTTCATGGAAATATTTTTATAATTTTATTCATGAAAGTAAAGGGACCGAAAAATATATCGTTTGTAATAACTTTCATGGGGGTTATATTTCAATGATAATTAAGTTATAAGGATGTTCAAAACTCAACCCAATTTTCATTGAGTTGCAAGTTTTCATCTATATCTTAATAGTTATATGATTGTTATTTTATTAAATATGATTTTTTATTTAAAATTATGTATATCTATAGAAAATGAAAATTGTTTATTCAAATATTACTCATTAAAATATTTATTCTCTATAAAATTATCACATTGTTTAAAATAATTATCATTAACTTTGATAATGATTTCTCTTGTATGATAATATTTTTTTCATCGGTCCAATGTAATTATTTAGAAGCCTAATTATGTGTTATCCCATGTCACCTTAATACATAAATTTTCCAATTTTATAATGAATTTTGTTTTCATATTTAATGATATTTTTTTGAACAATAGAATTTTAAAATAGTAAATGTTTTCACTTTTATGATTGCATGATTTATCTTCCAACACACATTTCAATAAGATAGACTCCATTCCCTTTTAAAGGAATTATTATTGAAGGGTCACTTTACAAGTAAATGTTTTCAGAAATATCACACCACTTTTCTTACAAATTTATATCATATTTAAGGATCCATTATTAGATGTGCTTTTTGAAATTAAATGTATATAATATTTTTTCACATTAACTTTTTGAAAAAATAATATCTTTTTCAAGGCATTGGTATTGTTTAAAAAATTAGACGTTTAAAAATAATTTTTATTACCCTTTTTGAAACCTTATATAATTTTCACGGAATTATTATCTAATAATATTTGTAAAATTAAACATTTTTTTAAAAAATATTTAACATTTAAACACTGTTGTAGATATTATCAATACTCAGTTATTTATATTTTACAAAAATAAGGATTTAAAAAATTAATTGTCTTCAATTTATAGAAATCTATATTTTCTAAATTGATTCATAACATATTTTTATGATAAAATATTAACATATATTTTATAAAGATTCTTTTATGTTTTACTTCCATTTTCCTGGTGAAATGTAAAATATTTTCTTACTAAAATGTTATGTTATTTAAATTACATTCGAAATGATATTGTGAGATAATTATTTTGGTTGACCTAATTTGGGTTTTCAACCAGTATAACCCTTAAATGTCATTCAATGGTATACCATTTCAATTATGTTTCAAATTTAAATTTCTTTCTATGGGTTATTTATAAAATGATATATGAATGTTGTTTTTTTGGAAAAAATACGCGTGAATGATTATTATATGATGGGTGGGTCATTATAATCATCTAATACATTGGGACATGATATATGTATCATTAAATAATGATGGTTAATGTGAAATAGTGGTCAATCCACTATGGTAAATGGGCTGTGTTTCTTGGTCGAGTTTGTGAAAAAAGATGTTCTTCTGGACCCATTATATGACATTGGTTCTATTACATGATCAATTATTAGAAATATGAAGAAAAACATGATCAATTATGGGGAACATGAAGTAATTCTTAATAACCTATGGTATACAAGAAGTAATACAATATCTATTATAAGAAAAAAGAATCAATTCCCCATTAACTATTTCATGATTTATATATATATTTGTTGACAATTATATTATGTTATATGATTATTGTTATACTCCATGGATCATATTTATTTTCACTTGATTTTATACTCTTATTCCAGGGTATATTTTTGATCATTTTATATTACATTCCCTTCAATTATTACTTATGGGTAAGTATTACTATTCTAGTTTAATTTGGATAAGATAATTCTATCATTCTCATGTTTTTATACATTATTTGGATTTAACCATTCATGATGTGTTTATATGTTTTACACTACTGAGCATTTAAACATACAATTTTCTTATATCAACACTCCCTAGGTTTTTAAAGTGATTATAAATTATGATAACTCGATATGGGAGTCTAGTGTGGCTCAATTTTGGGAAACTATTCATATGTATCATAAAATAAGATTCTTATGTACTTGATCGTAGAAGAAACTAAACCTCTCATTCAAGGGATTATATGATAATTGTGGGTTGTGATAATTATCTATTGGAAATGATATAAATTAATGATATGGTTAGCTGATGTAATATCACATTGTATTAAATCCAATGTGTAAAGTTTATATTTTTTCATTGGATCTATGAGTGAAAGTCGTGGAATCCTCAAATGGTATTAGTGAAGGATTTTGTTAATTTGTGTGATTGATTTTTAATTTTATGGGAGTAGTATAGATATTTTGTGATTATGATAAGATAAATTTAATAAAAACCATAAGGAATTTTCATCATAAAGGATGACATCCTAATATTTTTAATGTATACATATTGTTGTTTTTGAAATAATAGAATCTATATTGTCTTAATACATGATGAGTTAGGCTACAAAAAATCTATACCCAGTGGTAGAAACTATGAAATGGGTTTATTGAGTACTAACTCAATAATCAATTGGTGCGCCAAAAGAGGCCTTACATAATGACTATTTTGACACCTCTAGGGAATGTTATCCAGATATTAAAAATCTATTTATAAACCATTATAATGGATGTAAAGTAACCTAAATGTTTTATATATTCATTGTATGGTTGGAGAAACTATTCAGAAAATTATAATTGTTAACCTAGTTTAAATAATCAGAGTTATAGGATGATCTATGTGTGAAATAGTTGAACCAAAAGTAGCATAGTTCTAAATAAAGGTTTTATTAGACAAGGCATGTTAGAATTTATTTTTGATATTATTGGAATCATTTTTTGGATATTCTCATAAAATGTAATGTTGTAGTATTTGAATGGAAATGTAATCTTGAAAATGAATTTTTCAATGGTTTACCACTAGAATCTCATAAAACAAACATAGTAAATATATTTTTTGTAAATTTTATAGACAATATGAAATCTCGTTTTAATATTCTTAATGTGGAAATGTTTAGTCTCTTAGTATCTATGATTGTGATGTTGTTATATTTTTATAAAATATATCTTGTTTTTAGAAAAACCTTATCTTTATCAATAGCAAGTAATATTTCAAATTACAATGGTGATGATTAAATAATGGGGGATAATGTAATACCCAAAATTTTTACTTAATAACTTTCCATTAAATATGTTTAATGTTATTGATAGAATGATCCACATGAAACAAAAAAATAAAACGAATTATGACATAGAATAAATTTTTTATTAATAAAATATTAAATTTAGTAAATCCTCAATTAAATAAAATTACACTACTTAACTAAAATATATTACTTTTGGAAGATAAATAATCAATATTATTAAAAATGAGTTTTATTTCTAAAAATAATGTTTTTAAGAGTTTTAAATTTTATTCTATTAAATAAAATCAACCCTTTTAAAATATTATTATATTTGAGATAATATATAAACATTCATTAAATGTTAAATTGATATGAAATTATATTAATAACCATTAAAAATATATTTTCAATATTTTTTTTATTTTTTTATTTTCATTGAAGAAATAAATTTATAAATTATTGAATTTTTTTATGAAATGAAAATAAATTTTTTATTAATTATGTCAAAATTATATTTGGAAGATTTTTTTTCAGTTTTTACTAAAGAGGTTATATTTTGGGTTGAATAGTGAAAATTACTAATTTGGTAAAAATTATTAATTCTATGAAATTTTTATATACATGAATGATTTTAATGTTTATGAAACGTATTATATATAATATATATATTTATAATTTAATCTTTAACATTTAATATTTATCATTTAAAAATAAAATTTTAAATTTATAAAACTCATGTTTAATGTTTTGGGAACATAATCAATATTTTACTTTAATAAAATCTAATTTTGGTCTCCTTTTTTACTAATTTTAAATAGGTGGAATTTATATTTTCTCTATTTTTATTATCCAAAAATTATGTTTTGATAATAATAAACTAATTAATTAAATAAAAATTAAAAATATTTATAATTATATCATGATCATAATTTCTAAATAAAAAAATAATAATCTTTTTCTAAAAATTGTTTTTACATATTTTGTGAACTAATATTTATATTAATTTTTATCACTCTAAAAAATTATTTTAAGAAAAATTATTTTATATATTTAATAATTATTAACAATTTAAATAATAATGATCATTTTACTTTTTTCCACTAAAATTAATTACATCAGTGAAAATTTATTTCCACTGTAAAAACCAAAAAAGAAAAATCTAAAAAATCCCAGAATAAAAAGATTAAATAAATATATGAAAAGATGTGTGAAAATGAATTGTTGAGGGATTAAGGACCTCACATAATCCCCTTCTCTATTATTTTCTAATTTTAACAACATTCTGTTTAAAAAAATGACACATCTTTATATTAAATATATATTTACTAAAATGAAATTGTCTTCACCTATATAAGGATATCACCTCTACCCCATTTTTGAACAATTTTTAACGAATTATCTCAACCAAGAATCTATAATTGTATCAAATTCTGTAATATCCATTATTTTTCATAGTATTTTCCTCTTTCAGTTATTTATTGAACCTTGTTTTTAGGGGGTTTCTTTATCTGTAAAACCATTGTAGTCGAGTCTCCATCAGATTCATAGAGATTTTGTTAGGGAAAATGACCTAATGATAAAAGATATATATTTTTTAACTAATGAAGTCTAGGTATAAATGTATTATATGTATTATTATGGGTTTCAATGAGTTTAGAAGTCTTTAGATGTGTGTTTGAGACTTTTTTAGAAGCTGTGATTCAAGCTATTTATGGGGCATTTACTCAACGTGTAAATGCATTACATGATGTGATACTACTGTCAGAATGTTCCCATGAAATTAATGCATTCCATGAAATGGTTCACGACATAAAAATGATACATATCATGAATCTATATTACATGACGTGTAATATTTGGACTAGGCTAAATTTACCTGAGGTGACATGAAATTCAGTTACTCCAAAATTACAAATTAGAAATCACACAATAGATATACTTGGCATGTATTTCTCATCCCCATTTGTTATAATATGTTATTTACTATTACATTTTTTTTTCATTTGTGTTCATCCATCCTCTCTCAACACCTAGGGAATTTCCCTGAAATTCTGTAGCACTATCCTCTAGTATGTACATCCTATTTCAGCAATCAATCATTGATGGGAATTTTTTACAATGGTTTCCCCATCTCCAAAATTATCCTCTAAATTTGGAGGTGGAATATCAAATCCATGATTGGAATGGGTGTTGATATGGATCTTTTTTTAACTATGTTTTCTCATTCAATCATCTTCAACATCATTCTTGTTAGTGTTACTTGTTTGAAGCATTGAGGTGATCATAAGTTTAAGGAATGTAGTCTAAAACCAAACAATATTAACTGTTTAATTTTCACATATATGTGATATGATTATTAATCTAACACAAAATGAGAAATAATTAGTTGAATTATTAATGATTGTTAAGCATGGGATGGATTATTCCTTCTATCCCTTTTGATTCAGTGGTGTTGGGACCAGGATTCTGGATACCGATTGTGCAAGTGAACTCTTTCATAATAATGAATTAGATAATGGTTTAATGTGATTTTAGAAATAAAAAAGAAAAAAGTTGATTCAATGATAGATAATAACCATGGTAATGGAATATTATATTAAAATTATAATGTTTTATATGATTTAATTGCATGAAAAATATAATTTCAATGGTTTAAGACCTACTTCAGAAAGTAAATGTGTAATTGAATGAAAAATATTAATATGAATAATTAACCATTGATGTTGATAATATGATATATTGGTATCCTAACTGTTATAACTTGTGTTGTGATACATTTTTTAATGGTTATATATTGGGCTTGTCCAAGTTACACGTTGCAATGCTTATATAGTGATCATGGTCCAATTTCTTATTGTAATGATTGTATAGATGGAATGACACAATTTGAGGATGTAATTATTATATAGTGGGATTAGACCAGGTTCATTTATTAATTTTTATATAGAGGTTTTTTTCAAGGATTCATTAATTCTTATATAAAGGTATGATCCATGAAACTAAAATTATTATATAAATATATTTTTCTTGTTTATATGTTTTTTCATGGTTTGTAGCTATTGGTGGAATGGATATGATACATGATTAGATATAAATTAGATTGGTGTTAAAGATGGTTGTTTGATTTATAATATTATGTTTATTAATTAATAAAGATCATTATCACATTATATCATTCAGTTATTTATCATATTAGTTTTGTTTAGACATGGTGGTGTCTACCTACTGAGTTTTAGTAAAATCTTATTCGTTTTATTGTTTTGTAACAAAAAATATTACATCGGTGCCGGTTTAAAAATGAGAACGGGATCTTGATATTGATAATTTTTTCAATATGGGATGGGGTATGAATATTTTACTACCATGCAGTTCAGGATCGAGTTCCTTTTAATTTAGTTTTATTAGTTGGTTCGTTTATTTATAATACTTCAAATTTTATAATAAGATATTTTTCAACCTATCATTACATAGTTCACTATTATTTGGTTTATTTGTTTATCCATTCACATTCCCATTGTAGGTTTCATCATTTCCACTATTTTATTTACTCTAATATTTTTGATACAATTAATTTATGGTGTACTATGACTCTATACCAAGGGTATATTCTACCCAATATACTCATCACACCCCCTACACTATTGGGAAACCACTCGTGTTTGAGGAGGTGTTGTTGAGGTCCTTTAACTAACATGTTATGTCTAGGTGAAAGAGAGAAGAAACGAGGGACATTATAAAGTGGTATTAGAGTTTTAGTATTCATATTTAGTTTTTTTACTGTTAGAGAAAAGTCAAATGGAGAATATGGTGTTTCAGGATATGGTAATATTCATGTGCATGTGAATAACTAACCCATGTATGGGGGGAATATGATTTCTCATGGATGGGATTTTTTTTGATTTTTTCATATTATTGGTATTGTTATTTTATCTAGGGAAATTCACATGTCATGTGGTTTTACTATTTGCTAATATTTATACTCATAGTCAAATAAGGAGATAGATGAGTATACATGATTCTTGATAGTCTCATAAAGGCATATATTGAACAAAATTGTTCATCATAGACACATAGTAATATCATGATATATATTTTTCAATAATAATTAGAAAATTGGATACATTTTATATATGATAAATGAAATTAATGAGCTATTATGTTATCTCAAAACAATTATATGTCATGTATAGAGAGCCCATAAACCAATAGTTCTCAATTATTTACCTATTGAGGTTGAAATTTGTATTATTCAGTTTTATATGGTTTATTTTTTCTTATAGAGATATTAATATAGTTTTTAAGGATCATATGGATGTTCAACTTCTTTGAAAACATCCTTATGGGCTTGAGATCAACATAGAGGGAGACTATTCATTATGTGCCTTTAATATCTGAGTGGATGAGGTAATTTAATTTGTATCCTCTTCCAATATTCATTGGGGATAGAGGACACTATAAATTTGACTTGAAGATCAAATCAAATCATATGATATTTAAACATTTTAATACCCCCATAGATTGGAGGGTGAATCTTACTACATACATTCTTCATAAACCTACCTAGTGTTAGTGGGATAATATTGATCAAGATGGGTAGAAACCGGAGTTATCTATAAAGTAATTTTAGGATCTTATCCCAATCCAGTTATATTTTGATATGATGAGGTATGGGAAGGCTCATGAGTTCAAGAATTTGACACATGAGGACATGTCGATGGTAGACTATGCTCTAAGTGTCACTAACATGCAGCGCATTGTGACAACTTTATAAGATTATGAGATCTATAAGGATATGAATTTTTTTGTGATTCACTATGATATTAGTTCATATGTGAAAATATTTCTCGTGAGTATATTTTCAACTTCGATGAATTACGAACTCATCATGAAAGGGAATATGAGAGAGACTGAGAGGAGTTGCAAATCTATTTCAGCAGGGAAAACTCAGAAGTATACATATGGTGTCATGAATAACAACTATGATAGTTATCACCTTGGAAATAGTGATTAGAGAATTTAGGGAAGTGGGAATCCATCTCGTGAATGTGTCCCGTTGCAATGCAATCAGTGTGGAATTTCGGTCCATAAGGGGACTTGTTGTCTGTATCCTACATTAGCATGTCATTCTCAAGATCGCATGGGCCATATATAGAATTTGTTTTTGAACATATACAAGAATATTATTGTAATGGTATTAGAATATGTACCATAGTTTACCAAGGACTTAGCTACACCTCAACAGACCAGTACCTGGAGTTCCACGAGTCATTTAGTTTGGGGAAAATGACAATGGACCCCAGTGCAAGAGTGGTAGTACCTTGTAAAGGTAATAAGAATAGGGTAGTCATAATACATTAGAGGGTTGAAGGGAAAGTCAATTGGATGTTTTGAAGTCTAATATGACATATTGGGATTCCTGACAATATACATCCAATGGAAAAAATCTTATAACATATACCCTTACTTATTTTTTAATTAAATGAGCATCACATTCTATTATATCTTCTCTTTATAAAAATATTTTGGGATTATTTTTGGCAGTCAAGGATGGTGTTTTTACCATTGAATAATTTGTTTGAGTGCGGACACATAATCATAAATTTTAAGGATAGTTCTCTACAAATTGGTGGTTAATTTTTATTTTGTGAACCATTTGTAATGGAAATTATATGTTTTGATTTGATTGTTAGTATGAATTTGATAATTCTATAAGAAAACTCATATATAATTTTATTGGAGGATAATTGCCTTCATATATCTAGAAGGATGTATTTATTTTCACTAGTGTGAGTGGGATCTTTAGGCTATTCATTTATAACCAATTCAGTGTGAATTAGATTTTCTCACAGATCAGTTAGAAATTATTGTTATGGATGATTGGTGAATACAACATGATTCTTTTTCACCACTAGTAGACAATTTTAAAGATTTGTTTCTTTATAAGTTATATATATTACCATCCAAGAAGTATGTCGACTTCATGATTGATTTCATTGCATGAGAAAACCAGTTTCTATATCACCTTAAAAAATTGATCCTATAGAGTTTCGGGAGATCAATTATTAGTAGAACTATCTACAATCTAACATATTAATATTGAAAATTACATATCTATGGTGTTCCACTATTATTTTCATCAATAAGGATAATTGGTCATTTTTCTTATTTATAGATTTATGGGTGATTGAACTACATAATGGTCAACAAGTGGTATGCCCTTCTATGAATCAATTATCTATTTGATCAGTTCGGAGATACTAATTTTTTCATAAATATTGTTTTGAGATCAAGATAAAACAAATTGAGGTTGAGAACATCAGTCATACCTTGTACATGTTTAAGGAGTAGGTATGGATTGTATTAGTTCAACGTGGTGACGTTTGGGTTGAGTAATTCATCATAATTATTCCCATCCATGGTGATATTGATCTTTTGTCCATATTTGGAAGTGATGGTGGTTGTTTCTATTTATGACATCATATTGTACTCTCATTCAGAAAATTATCATGGCCAAAGTCATATCATCATATTGATTAAATTGATAGAGGATTGACTTTATGGCATGATAACCAAATATTGTTTATAGATTGATAAAGTGCAGTACTTTATCCATTTTTTCATAGAGGCCATATTTTTTATATACCCAAGGAAGGATGCATCTGTGGTATATTTGGATAAACCGAAGAATATCTTCAAGATATGGAGTTTTCTAGGTTCATCAGTTTAAAATAAAATATTTATCCAAATCTTCCCACATATAGAAGCACTAATTTTTGGTCTAGAGATGAAATGAGTGAATATTTCTTGGTCAGATGATATAGGTAATGATTTGATTAGATAAAATAAAATATAACCTCAAAACATACCGTCACATGACCAGTGTTAGATAAAGAATATATCATTTCATGTTACACTTTTAGATTTATACCCAATTATGTTATGATATTAAAGGACATAGTTGTTTCTTATTTATATAGAAATTTGAGACCTCCTAAGAATAATTATCATAATCAAGATATAGATTTTTCAATAGTGGTGAATATCCTGATATTATAGAGACACTATCTTTTGGGTGAGAGGATTGTGGTTCACATAGACAACAAGACCATTTGGAACATATATTATTAGTCGGACCTGAACGTTAAGCAGATGTGGTGGGTGGAGTATTATAAATATTTTTAAAAAATATTTTTCCTATACACTAAGAATGGGAAAACGGATTATTAAATATTTAAGTAGGATGATATAGAGAGAGGTAGTGTAGGTGTCCATTAATGAGTGGTGGATTGTGGGACTTTTTTTAGACATGTTTTTAGATGTTCAATAGTCCTATAAATGAGTTTCTTTGACTATAATATCTTATATTCTTGTGCTTCATGAATATATCAATAAAATATAGTAATATGATATTTATGAAATGGAAATTTGAGATATCTTATATGGTGGGGATCGACAATAATGATGGTCTATTGAAAGAAGAAATTCTCTTCATTTTTTGGATGATTATAGGTTTTTCTGGGCTTCCATGGGGAGTTGATGATGGAGTTTCATGAATCTAGATGTGCGGTACACTATGGTATAAAAAATATGTATTTTGACCTCCATAGAGGGTATTTTTGGCTAGGAATATACAAGGAGTTAGTGTTATTAATTGTGTAATGATTCAGTATTTAGTAGGATAAAACAAAGAATCAGAGGCTAGTTGGGCTTCTACTACCATTTCCCATTTCATAGTGGAAATAAGATGATTTCAATATATATTTTCTATTATGAATACCCATGAAAACCTATAAAAATGTATTATGGGTGATCATGGATTGACTACAAATGGTATCCAACTTTTTTTATTAGAGAGACCATCATCATTAATGATCTGTGAGTTCTATATGTGCGTGGGATAGTTATAATTCATGATGTTTTGAGTAGCATCTTTTCTGATAGGAATTATTGTTTCACACCTCATTTTTGGAAGGACCTTTATAAAGATCTGGTATCATAGGTTCTACTAAGTACCACATATCATCCTTAGACTGATATCTAATTTATGTAGATTATTTTTATTCTAGAGGATATGTTACAAGATTTTTTTTAAATTTTTTTGATTCATGTGATAAGTATATGTAACTCAAGGAGATTATTTATAATAACAAAATCAAAACATCAATCCAAATGGAACCGTTTGAGGCATTGTATGGAAGGATGTTTCATTCATTTCATTCTTGTTAAGTGGAAGGAGATTCATTTATTATTGGACCTAGTCTTATATAGGATTCATATTCCTAGTTTCGGATAACCAAAATGTTGTTGGTGATCATATAGAGAAATCATAAATATGATGTTGACCATCGATGATGATCTTTAGAGTTTGAGGTTGGTAATTGTATTTTACTTAAAGGGTAACCTATATTTGGGTAATGATGTATTCTTGAAATAGATAAATTTGTTACCCATGTTTTTTGAGACATTTCAGAGAGTGGAAATGGTCCGTCCAGTTGCATATTAATTATCCCTTCCATAGAGATACAGTTCTGTACATGATTTATTTCATTTATTTTAGCATCAATGATATTATCCAAAAACACCTCATGTGATAGATGTTCAAGATGTCTAGATTGGTTTATATGCACCTATTGGATAGAAACTGATATGGATTATGTACTGTAGAAAGATGTATATTTGTGGAAGGACTGTAACTCTTGTTCTATTATAGTGGCTGCATGGTCATGTTCAAGAGGATACCTAGGATAACAAATTTTATATTCAAGAAAAGTGAGAATGCATATTTGATAAGACCCCATAATGGTTCTTGGAGAATCTTTGGGATGAGTCGTTATGTGGTGGGGAGGTTGTAAGGTCATTTATTGTATGGATCACATTTCTATTTGATTTTTTTAACTTATTTTTTTTGAGTTACCTTGTCTTTAAATTCTTGTTTATCGAGTCTCATTTGGATTCAGAGAGATAATGTATGAAAAAAATGATCTGATTTTGAGGGATGTATATTTTTTAATTAATGGAGTCTAGGGAAAACATTTAATGGGATTATGATTGTTTCACAATATTTTGGACAGATATGGAGGTGGTTTGTGTTATTTTGAAAAATATGAGCATAAAAAATTTAATCAAGAATTTATATTACATAAAGATAAATTAAAAAACATATAACTACCTCCATGAAAATAAAGGGAAAAGAATATATAATATTAACCAATTCATGTTCTGAAAAGGATACAATTATTTAATCTACCATACAGAACGTGTATTGTTAATGTGGGGATAAATACACCTGATTTGACATGAATTTATGTGTATTCATAAATTTTGAATTACACGCCATTTAATACATTTTCAAGACTTGTATTAATTTGGATCGTCAGTTATATACTATTCTGTATGCTTATTTATTCTACAATCCATGTACAATATTCGACTATCATTAACATGGTGATTTCTATGTGACTTTGATGTTCATTACTGTATCCTAGATGTCCTATTCAAGAGATGAATATTTAGTGAGTTGTATTACATTACTCCCCCGTCTCTTTGATTGTTCTCCAGTTGTGGAGGTGGAAACTGTTGAAAATGGTTTTTCTGGGTGTTCATCTAGATCTTGTTTGATCATGGATTCATATATAAATCTTATTTTCCATCAGTTTTGTTGGTGAAAATAGTCGGAATTGTTTTGTTGATTGTTGGATTAAGGTATGTGGTATAAAACATACCCTAATGGTCTGTTTACATTTCTTGAATGTGAAATATTCCAATTGAACTAAAAAATGTTGGAATTAATTAATTGAATGATGAATGATGGTATGACATGAATTATATTATTCCTTAGATCCCAAATATTTAATTTTGTTACAACCTACCTTGTAGATACCCATTGGGTGAGTGAACAATTATATAATAGGGAATTGACAAATTGATTAAAATGTGCTTATCAAGAAATGATATCCCAGGAGATTTCATTGCATGGAATCTCTTTGGTACTATATTATTGTATTAAAATAGTACTGTTTTATATGATATAATTATGTGAAAATGAGAATGTTAATGTTTTATGACGTACATAATAAAGGAAATATCTAATTGAAATAATTTGTGAAGTTTTTACATTTAACCATTATGTTTGATTATATGATATTATGGTATCCTTGCTATTTTGAATTGTGTTATGATACATGTTATAATTCTTACGAATTATTTTAGGCCTATTTTGTTTTGGTAATGAATATTTAGTGGCCTTATACTAGTGTCATGTTGTAATGAATATTTAGTGGGTTTCTCCCAGTATTATGTTGTATTTCTTGTATAGCGGGCTTGGTCCAGTTTTATGTTGTAATTCTCATATAGAGGGATATTCTCAGGATTATGTAATACATATATAGAGGGATTTTTTTTTGGAATTATAAATATATTATACATTGGGGTACTCCCTGTTATTTTTATATTTCATGGTTTGCGGTTATTTCAAGCATGGTTATACTACAATGTCATAGATATCTCGACATAGAGCGAATGTAAGTTTATTGTTGTATTATATTATGACGGTTAATTAATAAACCTATTTATCAATTTTATAAATTCACTTATTTATCAATTTTTTTTGGTTTAACTTGATGGTGTTGACCTAATGAGTTTTAATAACACCTTATTCGGGCCCCTATTTGGTACCAAAGCAGATTACATGGTTGAATTTTTTTAAAAAGGAATTGGTACTATTATTGATTGTTTCTTTTTTTAAGTTCTAGAGTTTAATGACGTGACCGATATGGGGTTTGGGATTGGGTTTTTTATCTGAGTTAGCTGGTTCATTTATATTATTACTTTATATTTTACATTTAAGTACATTTCATCATATCATTAAATGGATAATTATTTTTTAGTTTATTTGGTCATCCTATGGCTTGCAATGTGTGTATTTTGCTATTTCTTCTATTTTCTTTACTCATTTATTTATTGATATTGTTTGTTTCTATAGTATTGTAACACAATAGTAGGGGGAATGGTCTCCCCGCTATACTCAACACAGCCACGCTATTAGAAGGTAACCTCAAGGTTATGAGGAGGAGCACATGAGGTCCTATAAATAACATGATTTCACAACATGAGAGAAAGATGAGTTGATATATGTTAAACCTCCACTCTATCCCCATGTCCTTGAATTACCAATCTTTCTAAAAAAAATTTGGGGATCATTAAGGTGTTACCCATGGGTAACATCCAATACGAGAGGTAATGTTCTCAACTGAGCTCTCTTTATTATTTTCATTCTATAACTTCTCAAACATGTTATATCACTGAAAGTATGATAAAATAAATATTAATAATATTCTTAAATATTTTTATAATTTCATAATATCAATTTTCTAACTTCCCAAAATACCATTCCAAAAATTATAATTCCATTTTTGATATGTAAAAAATACTCCATCCATGACACAAATGAAATATTTTTCATCACCACCTTTCATAGAATGTTCTAAAATACTATTTAAAGGATTATTATGATATTAATAACATCATAAAGACTCTAAAATTATAAACTATTTCTTATATTACACTTTATTGATGGAAAATGAATTCATCTTTGTGCATACTTATGGGATACCAAGTCCATGAGTGTGACGAATTTAGTTTCAAATAGTCTGTAAATATTAATTAAAATACATTAAAATTCATTTAATCAACTAAAAAACATCTAAATAATATTACTACACTTATTTAACAAATATATTTTGCTAAAATAATATCTTTCATAATGATAATAACTCGTGGATTATTTGTTGCTCTAATTTGGGCTGGTTTGACCACTTCATGAACAATGCTATATGTATCAATCATGGATGAATATGGAATCTAAATTACTAGTGATATTAGAAATTAATTTTTGAAGATTTATTATAATATGGGTTTTTTATGGTTATAGAAACATTTATAAAATTATTAAATGACCACTATTTTTTTTTGTAAAACATTAATCAGACAATATCTTCACCGACTTCATCCTAATGAATTGTAATTAAAATAATTTGGAAATTAAATGACAACAATTTATAACATTATAAAAAATATATTTCATGAAATATAATTAAATAATAATTTTCATCTTCAAAATTATAAATAATAATTGGCACTACCAGTGGGAAACTATTACTAAAAATTAATTATAACTAATAACATCTAATGATGACAATAAAATATAACTAACTAATATGTTATTAATAAATTATTATAAATGAAGATTATATTAATTCATAAGATTGAATTAATTTTTTAAATAATAGATTACAATATTTATAGTTTTATTCATTAGAATAAATAGCTTTTGGGAATTCCTAAATTAAGTTGTTGGTGTTTTGTCTGAATTTCTTTTCTCTGAGAGAATTATTATTTTATGTGCCTAATTTTTTTTAACTAGTATGAATCTAGAAACATAGATGTTTTAATAATAAATAAAATATAATATCCTTCTTAATATCCATTACAATATTTTATAGATTCACATATATTATAATAATTGAATATTATTTTTCAAATTGAATAAATATAGAGTTTTATTCTCACTAATGTAATTTTCATGTATTATATCGTTTATTTTAAAAGAAAAAATATTAAATTGTTAAAATTTAATATGATAAAATTGAATTAATTTTCAATATCATCATATCATAGTTACATTTGGTAAAATATTAGGGGTGTTTCATAGAAAAGTGTTTATTTGGTGAATAATGAAAAAATACCAATTTTTTATTAAAACCATCTTATATTTTAAAGTATATAAGATATAAAATTACCATTTTGACTATTTTTAATGATAAATTACTCTATATGTAATAAAAATAATAAAATTAATTCCTTTTAAATCATAATTATACTTTATTATGGTATTAATTAATTTTTAGGATAAAAATATATCTTCCTTAATTTCTATTTTTTGATTTGTTTTTTGAAATGTTTCTAAAATTAATTTATTCCATTTTTAGTAATTGAATTTTGATGATTGTATTTATTTTTTTAAATCCTAAGGCCCATATTTAGTATTGATGATAATTTCAATTCTGGACATAATGAAAAATAACCATGGTTTCAGCTGGGGTGGGGCCTGAGTGGTAATCCCAATAAGCCTATATCAAAAAACTAGGGTTTGAATCCTAAAAAACATCTAAGGTAATTTATGATTTTAGTAAAGATGCAGATTTGATGTGGGAATTTGGTGATTATAATGACTGTAGATGGATGAACCTAGATTGGTTGGAGTTGGTGTTTACTACTGTTACACTTACATGATAACATGGAGTCAAATATCACAGGAATGAGAATTTAGTTGTCTTGGTAAACCGAAAACATATATGAGAAAATAATATACTAATTACAATATATATTTTATCATTATAAATAACTAACATCAATGATAAATCTAATCCATCTAGTAAATCCATGCATATATTTTATAGAATGCTTATTGGATTATTTGCGAGTGAAATAAATAAGGGTGAGCTAAAATGCTCAATAAGGGTAAAATATATCAAATTAAATAAATAATTAATTTGAATATGAATTGTGATAAGGTAGATAACTGAACTCAAATTCTATGTAAACAATAATCTATGAAAAAACTGCACAAAAATATTGAAATGTAACAATAGGAAACACATGCCAACCAAATAACGAGATAAGGAAAAATAAATATCGAAAGTTATGAAACTGAAACACATAAAATCTAAATAACTGAAAATGAAATGTATCCATAGATATATTGACAAAAAATATCAAGGATGATTAATAATTAAAACTAATATGAGGGAAATTCTAGATTATTAGATGCCATGATAATTAGGTACATGGTACCTTTACCATAAAGACCATTCACAAGAGGTTTTACAAAATATAGTGTAACACCCCATATATCTTGGATAGCCAAATGAAACATCCCACGAGTCTAGTTATACATGAAGGGGTTATATATACCTCTGTCCCACTTTTATCGTACGATTCAAAAACATTTATCATAAATTGAATAACTTATTTAACAATCTGTCTTATCAAAAAACCATATTGAATAATGAGTACTAAATTTTCAATAACTCCAAAAGTTATAAAATTACTATCAAATTAGACCACATATATGAAATTATTTAATGTTTAGTGAATAGAAATATCCATGATAAATGAGATGCATAATTAGGATGATTCTATTATCATAGTCGAGTGAATATATCAAGGGGAAAACGAAATCAAGGAATTGAATGTGAATACTATACTTGGCCAAATTAGTCATAAACCATCCATAGTAAGATTAATTATAGTATTAAAACTATATACCCTATGTGGAGTAAAATAAAGGTTTGTTTTTATTGATGAATTGAAATATTATAAAAAGATATGTTGAAAACATTCTTAAGAAAACTATTCTTATGTTTTGAAAACCTATTTGGAAATAACATTATTTAAAAACAAATTTTTAAAAAGATTTTGTTGGAAAATAAAACATATGAACATTCTATGGAAGCTTCAGATAAATAATAGGGGATAAATCTATACATGTCACAAGAGTTTAAAAGAAACATTCATTTTATAAGGTAAAAAAGGTTCAGAAAAATGATTTATTAATAATTAGAAATAATATTCATTGAAAACATTGATAAAAGGAAAAAATGGAAAACAATGACTTAAAATATTAATTAATATTTATTTTTATTATAAAATATGTTTTTCCGAAGAAAAAAGGATGTAAATGAAAACAGAGAAATAAACTTGAGTTTTAATAAAATCATTTTTAAATCAAATTGTGTAAAAATGAGTGGAATATATTACTAATAAATGAAAAAGTTCACGAATTATGAGATTTTTGGAAAATAAAAGGGTTTTCTAACTAATAAGAATATAACTTCATCGAATTTAAACACTAAAAAAGTTAATTAAAGTTATTGTTGAGGCTAATAATATTTGAACATTCAAAACTATCCCATACCACTTTAAAAAATTTTAAATCATAAACATCATGAATTAATAATAATAAATGGAAGCCCTAAATACCATTAAGATAATATAATTAATAATATAAAATTTAAAAATTTGTATTACATACACCACACAAAATATTTAAGTATGGAATATGAAATTTATCTCATGGATGTAAAAACAGAGATGTGAATCCCTTACCTTTAGATTCCTTTTTGGTGAACGTATTTTATCCTCATATATAATAAACTTATGTTAATTTAATACATTCTGGATATTTTTTTTAATAACTATCATTAATTTTATTTAACATATTAATATGTTGTATACAACTACATAAAAAATTATGTGTACATTCATTGTTTTGACCAAAATCGATTTATGTGTCCAAAACAACATTGGTATGACAATAATGGTCAACGAGGTAACTATATAATATATACATAATAATAATGCTGAAAAAATTATCTTATTTATACATTAATTATAATCTTAAAACAATTAATTAAATATGGTTATCAAAAATTGAATCAATGTTACAATCATGGAGACGATAGGTCATATGTATGCATGAGTAGCCTTCTTATTTTTCAATGATAATTGTGGAAAGAAGGTAAGTAACCCCATTTCCTATAATAATTATAATTATATGATGGATAACATATTATTTAGTCATATATACTTATAAATTTAATTCAGGTATTGAAAATTAATCAGATCAGGAAGAGGTGACGGTAGTCCACACGTCCTTGAATAATGTTATCTCTTCTTAAGTGTGTGAAAGGGTAATTATAGAAAAGACATATATATATATATATAATATTTTCATAATTTTATTTATGTCATAAATATCATAAATATATTTTTTATATCAATTATTTTTAATTATAAACAACATTTTTTCATTCTATGTATCGTGTGAATGCTTCATATCGCTTTGAGGGGGCGATAGTCCACGTTTCCTCAAACAATGTTAATGTATTAACATAAAATATAAAGATTTCAATATTTGTTTTATATAAGTATTAAAGAAGTAAAATTAAATAATAAATATAATTTAATCATATATAAATATATTTCATATCATAATGCCCACCAAGAGAGGTGGTGAGGAAAAAATAAGCAATCATCATTTCTTGAAGAAATAGATCATCATATACAGAAACAAAATGTTTGTTACCCATTACATCGAGGTGTGTATACGTGTAAGTAATAAAAATATCATAAAAAATGATTTTATATTTAGGATAATTGTGATTTATAAATAAAATATAATAATATGATATTAGGTATTTAATAATCGGTATAAAACTAAAAATCATGAGAGAATATGTTACCTCTTAATCGGGTACATATTTTTTTTCGTACCAAGAGGCTTCATTAGAAGAATTTCTACCCAAAATATGTATTAAAGGTATTGTTTTAGGGATTTTAGGAAGCTATATAGGATTATAGTGTCCTAACATGTGTGATTTTAGAGTTATTAAGAATATAAAAAGGAGGTGGCCTTTTATACGGCAGTAAAAGGACTCACTAGGAATTTATGGGAAAAACATTAGTGTAAATATTTTTTTACCTTAAATGTCATAAAAAACATAATAATGGATGTTTAATGGACTAATAATCTCATCCAATGGATGTTTTACAAGTTTCTAGTTCATTTAGTCCCCTAATTTAAAGGTTTAGTACTTTATTAAGATTCATTTTACCTTACCAATTACAATTAATTTTAATTACTTTCATTAATTGAAGTGCACTGTGTTGCATTTGTTGTCAATGAGGTATGTTGTTGTCAAGGAATGAATGGATGGATGTCAAGGAGGATCAATATGTGAATGACAAAGGATGTGATGGTGTTGGTGAGGAAAAGAGAATGGCCATGGTACTAAGATGCATGTCACTTAGGAGATTCACTAAGTGACATAGGATGTTTTCGTTAAAACATTCTCTATGTAAATCAGACGATTGTTGATCTGTTCTTAAAGTTCCAAGAACTTGTATCAACTGGATACAATGTCACAACAATGTTTGAAGACCATGCAGACAATGCATGAGGAGATGAAGATGATCCATCCACAAGTTCTAAGTGGATGGAGTGGAGTAAAGAAGTCCATGCACTAACACTTAGTGCATATGAATCTGAAGAAGTTCCAACTTGATCTCTGATTAGATCAATGAAGCACATTGAAGAAATCTTTGATTCAGGAGCTATGGTTGAAGATGAACCTTCGGGAATTCGATCTCCTAAGTGAAGATTAAATGTTTAAGAGGAATGGAGGAATTCTTAAGAAGAAGAGGAGTGAAGAAATGAATAAGGGAGAATGGCTTAGAGGTAGAAGTGGATTTGGCATTTGATATGACTTGAACTTATGGGGAACTTTGTTTTTAACAAAGTCTTATTTCCATACTTTGCCAAAAAATTGCCCAGCCACGGGCACCTTGAGGGTTCAACCCCAAGGCACATGTGGGCCTAAGGCTCCATGCCCAAGGGGGAACCCGTGGGGCAAGCCCCGGGCGGCAGGGCCACGCAGGGGTGTCACGCCCGCGCGGCAGGGGCGCAGGAGCGCGCCCGGAGTGCATAGTGGGCGCCAGTGGCGCGCCCGCAGGGAGCAGAGGTGGGCGCAAGAGCGCGCCCGCTAAGAGAACACGGTGCGGGGTGGCACCGTGGAGGGGGAAGTTCAACTGAGCGGCTATAGGGAGCGCGAGGTTGATATGCCGCAGAAAAACCGCGCTCCATTTCGATGTGGGACGTGGAAAAATCTCCAAGAGCGAATCCTGGCCGCTCGATTGATCGCGCGCCAGATCTCGGCCGCACATCTAATCCGCCGTGGCCCATTCTGATCGCGGCCGTCCAAATCGTCAATCCGACGGCTCCCCGTCCATCCTCAACCTCAAGCCAGGCCGAAGCCACCCCGCGTGCCTCCGTCGAACCAGGAGCAACCCGAGAGAAGAATTCGAGTTCCCAGCCACCTCCGATCAAACTGAAGTGTCCCTCGTGATCGTCTGGCCACACCGAACATGTCCATGCATTAAAATGACTCTGCATACATCAAAGGAGAGATTTCGGATTTTGTCCGAAGGCAAGCGAAGATGCCGAGGCCATGTGGTGTTCGTGCTATGCATGGACCAGTTTTAAATGAAGCCATGCATGCGTTTTAAAATGCATGCACGTAGAGAAGACTGAAGATAAAAGAGCCCGCGTGAACTGAGGATAGAAACCAGATTTGAAAGATTTTTAAAGATCCGAAATCTTCGGGATTTTGAAGTTAAACCACGCGGATGTTTTGAGGCGTTTCTCTGCCTATATAAAGAGATCCCGAAGCACAGATAAGGCTTGCTGATCCTTTGTTGAAAATCTGAAGTCCCGTGAGAAGCACTCTGTGCATCGCGAAGTCAGAGCCCCGCGCAGCACCCTGCGTGGCAGTGAAGCCCGGAGCACCCCTTGCTCCGCGAGGTTCCTTTTGTGCACTCCTTGCACGAAAGAAGAAAGGGAGTCCCCTGTGCGCCTTCCTTGCGTGACAGGAAGACCCGTGGCCGCATCCTTGCGCGCCCGTGGTTTCATCCCTCTCTGCCCACAGACTTGTGCGGCAGGAGGTGATTGCGTGGTTGCTTGTGCCCTTGCACTTGCACGCCCACAGTGGTGTGGCACCCTGTGCGCTTGTGGTCTTGAACCCTGCGCGGCGAAGCCACCCAAGAGCCTTGCGCGCCTTCACTAAGGTAGGAGCTTCGGTGGAGTAAGAAACCCTACGGGTTGTGTGTGCAAGAAGAAGTGAAGGCCGAGACTTGAATCTCTTGTGTGCAATGTGAAGATCACACATTTTGTGTGTGCATGCTAAGTGAAAAATAACAAGAAGTCTGTGGGCAAGTTTGAAGCAAAAGGAGTGTGGCCACCACATTTGTGTGTGTGCAAAACAAGAGGAAGGACGAGGCCATAGTGCCTTGTGTGCAAAGTGAACAAGAGAAGGTCGTGGCCCTAGTGTGTGCATAAGGAGGAAGACTACATCAAGTAGTATGTGCAAAGAAAGAACAAGGCCAAGGATAACACCCATGTGGAAAAAGTTTATATAATTTGTGTGTGCTTAAAAAGTGTGAAGGCCAAGCTCAAGTGTGTGCCAAAGTGAAGAAGTTTTGTGTGCAAAGAGACAAGAAGGCCGAACCTAAGTGTGTGCACTAAGAAGTGTGTATGCATTTTGAAGTAGAAAAGGAAGGACACTCACACAAAGTATAACACACATTTATGTGTGTGTAATCAAAAGGAATTAAACGTGTGAAGGAGTGAGAAGGTGTGTGCTTAAAGAGAATATACCCTTTGAGGGTTTATTTAGCCAAGAAGAAAGAAAGGGGAGTGCATGCTTGCATGCATGCACGTGCACACGTGAACAAGTCTGAATCTGGTTGTGTGCATTTGAGGAGTCCAAGACCAGGAGATCTTGAAGATATTGTGATGCAATGCACTCAGTGCATGAAGTTGATGTGAAGTGAGACTGAAGCCAGACTGAAGTTAAAGACATCAGATGCCTGAGTTTTCAGAAATTGAGAAGACCCTGATCAAAAGAAGTGATCAGAAGTTTTGAGCAAGACCAGCAGACCTTATCAGAGGCTATTGAAGAATCTTGAAGAGAGAAGCCAGGTCATCCTTAGATGAAGGTGATAAAGCCTGAGCAAGACGAGAAGACCTGTTCATCACAAGTGAGCAGAGTTACAGAGCAAGGCCAGCAGTCTTTATCCCAGACTGCTGAAGATACTTGAAGAATCTTAAAGTGAAGAAGAGATACTTATGCGACTCGAGGAGCCAAGAGACGACCCTGTGTGACTTAGGGAGAAGAAGTCATCAGTGGGATTCTGGAGCAGGCCGGTGGGACTCTGGTAACACTGTGGGACGCAGTATAAAGACCCTCCTGTGGGACATAGGAGAGAGACAGTGGGATGCTGTATCGACCATTGTAATTATAACAAGTTATAATGGAGAAACCATGTTGGGGCGTATAACCAACATGGCAAGGACGAAGGCCTTAGGTGCCGAACCTTATAAATCCTTGTGTCCACTGCCTTTACATTTACTGCATCATTCGAGGAAAGGTGAGAGATACAAGAAGAGTGGATCGAGGCCTTAACAAGCCATAGAGGTTTAATTGATAAAGAATCAATTAGTAAAAAGTTTAGAAAGGGATCACTGATTCACCCCCTCCCCCTCTCAGTGATTCACACTAATCTGGGCACTTCAATTGGAATCAGAGGGAGGTTACCTCTAAAAAGATCCAAGGGAGTCTTTATGAAGTGCAGATTTGAGGAAATGAAAGAACAGCCTCAAATGGAGATATCTGCCAAGACTCTGAAAAACAGAATGAAGAAACAGGAAAAGAAGATGAAGAAGAAGGTTGTTGCAATCAGAGAAACTCCTACTAGGGAAAGAAATGTGAAAGTCACATCAGATGAAAATTCCTTTTATCATTCTTCTGATGATGCCTGCTCTAGCTGTGATGAAGATGGAAGAAAAAATGTTCTTTTAAATGCAATCAAATATATTCAGAAGACAGTCCCCAAGGAAGTGGAAATGTGTATAGCTACAGGCCACCTTGATCTTCAAGAAGAAAAATTACAGCTAGAAGATGAAGCCAATTCTCTGGAAGTCCAATTGGCAAAAAGGGTTGGCATAAACAACACTCTCAGAAAGCTGGTGAAGGCTAAAGATGAAACTGTTTCCCTTTGAAATGAAAGATAGGAAGACACTACTGAAGAATTGCAAAGAAGCCTTTCTGAGAAAGAATTCTTTAAGACAATGGTCAAAGAAGTTTTCCATGCACTTGAAAAATTACACAGAGTATCAATGGTTGTTAAAGATGCTCAACTTGAAGACAAAGTAAAAAGGGTGAAGGAGCTTCACAACTCATTGCTTGAAATGAATAAGGTGCATGAAGACCAAATAAAGCAGCTGGAAGAGAAATGGGGAGGAAGGATAAGAACTACTGAGGATGAGAAGAACTCCCTCAATATGAAATGCTTAGAACTGGAGGTGATATTGAACAATCAGCAATCACCCAAAGCCAAAGCCTCCCAGTCAGCTGAAAGGAGAAATGTTTCTACTCAAGTATGCATTGAGCAGGATGATTTTAAAAGAAAGACATCCTCTAATAAAAGGGCAACAGCTTCTAAAAAGAAGGTACCATCCATCCCATCTTGTACTCATGTTTCTAAATGTGTTTCTACTAAAAGTACAGGATGGAAGAATGAATCCAAACAAGTATGGATGAAGACAGTGAAGAAAGAATGCTCTCTTGAAACAACACAGCAAGTCAAGAAAAGTACCCAACAATCAGAAGGACTGAAGAGGTCAAGATTTGTGGGTCAGTGTTGGTGTTGTAATAAGTATGGGCACTGTGAAAAAGATTTTTGGTACAGTCCACTGAATGTAAAAGCACAAAGGAAGCCCATGCCAAGGGGGAGCAAGCCAGAGGAAAAGAAGCAGCATCCACAGGTCCAGAGACATCTGTTTACTGCAAATAGATTTGGATTACTTGACAACATCTGGGATGATTTCAAAAGTGGTCAAAAAGATACATGTCAATCTCCAACTGTATCCAGAGCTCAAAAGAAGAAAAGATCACAGAACCTGGCTCAAAAAGAATCCTTGGGAAGCAAGCATAAGAAAGTGGAAGATGCTCCCAAGAAGATTATGAAAAAGGAAAAGAAGACCTTGGATTTGAAATCCAAGAAGGGTGATGCATCCAGAAGGACCTCCAAGAAGAAAACATGCTTCTACTGTGGAAAGAAAGGACATATCATGGATCTTTGTAAACAAGCCATGAAATTCAATAGAGGCAGACTGGACTCAAAAAGACAATCAATCCAGAAGAATCAGAAGGGATTGATTGAAAACAAGTTTCCTAAGAAAGGTAGCTTGAAATCATCAAAAGAACCATGTGGAACTTCCAGAACTGAGGCCACAGTTCCAAATGACTTGTTAATCATATGGACAAATCAGTTGCAACTTTCCAAAGATCTGTAGAGAGCTGAAGATGAAGTTCTGTAAATTGCTAAGGCAAAAGGGAAGAAGAAGATTTCACATGAAGATGTGTTGAGATCCACACCAGCACAAACATCATTGAAGATCAAATGTGCAAGTTTGAAGAATGGTGAAAATGGGACATCTCAGTTGAGAGAATCTTCTCAACCTTGTTGTTCACATTGATGAACCAAGGAGGTTCCATCTTATTCCCTAACCACTTATATTTACATGTGCTAACATTTCAGGGAATTGAGGATGATGATCATTCTCATCTGGAGGATGGTTTGGAAGGAATTGAGTGCACCCCTTGAGGGGGAGCCAATCTGGAGAAGATGATATTTTGGTATTTAATATCATCTTGAGAAAAGTGAAGGTATTCCAATCATACTTTCATCCCTTGTTTCTTAATTGTATTCATCATGAAAATTAAGGGGGAGTATTTATTGAAGGCAAATGGATGAAAGGGGGAGCTTTATCTTTGCACCTGAACTTCCTAATGAGTTTTGTGAAGTTGTGCAGGATTTAGCAATTCATTGATATATCTGAAAAATTTCAAACCCCTGAAGCATGATCTCACATATACAGTGAATTGTGGATAGCATTGAAAATCATGGTTACATCACTCTTGTTTTCTACACCGGGTTAGCCCAAGTAGACTTAGAGATTATTTACTAAAGGTTCTTTGCTAAAAAGAACATGTGACATCATCCCTCTCTCTCAGTTTTTTTCAAGAAAATACTTTTCAAAGGGAGGAAGAGAATTTTGAAAGAGAACCACCCCACACCTTTGCATTTGGTTTCCAATAAGGGGGAGAAATATTGGCACACATATTGACCCATTCATATGTGCTCTAGTGTATTTCCAACAAATACAAAGGGGGAGATTGAAGTGAATTGTGTTGCATTTGTGGTCAATGAGGTATGTTGTTGTCAAGGAATGAATGGATGGATGTCAAGGAGGTTCAATATGTGAATGAAAAAGGATGTGATGGTGTTGGTGAGGAAAGGAGAATGTCCACGGTACTAAGATGCATGTCACTTAGGAGATTCACTAAGTGACATAGGATGTTGTGGTTAAAACATTCTCTATGTAAATCAGACGATTGTTGAGATGTTCTTAAAGTTCCAAGAACTTGTATCAACTGGATAAAATGTCACAACAATGTTTGAAGACCATGCAGACAATGCATGAGGAGATGAAGATGATCCATCCACAAGTTCTAAGTGGATGAAGTGGAGTAAAGAAGTCCATGCACTAACACTTAGTGCATGTGAATCTGAAGAAGTTCCAACTTGATCTCTGATTAGATCAATGAATCACAGGGAAGAAATCTTTGATTTAGGAGCTATGCTTGAAGATGAACCTTCATGAATTCGATCTCCTAAGTGAAGATTAAATGTTTAAGAGGAATGGAGGAATTCTTAAGAAGAAGAGGAGAGAAGAAATGAATAAGGGAGAATGGCTTAGAGGTAGAAGTGGATTTGGCATTTGATATGACTTGAACTTATGGGGAACATTGTTTTTAACAAAGTCTTATTTCCATACTTTTCCAAAAACTTGGCCAGCCATGGGAACCTTGAGGGTTCAACCCCAAGGAACATGTGGGCCTAAGGCGCCACGCCCAAGGGGGAACCCGTGGGGCAAGCCCAGGGCGGCAGGGCCACGTAGGGGTGTCACGCTCGCGCGGTAGGGGCGCAGGAGCGCGCCCGGAGTGCATAGTGGGCGCCAGTGGCGCGCCCGCATGGAGCGGAGGTGGGAGCAAGAGCGCGCCCGATAAGAGAACACGGTGCGGGGCGGCACCGTGGAGGGGGAAGTTCAACTGAGCGGCTGTAGGGAGGGTGAGGTTGATAATCCGCGGAAAAACCGCGCTCCATTTCGATGTGGGACGTGGAAAAATCTCCAGGAGCGAATCCTGGCCGCTCGATTGATCGCGCGCCAGATCTCGGCTGCACATCTAATCTGCCGCGGCCCATTCTAATCGCTGCCGTCCAAATCGTCGATCCAACAGCTCCCCGTCCATCCTCAACCTCAAGCCAGACCGAAGCCTCCCCGCGTGCCTCTGTCGAACCAGGAGCAACCCGAGAGAAGAATTCGAGTTCCCGGCCACCTCCGATCAAACCGAAGTGTCCCTCGTGATCGTCTGGCCACACCGAACATGTCCATGCATTAAAATGACTCTACATGCATCAAAGCAGAGATTTCGGAGTTTGGCCGAAGGCAAGAGAAGATGCCGAGGCCATGTGGTGTTCATGCTATGCATGTACCGGTTTTAAATGAATCCATGCATGCGTTTTAAAATTCATGCACGTAGAGAATGCTGAAGATAAAATAGCCCGCGTGAACCGAGGATAGAATCCAGATTTGAAAGATATTTAAAGATCCGAAATATTTGGGATTTTTAAGTTAAACCACGCGGATGTTTTGAGGCATTTCTCTGCCTATATAAAGAGAGCTCAAAGCATAGAGAAGGCTTGCTGATCTTTTGTTGAAAATCTGAAGTCCCGTGAGAAGCACTCTGTGCCTCGCGACGTCGAAGCCCCGCGCAACACCCTGCGTGGCAGTGATGCCCGGAGCACCCCTTGCTCCGCGAGGTTCCTTTTGTGCACTCCTTTCACGAATGAAGAAAGGGAGTCCCCTGTGCGCCTTCCTTGCGCAACAGGAAGACCCGTGGCAGCATCCTTGCGCGCCCGTGGTTGCATCCCTCTCTGCCCACGGACTTGCGCGGCAGGAGGTGATTGTGTGGCTGCTTGTGCCCTTGCACTTGCATGCCCACAGTGGTGTTGCACCCTGTGCGCTTGTGGTCTTTGAACCCTGCGTGGCGAAGCCACCCAAGAGCCTTGTGCGCCTTCACTAAGGCAGGAGCTTCGGTGGAGTAAGAAACCCTATGGGTTGTGTGTGCAAGAAGAAGTGAAGGCCGAGACTTGCATCTCTTGTGTGCAATGTGAAGATCACACATTTTGTGTGTGCATGCTAAGTGAAAAAGAACAAGAAGGCCGTGGGCATGTTTGAAGCAAAAGGAGTGTGGCCACCACATTTGTGTGTGTGCAAAACAAGAGGAAGGCCGAGGCCTTAGTGCCTTGTGTGCAAGGTGAACAAGAGAAGGCCGTGGCCCTAGTGTGTTCATAAGGAGGAAGACTACATAAAGTAGTATGTGCAAAGAAAGAACAAGGCCAAGGCTAGCACCCATGTGGACAAAATTTATATAATTTGTGTGTGCTTAACATGTGTGAAGGCCAAGCTCAAGTGTGTGCCAAAGTGAAGAAGTTTTGTGTGCAAAGAGACAAGAAGGCCGAACCTATGTGTGTGCACTAAGAAGTGTGTATGCATTTAGAAGAAGAAAAGGAAGGAAATTCACACAAAGTATAACACACATTTATGTGTGTGTAATCAAAAGGAATTAAACATGTGAAGGAGTGAGAAAGTGTGTGCTTAAAGAGAATATACCCTTTGAGGGTTTATTGCACCAAGAAGAAAGAAAAGGGAGTGCATGCTTGCATGCATGCACGTGCACACGTGAACAAGTCTGAATCTAGTTGTGTGCATTTGAGGAGTCCAAGACCAGGAGATCTTGAAGATATTGGGATGCCATGCACTCAGTTCATGAAGTTGATGTGAAGTGAGACTGAAGCCAGACTGAAGTTAAAGACATCAGCTGCCTGAGTTTTCCATAATTGAGAAGACCCTGATCAACAGAAGTGATCAGAAGTTTTGAGCAAGACCAGCAGACCTTATCAGTGGCTGTTGAAGATTCTTGAAGAGAGAAGCCAGGTCATCCTTAGACGAAGGTGATAAAGCCTGAGAAAGACGAGAAGACCTGTTCATCACAAGTGAGCAAAGGTACAGAGCAAGGCCATCAGTATTTATCCCAGACTGCTGAAGATACTTGAAGAAGCTTAAAGTGAAGAAGAGCTACTCGTGCGACTCGAGGAGCCAAGAGAAGACCCTGTGGGACTCAGGGAGATGAAGTCTTCAGTGGGATTCTGGAGCAGGCCAGTGGGACTCTGGTAAAACTGTGGGACGCAGTATAAATACCCTCCTGTGGGACTCAGGAGAGATACAGTGGGATGTTGTATCGACCATTAAAATTCTAACAAGTTATAATGGAGAAACGATGTTGGGGCGTATAACCAACATGGCAAGGACGTAGGCCTTTGGTGCCGAACCTTGTAAATCCTTGTGTCGAGTGCCTTTACATTTACTGCAGCATTCGAGGAAAGTTGAGAGATACAAGAAGAGTGGATCGAGGCCTTAACAAGCCATATAAGTTTAATTGATAAAGAATCAATTAGTAAAAAGTTTAGAAAGGGATCACTGATTCACCCCATCCCCCTCTCAGTGATTCACACTGATCTGGGCACTTCATTAATAATTTTTATAAAAATATTTAATAATTAAAAATTAGTTTTTATTATTTTTTAATTTATTAAATTAATTTTTTCAAATTCCAATCATAAAAGCTGTAGAAATTAATTTAATATTCAACCTGAACGCAGAAGGACATTATAGTGTTTTAATGTAAAAGCATCTTAATGTTTTTTAATGTTCATATAATCAATTCAAAAGTGAAATTAATTAAAATGAAATAAATTGTGTTAAATGATAAAAATATTATCTAAATAATCTTAAAAAGAAAATAAAAGTTTTATTTATGTTTATATATAAATTAGATGAAAACATCGTTTTGAACTAAAATTCAATAAATTTTACTAATCATTAAAATATTATTTGTTTCCTAAAAATTTCAAAAATTAACCCTAACCTAACTAATATGTTTTTGTCTCAAATAGGAACATTATTTTGAAATATTTAATCAATTAATATGTCAAAATTCACATTTATAATGTAATATCCATTAAAATGAGGTAAAATTGCCTTTATAGAAAATATATATTTCATGTTTTGGAATGGGGTTTGTTCCAATCTTATGAATATCAAACCTAATGGATGAATATAAAAATATTATTGAATATATACCAAATAAATATAATTATAATCATTCACTAATTATAATTAAATATGTTTAATAAGATAAAACTCTTTTTGAAGCATAGAAATAATATTATTTCTTTTTATATTAATTTGGTTATTATATGAATTTTATATTAATTGGTATACACTGAATTCATTTTATATTTTTATAAACAAAAAATTTCATAACTTAGTTAATAATAATCATAACCACTACATAACGTCTAGGTTATATTATATTATATTAAATAATTACATTTTAAAAATATATTGTTATTTGGGGAAACACTTTTTTCCATGTAACCCAAGATATCATGGAATTTCTCTCTTAAATGTAATGAAAGATAACTCGGTGTTGAGTAAATTATAAGATATATCATGTGTTGAATTTATTTAAAATAGTAAACAAATTGTATATTCATGGGATATTGTATTCCTTTATGTGAATTGTGGTTCATGCATTACATTCTATCTTATATAAATTTATACATTATAATTTATGGGAATTATATTCTCCCCATCATAATAAAATCATGTATTTCAAATTTAAACCTGATCATAGTGATATATTATTCAAAAATCCATCATTGTGACAGGGGTTTGTAAAAAATCCTCTAGATTATAGGGAATGATAAGTACAATGGTCACATGGACTACCATGTAAGTATGTCTCTATGTAGGAGAGAATTGGCATGATTATGTAGATTCAAATCATAATGGAACAAAAGTTTAGGGGAAATGGTAAACTAGATAAAAACATTAGAAAATAATACACAAATTGAAAATAATTTATCATTTAAAAATAAACAACTTTGAGGATATATATAACCTATTTAGTAAATTCCTGCATATTATTCATATTACTCTTCTTGGAATCTGAGGGAAAAAGTAATAAAGGTGACATTTAATTAATAGTAAGGGTAAAATATAGCAGAATAAGTATTGAATTAATGTGAATAATAGTAATTATGTGGTTGATAATTAAACTTGAATTCCATATAATGAATAAACAAATAAGTAAGTGTATAAACCAAATAAAAAGTAATAACTTGAAACACATGACAACCAAATAGCTAGAAAATAAAAAATAAACAAGGAAATGTAATAAACTAAAACACATTCCATATAAATAACTGTAAATGTAATTTATCCATAAATACGTCGATGAAAATTCAAATAGATTAATAGAAAATGAAACTAATAATTGTTATTTGAATGATTATTGGATGCCATGTTTCCGAGGTACATTATAACTTTACTGTCAAGACCATTCACAAGATGATTTAAAAATATTCACATAAAAAATCATCTAAGGAGGCTAGAAAAATGATTTTTTCCATTAGACTACTACTGCATCGAGGAGATATCTATAACCAGGCCCCACTAGTGTCTTACTAGTCCAAAAAATTCCTCATATATTAAATCATCAGATTAACAATTTTACTTATAAAATATCCATATTGAAGAAAGAATATGGAATTTTTATTGTTTCAGAAAATAATTAAATAACTGTCATTGTATACACAATATATTAAATAATATACAGTTTTGGAAATAGTTAGATCCATCTTAAATGTTACGGATTATTATGGAAAATAAAATGATCCATAGATAGTGAATTGTTCAAGAGAAAAAAATAAATTGAGGAAGTGAATGTGAATATTATCCTTGTACAAATTATTCATATACCATCCATAAGGTTACTAGGGATGGTATCAACACTACAAACACTAAGTCATGTAAAATTAAGAGTTTTCAATAAATGATAATATTATAAAAATATATTTTTTTGAAATTATTAATGATAATATAATTTTATTTTGAAAACCAATTTGAGTATTATTTTTTAATCTCTTTTTTATAATATTTTCAAAAAAAATTTATTTTTAAAATTTCTAGGGATTCTTAATAGAAATGATAGTAGATAAATCCTTATATGTTGTATGAGGTAAAAATAAACATTCATTTTTCAAAGTAAAAAGGGATAGAAAAATGCCTTTTTCAGAAGAATAAAAGTATATTGATTTGAAAAAATTTGTAAAAGGAAACAAAGGTAAAAATGTATTTCAGAAATCATTTTAATAACAATTTTGAAAACATTTTAATAAAATAAGTTTTTATTTTGAAGAAAACTGGTTCTATGACTAAATAGATAAATGAAGTCTGGTTTTCTTAAACAAATTTTTAAAAATCATTGAGTACTATTGATGGGAAAAAATGGTACAATTACTTGAAGATGTCTTCAATTACTAGAGAAATGTAAAATTAAAGGGTTTGTTGAATAATGATAAAATAATTTCCTTGAATGGTAATCCTATTAAAATATCAATTAATTTATTATTGATAAAAATAATATTTAAACATTCCAATGTGTCCCATTAAATTATGAAATGATTAAATCACAAACATTATAAAGGAATAATTTTGAATTAAAGAATTATATACTAGTAGGACAATGGAATACTTGATATAACATAACAAATTGGTAACTACATACACCACACCAAATATATAAGTGGTGAACTTGATAATCATCTCACAGATGTAAAAATTGAGATGAGAATCCCTTACCATGATATTCCTTTC
Source organism: Viscum album (assembly GCA_963277665.1). Classification (NCBI taxonomy): domain Eukaryota; kingdom Viridiplantae; phylum Streptophyta; class Magnoliopsida; order Santalales; family Viscaceae; genus Viscum; species Viscum album. The sequence continues at coordinate 1,366,781,796 of OY728131.1, read as the reverse complement.
AGATGAAAATCCATTAACCCCATTTAAAATAAACATATGTTAATTTTATAAATGATTGAGAAAATTTATTCATGATTATAATTAGTTTTATTTCAGATATTATTATGTTGTAAACAAGTACTTAAAAAATTAAATTTTCATTGAGAGTTTTTACAAAATTCAGTTTATATGTCAAATACAACTTTGGTAGGTCAAATACGGTCAATGATGTCATTATATAATATCTAAATAATTATATCCATGAAATAATTATAATATTTATAAATTAACTATACATTTAAATCCAATCAGTAAATATGGTTATTATAAATGGACAATCATTGTTTCGTGAGGTAATGGTTTTCTGTACAAAAAAACGATATGACTATTAACCATTATATGGAAGGGTGTGTAAGTGTAGATAAAACCCTTAGAAAAAAAAATCCTTTTATATTAAAGATAATGATATTTTAATAAAATAATAGAATTATAATGGATGAGGGGTTCAAGAATGAAATTAAAAACCCAAAATCAAGATTGAAGAGATTAACTCTTAATCAGGTCACTACTATTTACTTATACCAAAAGACTTCCTTGGAAGGATTTCATCAAAAAGGGATGATTCAACTATTAGGGAAGGGATATTTTGATGTTATACGGGTATATATTTTTCAATCCTAACTGATTTGAGGGGTGTGAGTAATGGGGAGAGGTGGTGGCCTTTTATATTGAAGGAAAATGACTCACATGGAATTTTTGGATACATGTTAAGTTCACATAAGTTCTTAACATAAAAAATCCATACAAGAACTAAAAAAACTCAACAATATAAGGTTCATGGAAGAATTATGGAATCTAATGGGTGTTTTATAAGAGGATAAGTCATTTAGGCCACTAAGATAAAGGTTTAGTCCTTTATTAATATTAATTTTACCTTAATAATTGAAATTAATTTTTATTACAATCACTAATATTATTGGTAAAAAATATATTTTGTTCTATTGGAAATTGGAAATTATTATTTTTCCAAATATGGAGACAATTTTTCCAAATTTAAATCATATTACTATAGGAAGGTAATTGAAAAATCATACAGCAGGTGGAATGACATTACTGGTTTTAAGAGTAGAAAATATTCGAAGGTTTTTTATGAATTTATAATCAATTTCAATGTGAAATTTATTATAATGAATCAAATTATATTAATATTTAAAAATATTTCTAATTAAACATCAATACCAACTTAATATATAATTTATCTTTATAAATAAATTAGATGACAAATTAGATTTGAAGTAAAATTCTATATTTTTAACAATTCACTACACAATATATGTTTCCAAAAAATATAAAAATTCATTTTAAACTAATTATTAGGATTATATTTAAAATATGAAGATTATTTTGGCATATTAAATAAATTAATGTTTCCAAATTCAAATTTAAAATGGGTTTTCCATTAAATGTTGGTAAAATTTCCTTTAATAAAAATGTCTTTTTTTATGTGTGCAATAGGGTTTGTTCATATAATATTCATAAAAACCATAATTTATTAATAGAAAAAAATATTTAAAATATAAGATATATATTTCATTAAAATAATTAAATAATTTTAATTAATTACGTTTATTATGATAATACTTTTTTGAAAGTATATATATAACAGTATTTCTTTTTTATATCCCATTGGTACTTATTTTTATTTATCATTAATTGGTAACCAATGAATTAATTTTATATTTATGTAAACCATAATTTTTTATAATTTACATAACACTATTCATAATATCTAGAAGAACAGCTAGGTTATATCATATTATATTTTAATATTTTAATAATACATTGTTAATTGGTGAAACTAAGTTTTGTGTGTGACACAAACTACCATGGAAGGTAGCTATTTCATATAAATAAATCTATCGAGGAAGGTCAACTTTTTGATTGAAACATGAAATCAAGGAAGGTTTCTATTTCTTGTAAAATAATATAACTCGTTTTTGTGGTCATTACAAGCAATATCATTTATTGAATTTGATTAAAATAGTAAATATATTGAAGTTTCTTTGGATATTATATTACCTTATACATTTGGTGATTCATGTCATACATGCTATCGAATAAAAATATGTACTTTTGAATTATGGGGCATTACAACGACTCCATCATTATACATATATTTTTAGATTATTTTTTGTTTGATTAACCATGAATTACAATCCAAGGATCATAAGTTATATTCTCTTTGGAGGATTAGGTATATAATTAAACACCATGAAAGCAAAATAAAAACATATTTTAATTAATATCCCTAAATAGATCCTAAATTCTATTTAGATATTACATATTACATGGAAAGCTTGGGGAATACTTGAAAAATGGGATGACCTAAAAATCTCATTTCGTGAATAAGAATATTAAAAACGTTGATCACATGGGTTAATATTCATAACATGATGACATAAAAGGAATGGAACATGGATAAACATATAGATGAATTAAATACATAACATGTGATCATTTAATAATAGAATCATAGAAATGTAGAAAAAATATACAACATGACATATGAATGGGTCATGTATAACCACCAAGAACATTGTACATGGGGAATCAATAGTCAAGGTTAACAACTAAGACCATTTCGCATAGAAGAGCATGATTCTACGATAACCACAAATACCTTTTCACATGATTTCTTGTGAGACAAAAAATTACACAATTTATTAGATCTCTATTGTGTCACACTCATCCTAACATGTTCATGAATATGTGTGTCACATGATAAATCAAGGATATCTATTACCCAATAACACAATGATGCATCCTAATCATGTAACAAGGAATAAAGAAAGGTAATATGATAATGGTGTCCATGATATAAAGAATTTTAATATTACATGGAAATTGATCATGATATGTGATGTCATATTTAAATGAAATCATATAAAAAAACTATTTAATAAACATAAAAATTGTATCATTTTAATGCTTTTTAAGGATAATATTAAAGAGCATTTAATGTAGAAATGGAAAAATATTTCATATCAAACCAGAAATTATCCAATATATATTTTTATGATAAAATTAATTTTTATATTAATAATTAGGGATTAAGAACGATTGCACATGGTACGTGAAAATCAGTAAGAAATTGGGAAGTTCCCTTTAATTGGTCATTCTTATTTGGAACGATTAGGAAGGGAACATTATAAAAACATGTATTTACATATCTGAGAAGGATGGTTTGATATAGATACAAGAGTTTCAAATAAATAAATATAATTTAAAATTATTATCTAAAATAAATAATAATTTCATTGGTTTATAGAGAGAGAGGGTATCTGTATCCTCAATGAAAAATGAGGTTTTAGAGGGGATCCCTTACCATATGTCTAAAAGTGTTTTTAACATGATCATAATGTTCTGGATATTGATAATATATTGAATAAAAATTTAAATAACAACCTATTTAACATATATCTAATTTATTATAATTTTATTGTGTTCATTTATGTCCATTTTTATAGATATGAGATTCAATTTCTTCATTCATGAGCTTTCTTTTCCTTAGTTTTCATGATCGGGTCACTAGTATATGTGTATAAAAGGTCATCTAAAATGTTATTAGGTTTATAGATATGAAATTATATGTTTTTAATTGAAATAAATGATCTTAAATGGTCTTATATATCATTTTTTTAAATGTTAGTATTATTTATTAGATAAAATGGTAATGATTACTGTTGAGATTATTTTGGTGTTTGTTTGACAATCACGAACTGATTTGGTTTTATTAATTAATATTGTGTATATATACTAGTTACAATACATTAAATAATCATATTTTATATATTTTAATCTATTTTAAAAATAAATAATGTTTTAAAATTCTCTATCAATGTGGTAATGGATATTGAAAACTCATCATCCTTGAATGTTAAAAATTAACACATCATAGCTGATGTTTTCATTTTTGGAAGAAAAGGTGAGGTGAAAAAATGGTGATTCATTGTTTCATACAAAAAATAACAATATCATATATAAAATATAATGGATTTATCATCTAAAATCGATAAATAGATTTGAGGAGGGTAAAATAAAATAAAATGAAGGAAAAGGAAAAAATCGAAAGAGGCTATAACCTCTTGAAATCTTCTCCTTGAGAACCCCTATATGAGAATTGTGTTTAGTATTTCATTGAATCCAAAAACTCCTAGACATTAAATGATACATGAGGAGAGTATTGGATAGAATTTCACAATATTTAAGTATTCTGGGGTGTGAGGGGAAGAAGTGGAGAGAGGTTGTATTTATAGTGGTGGGGTGGGGTGTTTTGGATATTTATTCATTTGTTTTATATTTTGGATCATGTTTATAAATAGATTAAAACATATTACTATATTTAATATATTATGAAGGAGTGTTTGATATTATGAGATTACACCATATATACAACACCCATGACTCAATAATTTACAATTTTAGCATATATCTTAAATGCTTGTATTTAACAATTCACATCAAATTATACTATTTTATAAAAATCCCAAAAAATCACCCAAATCATTTTTTGACTTATTGAATTATTAAGTGATATATTTTTTAAGAAAATAATTTACTAAACATCAGAAATTTAATTATTAATTTAAATCATCATTTACTTGATAAATATATATTTTAAAATTTTAACTAACCTTTTGACACTTTTAAAATTTAGTTAAGGTCTTAAAAAAATTATTTAATAACCATAAGATATAAAAATAATAATTTATAAATATATTCTATTAAAATATATACTCTATCAAATCATTATATTATTTATACTATTTTTAATAAACATTTATGTCTTTATTAAAGTACTAACTCTTAGTTTACCATCATTATAACATTTAATTAATTATTATATTATATAATTTTATCAGTTTTTCATTTATAATATGGATAAATTTTATTTATAGTTTCATGGGTGATGATATTATTCTATTGGCTGGTTTACTATTTATAAGGTTCATATTACCATTCTAAAGGTCTAGGTACTATTCAATTGGTTTGGGATCATTAATTTATAAAAATACCACTTATTTGAATCATTATTCATTTATAAAGATTGAATTTTGTTCAATATGTAATTTTAGATGATTTATACTATATCAATTAATTATAAAAAGAGTAAATATAATTGACAGAATTATTGGTATTTATATTAATCCAACCTCGTAAAATTTCACCGTTAAAATTTCATTTTAAAAATATAGGGGAAATAGTTTAGGGTACATTTTCTTGACTGATTCATTTGGTTCAATTGTTTATTCTTTGTACTTATGGTTTGACCATAATACTCTGACTATGTCAGTAGTCTTGTTCCATAAAATATTATCTCAATGATGAAATGTATTTACTAGCTGCTCTATAAAAGATAAATAATTTTTCAACAGTACCACCTATAAAATTAGTAAAAGTTAGTGGTCCGGTATTTACTCCCTCAAGATGGATATGTGGAATACATCATATACTTGAGACATATTTCTTTGATGTTCTAGTCGATATGACAAAAAATATACATAATCTAGAATCTAGAAGAGACTAATGTATGTGAGACCTAGATTTCATTTCATTCCAAATCTCATGATCCTCTTCCATGATGATATATAGAGGAATAACATGTCTCTAACCTTAAACTCAAGGTCTGATCCATAGTTATATTAAAATATCTTCTGTTGACCTTGGGCTGCCTTGATGTACTACTGAATGTTTTTTACTTTTTCCACTATTTCTTTTACGATTTCAGGTTCTGGTAGCTAATGTTAATTGACATCATCTAGAATTGTCTTTCTCTACATGTTTTACTCTAAAGGGTCTTATATGAGTCTTTATGGATGCTCGAGTGGAAACTATTATTTTATGAGAACTAAACCAGATGTAGATGATAGTTTCACCCTCCATTTGAATCCATAGAACATTATCTGACCATTTATTACTTTGTCTGAATAGTACTCCCATATTGGCCCTCCATTTGAAAATGATATGTCGTACTAATGATCAGTTTAGTGTTTATATTATATTATATACTTCTCCAAGTCATGGAGGTTAATCTCATATCATGATCGAATACAAACAATAGTGGCACTGCATTTAGCCTTACAACTTCTCTTATGTATATCTGTGAATGTTGATCAAGTGGTAATTCCTCTCTAATTGTGATAAACTGAGCAATCATTGTAACATGATATACAACAACCTATATACCATTGATTCTGTTGGTTATATTTTAATGTCTAGGGAAAATGAAAATGGTGATGTTTTCCCATTTCCATTTTGGTATTCATAATGGTTGTGTAATCCCTTTAATATTTTTTCCTTTAGGATTATATCTATGAATATTCATCGAATATTTATGTATATTCATCAATCTCAGACTTTATATTATCCCATAAATAGTTTGATTGGAGATCTGGATACATCTTTGTGCTTTGTAGATGATTAGAAAAAGATGAACTATGTGCGCCATTCAAAAATTCATCAATTATCTCAATAATATATGGTGAAACTTTTTATGGACCAAATATCACAACTCCATTCTAATGCATTTTTAACTATGAATATTTACCACATATGATAGATTCATCTTTTTTCTAAATTTCCAAATAATTTCATTGATCATACATCGTTTTCTCATTGAGAGATGGTTGATCATTAATTTTATAAATCATTGATTATGTTCCTCCATTAATGATTCTCATGTCCATACATTATATTTAAAACAATATGGGATCCTTCTTAATTATCATCATTGATTATTATGTATGGTATTTTCTATTTAGACCATCTGCCACCTTATTTTCATTACCGAGATTGTAGTTGATTGAGAAGATATAATCTTTGATAAGTGCTAACAATATTCACCGGCTCATAATAATCTATTTCAGTGGAAATATATATATTAACCTCTTATGATCAACATATATATAATACTTCTCCCAATAGAAATAACACCTCAATTTTTTCAACAAAAAAGTCAGAGACCCAAACTTTGTATCTTGTGTGGGATAGTATTTCTCCTGAATTTTCAACTACCATGAGGAATAGGCTATCACAATATCATTTTTCATCAGTATAAATCCTCATCCAATCGTTGATGAGTCATTGAACTCCATAAAGAGTTCCCCACTTGTGGTAGTGTGAAATTTAGTATAGTGATTAACCTCTTTTTCATATATTTGATGTAGTATTCAGAATCCCTTGTCAAGAAAAACATGACTATTTTTATAGGCATGTTGGTTGTGGGGTTTTAAAATAATGAAAAGTTCATAAATGTTTTTCATAATACCCATTTAGAACATGGAAACTATGTATATCTGTTATAAATGTTAGACTAGGACACTCGTCAACATACTATATATTAGAAGGGTCCATATATATTTCATTTCTGATGATATCATTCCCAATGAATGATACATCCTACAACAACAACTCAAATATAATACACCTTTTACAATGATTCTCCCTTCATATTGTTGTGAGCATAGTATTGAAATGTTCATTGTATTTATCCTCTATCAAAGATTAAATCAAAATATTTTTAGAAAATATGACCACAAATTTTTTGAAATAATCTATAAATACTATTTATTAAATCCATAAAAATTTTAGGAGATTTAGTGATTCTGAAGAGAATCCCAAAAAACTCATAATGTCTAGCTAGAATTAAATGGGATTTCATGGGAATATCTTCCACTCTCACCATTATTTAGGGATATATTGACTGAATGATCCCTTTAATTAAATACCTGGCCCCAAATACATTATTCATCATTTCATCAATCTGTTGTTTGGGGGACTTATTCTTTTTTATGATTTTTTGATATTAATATTATATATAAAGCAGAGCATTGATCAATCCTTTATTTGGATGAATAAGACAATCACATCCCATGCTGAAGTAGTCGGATGTATAAAACCCAAATGTAGAATGTCTTTCAATGGTTTCATAACATTTTTCCAACTCTAAAGTGTACATTCTATAAGTTATTTTTATATAGGAAGAGATATAAAAATTAATTAAACTTAGAATTCATGTTCTTGCTCACGACAAAGATTAGGAAACTCTATGGGGAACACATTGGTGTGGTCCCTCACAATGTTCATTCCATGGAGCATGATTATCTCCTTTATCTCAATATTTTCATCTAGAAATGATTGTTAATAACTCAATACGATCAAAAAACTAAGATAATAATTTTGATGGAGATTCATCATCTTCCTTACATTTATCAGAAGTTGGAGGATACCACATGATATAATAGTGGTATCTATTTCCCGACAGTCAATTTTGGGTTTGTATAAAGATATTCAATCCATTACCAATATTGCATCAAATTCCACCAAAGGATTTCATAAAATGTTTTTTGGGAGGTTCATTCCACAAAATTTAACTACAGAGGAGTTATATTCTATGAATTTATTAATTTCCCAATTTACTGTTCACATTGATAACTCAACATCAATATTTGGAGGTGGTGTTTGAATAGTTCTAGAAAAAGTGAATGATATGTAATAATTAATAGAACCAGAATCAAAAAGAACATTATTATATTCTTTAATTAATAACAAGAATATCCATCAACACCTCATTTTCATGCTCCACATTAGTAATAGCGATAAAATATTCTCTTTATTACATCCTTGTAGTTTTTTGTGGTTGATTTCCCCCAACAAACCTTGTCTTAGGGATGTAGTGTACCATCCCAGGTAAATAAAGAATAATAAATTTTCATATTTATTAATATTTAATAATTAAATATTAATTTTACTTTAAAGGTGTTGCTATGTTCGATAGCGTACTCGATACGCAACAAAGAGTTTCATTGAAATCTTACGTTGCACACTAGTAATAAAATAATATTATATTAAATAGTAGTTAACACATAGCCGTTGTATTGGTGGGAATGGATTAAAATAACTAAAATATGATTATATATGTTTTTAAATGTTTTTACATTTATCTAATAAAAGATAAAGGCTTAAAATAGGGAAATAATACAATTTTAGGCATATATACCCTAATTTTCACTAAAGGTTCACTTATCGCCTTTTGATGGTGAACCATCATTAAATATAGTTCATTTCACTCTTATATATTCTATTGTACCAAATAAAACTCTTCATTAGAATCAGGATATCAAAATTTACTTTGTGTAAATTTTTGGTATTTTTCCGATAAAGTTCATTTTTTTAATGAATAGTAAAAAATGTTGTATTTTAATTCAAAACCTCTTTTTATTATTATTTATTTATATGATTATATTATCTTTTGAATTGGTTTTAAATTGAAATTTGAATATATTTTTACCATTAAATCAAATAGTGGTTGTTGAAATTAATTTCACTTTGAAATCAGACTTAAACTAGTGTCAATCGTTTGATACTTATTGTTCAATAAAAACACGCTATTATCTCTGACAGAAATAATTAATTATTAAATTAATTAATCCAACTTATATGTTTTGAATTTTGTAAAATGGACTTCATTTTTGAATTCGGAATATCAAATAGATCTTAGGGTGATGTTTAGGTATTTTTCTAAAAAACATCAATTTTTGATGAATAGTGAAACCACTAAGTGGTGCTTATAAAAACTGATTTTTCGTTGAAATGAAATTTTACCACCTCTGTGTTTTGAATTTCAAAAATCCGACATACATGGTTGTCATTAAGAAGTAAAATTTGGTTCAATGGGATTAAAATAATTTTTTTGCTGAATAGTAATTTTTAAGTTTTTAATTGCTATTAGAGGTAATTAGTGTAGTTTAAGGTAAAAATAATGTTTTAATAATATGGAATGACCTATAAACATGTCCTACCCTTATTGGATATGTCATGGACGACCAAGACAATACATGGGTCAACTTGAGGACCCCATGTAGCCACATTTGATGGAAAATAACATTAATATCTTTTTATTTAATGTTAAAGTAAAAATGTCACAAACACGAGTTATTTTACTAAAACAATTTTTAAATGGTGTTATACAAGTCATATTTTTTACTATAAATATTAATTATAATTATAAAAAATTTCCTACATCATGATATTTTTTTTATAATTTTTAGACATTAAATAAATTAAATTATTTTTGGAACCATGATGATGCAGTGATTACCTCATTATTTAATTATTTAAATAAAATAAAAAGATAATGTAAAATCTAAGATCTAAACTTGTCAAAAACATACTGGTTGGGTATATTTCGAACCCTTATCACTTCATACTCGAATTATATCAACGTGGGACCTTTTAATTCTGAAAATCATTTTACAATAATGTTACATTGCTTTACATTCCAAGAGTTCCCCTCCTATCCTCTTATAAAAGGCCCCCACATCTACCACCTTACCCACACTTCCAAAACCATTGGCTCGGCCAAAACCTGCCCAATGTGTCTCTCCACATCCCTCTCTAACTCTTAGAAGCCTCAATTTGGGACGAAGTCTTCCCAAAGAAGCCTTTGATCTCAAATCTAAGAGAGTTACCCGATTTTAAGTTAATGTCTTCACTTGTTTCCTTTTGTTTTATTTTTCTTCTCCAACCCCCTAAACTATTTTTATTAATTTATTTTGTTACAAATACAGTATTTTCAATATACTATGATGTTTTTATAAGAATATTTCAATCTACACTTACACACACCAATACTTAATGGTTAAAGAACATACTGTTTCCATGGATGGCGAATTTCGGCCTCACGAAACGATGATTGTTCAATATTCTTTCAACACCATCAAAGGTGGCCATTAATATGTCACTATATTTATATATGATATAAAATATGTTACTGTCTTCCTTAAGCTTCTATATTTTTCATTTATGGAACACCTTCATGGTTTCCATTATGGGTATACGCGATATCTTTATTTTAGGAAGTGCGAACTACCACCCCCTCAAAGTGATTTGATTCGTTAATGCCATATGTGGGACTTATAAAGGATGGATTTAAAGTTATTATATATGATGTATGTTACATATAAATGATGAATATAATTATGTAATTTAAATATACATACCTCTCATTTAGTTTTAATTTAATTAATATGACAAAGAAATGAAAGTAGCGTTTATGCGTACGTACCGCTTATCGTCTCCATGAACGGTGCATTTCATTTCTTACCTATAAATGATTATGTAATATTATAAATACATGTATATTCTAGATATATATAATATATATGATATCCAAATCATGAATATCATTCTGGATAGAGTGAACATTTGACCACACAAACAACATGTAATTGTAATAAGTTCACTTTTGACTCAAGTACCAAATATCAACAAATGACCGTTATCAACTTAAATGACTACATAATGTTCATAACATGGTAATAAGTGATATAAAAGGAATAATGAACTTTACAAAGGTTCTTAATCAAGTAGAAATAAACTCAAGTTTATTTTTCAGGACGTTAAATAACGATCGAGTCAAGTCGGACCCGAGGTAAGGGACTTCGTCTCAATCTCCTTTCATTGAGGCATATTTTTGTTTTATACACCACTTTCTTTAATACGGTGTATAAACCCCTTTTACTTTTTTGTTTATTCAAAAGGAATCTTTTTATACAAAGCGTTTTACTAAACGAAAAAAGGGAATGATTTTTTCGTATGTATGCGGCGACGACGACTTCTCCGCCTCTGCGAGTATTATTTGGACTTTGGCTTCCTCAACAAGACGAAATGTTTTTAAAATGAAATAAATACCATATAATAGATTATGTATTTTGGTATTGAAAATGGTTTTTATAATAGATTTTTTATGTCAATAAATTTATGTGATATATTGTGATCAAAGTGTGGAATTATTTTCTTTCCATTATATCTGTTTTATGTTTTATGATTTTATATTGGTACTTGAAAATTTGACGGGTGGTTACGTGATAAACCATATGACGGGTGGTGTCCTGAATTCCAAGAAGGGTGGTTACGTTATAACCTCCAATGCATAGGGTATGGAAGTCGGCCGTATGGCTATTCCATTAAGTGATATGTGTGGAAGTCGACCGTATGGTTATTCCATATAAGTATGTTTATGTCCCAAGATACCTTTATTTGTTATGTGATCTTTATATGGTTTTTATGGTAATCATTTGGTTACAAAAGGGTAAGTAATGATCTTTTACTCAGTGAAGAATTTTTACTATTTCCTAAAGGTGAAAGGTATTACTTTGATAAAGTATATATGGTTTACTTGTTGTTTTGATAAATGAATAGTTTTCATTCTTTGTGTATCCCTTACTGAGCTTTTTATGCTCACCCCAAGTTTTTTTGAAATGTTTTTCACAGGACTTAATGTGGAATAGGGTCAAGGATGGGATCATGGGAAGGTCATGCTATATAAAACATGGAACTAGACATGTTTCTTTTTAAGAGTGTTATTCTATGTAAACTTAGTAGAAGTGTTTAATTTGTAATCTTTTGAGATGTAATAGTTATGTTCTAATTCTCTAAAACTCCAAACCTGAAAAGATCCTCAATGTGAATTGTTCATTTAATTCAATATTAAGTAAGGTTTAAGGTCGGGGCCTTATAGTTGGTATCAGAGGTCGGTTTAGAAAACATTAGGAGTTATAAAATTGTTAAATTATAAGTTAATTTATGGTATGACTGAAATGATATGGAATTTAAAGATTACCATGTTGCTTTGCCTAAGATATTTCTGTGTTCAGAATGGTTTTCCGCAGAGGAAAGAAAGAAGCTATTTTGGGACGCCATCAAGAGGAAGACAACTCTCCAAATCAGCAACCTTAGATGGTCGGAATTGGAACTGAACAGTTTTTTGTAGTGATGGCACAATTGACTCAGGCTATAAATGGTGGTGGTATCCATGCATGAGATCAGTCAGATCAACTGCAGAGGAACATGTTAGTGGTGGAACATTTCATGAGGCAACATCCCCCATCATTCAGTGGATCATCTGACCCTGTGCATGCTGAAGGGTGGATTAAAGCACCGGAGATGATTTTTGATGTCATGGGGTGTTCAGAACATCAAAAGGATAGTATTTCTGTTTACAGTTTTGAAAGTGAAGCAGATCAGTGGTGGTCGATGGTGAAAAATATCAGGGATAGTGATGAGATTAATAATCTTCACTGGGACGAATTCAAAGGTATGTTTCTTGAAAAATATATTCCTATGGTGGTTCGTCTTAGGATGGAAAAACAGTTCCTAGAATTGAGGCAGGAGGATGACTTAGTGGCTGCTTATGAAGCAAAGTTCACTCGATCGGCAAGGTATGCTCCAAACTTCATACGAGATCTTTATAGTAAAATAAACAGTTTTTACTCAGGGTTAAAGCCAATGTATCGAAGGAATTTAGCTTCTCGTGAGTTAAAAAGTTATGAAAAACTTGTTCGATTTGCAGAGAAGGTGGAAATGGAATTTGCCGACGATCAGATGTTCTTTGACAAACGACAGAATAAGAGGTCCAGTTGGTAGGCAAAGGGGAAGAATTCATCAAAGTAGCAAGGAGGTAAGAAAACCAAATATCTATCCAATGATAAGTGTGGTAAAATGCATCCTGGAGAATGTTTATCCAAGACTGGAAAGTGCTTTTGGTGTGGTAAGTCAGGTCATATTCCTCGTAACTGTAATAAAGATGATCGAGTAGGCAATGAAAAGTCAGTGGAAAGATGTTTTAAGTGTAATTAAATGGGTAATTATGCAAATGAGTATCTAATGAATAACTCAACTGAGGGAAAGCAGCCAGACTACAAGCAGAAAGGGGTGGTGAAATCCTTTGCAAATACTTCAGTAGATGTTGGGCCATTGAATGAAGTAGTATCAGGTACACTGTTTGTTTGTTCAGATTATTCCAATGTGTTGTTTGATTCAGGGTCTACACATTCTATCATTTTTTAGAAGTGTTCTAGTAAATTGAAAATTCCATCTCAAGATATAAATCCTGAACTTATGGTAAATACACCCGGAGGGAACGTTGAGACAAAAAGGAATTATAATAACCTTTCTATCCTTGTGTGCAGAAAGAATCTACCAGCAAACCTTATTGTTTTGCCTCTAGTAGAGTTTGATGTTATTTTGGGCATGGATTGGCTTTCTGTTTATCATGATAAGATTGGCTGCAGAGCTAAAATGGTTTCTTTTCAGAAAGATTTTCAGTTTGTGTACAAGAATGAACACTTTATTTTGATAACATATCATGAAGTTGAGAAACTAGTAAAAGATGGAAATGAATGTTACCTTGCACATATTGTTGAAAATAAAGGAACTGTTCAGATTAATGATGTGCCATTGGTAAATGAGTATCTTGATGTTTTTCCTGATGAGTTGCCTGGAATTATTCATGATCATAAAGTTGAATTTACTGTTCACTTAGTTCCTGATTCTTTGCCAATTTCAAAACCCCCTTATCGAATGGATCAAGTTGAACTTTTAGAGTTAATGAAGAAATTGAAGGAGTTATTAGATAAAGGTTTCATTCGACCTAGCACATCACCATGGGGTGATCCTGTCTTGTTTGTTAAAAAGAAAGATGGCTCAATGAGACTTTGCATTGATTATATAGCCTTAAATAACATTACTGTTAAGAACAAGTATCCTTTTCCTTATATCGATGATTTGTTTGATCAGCTCCAGGGAGCTCAGTATTTTTTCGAAGATTGACTTGAGGTCGGGGTACCATCAGTTGAAAGTAAATGAAGTAGATGTTCCAAATACTGCGTTCTGTACTATATATGGCCATTATGAATTTGTAGTTATGCATTTTGGGTTAATAATGCACATGTTGTATTCATGGACCTTATGAATAGAATTTTCCACGAGTTATTGGATAAGTTTGTGGTTGTTTTCATTGATGATATTTTGGTGTTTTATAAAACTAAATAGGAGCATGAATGTCATTTAAGGGTTATCTTGTAAACCATAAAAGAAAAGAAACTGTATGAAAAATTCATCATGTGTGAGTTTTGGTTACAACAAATTTCATTCCTGGGTCACATTGTTTCAAAAAATGGCATAACTGTTGATCATGCTAAAACAAAAGTTGTTGAAGAAGGGACAAGACCCACAAATGTAACCGAGATCCGTAGTTTCCTTGGTTTGGAAGGTTAGTACCAAAGGTTTGGTGAAAATTTTTCATGGTTATCTAGTCCAATGACTAAGCTAACTCGGAAGGGTTTTATGTTTATCTGGACAAAAGAATGTGATGATTGTTTTTAGGAGTTGAAAAAAATATTGGTGAATGCTCCAGTTTTAGAACTTCCTTCCAGGAATGGTGAGCTTGTTATCTATAGTGAGGCTTCAGTGAAGGGACTTGGTTGTGTCCTTATGCATAATGATCATGTAATTGCATATGCTTCACATCAGTTGAAAACTCATGAGGTAAATTACCCTACACATGACTTGGAATTAGCTGCTGTTGTTTTTGCTCTAAAAATTTGGAGGCATCATTTGTATGGAGTAAAGTGTGAAATATATACTAATCACAAAATTTTAGAGTATATATTCACTCAAAATGTGTTGAACATGAGACAGAGGAGATGGCTAGAATTAATCAAGGATTATGATTGTACAATTCATTACCATCCGGGAAAAGAAAGTAAGGTGGATGATGCTTTGAGTCGAAAATGTATTGCTTCATTAACCATGCTACGTTTGGAACAAGATCTTTTGGTTTTTGATTTGATGAACTTTGGCATAGAAGTTTTTGGTGCATGAAGTTCTTCTGTTTTGTTTCATGTATTAGTGAGATCATCCCTATCAGACAGAATTAAGCAAGCACAAAGGGAAGACAGTGAGTTGCAGAAAAAGGTAGAGCTGGTTCAGAATGGTAAGTTTCCTGAATTCAACATCGATAATGATTGTGTTTTGAGGTTTGGGAAGAGATTATGTGTCCCTGGTGATTCCCAGTTGAATAATGAGTTGTTATGTGAGGCTCATAGTTCCCCGTTTTTAGTTCATCCTGGAAGTACTACGATGTACAGGGATCTGCAAGAGTATTACTGTTGGGATGGAATGAAAAGAGATATTTCTGATTTTACTGTGAAGTGTTTGACATGTCAACAGTTTAAAGCAGAGTAGAAGTTATCGAAAGGGATGCTTCAGCCTTTACCAGTGCGAGAGTGGAAATTGGAGAATATATCCACGGACTTCGTTGTAGGATTGCTGAAGACACCTCGAGGTAATAATGCAATCTGGGTTATTGTTGATCGCTTGACTAAATGTGCTCATTTCCTTGCCATACGAGATAATTTTTCCCTAGATAAATGTTCATGTTTGTATCTTAAAGAGATAGTCGGGTTACATGGATTTCCTCTCTCCATTTTATCTGACTGTGATCCCAGGTTCACATCTAACTTTTGGAAAGGCCTTCAGAAGTCATTGGGTACTGAAATAAATTTTAGTACATCTTTTCATCCGCAATCAGATGGGTAGTTAGAACGAACAATTCAGACATTGGAGGAGATTCTATGAGATTGCTCTATGGATTATCAGGGAATTTGGGACCAGCATCTTTCTTTGGTTGAGTTTTCATATAATAACAGTTTTCAGTCCAGTATACAGATGTAACCATTTGAGGCATTATATGGGAAGCGGTGTCGAACTCCAGCTTTTTGGGATGAAGTGGTTGAAAAAAAGATGATGGGACCAGAATTTGTAAAAGTGATGGAAGAAAAGGTTCAGTTGATTTAGAAACACATGAGAATATCTCAGAGCAGACAGAAAAGTTATGCGGATAACTGGAGGAAGGATCTATCTTTCGAGGTAGATGATCATGTTTTTCTCAAGGTTTCTCTATGGAAAAGTGTGATGCGATTTGGTAAGAAAGGATAGATGAGTCCATGGTTCATTGTACCATATGAAATTCTAGAGAGAGTTGGATTAGTTGCATACAGAGTGGCATTACCTATGAGTTTATCTCAGGTACACAATGTTTTTCATGTTTCGTTGTTGAGAAAGTATATGCCAGATCCATCTCATGTTTTGAGTCCAGAGGTAGTTCAGCTGGAAGAGAACCTATCTTATGAAGAACATCCGGTCCAGATTCTTGACCACATGGAGCAAGTGTTACCGAATAAGGTGACTTACCAGGTAGATGTTTGTGGAAAAACCAAATGGTTGAAGAGGCAACATGGGAATCTGAAAATGCTATGAGGGATAAATACCAACACTTATTTTGATAAGTGAATAAAATTGCGAGGATGCAATTCCCAAAAGGGGGGAAGGATGTAACATCCCAGGTAAATAAAGAATAATAAATTTTCATATTTATTAAGATTTACGAATTAAATATTAATTTTACTTTAAAGGGGTAGCTATGTTTGGTTGCGTAACCGATACGCAACGAAGAGTTTCATTGAAATCTTACGTTGCATACTAGTAATAAAATAATATTATTTTAAATGGTAGTTAACACATAGCCGTTGTATTGCCAGGAATGGATAGAAATAACTAAAATATGATTATATATGTTCTTTAAATGTTTTTACATTCATCTAATAAAAGATAGAGGCTTAAAATATGGGAAGAATTCAATTTTAGGCATATATACCCTAATTTTCACTAAAGGTTCAATTATCGCCTTTTGCTGGTGAACCATCATTAAATATAGTTTTGTTCGCTCTTCTACATTCTATCAGACCAAATAAATCTATTCTTTAGAATTGGGACATAAAAATTTACTTTGTGTAAATTTTAGGTATTTTTCCGATAAAGTTCATTTTATAATGAATAGTGTAAAATGTTGTGTTTTAATTCAAAACCTCCTTTTAATAGAATTTATTTATATTATTAGATTACATTTTGAATTGATTTTAAAGTGAAATTAGAAATTATTTTTACCATTAAATACAACCGTGGTCGTTGGAATTAATTTCACTTTGAAATCTGACTTAAACTAGTGTCAATCTTTTGATACTTATTGTTTCATAAAAACACGCTATTTTCTCTGACAGCAGGAATTAATTATTAAATTAATTAATTAAACTTATATGTTTTGAATTTTGTAAACTGGACTTCATTTTTGAAATAATAATATCAAATATATCTTAGGGTAATGTTTTGGTATTTTTCTGGAAAACATCAATTTTTTATGAATAGTGAAACCACTAAGTGGTACTTATAAAAATCGATTTTTCGTTTAAATGAAATTTTACCACCTCTGTGTTATGAATTTTAAAAATCCGACATACATGGTTGTCATTAAGATGTAAAATGTGGTTCAATGGGATTAAAATAATTTTTTGGTGAATATTAACATTTATGTTTTTAATCGCGATTAGAGGTAATTAGTGTAGTTTAAGGTAAAAATAATGTTTTAATAATATAGAATGACCTATAAACATGTCCTAACCTTATTGGATATGTAATAGCCGACCAAGAAAATCCATGGGTCAACATTGGGACCCCATAGAGCCACTTTGGAAGGAAAATAACATTAATATCTTTTTATTTAATGTTAAAGTAAAAATGACACAAACATGAGTTGTTTTAATAAAACAATTTTTAAATGGAGTTATACAAGTCAGATTTTTGACTATAAATATTAATTAGAAAGATAAAACGATTTCCTACATGATGATATTTGTTTTATAATTTTTATACATTAAATACATTAAATTATTTATGGCACCATGATGATGCAGCGATTACCTCATTATTTAACAATTTAAATAAAATGAAATGATAATGTAAAATCAAAGACCTACACTTGTCAAAAACCTATTGGTTGGGTATATTTTGAACCCTTATCACCTTATACTTGAATTATATCAATGTGGGATCTTTTAAATCCGAACCTCATTTTAAAATAATGTAACATTTATTTACTTTCCAAGAGTTCCCCTCCTCTCCTCTTATAAAAGGCCCCCACCTCTACCACCTTACCCACACTTCCAAAGCCTTTGGCTCCGCCAACCCCTTCCCATTTTGCCTCTCCACATCCCTATATAACTATTAGAAGACTCACTTTTGGTAGAAGTCTTCCCAAGGAATCATTTGAGCTCATATCTAAGAGAGTTACCCGATTTTAAGGTAATGTCTTCTCTTGATACCTTTTGTTTTATTTTGTTTTTCCAACCCCCTAAACTCTTTTGATCAATTTTATTTTGTAACAAATCTAGTATATTTAATATACTAGTATGTTTTTATAAGAATATTTCTAGATACACTTAAACACACCTACATCTAATTTTTAAAGAACATATTGTTTCCGTGGATGGCGAATTTCTGCCTCACGAAACGATGATTGTTCAATATTCTTCCAACACCTTCAAAGGTGGACATTAAGATGTCACTATATTTATATATGATATATAATATGTTTATGGCTTCCTTAATGTTATGTATTTTTCATTTATGGCACACCTTCATGGATTCCATATGGGTAAACGCGATATCTTCATTTTTGGAAGTGCGGACTACCGCCCCCTCAATGTGATTTGATTCGTTAATGCCATATGTGTGACTTATAATGGATGGATTTAATGTTATTATATCTGATTTATGTTACATATAAATTATTAATATAATTCTGGAATTAAAATATACATACCTCTCATTTATTTTTAATTCCATTAATATGACAATGAAATGAAAGTACCGTTCATGCGTACGTACGGCTTACCGTCTCCATCAACGGTTCATTTCATTTCATACCTCTAAATAATAATGTAATATTATAAATACATGTATATTCTGGATATATGTGATATATATGATATCCAAATCATGAATATCATTCTAGATATAGTTAACCTTTGACCACATGAACAACATGTAATTTTAAGAAGTTAACTTTTGACTCAAGTACCAAATATCGACAAATGACCGTTATCAACTTAAATGACTACATAATGTTCATAACATGGTAATAAGTGATATAAAAGGAATAATGAACTTGAAAAAGGTTCTTAATCAAGTAGAAATTTACTCAAGTTTATTATTCAGGACGTTAAAGAACGATTGAGCCAAGTCGGACCCGAGGTAAGGGACTTCGTCTCAATCTCCGTTCATTGAGGCATATTTTTGATTTATACACCACTTTCATTAATACGGTGTATAAAACCCTTTTAATTTTATGTTTATTCAAAAGAAATCTTTTTATACGAAGCATTTTACTAAACGACAAAAGGGAATGTTTTTGTCGTATGTATGTGGTGACAACGACTTCTCCGCCGCCACGAGTATTATTTGGTCTTTGGCTTCATCAACAAGCCGTAATGTTTTTAAAATTAAATAAATCCCATATACTGTTTTATGTATTTTGGTATTGAAAATGGTTTTTATAATTGATTTTTTATGTCAATAAATTTATGTGATATATTGTGATCAATGTGTGGAATATTTTTCTTTCCATTATATTTTTTTTATGTTTTATGATTTTATATTGGTACTTGGACATTTGACGGGTGGTTACGTGAAAAACCATGTGAAGGGTGGTGCCTTGAATGCCAGGATGGGTGGTTACATTATAACCTCCAATGCATTGGGTATGGAAGTTGGAAGTAATGCTATTCGATTAAGTGATATGTGTGGAAGTCGACCGTATGGTTATTTCATTTAAGTATGTTTATGTCCCAAGTAGTATTTATATGTTATGTGATATTTATATGGGTTTTATGGTAATAATTTGGTTACAAAATGGTAAGTAATGATATTTTAATCAGTAAAGAATGTTTACTACTTCTTAAAGGTGAAATGTATTACTTTGATAATGTATACATGTTTTACTTGTTGTTTTGATAAACTAATAGTTTTCTTTTTTTGTGTATCCCTTACTAAGCTTTTTATGCTCACCCCCAGTTTTTTTTGAAATTTTTTTCACATGACTTCATGTAGAATAGGGTCAAAGATGGGATCAAGTGAAAGTCATTCTATATTAAACATGGAACTAGAAATGTTTCTTTTTAAGAGTTTTTTATTCTATAGAAACTTAGTAGAAGTGTCCACTTTTTAATCTTTTGAGATGTAATTGTTATGTTCTAATTCTCTAAAACTCTAAACCTGAAAAGATCCTCAATGTGAATTATTCATTTAATTAAATATTAAGTAAGGTTTAAGGATGGGGCCTTATAAGTAGTTCATATAATTTATTTGTTTCTTTCAGTTGAAACAATACACTATATTATGAGTATTGATATTAACCATCCTTTCTCCATCAATATTAGTGAGATTCTTCATATCCCTTTGGTAGTTATTAGATAGATTCCCTATTTTTCCAAATTTCAATCATTACGTAGTTCCCTTTTAGTCAGTTCCTAGGATTCTTCTTCCATTAATTTCACATTTTTCATATTGGGATTTCATTCCATCATGATATTTATATTTTGATCCTCCAATATTAAAGTCCATTTTTTTCTTTTTATCATTTCTACCACGAGACCACTATGTGTCTCGGTTATCCATTTCAGTAAAAATGGAACAAATGAAAAATATATTCATTACTATAAAATTCCAAAATTTCTAGTTATTTTCATAAATTCATATTTAGGAATAAAAAGAATATATCAACCTAGATTTTTATGTACATGAAAAACTGAATGTGTATCATGAAATTATTTTTCCTCATACGACATAATAGAATTCTCTTCCATTTAAATTAGTCCATGGAACTCTCTTTCCTTCAAGAGATAGAGGGTTTGGGGAATATATTTATTAAAAAAAATATTTCATGAATTTCTCCCTATCCATGGAATAAATTTTATCATTAGACTTTGTGTTCTTGATCATTGTACACCACTGATCAACTTCTCCATTAAAACAATTTAACACCAGCAAAACATTCTATTCTTCTAACCACTATGGGATAGATAATATTTTCCAAATGGTGTAAATACACTATTTTTTGCGGAGGAATCAAAAGATATAATAAACATGGGAGGCCCTTTCCACAAAATGTATTAGACCCAAACATGATCATTCATTGGAGAAGGAAGAAATTTCACATGTTTTATGTTATTATTTATAAAATTATCCAGATGAGTAAGTATTCTCCTAATTATTTTTGATCCATTTCCCATTAGATTACTCATTTCATTATGGAAATCATCACATTGAATTTTGGCTCACATTATCTTATTTTTAGAGGATTAGTACGAAATAGACAGTACAATTATGGGGGTATTTAATAATATTTTGATTATCTTGTAAAAAATAATCCTTCCTTATAAAAAGAATTAAACTAAAATAAAAATTATATCATCTGATTCCTATGTTCAAATCAATTTTATCAAGGGTTATATAATCATTCATATGGTTAATAGTAAATTTCCCTTGTCCTAATTTACAAAAATAACATGACCATCTTAGGACACCATCTTCAGTGACCCCATAAGTTTACAAATATTTTTACATAATATTAATCATAATTAACTATTAAATAAAACACAAGTATTGTAGTGTATAGTTTATTTGGAAGACTATGTACATAATTAAACATCATGAAAAAAAATGCAAACATATATTTTTTAATCACCACAATAAGATCCTAATTAAAATTTGTCTCTTACATATACATAGGATACCCTAAGGAATACATGAACAAATGTATGTGAAAAAAGACCATGTAGGGGACTAAGAAAATTAAATTAAACCAGGCACATCGATTAGAATACATAACATGATGAAATAAAATTTCACGGAACCTTAATAAACAAATGGAGACATAAAATAAAGAACAAGAGATCATGTAATCATTGAATCAGTGAAATGATGAAACAATATAAAACATGATAAAAGTATCAGTCAATGTTATTTTCCAATACCATTATTCTTGGAGTAGCATAAGTCAAGAATAGCCACCAAGACCATCGAACATGTAGGAACATGATTCAAGGATAACCATCAAGACCATTTAACATGACATATCATGATAATAAACATTACCAAATTAATTTTATTTCTATTATAGGTCACCCATCATAACTTTTTCATCAACATGTGTGCCACAAGAAGATTCAATCAGAAGGGTTTCCCATCGAAAGAATAGGGTATTATACTCATGTCATAATATATATAAAATAAAATATCATAATGTTTGCATGAATGAATGGATTTAATTCGAACAGGGAAATATGACCTAATGTGGTATTTCATGATTATGTGAAAACATTTGAGAATATTTTTTAAGAAAAAAGTATAAATGAAACTTTTTGATGATGTTTAAGGAAAGTATTTAAGAGCAGTAAATGTATAAAATGAATAATATTATATATAAAACCACAATTAAACCAAGAGAGTGTCTTATGATAAAATTATTTATTTTATGAAAATAATTGGCTCTTAAAACATATCATTTATGTTACATGAAAATGGTTTTTAAATTGGGAACTTCCCTTTTATCGTGTATTCTTTTAGAGAAGGGTTATGAAAGGAACTTCATAAAACATATTATCCCAATAAAATAAGTATGATATAGTATGGATAAATTTTCTTCTAACATATATAAATTATTTAAATGTATTACATAAAATAAAAAATAATATAATTTGGGTATAGAGAGATAGTCAGAGTATTGGGAAGAAAAAATGAAGTTTCATAGAGATTCACCTTCCTTATATCTGAATATTTTACGAACATCATATTAATGTTAGTGACAAAAAATATATATACATTAATAATTTAATTAAATCCCAATTTATAATTTATTTTATTTCTTATAATTGTATAAATATCCATTATGTTATTTTTTATGAGTTAGGGGATTCAATTTAATCATTCTGGTGTGTTCATTTACAATGATTTCATAATCAGTTCACCTGTTTTTGTGTGTGGAAGATCAGGTAAAATAAAAAATGTAGTACAGAAGGTAAATTATATTTCATTAATGAAAAAAAATTAAATGATCTTAAACATCATTATTTAAATTGTGTTGATGATTCATTATATAAAACGTTAATGGTAACCATTTAGATTATTTTGGTGTTTTCTCAACCATCATGATCTATTTTTTTTAACTATATATATATATATATATTCCGGTTCTATAAATATAAATAATATTTAATACATATATTATATTATTTTTAACACTGAAAATTATATTACAATCGTCCTTCAACATGGTAATTTGAATTTAAAACTCAGCGTCCTTGAATGTGATAAATAAACACATAACATGTGATGTTTTCATTTTTTGAAACATTTGGGTGGAGAATAGAAATGATTATGGGTTATTCCATTAAAACAATAATATTATATTATATAAGTAATAAAAATGTTATCATGTAATTTTGAAAAGGTATGATAAGAAGTGGAATGAAAAAAAATAAAATAAAATATTAGAAAAACAATGTGGTTTCTACTTCTTGAATTATTCTCCTTCTGAACCTCCTTAGGGGAAACAGGGTTGGTACTTTGTCGAGGTCGATGGATCTTTGAGGTGGGGGAAAATATTGAAGAATATTGGGATGAATTTGGAATGTTTTCAAGGATTTAGATGTGTGAGGTGAAGAGGTGGTGAATGGTGATATTTATAGTGGATGAGAGGAATGTTTTATTATTATTTTAAAATATTTTGATCATTATTAATAAATATATGAAATAATAAATTATAGTTATATATATTGGTCTTACATCATCCAAACATCATCTATACCCCAGTAACTCATTTTTTATCATATATAGTATATTACCCTATTCCACAATTAAGTAAATATTCAACTACTTTAGAAAAATATAAAAAAATTACCAGAACCATTTTCTAGTCTGTAAAATTCAAATACAAACATTATTTTAAGAAAATTATTTTCTAAATATTAAGAATTTTTTTATATTTGAAATCATCATGTACTCAAAAAATAACAATTTTACATTTAAAACATGTCTTATGATAATTTGAACAATTATATAATGTCTTATAAATTTATCTGATAATAATTATTAATAAAATATAAATTTATAAATAAAGCTAATTAAAATAAATTTTCTTTTAAATACATATATTAATATTTAAATAGTAAATAAATATTTTAGTTTCATAAAATGACCAACACTTTATTTTTCATTTTTAAAACATTTACTTAATTATATATGATATAATTATATCATATTTTCCTTAATAATATGGATAAATATTTATAATACTTTCATGACTGAGTATACAATTATATTTGTCTATATACTATTCATAATGGTTATATTTCTATTCCAACAATCATGATAATATTCTATCGGTTTGGGTTCCATTAATTCTAGAAATACCACTTAATTCATTCATTACTCATTTATAATGATTTTATTTTTTTAGCTAAGTAATTTAATGTGATTATTATATATGAAATAATTATAAAAAACTAAAACATCATTGATAGAATTTGTGGTCATTATAATCATGAAGGAATGATGTCGGAAGGGGGTGACGTAGAAATGATGATTTCCTAGTGGCGTAGGCAACATACTATAGGCATGACACTACACTAGGCCTTCGGGCTATGTTTATGATCCACTTTTCCTTGGTCCTACTATCCATGTAATTTCTATCCCACTACCTAAACAAAAATATAAATTTTATTTCATAATAAAAAGTCAATTAGACCCTAACTTATAATAAAAATTTTCATTGTAAAAAGGTTTTTCTGTGATAAAATTTATGATGATATAGTTAATGTAAACACATAATGATAAGGTAAAAATGACATATTCAATATTAGTGTTTGATATTATTTTTAACCATATCTTATTATATTATAAATGGATTTTTTTTAATTCCCCTGAATGAGATTTAATTTTATTTGAGAATTTAAAACATTACAAGTGTGATACTCCCCTCAATTATAAAATGGTACTCTCTATTGTCAATTATTAACATACATTAAGATATTTAGATTAATTGATATGTCATAAAATACCTTCCCGACATCCCTACCCACATCCTATAGTTATTGGTTTCACTAAAATTCCAGCCTATTATGGTTAACAATAAATGTAAATGAGTTAATCCGAATAAGTTGTATAACTACTAACCGCATATTGTAATGTTTTTTACTTCTTACAAATCATTTAAATATTCTATAAACATTCTTATATGATTACATATGTATTTAAAAATACATAAACTTTATTTCTTTATTTTAAACCCCTTTTTCATCTCCTTTTTCATCTTATGGGAATTAAAAATATCATCTTCGCATATGTGTGGAAAAACACCTCCACAAAACAATGTGAATAATTTTTCATGACAACCAAAATATAAGAGTTATTATGATAGATTTGATCAATATATATGATAATCATTAAATAATTGTGATTATCTAAAGATACTATATTACATACCTTCTTACCCTTCAATCTGTCAGAAAATATTAATGTTTATAATTGGTATGTTTATACTACCTTGAACTCAAAGATATGTGACTCATTTTTCATAAATGAAATTCATGAGGTAATGTAAAATTTTATTTAATATATAAAAATTATAATTATTTGATCATGGATATTATATATAGGATTTAACAATAACCCATTTTATTATGTTGAACCAATGGATGTAATCTTGGAATTAGAAAACAATGTCCTCAAAATATCTTCAATAAAATTTGCTGATATAAATACTATATTAGACAAAGAAATAAATAAATAAAATAGATAATAATAAGTTCATACACCTAAAAATGGTTATTGAAATATTAAATATTTAATATAATTTTATTATATAGGATTTAGAGTATGTACATGGATATTCAGACTAACTTAAATAAATATTTATTTAAAACAACAGTATTAATGTAATAATGTAATTATTATTTTTTCTACCATATCGATGTTCTTTGAAATATTTTATTCATGTTATTAAGATAATGAAATTTATTTTTAAATAAATTTTAATCCATTTATTATTTTCATTATTTGGGTATTAAAATAATCCTTTTAATTTTTCCCAAACATGTTATTTTTTTAATTTTTCTAATATTGTAAAAAATAATTTTTTTAACATATATTGTATAAGTTGAATTTTCCCTTAGTAACAAAATTATTCTTTAAAAGTTTTACTATATAATTATTCATGTTTTTTCAAAATAATTAACAATGTACCATTTGTCTAGTAATGTATTTTAATATTTTTCAAAGGAAAAGCCTTTCAATTCGTTTTTTGATGAGAATCTTAAATGTGCATTAGCATATGTGTTAAACATAATAATTTAATAAATTTTATTATGTACAAATACGATTTTGTTTGATTTATATATGTTATAATACTCATTAATTGTTCAATATTATTATAAAGAATGATATTTATCCCCAATTCCATGGGAGATGATTCTTTTTCTCCATTGAATATATTTTGGAATGAGTCAAGTATGTCATTCCATTTATATGAGAACTTGTTAGAGTGATTATAAATGTGATTTCAATATGATGTCCCAATATACCTACATTACTATTTTTATTAATTAATTTACTATATTTAGATGTATTTTTATATTATAAGGTAAGATAATGAGGTTTTGTTTAATGGAATGTTGATGCCAGTTTTATGGGTGAACTTTTACTTTTTTAGGAAATTTCTTTCGTGAGGACACGTATTTTAAAAAACCAAATAATTATAATTTTAAGTATAATATTTTTTATGATATTTTTATGAAATCCATTAGTAAGTGAATTTAACTTATTGATTAAGTATTATTTTTTATCAATTTTTGTTCTAAATTTAATTTATGTGATATTTTTAATAAGAAAATTCTTTTTACGTCTTTTAGTATATGGATTATATTATCATAAGAATATATGGAGGGTTCTGATTGTTATTCATGAAATATTTTTCAATTTCAGAATAGTTGTTATATATAGTAAATAGGTTTAATGAAGAGTAAATACATCAATAAGATGATATTATTATTTAAATAAACCTTGGATAGTTTCATTTGGAACACAAGAGTTTGTAGTTGAGTTAGATCAGTTGACCTAACTATTAATTATAGTACCAATTCTAAAGACAAATTAAACCACCAATAATGAAACATGTATTTATAATGTTATTTCATGAAACAATGCCCACTGAAATATGGTGTATCACAAAATTTAGAGTTATTATAATGATCGATCAATGTTCTATAATATTATTTTAGTTTTTTTGTATTTTTAGGATACTGTAATGTAATTATTTTGATAGATTGTTTTAAATGTGAATCTAATTTCTGGTGGTCTCTAAAAAATAACAAAGAAAAAATCATATTGATGCAATGGAGTGGAATTTTAATAAGGATCAATTGATAGATAAATACATTCCTAACTTTTTTTGATTGGGATCGAAATATATTTTCTCGAGTTAAAGCTGAAGGAGGAGGATTTTGTTGCTTCATATGATTTTTTTATTAAATTGAATATGTTTGAACCAAATTTTATTCATGAACTTGGAATTTAAATTTACATATTTTAATCATTATGGACAGCAAATTTTAAAATGATGATTTGGATCATGTGAATTTAAAATTATTCCAAAAGTTATATAGACTATAGAGATGGTCGAGATAATTTTTTTTGAATACTAGAAGATGAAATTTAAGAGTTAGTCTATGTGGAAGGAAACTATATAGAATTTATAAAATAAATTTGATGGTAAGATTTCTACATTTCAATATTCTGATAAGTGTGGTAGGAATAATATTTGTGAAGGTCTTATGAAAAAAATTAATTATTTTTGTTTTGGAACATCATGAAATTTTTTTAATGATTGCAAATAAATGTATGATGGTAATAGTCATAAAAAAATATGATAAGAAGGAAGTGAGGTTCTTTAAATGAAAATATAGGCTATTATACTAAAGTTTTCATAAGTAAAATAATAAAATAAAATAATAATCAATAACAAAATATGATGTGTGTAAAAACATCATTTCAGACTACCTTGTAAAATTCAAGACCATCAAAAGAACTAGTGATAGGTACATTACTTATTTATTCCAATGTATTTATTTTTTTGGAGTCTACACATTCTATTATTTATTGTACATTTTCATATAAAATTTAAATATTGCCTCATGAAATAGAGAAATAAATTTTAGTAAAAAATCATGGTGGAGTCATTAAGGAAATAAATATGTATAGGAATGTTCCATTGATTATCTATGAATTGATTTTTCAAGAAAATATTTATATCATTTTCATTGTTGGTTTTCATGTAATTTTGTATATGGATTGGATTTTAGTTTATCATTTTATGAATCACTATAGATATAAATATGGGATATTAAATTTTCAATTTGATTTTTAATTTTTATTTATTTATGAATTCATACACATGATAATAGATCAAGAATTTAAGAAATATATTAAACATTAATGTGAATATTATATTACTCATACTGTCTAAATGATAGAGGTTTTTTATATTATTCAAATATATTAGAAAATTATAATGTGGATGTATTACTTGATGATTTTTTCGTTTTATTCATAATCAAGTGGTTGAATTCACTATTGATTTAGTACAAGAAGAAAATTTAAATTCAAAACCCTTAATTGAATAGATTTATTAGAACTACTAAAATTCAGAAACTAGTTACAAAAGTATCATGGTATATATTTTTTTCCAAATAATTTTCCATGGGGATATTATATTTTTTTAATAGAAGATATTTTAATGAGGCTTTTCATTGATTATAGAGAACTAAATAACATTAATATTAAGAGAAATTATTTTTCCCTTGCATACATGCCTTTTTTGATCAACATTAGGGATTTTGGTATTTTTCAAAGAATAATCTCGTGTTTGGATATCCTTATTTATTAAATGTGGAGGTGTACATTCTAAATATGATGATTAATACTAGGAATGGAAATGTGGGTTTTCTTAAGAACCATTTAGATTGACTAATGCATATGTTTTAATCATGGATCTTATAAATAAAATATTCTATTAGTAATAAGATAATTATTTGGATGTGTTCATTGATGAAATGTTGTTTTAGTCTAGAAGTACTGAAGAAAATGGGACATTTTTGTGTATTTTTCTATATATTATAAAAGATAATAAGTCATGTGGAAAAATTTTAATTTTTAGAATTTGGTTATAATATATTTAATTTTGTGGAAATATATTTTCTAATGATGGAATAATTATTTATTTTTTAAAACTAAGGTTGAGTAAGAGGATTGGATACCTAAAAATGCTACCAATATTTGATATTTTCTTTGAATATTGGGTTAATACAAATAGTTTTTTGAAAGAAACACTCGGTTATCTAGCCCCCTCCCTACATTATGTCTAAAAGAAGATAAATTTAACTAGACAAAGTGATTTATTGAATGTTTTGTTGAATTAAAAATAACATTTGTTAATTATCTATTTTTAAATTTTACAATATTAAATCATTTATTTTTCCTTTATAGTGATGCTTTTTTTACAAGACGAAGTAGTGTATTGATGGAAGAAGATCGGGTAATTACATATGATTCATGTCAATTGAATAGCTATGGACCGGATTACGTTTCACATGATCTGGAACTAACTGTAGTATGTTTTCCTGAATATTTTGGAGGCATTGTTTATATGTGTTAAAATATGAAATATTCAATGACCATAAATGTCAAAAAAATATATTCACTCAAAAAGAGTTTAATATGATGTACAAAACATAATTGGTACGGAAAAATGGTTATGATTTCATAATTAACTATCATATGCATAATGAATATAAATTTTCCAATTCTTTAAGATAAAAATATAATACATAATCAGTTATGACAACATATTTACAATGTATTTTGGTTAATAATTTAATGAATTTTAGCCTAGAGATTATGCAAGTATAAATTCCTCTCTGGTTTCAGTGAATTATCTATTGTTGAAATACATAATAATGATAAAAAATAAGATCATGGTTTTCAAGAAAGAGTTGGGTTTGCTAATAATGGTTATTTTCCTAAATTATAAATTTAAAAAGAATGTATTATAAGAGTTAGAATCGGTATTTGTGATCCAAGTGATCCATAGTTTAAGAAAAAATTATTGAGGAAAACTCATAGCTTTACATTATCTATTTATCATGATAAATCATAGATGATCTGGGACTTACAATAATATAATTTGTGGGATGTGATAAAGAATCATATTTCTTATTTTACATTGAAATGTTTTTTTTCAAAAAATTTAAGCAAGGTGAGAACTAATAAATTGGATGATTTATCTTTTTATAGTACCTAAATGGATTTGAGATAATATATACATGAATATTGTGTTAGTATTAAAAAATAATTCATTAAGTAATAAAATAAATTGACTATATCTATATATTTTCTTCTTATTTTAGATATTATGTATTTGGACTAGCTTTTGATACTCTTCCTTGAAGACATTGTCTGATTACAAGGATTCCCTTTATCTATATAGTATGTGATTATGATCCCATATTTACCTACAATTTTATGAATGTAATTCCAAATAATTTATTTTATGGATGAAATATCTTTAGATTTTTCATCCATAACATTATGGAAAATTAGAGGGAATGTTTCATACTTTAAAATATATGCTTTTAGAATTCATTATAAATTAACAGGGAATATGTGATCAAGAAATTTCATTAGTTTGATTTTATTATAACTAATTATTCAAATTAAGTATACAATTAGAAACATTGGATGAATTAAATGGAAATTAGTGGTAAAATCCAATATATTGGGATGTATATAGTGAAAAAAAATTTGTTTGGACTAGAATTGGAAGAAAAATGGTTTAGATGGTAAAGGTTATTCTATAGAACATGAGAGAAACTCATTATTGGAATAATTTTTCATAGATAATATGATGAAATTACTTTCATTTGAGGTAAAAAACATATATTTCCTAAAATATATTTATGGTAAGGTGTTATGTAATTTGGTAAAAAAGGATAGTTAATACTGTTTATTATTAGATCATATAGAATTTAAGAATATTTTGGATTAGTTACTTAATATGTACCTTTTCATTGAACTTTATCTTGGGTAAATTATGTATTTAATTTTTTAGTTAAATAAATATGTATCCATTGGTTTTATAGTTTTGATTCTAATGGAAGTTATGTCATCCTAACCTAGGTCAACACTACGATGGTTGTCAGACCATTGGTTCAGATGGCCTCAAGTGTTCCTCTTTGTATGCTCGAGGTTTCTATCTAGATGTGAGAGTTTATAGAGATGATCATGGGGAGGGTATACCCTCAAATTAGTGTTTCACAGTGGTGTAGTTTATAAAAATCAATAGAAAACAGTAGAAGCAGTAATTAATGAAAAATTGAGACGAAGAATAATAATATATATTTAATAAAAAATATATGGAAAATGTCGATATACAGTAGATGTATGTGTCCTAATGATGATACAAAATCTAAAATAGCATATATATTTCTATATATAACATGAAAATGTATATAGTAAAGTAAAAAATAAATAAATAAAAGAAAAAATATGCATAAAGGAAATCTACCGAAACATCCCAATCTCCAGCTCGATCCTATGCTCCTAACTCTTAAATAAAACCAAATAAGATCAAGCAATAGCATGTGTTCATATGACTATAATTTTTACATGGATACCTCATTGCAATGGAGGCCTAAAAAGGGTGTGAGATATAAATCCCAGTAGGTTAGCACCTATCGTTTCTACAACTGAATGTTGTCCAACAATAGCAAATTAAAATTTTTTAGGTAATATTTATAATAAAAAATATTGAAATTAATGAACAATATCAGGTTCAGGTTGCTAATGGGAACCTGGCGGCTCTACCTAATTTTAATCTGTTTCATAAAGAGATATATGACTTATAAATATATATATTAATTATTATATTTATATATATATTAGTTATATATTTTTTCTACTAATATAAACTATGTACGTATAGACGTAAGTGGCCATATACATGGAATACTAGGGGATGATTGGACCAGAGTGTAACTCAGTCACCCATAAAAGGTTAGAATGATCCTATAAGCTCCAAAAAAATTTAAATGCCCTTTCTATCAAAATGAGTGGGAGACGTCATGCTCGTTGCTCGATATGGTGAGTGTTTCATCATATCAACATTTGATACAGTGGGGGTGCCTACATGTCAACACTCACAATAGATATTGCTCGTAAATCTCATTGTCCAAATAATGTCAATGGTGTAAGATGCCAGGACTCAACAGCTTATGTACGGAAGCTTGATTTTCATCAATTCCCAATAGAACCCTTACCATTGTTCCACAACACATATCAAGGAATAATAATATTTATTATAATATCTATGAAGAATTACCTATCACTCTTTACATTTTATATTCCCATAATAAATATGGGAATTACGTCTAATATGATTCAAATGAATAGTGTAGTTAAGCATATAACTGTTAGCATGACCTCTCCACCCATTACACATCATTCCATTTGATTCATTTTTTTTACAATGATCAATTCTTATTTAATCATAACATGAGGTGGAGTCATACCACCCACCTAAATTCAATTTCAATTTAAACCCTTAATCTATTCAAGGAAAACAAGCCATTATAAACAATAAAAAAATTATATGTGCTCTGTAAATCACTAATGGAAGTTAATCCATCACATTTAACTAATGAAAAAAATCATCCTAAATAAACTAATAAATAAACAAAATCCAACTTTGACTATCAAAACATAAAAATTCATTTAAAATGTTCAAGAAGGAACATAGAAGGAACCATGAAATAATTGTAATTTACATACTGGGGAAAATAATATTATCAATCAAGCCCTGAACATATAAGGGGCTTAGTTATTTAGTAATTTTTATAGCATTGGTTCAAGAAATTCACTTAAATTGTTCATTGGTTCAATAACATATTTGTAGAAGAGGGACACTCCATTTTGTATCAACCTAAGAGGTTATATACAAAACATTCTTTATATCAATCAATGAAACCAAATCATAGAGAAACACCAAATAATTAATCCATGAATGTTATAAATAAAAAATTATCACATTTTAATTAAGAGGATAGTGCACCTCAAATGAGGGGTTTTATTATAAAACCAGGACATTGTTTATCGAATGAATCATTTAATAAAAACCTAGTATTTAATTCATGTATCATAACCCAAACCACTAAAAAAGCATTTATGAATATACCAAATATGTAAAATTAATTATAAAGATCAATTTTTAACCTTGGTGGTTTCACTACGATTTATTCAATTGATTAGAAGGATAAATTCCATTATCAATTAATGCCAAACACATAGAATGTGATTCAATAATTTAGTCTATTCTGTAAAGAGGGAAAAATAAATAAATCACAACAAATTAGTGTCCATGATCAAGGTTTACATCCTTAAATTGTTTAACAACACTAAATAGGAATATTAATAGGTTTTTATAACAATTTCAAATAACGGATTCAATTTTAATTTGATGCAAGGTAGACGCTGACGCACAACATAATCGAACCATTCAATAATCAGAGTAATTTTTTATATAAAGTTATAGACCACATAAATAACTCATAATAAGCTTTAATAAATAGATGTTAATGGCTGATTTGATCGGGTTTGGAATAAAACATTTAAATTGGCATCGACCCTCAAAACAGGGAAAATAATAATTCACGATGATAACTCGATGAAGATAAGATTGAAAAAAAATATTAAAATTTTATTGATATATTACCAATAATAATCCACATGGACTTCCAGTACTCAAATAAAATGATGGATGGAGGAAATATCACTATTCCTAGAATAGTCTTGTGGAGTATAACCCCATGAAGGATATGAGGGATCATTCTACTAGTGGGAGAAGAAGACGAAAAAATGATATTTAATCTCATTATGGTCATTTTAGTAATTTATCCCTTAAAACCAATGTCACACAATTTGGATGCACTATTTGTGTAAACTATGTGCCGACTATGGGGATTGCACTTCCTGGGACAACCCACCTCCCATGGTTATGCAACATAGTTTTCTTAATAGTGTTCCAACTATGTCATGAATAGTTCTTAGATACTACCGATGATTCACTACCCTTGTTGTCTATGTGTGAGGTTTGGGTAAATCTTGTATACCCTGTGTGCTTAAATTCATATCATGACAAGAAGTTTCATGGTTTTTTTTTGAGGATTGTAATGTTTAAAAAAACCCTGCACCATTAACAGTCCCCAAACTAGTGATTTTCGGGGAACGATGTTTCTAAAAATCAACGAGAAAACCGGGGGTCCCCTCATGCATTATCCCTAGAATAAAAACAAGAATTTCAATTGTTCCAAATCTTATAATTATTTTACAAATCTTGGTTCCATGAATTTCTCATCAACTAAATTAAAAATTACAAATTACCTTGAAATTTTACCTTGACACAAAAAAACGGTTCATTTCATAAGCTATGTTGAATGAAAACCATTATAATGAGGAATATATTTTGATAATAATACACCACATATTTAAGGTTTTATAGAATATGGTATCACACCTTTTTATGTTTTTTGTGAGAACCTCTAGATTGAAGAAGAAACATCGGAACCCGAAAAGTCTACATGAAAAAAATCACTACCACTTTAATTGATATATAAAATTTTGAGGACACAAATTCCATATGGAGGGAATATTTATAAATCTGTGGTAATGTAAATAATAAATTATTTTCATGTAAATTAATATTCATGATTATATTTTATGCATTCACATTCTATATAATAATTTTATATTAATTTTTAAATCAATGAAATATATTTAATATAAAAAATTGATTTCAATGAATTATATAGTTTTCATTAAAATATAAATTTCTAAATTTTAGAAATTGAATTATATAAAATGAAAATTTTTATATATCATAATATCATTTTAATATTACAGTAAATTTTAGTGTTTTTTCTCATTGAAATTATATTTAGGGGAATAGTTCTAACATAACAATTTTTTTAAAAAAATCATTTCTTTTCAAGTATATAAAAATTATAATTCAATTTTGGATTTCATTTAATTTAAAAATATCCCCATATGAATGAAAATAATCCAATAAATTCCATATGAATCATTATTATACTTGGTTATGGTATAAATTCCTTTTATCCATTTAAAATGTTTTTTTAAACCAAAAGTGTTTTTCATTATTTTTTCACACTAATATTAATGTTAATTTCTTCCAAATCGCCAAAATTAATTCTGAAAAATGGTTATAATATTCGGAATCATAGGATTAAAATTTTTTTTATAAGTAAAATTTCAATTTTACTGATAATTAATAGAAACTATGGTAAAAATTAGTGTTTTCCATGGGTTGGGACAACTTGGGTCTAGGGTATTTTTGACATGACCTAATAAAAAGTTGTTAGTTCTGGACATGTCTTGTCACCAATTTTTTTTTCAATGAATCAACCCGACATTCAACATGCGGGGTCATGTTGGGTTGGGTTCGGTCTACCATGTTATGTTAAAATTACACTAAATAATGAAAATTTCTTGTAAAACTATTTAATAAATTATAAAAAGAATAGTGGAAAATAATTAATATATATTTCTTAATATAACAAAAATATAATTTTAATATAATTTTTTATAAAATTTATAAAATTTTATAACATAAATAAATTTATTTATAATATATACATAATGTTATATTTATATTATATAACATTATATTTCCATTACTCAAATGACATTTACATAAATACAAAATTATACAATGTTAATATAATATCACTATAATGTCAATATAATGTTATATTTATATATTTTTTGTTTAATAAAACATATTGTGTATTATAAATTATAATTAATTGATAGTCATTAATATTTACTATTATTATATATTATTATTAGTTATTATGTATTTTTAGAAATTTTTACTAATTAATTATAAATGTTTTTATTTATTAACTTATTAATCAATATTATTTTAGTTATTATTTATTATTTATATATTGTTGTGTTCGTCGTGTAATGTTAGGTCAAATATTTTCAGACCCACGATCTAATCGGACCCAACCTCAACCCCAACCATTCAATCATAAACATAACATACCATATGTGTAACCTGGCCTGACTCGAACCAAAAGATCCAGGTCGGGTTGGTTCTAGTTTAGACACCACTTTTAAATATTTTTCACCAATATAAAGGTAAAATATTTTAATAAATATTAAAACTATGTGATAAAACTCAAAAATTTCATCTTAAATATTATTAGATTAGAGTATATAGGATATTATCATCTTATATGCGAATTGGGATAGATTTATTGCCACATTTCCATGAAAGTCTTTATATTATTTCAAAACATTTGAAAATTAAAGAGTGAAACTCCCCTCATTTAGAAATGGGGACAGCATATCCTATCCTATTCACCTAAATTCAGCCATTTATCAAGAAAAGTACCATCCCAAAAAATTTATCTACATCCATACTCTTGTCATAGTGGTTTTATTATTACCAAAATAAAAACCTATAATTATTAATGTGTAAACTCAAGGAGGTTTTCCAATAACACTAAGTATAACTCGTAACCATGTGTTTTCATGTCATCTAGATATAACACCTCCATAAAATACTCAATAACTAAGTTGGTAATATAAAATAGGAAACATAAAAATACTAAAATGATATTATTTTAATGTAATAACTCCATTCCATCTAGGTTTCAATCTTCTGGGAAATAAAAAAACTGATCGTGTGTACGTGTGGACTACCTCCTCTACAAAGAGATGTGTGCAGTTTTTCATCACGACCTCACATAGATAGTTATTATAAAAGATTCAATGAATTTATATTTTATTAATTACATGATTATGATTATGTAAAGATAATATGTTACATACCTTATTTCACTTTAATGTGTTGGAATACAATAATGTCACTCGTGTGTACTTGCAGACTTCTACCTCTACGAAGATATGTGATCTTTTTATCATGTCATTCATTCAAGAGTAATTTTAAATTTGATTTTAATATATAAAAATTATAATTATTCCATGTCTATTATTTTATATTTCATATAATAATTTACCATTTTGACAACTTTCAACCAATCAAAGTAGTCATGGGATTATGATATAAATGTACTCAAAATTATTGAAATGAACATAACAGATTTATTAACTATATACGAAATAATAATAAATGAATTAAAAGATATAAAAATTAGTAACTAACACTAAAAAGTATTTTTAGGAATTTAAATTGTTACTCAAAGTATATTATAGAATATTTAGTGTACATACACAGTGATTTTGACTCGTGTTAAAGTATTTTTCATTAAAATCATATTTAAAAGATTAAAAGGTTTTCTTATCTTATTTTCTCAATATACAAGTTATTTAGAAATATAAAATTGTTTTATTCCTATATTAAAATATATGTAAAAATTAATTTTAATCCATGTTTTATTTAATTCACAATGTTTTTAAACGAAATCCTTTTAATTTTTTCCAAATGTGATATTTTTTACTTTTTCAATATAGTGTGGAAAAATTGTTTTTTAAATATAGAGTATAAGATGAATCTTCATAATTTATGAATGTTAATATTTAATAATATTATATGTTATGTATTCATGTTTTTTTCTCAAAAGGATAACATATTTACCATTCTTTTGGGAATTTTTAATTTACGTCTATTCAACGAAAAATGATTTTCATCATTATCTTTACTAGAAGACCTGAAGTGTTTCTATATATGTTTTAAATAGAATTAAATGAGATCGTTTTTACATTTATCTGAATTTATGTAAAAATGATTGAAATATTGATATGAATATGATACCTAATGGCGCAAAAATGTATTTTTTATTTTTTATGTGATTTTTCATGAAACGCTTTGGACATATTACAGAAAGATAATTAGCTAATGTTTAATGGAAAATTTGAGCCCTTTTTAATGTTGAAAAGTACGTTTTCAATAAAATTACTTTAGGAGTACCCATATATTATAATAATCCATCATGAATATAATTTTTCCATTATTATTTCTTATGAAATTTATTATGAAAATATTTTGGAAGTAAAATTGATTTATTCAGTAAGTAATTTATTATTTTATCTCAAAATTATTTCTCTAAAAGGGAAATTTTATTTTTAATTTCATGAATTTAAGAAATTAAATAATTGGTTTATATATTAATATATCCATTACTTATAATTTTTACAAATAGAACGTAATCATATTCTTTTCACAGGGCCTAATTATGAGTATGAACTAAATCAAAGATAATATTTATTCTATGGGGATTATACATTAAATAAGTTAACGTTTTTACAATTATATGAAGTTTAAATTTATGAATTCTATTTATAAAATTAAAATATATACTAAATGGATGTTTCAAATTTTTTTAATGGTTTCATATGTAATATCTTTTCATAATGCTCTAGAATTATAGACCTAAATGATAATGGAAATATAATAAAATTAAGTACTAATTATGAAATAAATATTTATTAATTTATTATGGTTCCTGTCATAATAGAAAATACTACCTATATGATATTTAATAAGATTAATTATCATTTATTCATAGTATCTGAATTTAAATTTCAACTTTCTCTTTGAAGATGATTTTATTACATCATTTTTGTTGTCCTAGGGGTTTTTAATCATAATTTTTATTTTTATTAATTCTGTTATATGAACCAATTATTTTAATTTCATTGGTATATATAAATCCCACGTATCTAATTTTATAATGAAATTCATGAAATTAAATGAAATTAGAAAACCATCTAATATTATACTTTGCATGTGTTTTGATTAAAAAGTTCACAAATTGATGAGGAATTTGTTAGATATAACCTCATTTATTTGAGATATAAGTTTTTATCTTGATCATATTAGTTCTGTGATTGGTTTTTCATCCCTTATATTTTATACCTATCTTTACCCTTCCCTATTGGTAATTTTAAATTTTTAATAAAATATTCCTTCTTAATGAATTTATTCTACATAAATTTTGGGGATTATTAGCAATAATTCTCCTTATATTGGAAAATGATTTCACTTCATTATATATATTTTATCATCCTATGAATTTTATTCTTTTTGGAAACCTAATTATTGGTTATCTCATGCGACCTTCATAATTTTATTTTTTTTATTTTCAAAATGATGTTTTATAATCCCTTATTTTGACAAGTGTTTTAAAAAATCATTTAAGAATAATAAATGGGTTTTCATTCATTATCACATTCATTATCATCAAATCCTCAATTACTCAAGATAACTATTATGTCTTCATCATGGATCTATTATTGAAGATTATTTTAAATAAATGTTTAAAAATAATAACTTCATCTTTTAGAAACCATTATATCATTTTCAAGGATCTATTATTAAAGATTACAGCTAAAGTTAATTGTTTAAAAATATTTAAAATTCACCTTCAGAAATAATTTTATATTTTTCTATCATTAATAATATAATATTATTTTAAAAAGTAAAATTTTTAAAAATAATTTCACTTCACCTTCTTGAACCATTATATATTTTTCAAGGATCCATTATCAAATATTATTATTAAATTCAAAATTCTTAAATAATGCTTAATTTTTTAAAATAATTATATATATATATTATTGGGGATTAATTATTAAGACTTATTTCCATATAATTATATTGAAATTACTTTTTTTGATCTCTTAAAAGTGTCCCTTTTGATGTGTTTCATAACTTCTATTTATGAAAATTTTAGGAAATTTTTTATAATGAATTTTTAATGTTCGACAAACATTTTCCAATTTAAATTTAATTTATTAATATCTAATATAGTTATGTTATTTGAATCACATTTTAATTTTTTTTATTAAATAATACTTTTGAGTGATTCAAAATCACTTATCAACTAATCTAAACCATGAACTCATTTTATGTTATTTCATTTTGGAATGTTCAAAAAAGAATTTTGTATTCATGGGCTCTTCATGACATTATATAAGAAGGACTTTTTGGAAGACATGTGTATGTTTGAATGTTATGTTGTGGGTGGGTACTAATAATCCTCCAATTACTTTGGTAATTCTTTATATCTCAAAAAATAATAATATAAAATGGGTAATGTTGCTCGATCTACTATGGGAAACAGATTGTGTTCCTTAATCAACTATAAGACACATGTTTTGTTTATGGATCTACTATAGGAAATAATATGTAATGCCTAATATAATATTTTAAAAAGGATTTAATGTCTATTCAAATATGTTATATAGAGTTTAATTCCATTTACACACTTTCAATATTTGTTTGATTATTTTTATACCACATTTCTACATTATATACATATTTTATGCCACAATTGTCATGTTTAGTATAAAACTATTATATACTCTTATACCATTGAAAATATTTTATCATTCGATATTTCATATCCTTATGATACAATATATAGTTAATTCATATTGTTACATATTCTTTTTAATAATATATTTCTCCCATGCTTATTTTTTACGAAATTCATATGATTGAAAAACTAATTAAATATTTATTAGTTATCCAATATTATTTTTTGTAGGTGAATATATTCTCATTTTTCCCTTACCAAGGTTGAGAAGGTGAGTATAACTTTTAAAATCATAGAAGGAAAACAATTATGTATCAATTATGGAGAAATGCTCACAAGTATCGAAAAATAAGTTTATTATTTATCTTATCCCCAATGAAACAAACCATACATTCTTGGCATTATGTAATTTTTAGAAGATATAATGTTAAACATATAAAAATAATGTTAAATATGGATATGTCTTTCTCAGATCAAATCATCAAGTATCAAATCCTATGTTTAAATATTGTTTTTTAGAATTGTATTTTGGACTGTTGGTTATGGTAACCTCATTAATTGTGTGTGATTTTGACCAATCTATTGATACATATACACGTGGTTAAGTTAGGTGGGATTGAACCCATTAGAAACCAAAATTATAAGCCTATAAATAGAATATATTTTGTCATGATAGAAAATTGTTTGTGGTATATCACATAGTGATGTTTCAATTTATGAAATGTATTTGATGTATCATATTTAGTTGTGAAGTCCATATTTGTGTTTATTATGTAATAATTTTTATGTATTCTTATCCAATAATATATATTATTGATGATGTATTCTTTGAGTGATGATATGAGTTGATTCCTTACGAAGGTACTTATTTAACCTATATGGAGTGTGATAATATAAGATACATGGGGATAGTGTTTATACATTTTTTGGGGAGTAAGGATGATAGATGATAGATGGGGAGGGAAATTTTCTGACGTATTTGGTGTGAGGTAATTATTGGATAAATTGGGTTGGTGCTTATAAATTATTCATTGAGTGATAATGTGAGAAGATGACAAGGGTGGGAACTGATCATATGTATAGGGAGTGATGATGTGAGATAGTACCTAGGGATGGAAAATGTGTTATTCATTGTGGGAAATTATTCTTCCCTTATTTTCTATTTATGATTGAGGTTATAATGGTATGATGATACGTTGTTAGTAGTTTTGTTTATGAATATCGTTAAAATACACCATGACACAATCCAAATAATCTATTGTTGATATTAGGTTTCACTATGGATCCATAGGATCACTGGTCTTTTATTTTTTTTGTGCATTATGTTTTTATTATGATCATCAATTTGTGATGTGTTTATAATAGATATATTTAGGGCTACCATTGGTGGTGACCTACTGATATTTACAAACACCCTTATTGGGCCACCATGGAATCCAAAATAAAAATTTGGGCTTCAGTTCAAGACAAGAGCTAGGGACCTATTCTTGATGGTTGACATGGATAGTTAGGAAATATCTTAACAGATTGATTAGTCTAGAACATGTGAATAGTGTATCATTTATCTATATTTTTTGTTTTCATTGGTTTAAAACAAACAATGATTTATATTATGTAATTAACCAACCATTTAGATATGAAATTATATTCTGAATGAATAAATTCTTTATAATGTAATCCAATTATATGAAAAACTTGCACTTTATTTCGTTTGGACTGTTATAAAATGTTATTATAATTTTCCTATTGAACTCCAATGACCACTATGCATCACAAAAATTAATAATATAGTCATTATAAATTGACTATTTATATTAAAATATATTAAGATTTATGATTAGATCTAATTAATAGAAAATGAAGATGGGATCGAGTCAACCATTAGGATCATTCCCTATGAATCCCATTTATTAGAACTTATGCGGGAGATTGAATT
The DNA here is from genome assembly GCA_963277665.1 of Viscum album. NCBI lineage: Eukaryota > Viridiplantae > Streptophyta > Magnoliopsida > Santalales > Viscaceae > Viscum > Viscum album. The sequence goes on along the minus strand of OY728131.1, from coordinate 1,366,738,674 downwards.
ACAAGGTTTTCCAATTACCAATAACATATTTAAATTCAAAAACATAATCATCGGAGACAACATTTATTATATAGGTTCATGCTTATCATGATAATGCCCCAAACTGTGTTCAGTGAACCACATCAATAAAGAACCATAATCACATACCTTACCCTTAGTGAATATGGCAGTGTAATAATTGGTTATGTGTCTAGACACCATTATTATATTTTTTAGGAATTATTTTTTATAAAATAATGAATATATTTATTTATTTTCATTATTAGTTTATATATATTTCTATATTTTAGTCGATGAATGTGGTATTTCCATACAAATAATAAAAATTATATTTTTGGTATGTATAGTGTTTTTATTGAAACAATAATCTATATATTCGTCGGTTTTGAAATAAATTTAAATTTTATAAAACATTATTATTAAATGATTTTTTTTCTATAAATGATAATATAATTTAATTAAGCCAAAGGTAATTTTTATATGGGTCATATTGTTATTATTTTTATAGAAACTAGTATTTTTCAACTGTTGTGGTGTATTATTTAAAGGTGTAACTTATCATATTTATAAATTTATGGTATGTATTACGAAAACATATTTTCATTTAAGATATGTAATAAATAATATAATGGGAATCCAATACCAGAAATAGATTTCCCTTTTTTAATTATGTATTTTGATGTTTATTGATTAATTTAACAAATATTTAATGAATCCTTCAAAACCAATGTTTTATTTTAATGTTTTAAAAACAATCCTCTATAAGTATGGATTACATCCACATCAACAACTCTATTATTTTAGTGAATTAAATTTTTATCCTAATAATATATTTATGATCACTCATCTATAGAAGAATGAATGGGGAAAACCATGATAAGGTTGGTTTTCTTGATTATTTTATAGAATAGATTGAAAAACCTCGGTTTAGAAATTAATAAATAACTACCAACTTTTTTTTTTAAATACACTACCAACCTACCATTTCACTTCACTCAAAACCCATTGGTCACGAATTTAATTTGTTATCACTCTCTAAATACTTCCCAAAATTTTTCATAATATCTTAATATGCTCCTAAAAACATTCATGGTCTCCCTATTAATGTAAGGGATTATATACATACTCATCTATATTAATGTACATTTTATGTATTAATCCATTTTATTTCTAGTTATTTGTGTTGAAATTTGATTTTATAGATCAAATTTCAATCCATGTTATTCCAATGTTTTTAGATACCACCATTCACTATTACTAAATCCATATATTAACCTTTACATACACATGTTATGATATTGGAATTATTATATGATTTTCCATGAAATTATTTTGTGTTGTGAATACTCATATCCATTTCATATTAGGGGTATTCACATTTTTGTATATATAAATCAATGAATTAGGATTCCCATGTATATAACGCATAATCATTAATCATGGTATAAAATATAATGAAATATGTTCTTATATTTAAATATATATGTGGTGAAAAATTTCTTGTATATGATATGAATATTTTTTGGGGGGGGGGCTTGAAATTATATATCCATTTAATATATTTTTTATTTTTTTATCTATTGAGGTACCATTTTAGTTATATAGGTTTATATAATAATAAAATTATGTTATGATGAATTGATGGTAAAACATGAATTGTTCTTCTGTTTTCATGTGTTATGTTTTTTCCTCATTCCAATGTTCCCTTTATGATATAATCATTTATCCAGAAACAGTGTTCTAGTTTATAAATCTAGCTGTTTTATGTGACCTTGATATTCCAATAGACTCACACTTATTACATTCATCATGCTATGATTTTATTTTTAACATATTATGATTTATATCTCGGTACATTCTTATGTGTGACTCCATGTTTACCATTAGTTATTAGAAGATCAAATGAATTTAAGGGAAAGTTATGGAGTTTTAAAATAATGACTATCTATCCTTATTTCATGTTAATGTGTAATTTATATCATTTCTCAAAATCATTAGTCCTACTATTGTTCTTGTATTTTATTAATTGTATGTCTATATATTAAATAATAAATTATAGTATATAAAATATATGGGAATTTATAGTTTGTATCTGATGAAGGCCTGGATATTTTTTCTGATTATGATTAGAAAACCATATTGAAAAACATAGGATAAGAATAATAATAAAAAACTATCCCTAAATCTTGTAAAAGTATATATCAAGTGTTTTTTAGGTAGTGAAATATCTTTTTAGATACTACAAGTGGATGTTTCCCTAGTATAGTTTAACCATGGGGTAATAACCATGAAATGGGAGAAATGGGTATAATCTCGATTTTCACCTAGTTCCTAAAAATGAGGTCTTGCTATACATCTGATATGACAAGTCACCAGGGTATACTTGGTTAAATTTTTAAATCTCTTTATGAAATGTTATGATAAATAAATTTTCTTATGATATTTAATTATAAAAAAATTACTTTAGGTAACATATATTAAAACCTATAAATTCAAATTTTAATGAATATGTGGAATATTTGGGTTATCCATTCTATATTCGTACTTTCTCATTAATATGAAGAATAGATTGAAATATTTCATCCCAAATTTTATATTGTATGAGGTAAATGAATATAATAAGAATAAAATATTGAAATGTGAGATTATCATTCATTCATGATCTTCAAATGTCTAATATGAATTTGGTTCTACTCATTCTTTTATATAATGAATGATTGGTAAAAATATTCAAACAACAACTCAAATTGTGGAATTCGAGTTATCATTGAAAATGGAAATTGATTCAATTTTTTCATCCCAATCGTATAACTCGTCCCCTATAATAATTTTCTAGATAAATTTCCTAGAGAACATTATGATAAACTCTTTAGTATAATTATATGCTTTTTTGGGAGGGTATTTTATTTTCAAGTATAATGACAACATAAATTTTTTAGAGAATTAAATAACCCTATGTATCAAAAATAAACCTCCAATTCAATAAAATTGTAAGGTTATTGATGCATATACTTTTGAATCATCATCTCATGAATTGATATTATCTTCATATGAGATTCCATATCTACTTCAAAGGATATACATTGTGTAAAAATTCTTCCTTCATGACATTTCCATTATAATGGAATATGTAGATGTTTTCCTCAATGAGTTTTCTCATCATCCACCTAAATGACATGATTATTTCTTGATCAAAAATATTCTCTGAACATTTCCTATATCCATGACTCTATTTAAAAATCCAATTGTTGAAAATGAATAGATGAAAAAGAAACTACAAGAGAATATATATAAAGTGTTTATAATTCCCAGTAATTCATCATAGGGTGAGATGGTCAATTTCGTTAAATATAATAATGGGTTAATACTCCCTTTCACTAATTTTTATGATCTAAATAGATAATGATAAAGAAAAAAATATCATCATCTATAAATTGATGATTTGTTTGATCAACAATATGGAGACTGAAGTATCTATATGTTGGATCTTCTGTCTAGATATTATCATGAAAAGTTGATGTAGGAGGATATCCACTAGGTTACATTTATAACATGGTATGTGAACTATTAGTTTAATCTAATGCAATTTTGACTCACTAATAATGAAGATATATTCATGTAATTAATGAATAGATTCTTTAGGGAATTCCTCAACAAATTTTTTCGTGCCTTTATATAAGATATTCTTGTCTACTCGTAAAGTATAGAAGAAGATGAGGAGTACTTTTTTGCCACATTTATTTCTAGTATACCATTATTTTTTTATATTGATTTTGATAATTTTTTGAATATTTTAGAGGTGGTCTAGCTGATTTCGGGGGATACAACTAGGTCACAGTAGGTTTGGGGATTTTTATTACCTTTCATTCTATAGCAGTCCCACAATCCATCAAGAGGAATCCACTGAATCACCATTGTGTCACTTATAATAATGAAATTTATTTTAAAATCCACTAGAAATATGGTGGTGATCTTATAAATAATTACATCTACCAAGAAACCATTGGGTTGCTAGTGATGTCCACCAGTAATCCAATAGTGTATTGATGGAGGCCATGATTTTAGAATATATTTCTTATGGGTTCTTTGAAAATTTCATTCCATGCATGTGTAACAATTTAGACATATGTTTTATTACTTATTATATAATATGTTCATGTATAGAAATGTTCAGATCTATTATAAAATTTTCTCAAGTGGGAATTGTTATGGATTATGAATATTTATTTATAAGATGTTATTTTGATTTATAGTGGATATCATGTATCCGATTTTTCATTCTCTATAATATATAGTTAGGAATTTAGGGAGATCCTTTTTGGAATTTCCCCTAAGAGGGGTTTTCCCAAAATTGGTCGGCATGTACTTGGCAGATCTCAACCAATGGGATTTGTCACATGTGTTTTTATTTTATACCCTTGAGGGGGATATGTCATGTGGATGACTGAGGATTCTTCTAGAATGGTTTAAATATAGGTATATCTAGTCTCGGAAGACCTATCATAAATTTTAATCATATATGATTTTTTTTATATGTACCATTTTTACCTTATTTTCATTAAATTTTATATCGTACAAAATAATTTTAAGCGTCGTTGGTGGAAGGCTACATAGTATGGTAATCACATCGTACTCAGACATTTTGATGTTGTTGTCAATTTCATGACTATGTGTATATTGATTGGAAAGGGCAATGTGATGTATAGTTGAGTAGGTTAGTAGGAATATATAGATGGTGGTGGTTGAAATTTTCTATATATATTGTTTTTGTTATCTTCAATATTACACTTACTTTGAACCACATCATAGTTTGGTTATTAATCTAACACACCATATAAACACTACAAAATATTGTTTAAAATTTTATATGTTGTTATAATTATGCTTATTGACTTAGTCATTTTTTTATTTTCTTTCCACATTCATTATTATATTATATTTTTACCTTGTACCGAGCTCATAGTCTCCCCACAATGTTCCATACGCCCTCACTACAAGTTGAAAAAATATTTTGTAACTGTATACATGAATAGGGTCTTGAGGAACCCCATGATTGGACCTATTGTTTTAGGTAAGGGTTTAAAAAAAATTATTTGAGTTCCCGGTTCACTATAATGACTCGTATCCTTTACGTCAAATGATATATGGTAGACACGATTTATTATTGTTAGGACTTGAGGAGGGGGACTATGTTAGTCTCATGAATGAACTATACAATGGACCTCAAATATTTCATAATGTGATACTTTATATTATTTATTTTTTATGTAAATATTGATTTAATTACCCTTAGGTGATGAATATTATTATTTTATTTATTATGGGGAGTTAGGGTGAATTAATCCATCTTAATGTCCATGTAGGATAACATTACATATACCTATTTATTGTAATTGATAATGCCCAAATATTACATTGTTATTTGAATTATGATGTGTGATTGGTTCATTGTTTATTGTATTCATCTATTTAATCTTTTTGATTTATATAATTGAGTGTATGTATATGGTTTTGAGTAATGTACATGTAATAGAGGCCTGTATTGGAGTTTGAATAGATTATAGGGCGTTATACCTAATATATTTTCTTAACATCTTATATTGAGCAAAGATGTATTCCCTTATGAGTTTTTGCGTTAATTAATTGGTATCCCTATTTATGTTGTTGGATTTTTGTAAGTATTTTCTAATGTTTCAATAAACTTCACTTCATTGATATATAAAATATCCATTTTTAAACCCTTTTATTAAGGATGATGTAATTAGTGTATACTCCCATTATTTCTCTTGCGGGAAGCCTATATATATTATCCACTTTGGTCTATTTTTACTGATGTATGTTTACGAGGGATGATCCCATAGCGGCATGCCAATATGCTTTCATTATTCATGTGACTTACATCTCTAGAACCCCCCATATGTCTATGTCACTAGAGACCATCAATATTTGAAAGACTAAATACAGGTAATCAAGAGAAGTTTTTCCCAAGTTGAGACCTTACAGGATCAAAATATAATGCTTAATACATTTAGGCTTCATGATGGGTCTAAAAGATAGTGGGATGTCAGGTTATATAATGGTATAGGAAAAAGGATTAAATTTTTGGATTTCAGTGCCTTTTCTTGGAAAATCTACTCTCTAATGCACTAAAACAAGATTTCGCAAAGGAATTCTTGGATCTCTAGTAGTGGATGATGAAACTATCTGACCACACAAAATTATTAACATAGATTATTTTACCCACATAAATTATATATTTTTACGAGTAATATAAGGATAGAATCTTTATGATGGGTCTTTACCCTCAGATAAAGTGTCAGATCAGTAATTTCGATCTGGAAAGATACATTGATGTTCCACAAATGGAATCGATGCTCAAGAAAGGAATTAAAGAAGATAGAGATTCAATTTTTTCATTCAGATATTAGTGGACTGATAATTACATTATCCAGTTCCATACCAGATTCCTATTCTAGGAAGAATATGGGGAATTTATAGGAAATATTATAGTGTGGTTGTTGGTAGTCATAGTAGACTAGAGGTTACTCAACTTATTATATTGGTGTAAAACCCTAATATTTTATGAGAAGTATATTTTTTCTGTCTTATGTTATACAAAAAATAAAATAATCTTTCACTGTACAAAACACTAGCTTGGCTTGCGTTACACGCAATCGCGACCTTCCTCGATAGCGTGTGTAGTACGCAACACCGGGTTTCACTAAACAACGATATATTGTTATAATATTATTATGGACTATCCGTTATGAATATTATTAACTAAATTTTGAATTTTATTACATTATTATTCATCTTACATATTTTCTAGAACATGGTATGAGAACAAAATAATTTTTTTGTGTAAAATAATTATTTTTATAAAAATGCAGTTTTGCCGCCTTTTGATGGTGCACCCATTTTAAATATTGTTTTTGACATGTTTAAAAATGAAATTTGAATAAAATAAATTCTCCTTTGAAAAAGGATATAAAAATATAATTTGGATAAATTTTTCATATTATTCTGATAACTTTTCTTATTTTAATGAATAGTAAATACACGCAATATTTTAACTAAAAACAATTTTTTTCATCACAAAAATTTATATTGTGAGATTATATTATTAATATGTTTTAAAGTGTAATTAGAATATATTTTTACCATTTAATATAATGTTGGTCAATGGAATTAATTTCACATTGAAATTGGACATAATCAATTGTCGATCTTTTTATAGTTATTATTTCTTAAAAAAAGCTATTTGTTTTGATAACGGGAATTACTTTTACAATTAATTAATTCTACTTCTATATTTTGAATTTGAAAAAATAGACATCATTTTTGAATTTTGAATATCAAATATATCATAGGCTGAATTTTTGGTATTTTTATGAAAAACATCAATTTTTGATGAATAGTGAAACCACTTAGTGGTAGTTAAAAAACTGACTCCTTCATTTAAATGAAATTTTACCACTTTTGTGATTTGAATTTTGAAACTCCTAACTACATGGTTGTTATCAAAATGTAAAATGTTGTTCAATAAAATGAAAATAATTTTGGTGAATAGTAACTTTTGATTTTTATTTACTGTGGTTAAAGGTAAATAGGGTAATTCAATGTTAAAATAATATTATAATAATTCAATATTACCTTGAAACTTATCCTAACATTATTAGATGAGTAGTGGCCGACAATGGTCAACATTGGGTCGATTTTTGGACCCCATTGAGATACTTGGTAGTGATAATGACAATTTGGATTAATTAATTTAATGTAATGACAAAATCGACATTAAGAAAAATCATTTAGTAATTAATTTTTATATGGGTTCATATTAATTATCATTTCTACTATAAATATTCATTGAATAGATAAAAATATTTCCTAAATGGTGGTATTTTGTTTATAATTTTTAGACATCATATAAATTAAATTATTTATGACACAATAATGATGTAGTATTTTCCACATTAATAAACGATTTAAATAAATTAGATTATAATGATTAATATATTATGCAAAACATGTCCAATTCTGATTTGATGATTTTATTTCTACCATGAGTCATATTTGCTTCATATTTAATTTTTCTTGGACCTTTTGAAACCGAAGATATGTTTATAATAAAATTATATTTTCACACTTTCCAAAGGTGCCCCTCTCCTCACTTATAAAAAGGCACCTCCTCCCTCTCATAATTACCCAACATTTACCCTTAATTATTGGCCATCCCATGCACATTAATCTCCTCAACCATCCTAGCAATATTCTCGAGGCCCTGTTCTTCTTCAAAGACCAACATTGGTTCCCTAATAAGAGGTTTCAAAGAGGCGTGTCGAAGAAGAGGTAATATCTGTTACCGATTCTTTCAAATTTATTTCTTATTCTACTTCCTCTTCTATACTTATTTCATTATTAATTAATAACATCAGTATTAATAATATACGGATATGTTATTATAAATATGAAACAACCCTATTTCACCATCTATCCATCCTATGGAAAACGAAATCACCGCGCGTGCGTACGTACGAAATACCGTCTCCACGCCGTGGTGTAATCTGTTTCCCACCACCACCTTACATGGATGGGAATAATGGAGTAAATAATAACTATATATGATTATTGTAAAGTGATATTTATTCTTAAATAGTATACATACACTTCAATACTATTCCATGTTCATGGGAACGATATCATCGCTCGTGCGTACGTACGACCTCCCATTTCAACGTTGTGATGTGACTCATTCTATATGATCATCATTTATTAATGATAATACAAATTAATTGAATTAATAAATATGATATAAATTACACTAATACCATTCTGGAAATTATGTATCCATAACCTAAAAAGAAGAATAAGAATTTATTCGACATAACATGCATAAGAACATAAAGTAATAAACACCCGAATAACAAGTAGAAATGAAATATTAATAATATGAATACAAGAATATGACCATATATGATATAATGACAATGAATATGATTTTTTAATATGTCAATGAAATTATTGAAATCATTGTACAGGAGGTTCAGATATGTTTGAATAAAATCAGACCTAAGGTAAGGGAAAATATCGCAATCTCATTTTTATCCGAGATTGTTTATACATCAAAATTTACTGGGGAATAATTATCATCCATATCCATGTTTTCTCAATATGTACTACTATTTATATCCTCCTACAATTTATTAAATCCAATTTTACCCTTTGGTGAGTAAAATATATGAATGAAATCATTTGTCTTTTTTAGTACGAGGTATTTTCTGACTTTTCCGGAAAATGTATGAGAAGAATATTATTTTTTAACTTACACGAAATGAATGGATTTATATTATTTCATAGAACATTATTTCCATGAAGCCTCCTCTACAAGTTTTCAACTTTATTTTTAATCAAATTATTTTAGTTAAAAATTGTATGACATTATAAGAGAGGTAAAATGTTTTTGAAGTAGAAAGGATATTTTCCTCAAGAATGGAGTTCAAATGTTTTATAAAAATTATTTTCCATCTATGATCATATAGGGTTCTGTTTCATTCCCTATTTTTACATTGATTTGATTATATTATTATGCAATTAATTTTATTATGTGTTTTATCTTATATGGATTATATTATCATGAAATTATGGTTAGGAATCCCATTTTCATTACTTTGGTTATGCTATGTTTTATGATTTTGTGGCTCACATAAGAATGGTTTCATTATGAGATGGGTGGGACTTATATCTCCCTCCATTGCATTGGGTAATGATTTATATCTCATGATATAGACATGGATGGAACGGTATGTTAATCTGGTTCAGTGATATAGGACTGGAACGAGGAGTGAACTCGGTTCAGTAATGGACTTTGTCTGCTATGATGGTCTTGTAAATGAGCCTAGACTAATATTAAATAATTTTCTATGATTATGTGTGTATGCCACAATGTTTCATCTTTTATGTTATGATTATTGGGATTAAATTTCACTTCTATGATTTATCCCATGTTATGATATTATGATCTCTTTTGCATGTTAATATTTTCAAAATGTTATGTTCTTATTAATATGATATTATTGATATTTATTTTGTTTACCCTTAGTGAGAATTTGAGCTCAACCTTTTGTATGTTTTCTTTTCCCTAGGTCAGGAAGAAGGGTATTAAGTAGGATATGCCAAAAGGGTCTCTAGATATGAAGAAATAAACGAGACACAATGTAGATGATTTATGAACCAGTTTTTTATGTTTCCTAGTTTCTAAAGACACTATACCTATACGGTCCTATCATGGTTTTGTAATATGTTTTAATAAGTATGCTTCAATTATGAAATAATAACCATGTATGTAAAGTATGGGTCCTTATAGTTGGTATCAGAGGAATGTTGTAGTCAACCATTGGAAACTAGGATGTGAAAGTCTTAGTAATGACTATAAGGATATGTCTAAACATAGAACACAATATTATTGTTTTATAAATGGCTTTGAACAACCTGTTATAAGACCTAATGTGTGAAGTTTTATTCATGATTATGTTTTTTTTCTATTATGATTAATGTTTCTCACACTATGATTCTTGGTTATAGTCAATGGTTGGAACCCAAAGGAACCATATTAATGCTGAATGTGATGGAAAATATAATGATTTTCCCCCCTGAGCAACCAAACGTTATGGGAGATGGAATGAAAAATCTTGTAACCATGATCTCACAACATTATTAAGCTATGAATCATGGAGGACTTCCAAACGAGAAAAGGAAGGAGCATCATTATGTTGAATACTTCATGAGGCAGCATCCACCTTCATTCAGTGGGTCTTCTGCTCCATTAGTGGCTGAACAATGGATTAGTACCACTAAAAAGATATTTTCAGTCCTACAATGTTCTGAACATGATAAAGTCATCTTAGTAGTATATATTTTGGAATGTGAAGCTGATCAATGTTGGAATCTTATTTAGAATACAAGGCAAAGGGATTAAATTTAGTCCATGGAATGTGATGAGTTAAATAACTTATTTTTCAATAAGTACTTCCCTTGTTCTCATCGAAAAAAGATGGATAAGGATTTTCTTGAACTGAAGAAAATGGATGATGAATCGGTTGGTACCAGCGAAATATTTTTTAAAGACTTTCAAGGTACGCTTCCAGAATTATTATCCAACTTGAGAGTAAGATCGATCGATTTTTTAGTTGCTTAAAACCAAGTCATCGAAGGGCATAATCCATAAGGGACTTCAATTGCTATGAGTAAATATTTCGATGTGATCTTAAGGATTAAATGGAGATTGGAGTAAGCCATCAGTCATATGGGTTTGATAAGAAGAGGAAAATGGAATTCAAAGGTTAATCTAAAGACCACACTGAAAAAAACTTGAGTTTTCCCTTATGCTCAAATTTTGGAATGAAACATGGAGGGAATTTTCTTAAAGGGACAAGTAACTTTTTTAAGTGTGGAATAGAAGTCCATCTGGCAGTTGAATGTTGAAATAATGGGATGAAGATGTATAATGATGTGAACCAAAAAAGGGATGCACAGAATGCACCTCTGACACATTAGTGTTTCAAGTGCAAGTAAATGGGTTATTATGCCAGTAAATTCCCTAATCCAAGGGTTGTTGATGATGATCGACATTAAAAAACTATTAAGGCCAAAGTCAAAGGAATTTTACATGAAATTTCTATCGGCGATGTGGAGTACGATAACGAAGTGGTTAAATGTACACTTATCATCCACTCTATTGTAGAAAATGTTTTATTTGATTCTGGATCCACCTACATTTTTTTTGAAGAATTTTCTAAGGATATCGCCATACTACCTCATCAATTAGATGTTGAGATAGCTGTGAAAACTACTAATGTCACAATGGTTTCATCAAAAGATTACAATTTTTCTACAATTGACGTTTCTAGGAAATGTGCTTCCTGGAAATATTGTGATCCTTCCTATAGAGTAATTTGATGTGATTCTTGGCATGGATTGGCTTTCTTTATACAGATCTCATATCAATTTCCAATGAAGGGAAATCACATTTAATATTCCTGATCAATCTACTATCATCTATCGATTCAAGGATGAATATAACCTTCCAGTAGAAATTTCTTCCATCTTATTGGTCTTGATTCCAATAAATGAAGGTTATTCATCTCAAATGGTTGAAGAGAAAGCCACTATTATGAATATTCCCATTGTACGAGAGTTTGATGATGAATTTCCGGAGTAATTACGAGGTCTTCCACCGAATCGTGATGTTGAGTTTTCAATAGAACTCATACCGGGTGCTATTCCCATTTCTAGGACAACTTATAGAATGGCCCCAATTGAGTTGCAGGATTTGAAGAAGCAACTCTCAGAGAATCATGATAAGGGAGTCATACTCCCTAGTGCATCGCCTTGGGGGGAACCTGTTCTGATTGTTAAGAAGAAAGATGGATCAATGATACTTTTCATTGATTATTTAGAACATAAAAAGATCACTATCAAGAACAAATATCCTCTCCCACACATTGATGACTTATTTGAACAACTACACGGAGCTCAATACTTTTCCAATATTGATCTTCGTTCTGGGTAACATCAATTAAGGGTCAAAAAGAATGATATAACAAAGATGGCTTTCCGTAGAAGGTATCAACACTATGAATTTATCATGATGCCATTTGGTCTTACTAATTCCCATACAATCTTCGTGGATCTAATTTATAGAGTCTTTATAAACTATCTTGATCAGTTTGTGGTAGTCCTTATAGACGATATTTTTGCCTTCTCAAAGAGTAAGGGAGAACATGAATACTACTTGAGAATTATATTAAAGACCCTAAGAAAGGAGAATATTTATGACAAACTTACCAAGTGTGAATTTTGGCTTCAAAAAGTTTCATTTTTGGATCACATAATCTCAAGAGAGGGGATATCTATGGAACCAGCAAAAACAGAGGTTATCGAAATATGGTCAAGAACAACAACAGTAACTGAGAACCAACGTTTTCTTGGTTTGGAAGGATATTATTAAAATTTTGTTATTGATTTTTCAAGGATATCTATTCCACTCACTAGGTTGACTCGAAAATGAGTTATGTTCTTTTGGACGGAGGAGTGTGAAGAGAATTTCAAAGAGTTAAAATGAAGGTTATCCAGTAGACCTGTGCTCACACTACCGTGTAGTGGAGAAAGGTTTGTGATCTACAGTGATGCATCCAATATGGTATTGGGGTTGGTTCTAATGCAAAATGATATGCTGATAGCTTATGCCTCACGACAGTTGAAATTACATGAGCAAAATTACTCAACTCATTATTTGGAGCTAGTCGCGTCAATCTTTGCATTAAAAATATGGAGGCATTATCTTTATGGTAAAAGGTGCGATATTTATACTGATCATACAAGTTTAATGTACATTTTCATACAAAAGGAGCTGAATATGTTCCAAAGAAGATGGTTAGAGATGATTAAGGACTATGTCTGCTCAATTCATTATAACCCTAGGAATGAAAACAAGGTGGCAGATGCATTAAGCTGACAAGACCATACTAGCTTATCCATGATGAGGATCACAAAAGATCCAATATTTATGGATTTACAAAGGATGGATCTTTGAATTATAATGGAAGGTTAAAAATATTATCTTTCTCAAATTAATGTTCAACCATCTATACATGTGAAGATTAAAGAGGCAAAAAATAAGATGTACAATTACAAAAGAAGGTGAAAAATGTTCCTAAATTCAACCTTGATTGTGTTGAGATAATAAGGTTCAAAAATTGGATTTTGGTTCCTCCCATCCCAGAATTAAAGAAGGAGATACTAGATGAGGCTCATAGTTCATCATTATATATTCATCCGAGAAGCAAGACAATGTATAGGGAACTAAAAGAGTACTTCTGGTTGGATGGCATGAAAAGAGATGTTGCTGAATATTTCTCTCGATGCATGGTTTGTCTGTAAGTTAAAGGTGAGAGTTAAATGTATAAGGGGATGTTACAACCATTACCCATACTAGAATGGAAATGGGAAGAAATACCTATGGACTTTGTCAATGGACTTCCTAAAACATCCAAAGGCTATAATGTTATCTGGGTTATATTTGATCGTCTTAAGATGTCGGCACACTTCAATGCTATTAGAGAATATTTTTCTATCTGGATCAGCATTCCAGGACATATGCGAAAGAAGTGGTAATATTAAATGAAGTACCACATTCCATTATATATTTTTGGGATCTGATGTTTACCTCGATGTGTTGACGAAGACTTCAGCATACTTTAGATACAGAGTTGAGTTTCATCACTACATATCATTCTTAGACAGATGGTCTGTCAGAGAGAAAAATTCAAACTCTAGAAGATATAGTATGATCTTTCTCTATGGATTTCAATGGTGTTTGGGATCAACACCTACCTTTGGTGGAAATTTCTTATAATAATATATTTCACTCCAGAATTCATATGGCTCCTTATGAAGATCTCTATGGAAATAAATTCAAGACTCCAACGTGCTAGGATAAAGTTGGGGAAGGAAAGATATTAGGGACTGATCTCGTTGATGCGATGGCAGAAATGGTCAGATCTATTCAACAACACATAAAAGAAGCTCAGAGTCGACAAAAAAGTTATGCTGATAACCGATGAAAAGACCTAGAGTTTGAAGTGGCTGATAAAGTGTTCTTATGAATATCTCCATGTTAGAGAGTAATGAGATTTGGAAAGAAGGAAAGCTGAGCCCTAGGTATATCGGTCCTTTTGAAATACTTGATTGTGATGGGATGGTAGATTACCGATTGGCACTTCCACCTAATATCTCTCTAGTTCACGATGTGTTCCATGTATCTCTCCTGAGAAAGTACATATCTGGTCATTCACATGTACTAAGCTCATAAGTTGTACCACTGGAGAAAGATCATTCTTATGAAGAACAACCGATAGAGAGTCTGGATCGTAGCGGAAATGGTCTACAAAACAAGACCACTCACTTGGTAAAAGTTTTATAGAGGAACCACCAATAGAAGAATCTACACTTGAGCTTAAGGACATGATGAGGGAGAGGTATCCTCATATGTTTGTTACGAAGTGACGAATTTCGAGGGTGTAATTCATTTTAAGGGGGTAGAATGTAACACCCTGATATTTTATGAGAAGTAAATTTTTTAGGTCTTATGTTATACGCAACATCAAGGGAATCTTTCACTGCACACACAACTAGCTTGGCTTGCGTTACCCGCAATCGTGACCTTCCTCGATAGCATTTGTAGTATGCGATACCAGGTTTCACTAAACAACGATATATTGTTATAATATTATTATGGACTAGCTTTTATGAATAGTATTGACTAAATTTTGAATTTTATAACATTATTATTCATCTTACATATTATCTAGAACATGGTATGAGAACAAAATACTTTTTTCGTGTGATATAAGTATTTTTTTTAAAAAATGCAGTTTTTCCGCCTTTTGATGGTGCACCCATATTAAATCTAGTTTTTTACATGTTTATAAGTTACATTTGAAAAAATAAAATTCTTTATTGGATTCAGTATATAAAAATTTAATTTGGATAAATTTTTCATATTATTCTGATAACATTCATATTTTAATGAATAGAAAAAACAC
This sequence comes from Viscum album, assembly GCA_963277665.1. Lineage (NCBI taxonomy): Eukaryota > Viridiplantae > Streptophyta > Magnoliopsida > Santalales > Viscaceae > Viscum > Viscum album. Next base: position 1,366,723,072 of record OY728131.1, on the reverse strand, counting down.
GCTATATTTAAAATAAAAACAAAATTATTCATCATAATAATTTATATGGTTAGATTATCTTCTTAATTGGTTTTAAAGTGTAATTAGAATATATTTTTACCATTTAATCCAATTTTGGTCATTGGAAATAATTTTACCCTGAAATTTGACATAAACCAGTGTCGATCTTTTGATAGTTATTGTTTCTTAAAAACACACTATTTGCTTTAATAACGGGAATTAATATAAAAATTAATTAATGCCACATATATGTGGTGAATTTGGAAAAATAGACATTATTTTTGAATATGGAATATCAAATATAGCTTAGGATAAATTTTTGTGATTTTTATGAAAAACTTCATGTTTTGATGAATATTGAATCCACTTAGTGGAAGTTAAAAAAATTACTCTTTCCTTTAAATGAAATTTTACAACTTTTGTGAACTGAATTTAAAAAATCTGACATATATGGTTGTTTCATGAAGTAAAATTTTTTTCAATAAGATGAATTTTTTTTTGGTGAATAGTATCTTTTGACTTTTATTTACTGCGGTTAAAGGTAAATAGGGTAATTCAAGGTTAAAAGAATATTATAATAAATCCAAATTATCTTAACACTTACCCTAACCTTATTGTATGAGTAGTAGCCGACCATGGGCATCCTTGGGTCTATTTGTGTACCCCATTTATCCACCTGGTAGAGATAATGACAATTTGGATTAATTAATTTAATGTAAAGAGAAAATTGACATTAACAAAAATATTTTAGTAATTAATTTTTATAAGGGATTATATAAATTATCATTTAGTCTATAAATATTCATTGGGACTCTAAAAATATTTTCTACATGGTGGTATTTGTTTATTATTTTTTGACATCAAATACATTATATTATTTATGACACAATAATGATGCAGTATTTACCTCATTAATAAATGATTTCAATAAATAAGACTATAATGATTAAAAAATTATCCAAAACATGTCCAATTATGATTGGATGATTTTTTTTTCTACCATGAATCATCTAGTATTCATTTTTAATGATTTTTTTTCCTTTTTAAATCCAATATAAGTTTATAATAAAATAATATTTTCACACTTCCCAGAGGTGCTCCTCTCCTCCCTTATAAAATGACACCTCCTCCCTCTCCTCATTACACAACTTTGATCCTTCAAGATCGGCCAACCCCTGCCCATTACTCTTCTCAACACCACTAGTATTATTCTAGAGCACATGGGCTTCTTCAAAGACCAACATTAGTGCCCTAAGAGGAGGTTTCAAAGAGGTGTGTCGAAGATAAGGTAATATCTATTTCCAATTCATTCAAATTTATTTCTTCATCTACATCCTCTTCCTTAGTTTTATTATTATAGAGTAATAAAATAAGTATCACTCATATATTGATATGTTATTATATATATTAAACAACCGTATTTCACCTTCTATCCATCCTACGGAAAACAAAATCACCGCGCATTCGTACGTACGGAATACCATCTCCACGCCGTGGTGTAATCTGTTTTCCACCACCACCTTACTTGTATGGATATAATGGTGTAAACAATAACAATATATGATTATTTAAAAGTGATATTTATTCTGAAATTGTATACATACACTTCAATACAATTTCACAATCATGGGAACAATATCATTACTCATGCGTACGTACAGCCTACCGTCTCCACGAAGTGATGCGACTCATTCTACATGGTCTTCATTGAATAATGATTATATAAATGAATCGAATGAATAAATATGATATATATTACACTAATAACATTCTGTAAATGAGGTATCTACAACCTAAAAATAAAAATAAAAATTAATTCGACAAAACATGCATAAGAAAATAAAGCAATGAACACCTGAATAACAAGTAGAAATGAAATATTACTAACAACTAGATAAAAATATGACCATATATGATATAATAAAAATTAATATTATTATTTAATAAATCAATGATATTAATTTAATCCTTATACAGGCAGTTTAGATATGTGCGAAGCAAATCAGACCTATGGTAAGGAAAAATCTCACAATCTCATTTTTATCCGAGATGTTTTATACTTCAGAATTTAGTGGGGAATATTTATCATCCACATCCATGTTTTATCAATATTTAATATTATTTCTATCCTCCTAAAAATTTTTAAATATAATTTTACCCTTTGGTGAGTAAAATATATGAAAGGAATCTTTTGTCGTTTTTTGTAAGAGGTACATTTTGACTTTTCCGGCCAAAGTATGAGAAGAATCTTGTTTTTTAACTTATACGAAATGAATGGATTTTTATGATTTCATAGAACATTATATCCATGAATCTTCATTTACAAGTTTTCAAGATTATTTTTAATCATCTTTTTTAGTTTAAAATAGTATGACATGATAAGAAAGGAAAAAAATTTGATGTAGAAAGAATATTTTCCTCAAGAATGGATTTCATGTGTTTTATCAAAATTATTTTCCATCTAAGATAATATATGGTTCTATTTATATCCCTATTTTTACATTTATTTGACTATGTTATGATGTAATTAATTTTATGATTTCCTTTTATCTTATAAGGATTATGTTATGATGGGATGATGTTTATGAATCCCAATTTTATTACATGGGTTATGCTATATTTTATGATTTAGTGGAACACATAATAATGGTTTCATTATGAGATGGGTGGGACCTATATCTCCCCCCAATGTATTGGGTAAATATTTATATCTCATGAGATATACATGGCTGGAACAGTAAGTTATTCCGGTTCAGTGATACAGGACTGGAACAAGGAGTGAACTCAGTTTAGTAATGGGCATTGTCCACTATGATGGTCGTAGAAATGTGCCTTGACTAATATGAAATGATTTTCTATGATTATTTGTGTATACCACAATGTTTGATGTTTTATGTTCTAATTATTGGGATTAAATTTCACTAATATGATTTACCCCATGTTATGATATTATGATCCCTTTTGCAGGTTATGTTTTTCAAAATGTTATATTCCAAATGAAAATGATATGATTGATATTTCTTTTGTTTACCCTTAATGATAATTTGAGCTCACCCTTTTGTATGTTTTCTTTTCCCCGAGTCTGGAAGAAGGTTATTAAGTTGGATAATCCAAAAGGGACTGTAGATATGTTGAAATAAATGGAAGACAGTGTAGGTGATTTATGAACAAGTTGTTTATGTTTCTCAGTTTCTAAAGACATTATACCTATACGGTCTTGTAATAGTTTTTTATATATTGTATTAAGTATGCTTCAATTCAAAAGTAATAACCATGTATGTAAATTATGGGTCATTATAATGGGATATGGATCTACTATTTTCAATAGTTTTTTAACGAAGAAAACTTTTCATACATATTTAGTACATTCTCTCTATACTTATCATGAGTGTGGGATGATATGGGGTCTAAATTTGTTATATCACTTTTCATAGATCATGAGCTCGATAGGAACGAGAACAAGACCTCAACAACTAGTTTATAGCTTCCAAATGATAGTAAATGATGTGACTCAAGACACTCTATGGAATCAAGTATTGGTGGATGATAGATCATATAAAATTCATAAAGCTTCAACATCTCGTGAAATGGTGAATTCCATAGTTCTATGTTTGGTTTATATTTATTCTTCTATTTCTTTAGATTAGATTTATGCACGTGAATCCAATTTATTCATATCATCTAAAGAAGTTGTTGGGTTTGAGTTTCCTATTAAATTATCTTTGTTGTTATTTTCTATCGATAATACCCTTAAAAAGAATGTAGAATATGTTTTTATCTATTAAAAAATATAATTGTAGTCTTTAACCTTGATCATGTTTGGGTGATTAAAATTCTAGAGAGGATGTGTTTTGAAGTGATTTTTGTCAATGATTGGTTGGCAGGATTCAATGCACACAATTATTTCTATTAGATATGAATGAATATTTCATCACATTAGGGTAAAACTAATGTTTAATGTTGAATGTGGTGTCTTGGTAAGCATAGTGTGACCATACACTCATAAAAGTGAATTATTTTCATCATTAGTGGCTAGTATGATCCTTGATGTTGATTATAGGGTGAATCCATCCTAAAATCATCTTCTGTTGTACATATAGTGAGATGTATTTCAAATGTATTTTGTTTGGTTTCATACAAATAAAAGAGTTGATATTGATATCCATCATGTTCTAAATTTACATACCAAATCAATTACACTGCATAGCATGGAACCAGTAAATTTAAATGATAATAAGGTGTAATTGATGAACTTGGGGAGAAATTCTTCATCAAAACAAGAGCCTACCCATGTGTTGATCTTATATTTTAGTCCAGATGTTAGACATTATTATTAGACATTGTGTGGACTATCAGATGTTGAATTAGATTGCAGTGAAGAATAGGTACCCATTTCCCGTATTAGACAAGTTGATTAATTAGATTAGTGGAGACCAATTATTTAATAATATTGATCCACATTCTAGATATCATCTTACTCAGGGAAAAGATTATTACATGCAAAATAGTGAATTTATGAGTAGGTATGATTTAGATGTGTATATTTTTCTACCATTCAGTCTTATGAATTCCTTAAAAGTGTTGATTAATATCATAAAAAATATCATCCAACCATATTTGGATTCCATTTTATTATGTCCGTTGATGATATTTTTATATATTACCCAACATAAGAATAATATATCAAACACCTTGATATCGTGTTGAGTACATTTAGAGGAAATTGTATTTATGATAGGTGCTTGAAGTGTCACATTTGGATACATGGGGTACACATTCATGGGAACATGGTTTCTTAAGAAGTAATAAAACATGATTCATAGAAGTTATAGCTGGTCATTTCATGGGAATTGTAATGGAATGTGTTCTAGATTCAGATTTTTCTTAGGTTTTCTGGTTACTATTGGAGATTCATTCAGGTGTTTTCATTCCATGATGCACCGATGACCATGTTGACTAAGATGGTAGTTATGATAAAATGGAAATATCAATGTTAATGGTTCATTATAGATATTAATAATAGGTAGGCATTGGATCCAATCACGATTCATCCTAATCTTGGAGTTGCGTTTGCAATTTACTATAATTATTTTTTAATTGGACTCGGGCATATTCTAATAAAAAGAGATAATGTCGTGTCTTGTTTGACTCATAATATGAGACCCCATGGGAAAAATTTCATACACATGACTTAGAGTTGTAAGATGAGGTTTAGGAATTGAAATTATATTAGCATTACCTCTTTGGTGAGAGATTCATCATGTATACCAACCATAAGAATATTTTTTATATCTTCTACCATCACGACATGAATCATAATTTGAGACATTGGGTATATTATTAATAGGAATTTTACATCTAGTGGTAGTATTCACTTGAAAAATCCAATGTAGTCATTTCTAAATTATCAGTAATATGTGATAAGTTAATGAAAATATATCTAAAACAAGGTTGAAGCTCATGGATAAATTGGATGATTTTTAAGATGGAATAAAAAATAGAATATAGGTTGTGGATTGAGAATCCTTTGGGATTGATTTATTGTTAGTATAATGAGTAATGATCAGTCAATATTTTTATCTACATTATAGGGAAATTCATGAGATTTTGGCATCTAGTGATTCAATCTTATGTTGGGATTTGTATAGATAAGCAGTGCTTATAGTAAATGGATGGGTAATGGATCTATATTTTAGAAAAGATGAGTTGATTATATCCTCAAATTCATCGTACTGGAAAATACAGTAGCGGTCGAACAAGATATATCACAATGTTAATTGTTTACTATGTTGGCCCACCATGAAAGGAGATATCCTGGTTTTTTCATCTAATTGTCTGACATGTCAAAAAATAACATCCAATTGTAGTGACCTGACCATAGTTATCCATAGTTGTTGTATTATTATATAACATTGGCATGATCACAAGGGATTAAATCCCGAAAGACCAATCAGTTTAGTAGCCTTGGAATTAATAGATATAAACATAAGTATTAAATTACATCATGAAATAAAAACAACAACAACATTTTATCTATATTGGCCACATTCATATCCCTTATCCTATTCCTGCAGGTCAACTATAAAATACTTCTCCACATCCCGAGGAAAATAAAACATAGAATGGGGTGAGCTCAGATACTCAGTAAGGATAAGAGTATTGATAAAACATTTATAAATAAACATAAACATTTATGGAAATGTATAAAACTAAAAAAATAATTTTTAAACATAATATAGAAATGTAAAATTAAATAATTCCATTTACTTATTCACATGGATATTCTACTAGTTTACTAATCATATGTAATATCAATAGCTAATTTCGTAATGATGGAATGCATAATGTCGGACATCCAAATATCTTAGTCAAGGCCTCATGCCAAGACTAAAAATAATATTTTGTCAAGTCATTGTGCCAAGACACTAGTATGACTCATGAGACCTACCGATGCATCATGGAGCTATAGCGGGCTCCACCAATCACATACAATGTCCAATACAATCCTCTTATGAAAATGTTGAAACATAACACAAACATTTGTATTAAAACTAGAATACAAAATGTTAACACATTATCCATAAACCATGAATGGAATAATATAACATATCCAATGTCAATCATATCACAAAACATTCCATACAAAATTATATATTTGTATTGTAATAAATCAACTTCAACCCATTAAAGGACGTTGACGTAGATAAAATCAAATTTCTTTTAGATAAATATCTCTTTCTATTTTGAAATCATGTAAAAGCTACGTAATTATAAAATAAAATATTATTTTCAAAATTTTCTTATAAAAATTTAAGTGAATCATCAAAGGATTTATAATGGCAGAGAATAACCACACCTGTTGTATATGTTAAAAAACATTCTTACCTTAATTTGTCGAAAAGGTCATAACGTGCCTTGTTTGGAAAACGATGGAAACATTCCATTCAACCCATTTTATAAAAAGGCAAAGAAGCATATAAATGACTATAATCGATAGTCTTGTAAATAGTAGAAATGTTTTGAAATAAATTTTTATGAAACTCGAATGTGGATGATAAGGAGGTCCTAGTAGAAACTTAGGTAAAAACAACCTCAGATAATTATGAGATTTGGAAATTAACCCTTACCTTGTAATTTTTCTTGGTTGAGTGTATGTTAACCTCCTCTATAATATTTAAAACATTGTTATCAAATTATACAAGAGCCACATACATAAATATGATATCATATATGATCATCTAACACTGCATTGTAAATAATATTTTAGTAGTATCACTGATTTGGGTGTTAAATGATTCGTTTCGCTTTATTTGTTTTGTTATGTAAGTAATGTTTGTTATGGAAAATATTTATTTTATTCATATATAGAATGATATAATTTCATAAATATTATTTTCAATAGTCAAATGAAAATTATTCTTGAATGTTTACGATGAGGAATGAATCTCATCGCGTTCGTGGAGACGGTAATCTGTACGTACGCACCAACGCTACTTCCATTTCATTTTTTATTTTAAATGGAATGAAAAACGAATTATACATAGGTATATTAATATTACAGTATAATATAATATTTTATATACATTATATAGGTCCATTAACAGCATCTTTTATACGTTCCATGTATGGTATGAACGAGTTACAACACTTTGAGGGGGCACTAGTCCACACTTCCTCAAATGAAATTATCATATATATAAAACACGGAAAGAATAAATTTATGATATAAAAGTTAATTAATGAAGATTATAGATAATATAAAAATCATAAATATCATATATAATTAGAGTTCCATAATAATTTCCACCATAAGGGGTGGTAGTAGAATATTTAATAATCATCATTTCGTGAGGTACTGGTTCGCTGTCCACAGAAAAATTATGTTATATACCCATTAGATGGAGGTGTGCATAAGTTTAGATCAAATAATTCTCATTAAAAAAATAGTAAATTTTTTATACTAGATTAATTAGAAAAGATATTAATAAAGAGAGTTTAGGGGGTAGGAGAAGTAAAATAAAATAAAAGAACATAAGATGAGATGTTGCTTTTAAATCGGGTAAATCCCTTTTGTTTGAACCAAAAGGCTTCCTTAAAGTGCCTTATGAAAAAGGTAAACCTTTTAAGAGTAACAGAGATATTTAGGGAGAATAATTGTCTAGTGTTTGGATGATCCAATGGACTTGAGATGTGTGAGAAATTAGTTAGAGGTGAGGTATTTTTATTAGGGGGAGGTGGGGCTCTTTAGAAATGTTTGAATATATTAATTTATTATATAAATATTTTCTATTACTAAAGATCCATAACACATTAAAGTATAATATAAGATGAGTCATGTTCGAAATAAAATCATCCAATAATAATTAGATAGGATTTAGAGATTTTTTTAATTTTAATAATCTCATTTACTAAAATCACTTTTTAATGAGGTGAACACTACATCATTATTGTGTCATAAATAATTTTTTTTATATGATGTCTAACATTTGTAAACAAATAACCTAATGTAAGAAATCATTTTATCTATAAAATATTTGTTTATTTTTGATAATATAATTTATATAACCCCTTGTAAATATTATTTTATGAAAAGATATTTTTTATGTCATTTCTTTCGTTACTATTAATTAATTAATTTAAAGTGTCATTATCACTCTCAAGTGGCTCCATGGAGTCCTAAAATCGACCAATGGATTCCCATGTTCAGACATGTATCACCCAATAGTAATAGGAAACATGTTTGGCTAATTTAATATAATAATAATAATATTTTTTGACCCTTATTTACCAGATTTACCTTTTAACCATGGTAAGTAAAATATTCACTGAAACAAATATTCGTAATGTCTACAAATAAAAATTACCTATTTAAAAAATTTAGGCCTCATGATTCCAATTATTCAATCCATTTTTCCATATTCAAAACAAAGAATTCATGGAAATTAATTTAAAATTTATTCCTGTTGTAAAAACCAAAAGCTTGTTTTTATGAATTAATAACTATCACAAGATTGCCACATGTTTATGTTCAGTTTAAATACGAAATTACATCCAGTGACATAAATTATATTAAATGATAAAAATATAATCTAAAGAAACTTTAAAACAACTAAATTGTATAATTTAACAATATAAATTATTTCAATTAGAAAAATTCTTTTTAATTAAAATTTAGTATTTTACAGTATTCATCAAAAATTGAATGTTTTCATAAAAGTACCAAAATTTGACGCTAAGAGAATTTTGATATTACAAATAAAATAATGAAGTAGATTTTGAAACAATATTTATATAATTTTATTAATTCGGTATTACTATTCATAATGGTACGTTTGATTGGTCGTAGTGTGTTAGAATTTCAATGTTGTGTACAACGCAAGCTATTTCATTATTCTAAGAGAAACGTAAAATGGAAGATTAGTGTGTTACACAATCATCAGTTACCTAGGGGATACTCTAGACACTTCCAATACCTACATTAATGTGGTATTAGGTAGTTCGAGGCAAGATTACCATGTTTCCTAGGACCCCAAGTGGTTCAGACTCGTTTGGTCGGTAATGTACCAAAAGAACATGTTGGGCCACTTTATACTGATCCAAGATAAAAATTAGTCGATCTGATATGAGTGATCTATGTATGAGAATTTTTTGGGACATATGGATTGAATTAGATCATGGTATTCGATAGAGATTTTGGATCTACCTAAGGGTTTTTGAAGGGCTTGCAGAAGGCAGTGGATACCCAATTTAATTTCAGTATATCCATTCTTCCTCACGGTTATGGGTAGTAAAAAAAATGATCCACACATTAATGGGAATACTTTGAGTTTACATTATACATTTTATATCATCTTGGGATGGACAATTTTCTTACGTTGATTTTTCCAACATTAGATGTTTCTAATCCTCAATTTGGATGGATCTCTTTGAGGCTCTGTATAAGAAAACCATGTCATTGAACACTATAACCGAATGAGGTAACTGATTCATTAGTTTTCGGAATGATAATGTTACACAATACATTATAGTTAGTGTATATGATTCAAAAATGGATGGTTTCCACTCAGAACAGGGGGAAGTCTTATTCTGACTGAAGGAGATAACCCTTGGAGTTCCTTGTGGGTGACATGGTTTTCTTGTGGGTGTCCCCTCGATTGGAGTATAAGAATATAAGGTGTAAAATTAAGTTGTAATGATGGTAAATTAAGACATTTATTATTTTAAAACATATTTGGATGGTCTTCTTTTAGTTGGGCCTTCCTCCATGGAATGCTGGTTGGAAAACTATACTCCATGTGTCTCATATTTAAAAGTAAGAGCAAGATCCTAGGAATGATCTCAATTGTGAGGATATTGGTCTATATTCAAATGATTCATTTGTGTAGATAACTATTTAAATATTTTAACGAAGTGAGAAAGTTATACATGTATATATTTTTCTTGTTGTTCATGTTCTACAGTAGCATAGGCGCATTCAGGAGGATGCATGGGAGCAAGAGGTTGTCATTCAGGCATAGTGGTCAAACTATTCAAGAATTATTCTTGGGATACATTACATGGATGGGAATTCCTAAGAGGGGATAATTTTGACACTTCTCTTTCATTCACCCAACTCATTTTATTTTTTACAAAGCTTTTGATTATGTTTCTATGAATGTAGAGGTGAGCTAGAGGGAATTGGGGAGATTGAATAGGGATGAGGTAGGGTGGGGAAATTTTTTTAGATTTTAAAGCTACATAAAAACCACTATATAGATTATGGTTATATTCAATAGAATTAAATCTTCCCAGTGCCCATCAGGTAGCCAATGGATACCACCGACAAGATGCTGGCATTCAAAGAATCTCATCAGGTATGTTGAGTTTGTATTATTTTTTCAAATATGACCCCATAAACGTTTATATATTCTCTAAGGCCCCATTATACACTCCAAACCATATGAGCCATATCCATTAATTTTTTGGTTCACACCCTCATTCCCAACAGCACAATTTGATGCCCGAATGATGACTTGATCACACATTCGTCATCTTTTATGTTTCTCATTTAGTCTTGAACAATCTATATATCTTATCAATGATAAAAAATATATCCCTAATATATTTACCAAATATATGTTTTTGTGAAATATAATAGGTTTTTTTTATCATTGATAGTTACAATACTTAAATTGAAGGAATTGGTATCTACACAACCTTTGGACATAGATCAATGTCGATAGCCAATCATCCCTAGTATGTTTATATTTAACCTACCTTTAATATGTGGTTACTTCTCGAACACTATCCTATGACTCTAAATCTTATCGATCTAGTGTGGGTTATATGACTCATTAGTTCTTCTACACTCATATGAGGAACCTTTCATCCAAATTGTAGTTGAACCTGCGGTAGGAAGCCTGTGACATTAGAAAATATTTTCTATAGGTTCTTGGAATGTTTTTATTGGATGTTTCTATATCCGAGCAATTCCTATTGTTTATTATTGATCTAATTATGTGTGTTTGTGTTTGTGAAAGCTTGTTGTGACTTATAAATTATGTTTTCATACATGTTTAGTGTGAAGTAATATGATCCCTTCTTCATGAAATGTGATTTTTATCTATCATTTCGATCATGCATGGTATTCTATATTCTATTTCATCTATAATTAACAATATAGATCAAGATAATTTTGAATATCCCCAAATAGGGATATGTCAGCAATTGGTTATATTGTACTTTGTATATCCCAACTAGTGAGATATGCCACACATTTTTCTAGGTTATCTCCTTGATTGTGACATGTCATGAATATGAATGATGTTTTTATCGTGGTTACCATAATCGTAGATCTAGTCTCTAAAGAGATGGTATATTTTTCTATAATTGTATGATATGTGGTTTAGTAAATTTTTAACCAATTTAACTTAATGGAATGTATTTTTATATCATGTGCACTGATTTTAAGGGTAGTTTTTGGTTTCATACTAATTATTTTACTCAAACCCAACATGATAATTTCAATGAACTTTTAGATTTCATAAATAGGGATCTATTAGAGGGAAAGGGACTCATGGTAGATGGTTGAGAAGGTTATTAAGAGTATGTAAACAATTTTGTACGGACCTCAGGATATATGATGATACATTTCAGTTTTTACATACACTTAATTAGGATCCTCTATAAGATTAGTTATTTACCCAATATTTTATATTGATACTACATGGGATGAGATTCATTTTTTTCCTTATACACATATTGTTATAAATTTATTCATTATATATTAATTACTATTTTCAATTTAATTACTATACTCTATTTTTTATGTGGTACTGATTATATAGTCTCCCCAAAATATTTTACAGGCCCCTACTGCTAGTTAGAGATATTTTATAGATGGGGAGGAATTCATGATGTCATGTTGCAACCTTGGATCAAACCCTATGGTTAGAGTCACAAAGATATAATTTGAATAATTTATTAACGGCCTTTTAGAAGGAAAATTTATATGAATTGGATAATAAATTTGAATTTTGGATGGATTAATTTACATTCTTTTGAAATTATATCAATTGAAAATGGAAATATTTACATCCTTCTATGATATTGTAAACTGAATGATAATATAGACAAATATCTAAGACATATATCGATAGTTTTCGTGGATTATCTAGGTATTATCATATATTTTCGAGAAAATTATCATGATGTTTGAGCCCACAATACAATATAACATGGAAGGAAGTGAAGTTTTTCTATATCAATGAATGTGGTGAGAGATTTAGAATGTTAAATAAGAGGCAAATCATTATGCATGTTCCCACATTAACCACTAGTGGGGAAATATTGTTTATCTATAAAGATGAGTAAAAAAATATTTCCTTGTTAACTAATGAAAAATGAAAAGGCGATATCCTCTAACTCACACCAATTAACGATCCATGATCTGAACTACATGATGCATTATATAGAAATAGTTGTAGTATTTTCAAATTAATTATTTGGAAAAATTATCTCTATGGAGAGATGTGTCACTTATATATGTATCATAATAATCCTCAGTTATATATTCAATTAAAAGTGTAATTATATACTCTATTGAAGGTGTTTATATCCGTCAAAAAATTATTATTATTTAATCCATTACCATTAATGAATTTTGTGTAAAGTTGAAAATACAGTACGAAAAAGGATCACAAAACATTATCCATGTTCACGATTTAAATTGATCTAATATTATTGGAAATGTAATTCATTGACCTCAAAATTATAAAACGAAATTTATCATAACTTATTAAAATAACTACACAACCATCCATTCTTGAGAGGATCTTCAGGCCCAAAAATATGAAAAATAGATAATGAGAAAGATAGTTAATATTCTGAAGATCAACATTGATAAAGACAATGTTATAAGGTATGGAACCATGATATGTTTCCCAAAAAAACTAGTACTCAAGATAGAACATCTGGATGATATGCATAGCTCATTAATCTATATTCATCTAGGAAGAACTAAGATATATAGATATCTATTGTCATTCATCTAGTGGGAAAACATAAAGAGTGGGATTATATAACTTCTATCTCAATGCTAGATGTGAAAATAAATCAATATTGAATGATAGATATATAAGGGTATGCCATAATTATTTTTTAGGATTTTCTACAAAATGAGAAAACATGACCATAGATTTCATCATATGAAACACCAAAAAATATAAAGGAAATAACTCCATTTATGATGTAGTTGATCACTTTAAAAGGTCAACACATTTTGTTATTATAAAAGAATATATATATTTTGATCAAATTTCCACAATATAGCTATGATAAGTGGTAAGAGTATATAGAGCACCCCTATCTATTATATTATATTTTATTTGATGATTACAAAAAGGTTTTGAAAAATTATTCATTAAATGTTGGAAGAATTTCCATGTTTCAGTACTTTATATCACCATAAGATGGATTTTCAATCTCAGAGAACCATTCAACCCCAAAAGGATATAAGTAGAATTTTTTATTGTTTTTGAAATGATGTTGGGATCATCAAATTCCCCTAGTAGACTTGTCATGTAATTACAGTTTATGTTATTATATTTAGACGAAACCTTATGAGGCACTATATCTAAAGATGTGTCTAACCCCAACATGGTGAGATTATGTTGGAGAGTGTAAGATTATGGAACCTATTCTTATCATAAATATTGTAGACACTATTCAATAAATTCAAAATATGATGAAGTAGGTACTTTGTGGATATAAAATATTTATTCGTAATAATTGACCAGATGTGGAGTTTGAGGATAGAGATACAATGTTCTTCTATATATCTCTGTTGAATAAATTCATGAGGTTTGGGAAGAATAGAAATATTATTTTGAGATACATCAAGCCCTGTTATATCATTGATCCCATTAGTTCAATGTAATATTGACTAGAACACCAACCTAACATATCTCAAATAAGTTATGTATTCCATATATCCCCCAAAAATTACATAACATACAAATCATAGGTACTTAATTTAGAGGTGATACCATGGGGGAATGATATTTCCTGTGAGGAATATCTAAAAAAATAAATCAAAGAGAAAATTTTTAATGAAAAATGTTAACTCATTTTATCAATATACTATGAAAAAAACAAATTTTTCCGAAGAACCATGGGAACTTGAATACATGATGAAACAAAATTACACTCACACATTTTAAAGTAAAAAAATAAATTCCTAGGTATAAATTTCTGAAGGGGGGAGAATGTAATGACCAAAAATTTTATAAATTAAATCCCACTCTAAATGAATAAATTTTTTATTAAGTAATGTTGTTACTGAAGCACAAGAAAAATATTTCAATTGGATTGATATAAAATTTAGCCATAAATATCATGTCAGACATAAAATACCATTAAGCATGACAAAAATTTATAATAAAAAAAGTTTTATATTTATATTTAATGTGAAAATATATTAAGTTTAATGATATGATCCAATTGACTTAGAAGGTATAACCAATAGTCTTGACCAGAATGATTATACCATATAAATCCCATTTAATAGTGATTCTAAGGGAGAAATAATTGTTGGGGTTTTCCTTAACCATGATCAATATTAGATTGAATAATTCAAAATTGAGTGAAATTATTTATGGGAGATTTTTAATACCATAAGGATCATGGACTAAACCATATTCAACAAACCATGCTGTCAAAGTACCACCATCACACTACTTAACCATAGGGCATACACAGGGTTAATAAGGGTTTATGTATCTAGACCTCAGTTAGAAAAAAATATATGTATTATTAGTATTAAAATAATGATTATATTTACTCATTTTCATTATTTAATTTTTTATGATTATATATTACTTTATGATATTATATTTTTGTATGATGAAAACAAAATTAAATTTTTGGAAAATATATAGTTTGAATAAACACATTAAATTGTATTTATTCATGAATATTGAAATAGATTTTATTTTTAAAAAAATTATAAACAAATAATATTTATTTTTATATAAATAATAATATAATTTTATGATGTAAAATGTAAATTTTATAAGTGTTAGAAAGATATAATGTTGGTAAGACGAAGTATTTTTCTATAAATTTCATATTTTTATATAATGGTTTAAATTCCCTTATTTTAAAAAAATGGTAAAATATATTTTATTTTTTAGATTGTCACATTGAAATTAACCAATGGTGAATATTTAATAATTCTCTAAGATAGGAAATTATTTTTTCAAATAACTAAATACTATATAAATATATTATATGTATTGTGACATCATAATATCCTGAAATTTATCAAATGAATACTATAAAGGGAACTCTAATCCAAAAATATATTGCACCCTTTAAAATAATGCATTTTTAATTTAATTTGATTTATTATAAAATCTAGTAATGAATCCCCCCAAACCATTATTTTATTTGATTCGACCCAACATGGATCAATGTAACATAGAGATGTTCAAGGGTGAATTAGTTATATGTTATTATTTTATGTTATATATATTTTCTAAAAACCTTTTCACCATTTAAAATTTTTTCACATTACCGAAAATAAAACATTCACACATCAACTTGAACAAAAGTATTTACAAGGGTTACAACTCAATAAGAGTAGGAGGTCGTTGGAAAGGTATGGAAATAATCCAATACAACACAATCCAATATAAAACAATCCTTTTTTTTACATAAAACAATTTTCAAATACACTTACACTTTTGTAGCACTATTTTCCATACAATAGTGAATGTTCTTATTCAGTAAATAATGTTATAAAATAAGTTTTGTAACAAGTTTCTAATGCTTCACTGGTTGGTTCCAAACATGTAATTGTATTGATGGATCAAATTGTAATTTTATTAATTATTTTATTGAATCAATTATTTTATTTTCTACCCAAAAATAAGTTGAAACAAATATTCAATACTTCATAGGAAAACTCTATCAGATTATCAGTCAGATTCACTAGTATGCTTCACATGATTATAAGAATAGTATAAATGGACAACCTGAAAACAATTATATATCACTTATTACTTTTCCTAAAAATGTATGAAATATTTCACATTCAGATATATAGAAATCTAACCTCTACTACTTCTTCACTCTTCTAATATATGTAAAACATTCTCAAGAGAACTCTGCATACATTCTTTCTCTATATAAACATCCACTAATACAGAAATTCTCTCACTCGATCCCATATGTGAATAGTGTAAGGGTATGTAGATCTTTGACCTTTATTTATAGGTTCCTTATAAATGTAATGGGTGTGAGACCACATTCACCATCCTACCCAACTAAATTCCCAGAAACGTGAATTTTAAATTCATTATTAATTTATATTTTCCCATTTCAACACATCATGATCTCACATAGATTCATCCCAATACTTCATAAACATTCTAAAAATATTGTCCTTCATCTAACATTGATACTATTTCTCATTATGATACAACATTCCATTCTATTATATTTTTTAATTCTATTTTTTTTAGGTTTTGTAGAACAACACAAGAATATGTAAAACCGATGAGTTTCCATTTTGATTCCCCAATAGAACCTATTATATCAAAGAATTATTGCACAATATAATTAATTCCTAATACATTTTATAAAATACTCAGTATATTTAGAAAAATTCACCTCTTTTAATTATTTGATCTAGAATTACTCAAATCAATGAACATGTATTTATGATTAGGTTCAGTGCACGATGACTTATCAGTGATAGATTTTATCTGGTGGATCAGTCCTTTATTTCTTGCACTGAATCACCAACCTGACATTGTCAATGGACTCTGGACCCACTTTAAACAATTAATAAATTTTTTAAAATGGTTTACTATAATTGTGAACTCATTAAAATTGATCAGATTTTGATCCTATCACATTGATTGATCTCGGAATATATATCTTTTTGATTGGTTCTGGAAAATTCATTGTTGATACCCCTAAAATAGTTCCAATCATCCTATGATGGATTTTCCGAACACTATTTTTCATGGACTAGTGTTAGCAATACATTTTTACTTCCATATTCACAATATCTTATAATTTATCCAATGGATTAGATCATTAATTGGATTGAATAGTAAAATTAATTGGGATATCTGATAGATCTGTTGAACAGTAAATATATAATGGTTCTGGCTATAGAAACATATAACATCATAGAATTCAGAACATTCTCCATATAATGATCCTCACACTGATAATATATGATTATAAGACATTGAATTCATACTCTCATTTATTCTATAATCATTTTCTTTTAACAAAATGTATTCATAATGTTGAAAGAATTAAGATCTTCACAGAATCTTCTAACCTGTAACAGCATGTTCTTTGAATTTGCATCATTCCCTTTACTACCCAATGTTTGGATGCATCTATTTATTGAAAAATTATGATATTGAAAACCTATAAAATATATAAATAATTTTCATATTTGTATACAATATCGTGAATGACATTCAGACTCCAACGCAACTTCTCACTTTGATTGAAAGCTTCATTTTTTTTTAAATAATGTGAGTTCGAAAAACAACTTCATCAAAAAAATTAATGAATTGAACAATGAATCTGATAAACATTCTAAATAACTTTCTGTCTCACCATTTCAGTATGGAACTCCTTTATATAGTCACCAAAACTTATAATGTGAAATAAATTTTCCAAATGACTAAAAAATAGAAACATCTTCTATTTGAACCTAAAAATAACATTCAACCTACTTGGTTTCCACAATATCCCATTTGAATTTTTTTCCGAACAATTTTCATAATTCATTGAAACTTTATAAATCAATTTATAGATAACTAATAATCAATTATAACTCTATGTGAGAACACTCATTATGGGAAACACTTATTTATTGATTGGAAAACAATTCCTTCCAAAATTAGATACCTGTGAAACAACAACTACAAAATTTAAATATTTTAAAGTGTCCAACTTTTCACTTTCCATTATTCCTATAAAATAACATTTCTTATAACCAAATCAATAAACTATTATAATAGCTCACACATGAACATGTTGAGATCACATATTACCTAAAAATCCCCCTAAATATATGATTCATTAAAATGTTTAGAAAATATTAATACATATATTTATGAAACATTCATTTTATCCCCATAAAAACAGAATAAAAAGGTGAAAAGAGATAAGTGATAGAGGAAAATACCTAAAAAAAGATATAAATACGTTTTATGCCCATGTTAATCCATAGTTTTAAAAAATGAATCCTTTGGTAAAGGTTATTGGAATATTTTAGCAACTTGTAATATAGGAGGAACACACTCCATCTTGAGTTCATTCTTCTCCATAGGATTTTTGATGAAATGATATTTGATGGAAATATTTTTTGAATTAGATTTTTTTTCCTTGATTTATAATAAGGTTTATATTTCTCTAATTATCACTACTCAAGATAGGTGCAAACTTCCATTAAATAGAGAAAGATATTCTAACTGAGTCTCCAAGAAAATAAGTAGCATTACAGCTTGAGTGGTGCCAACATACTCATCATTAATATCTCTAAGTGTTAATGAGTTATATTTTGTAGTATTAAAACACACAATAAATTACCAGGGAAATAAAAAAAACATATTTATATCTTATATCATCTATACTTTAGGCCCAATTAGCATTTTTATAACCAAACTAATCAATTATTTCTGATTTTTTCATATGATTCTAAAATATATTTTGCCTATATTAAATCTATGTATTAATTTTCATATAAAATAGATGTAATTCTATTGGATCAATTTGTAGCCATGAAAATAAGTTAATGGTATACATAATATCTGGTATTGAAGTAGTCAAATATAAAAATCATCTAGTAATCTTCGAAATCTCTTTAGAACCAAATTACTTTCCTTCTCAATATTTAATATTTTTGGATCCCCTAAAATTGGTGTGGAAATTGTTTTCTAATTCTCTATTTCAAATTTTTTGAGATGAAACTTATCCAAATATTCTTGAAAAAGAAAATTGAATTTATTATTTTGTGAGATTTATAACCCATGAAATCATTTGAATTCAAAAAGGCATGGAAATTTCCAAAAAAAACAAGTTAATTTCATTAGGAAAAATTTCACAATTTATTACATAATTTTAAGAATCATTAAATTATACAATAATAATTATATAGATCTAATGACATTTTATGATGTTGATAGAATAGTATATATATTTTGGAATTCCATTCCCTTATAGATTTTTTAGACAAAAAAATATTTCATAAATTTTTACAAAAAAAATTCATTTATCCCAATTAGAAACAACATAGTAGTTCAATATACACTTCTTAATCATGTAATCAATTCCGAAATGATGACTTGACATCTATATGAAGAAAAATCTATCTTCATTGTTTAGTAATTGAATGAAATTTTCAAATTTTTTCTACCCTTTATACTAGAGAAAAAATATCATCAAAATAAATATCTTCAATTTGTGAGAAACCTTTTTAAACAAATAATTCCTTGTTTATTATCACTTCACAATAATCAATCAAATTATTCTAGAACTACTAAGTTTCACTAATATGATTTCTATAATCTATTAAGGTTTGAGTTCTAAATATAATTCATCTCCATAGGATTAAACTCTTCAATCATAGATAGAATCCATTAAGGATTCTGAATGGATTTATTATCATCTTTTGGATCAACTTTTCAATAAAAAGAATTATATGTTACAACTTTTGATGTTCATATTATATGATCCTCTTGGTGCTGATCACTAATACGTTTTTGAGCATATACATATTTTTTCAAGATAAGATGACATGTACATTGTTCATCCTCTTCACTTGAAATAGTTGAGTCCGACTCTTCCATCATTGTGGAGTCACTATTGTTATAATTGTTATCTTTTTCTTCAATAATAATTCTTTATCCGTATTGAAAATCCTCAATTTAATGTTTATTTCAAACATATACCTCATATTTTTTAATAACATTTACATCAAAAGAATCAAAAATTATTTCTATTTCTTTGTTGAAATTACTATATCATCATCTATCTAGTGTATAGATTAGATATATTCTATCTGCACCTCTTTGATCAAAATTTATAGGGTTTCATATTTTTTTCATTATGATGCATAGGCTCCGAAAAACAATTAAGTATTTAAAATAATAAATTTACTCATTGAACATTTGGAAAGGATTCATAACAAAATGTGGTCTATAAAAACACTAATTCTATATATAAATAGCGGTGATCGTATCTTTCCTACATAATTTGTGAGCAAGACCTTGATAAATCAACATTGTACACCCTTCCCACATCTCAAATAAACATAAATTCTCCCTTTCAGTAAAACCATTTTGTCTTGGTCTGTAATGTGTTCCGAACTCAAACTGAGTTCCATGTTATTCAAGATAACATCTGAAATCTTCTTTCTTGAAATAACAACCATTGTCAATTTAAAACATCTTCTCATAATACCTGAAATCCTTATCATATCTACTACTAAAACTCTTAAACATTTCAGGAGCGTACTATTTATGTTTTAATTACATAATAAAATTAATATAAGTAATTTAATCAATGAAAATATAATGTACTTATCTTAAAATTTGGATTGTTTTCTAATTGGCCCCCAAATAATTGAATTCATTAGTTTCAAGGAATGAGATGAATGAATATAAAATATCTTATACATTGAGTTCGTAATCTCTTCTTTTTTTAAAATTACACAACACCCATCTCATCTTCTTTTCATATAAAGAATTTGACAAATGTTGTCTCTCTTTGATATCATACATGTGTTTCTCTGACACATATGTCACAAAAAAATTTCTATAAGTATCATTCTTCCCTTATGATCAGATAACATAAATTTTGAGCTACGGAAACATGGATCATTTTCAATTTTATACATTTTCCTCTTGTAACAATATTTACATATTCAAATAATTTTATTACAAAAATCATTAATGAAAATATATTTATTTCCTTCATAAATTTATTTTTGATATAGTCAACAAGATATGTTTCAAAACATCTACAGACAAACCCTAATTGGATTTATACTTATTTTCACTATTAATTTATGAGCATAATCCTTGGATTATTAGAAATTCATTATTGCCAAATATCATAATTCCTCTATATAAATCATTCACATTCATCAACAATTTCAAATCTACTGTAATGTTAAAATAACACGCACTATACAAAATTCATGGTTATTATAATTTTTGTATTTTAGATTACATTTTATATCAAGACATTTCTCATCCCTAGTACATTCCTTCACATATATATTTTTAGATTTTCTAAGAATATATTTTTCTGCTGGTAACAAAACAAGGAACACTTTTTAAAGATGTTCTATTTTTTCACATCATTCAAAAATATACTCAATAGGTTGGAAGATAATGTAAACATTCTTAAAAATCACATATGTATTCATTAAATATGATTGAATACCCCTCAAACATTTATTTTTGTAACTCATGGGGAAATTGTTAAGTTGTTCATTAAACCAACAAATATTTTTCATATGCTCACATCCTCTATAATTCCAGAAGTAACAAACGATTGAATTTTTACCCCTATAATTTATATACTTTCTAGAGTTGTGAACATGTTTTCCTAAAACATTCTTAAAATTCATATTAGAACAATATTCTGGACCAAACATCATATTATCACCATGAATTTTCTTGTTTTATTTGAATTTTTCTCCAGCTTTATCAGAATCTAATGTTTGATAAAAAAAATTTGGAATAAAATATTTACAATAAATTCAATTTTTAACTTTTTTGGTTTTTGACACCTACAATATTTTCACATAACTCTTCTTCATGGGAAACTTTTCATGTTTCATTCAAAATTTTAAAGGAAAATGTTTTATATCCTTTTAACATTCACTATTTCCTTAAATTATATATCTGTTGAGATAAAACTCTTGAATCTTATAACTCCATACTCAGATTTATAAAAAATTTAAACACATTATTAATATTAATCTACTGTATTTAACTTCAATTCAATCTGTTCATTGTAATTCTTTTATTTTAATATATACCTTTTGAGACAACCAACCTCTTCCATAAAATAATATTTATATTTAGGAAATCAGTATTTTTTTCTATTGGAGTTTTTTATTAGTCTTCTTGATTTGACTTTCAAGTGTAATCATCTTTCTAGAAAATTATTTCAACTCTCTTTTCAGATGAAATTCTAACTCGGCCTCTTTATCTTCAGAAATACTACTTACAAACTCTTCATCGTTAATAATTTATTTGAATGTATTCTATCTAGTATCTTTAGCAAAATTTTCAGTGTCAACTTCAATATCTTCATATTTAGTATCTTTAGACAAAAACATATCATTTTTGATTTATAAAAAATTTACCTTTTACCATGGAATAATATTTTAAATTTTCACCATGTTTCTTCCATGATATTTTTCGCCTTATAACATCTTCATATCTATCTTATTCATTCCATTTTCATGGAAAATTAATTTAAAATATCCCAATATCCCCAAACTCAATAAAATTCAAGGGTATCTTCCCATTATACATTCTTGTACCTATTTTCAATTTTTTAAAAAATAAGGATATAAAATTAATCAATATTATTACTTACCTCATTTTCATATTTATAATTTGTAAATATTTCATCTTTGATTATCTTATTAGATTTTCCATTCTTCGAATCGTTGAAATACAAACCTAGTTAAAATTTTACTTTTCTTTTCAAATAGTTATATCATGTCATTTCATTATTAATGAGAGTGTTATTAATGTCATCCAATTGTAGAGTTTTTGGATCTCGATCATCCAAATATGATACATTGGCATCACGAATTATAGAAATTATTATTAAGATCTTATGAATAATAATTAAATCTTCTCTCTTCTCACCAAAAAATCTTATTGTGATAATAATATCCTTCACCCAAATAAACTAGTCACCAATAAATTCATACTCATTCATTATGATGACTTAATACTTTGGCCTCCATATTTATATCATATCTTAATTTTCCTTTTTATTCCCTTGATAAATGATTTTCAACTATCCCCACCTAACATTTATTGTAGAAAATACCTTCATTCAAGGAAATTGTATTTCAGAAAATGATTAGATTGGATCAATCTTATCTCTTACACCATTGTTGATGTTCTGGTTATCAATAGATATATGTGGAAAATTCACACAAAGGAAGAAAATCCATCTGTATCAGCTTAAAAAACATTGTACCCATGAAACATAAGATACAAAAACATCAAAACTTTCCAAATATGATAATTCTTTCCATAAAAGGAATGAATCCCCTAATTCTTCAATCAATTCAAATTCATGATAACAACATCTATTATAACAATTATAAAAGAGTAAATGTATTGAATGTTCACTATAATACCACTTTAAAGGAAAAATTCGCTTCATTGTATCCCTAACAGGTCTGGCTAGTAAAGATGTTATATATTTTTCTTTTATATTTTCTTTCGCTTCATTGTATCCCTACTCCATAATTTTTTCTAGTCCATGGATGATTTTAAATAATCCAATACCACACAATATAATAGAAAAAAAACCTTTTGTGTGGATTCACTATATAGGAAAAAAACATACAATTGTGTACCACTATGATCAATATAATAGTTCATGTTCTTCAGCTAACACAAATGATGTAAAATTATTTTTTTAATTGATTTTACGAATTAAATTTTTTTTTATAAACATATAATGGTGCTTTTGAAAAAAACATATAATATTATCATTAATTAATATAATAAATTATTCACTTTACTTCTCTGCATCATGTAAAACAACTATTTTTGACTTCGTATGATAACTCAATCTGATGATCAATCTTATTCTTCAGTAAAAAAATAGTCAAAAATATTGTTTTAAAAAAAATTGGATCAATTAACTACTTCCTCTGAAATTTCCATTCGATTTCTTGATCTGATATGAAAATCATTGAACACTACTACTTCTTTAGTCTTATTCTCAATTGAAAACGTTCCATGGAAAAAAATTTCAAGAAACTTTTATTCTATTAGAACTACTATAAAAATATCGCATCCTTCTATATATACCACATGTGAACTATTTCAAATTACATTACACTTTTACCTCAATTTTTAGGTGCTATAGAAATGGAATGGTTAGGAAACAACATTCACATTTCTTAACCTCCATAAAAATTGTTGCATAATTAAAAGAAATTGAAAATCCCTTCAGAAAAACAACATTAGATTTAGAAAATTTCACTTATTTCCTTTATTTAGTTATAAATTCTTCAAATTGATGAAAAAATATATCTGATGATGTCCATCCTATGTTGACTTATTATTTTCATATTTCACCTGATGGATGAGTCTGTGAATCCTTCAGATGTCTTATCATTAGTAATTTTTTGGATAATTATTGTCCCACATTAATCATTCAGTTGTTTTTTAATATTGTTGAATAATTTTCTAAACCTCATACAATGATCGTTTTATAATTGCATCCTATTAATTAGTATCGACAAATTCAAATTATTTATTGGTTCCAATAGATATTTTTGATACTAACAGATAATTTTTCATCTACCTAGGATGTATTAGTGGCACACACTGTTTGATGTACCAGTGTTGGCAGTGGATTTTTTATTTCTTATTCTTTATAACTGATAATTAATCATATGGATTAGATGATTTGTTGGATATGAAATTTTGATGAATCAGATAGTCAGATGAATCAGTAGATCAGTACATCTCTAAAATTCTAAATTCAGAAACTAAAATGTTCACTTACTTTAGTCAAATTCAATGTTTGGTGATTATCACACCAATGAGCTGCAATAGAAATACATTTACAGGGAACTCTATTTTCTTATTAAATATCATTCTTTTATTATAAAATTCTTTGTGATTTTGAAAACATTAGGATTGAAATAACATCATCTGATATTGCATTGAAATGTTTTATAACATCCCACTATTCACTTTTCCTTACATGGCTAGCATCACAAGTGTTTCAGAAAACATATGATATTGAAAACATAAAAAATATGGAAGTGTCATTTGATTTAGTATCATAAATCGTGAACATCTTTCAGACATTGATATGAGTCCTCACACCTAGAAAAAATATCATTTTGTATAAAATGTGAGTTCTAAAAATAACTTCACACAGAAAACAGTTAGATGAAAAAAAATATTTCTGTTAGAATTTCATAATAAAATTGTGTCAGATCAACTTATTCCTGAATTAAATCTAATCACCCATAATTATAAAGTCAAATTATATTTTTTAATCTTTAAAAAATTAGAAATAACTTATTTTAGCACCAAAACCCCATAGTAAATATTATTGGTCCAAATAATATTTTTATGGTTTTAACGGAAATTATTTTTAAACTACACTCACATATGCATCACTAATTGTATTATTTTAATGAGTCGATTTGTTATCATAATAAAATATTTTAAACCATTCATCTTTGGAAGAAATAGTTATAAAGAAATTTCATATTCTATTGTTTTTTTTAATCTCTTAGAGTCTTAAACATGAGTTTAGAAATTAATATTGAATTCCCCTATATTAAACATTAAATACCCAGCAAACATCCCATTCTTATTCAATAAATCCCCCTTGATGATGATGTTTAACTCCATTTGACTCTATAAATCACTCCCACAGTGTTCCCAGGCTAATTAGAAGGTCCTCCCAAATTTGATAAGCACTCTTTAAATGTAAGAGATTGTCTTGCTCCGCCTCTTTGTTCAAGAAATTTCTTTATATTATATTTTTTATTGGTAATAATTTATTTTGAAATATTTTTTACACATCACTTTAGTATCTTAATTATCACCAAGTAATTATATACAATATTTCGATTTCATTAATCCCTTTTATGAACCATTATGTACACAGGTTATACTACCAAAAATTATTCTCCGATCTTCCATAAATTGTTTTTGAATAACCATAACTGTGTCCACTCATGCGAATTAAAATTTTCAAATATATCATTGGTTGATTTGGTACACTTATGTATTTAATCCACAGTCAATAATAATATGATTAAATTTGAGGAAATGTGTTCTTATTTAAAATAATCTATGTTAAGAACAGTATAGTGTACATGATATGAATGTGATTGGTGGTCCAGAAATTATTTAATCATATAATGAATTGTGTAGTTTTTTACATCATGATATAACATGTATGAAAGATTTTTTGTTGACCAAATATCAGTAGATTATGATTCCTTGGCGTTTATCCTTGAATTGTTCATCTGATGTCATGTTTTATGTTGTTTTTTCATTCATATACTGTCTTGATGTTATCATATTATTTCATGATTTGATGTTTTTGATTACGATTGTCACTATTTTACACCATAATATTCATATGGACGCATCTCATAGCCAACCATTATTGGATATGATTCATCAAGGGGGTGAAGAGATGTCTTCTCCAGGTCTGTAATGGCAGCAAAAGCCATTTTGGTCCCCCCCCTTAGGTAGCGGAGGGAACGTTTTCTTCATTCATTAGTGGGGAGTCTCCTTTTCCCTTTTTCCATGATATATTTTCTTCATTTGTTCCTAGAATTCTCTATGGGACCAAAGGTACCAGATTTATATAATAAAATCTATAATAATCCAATCGAGTTAGCAGAGCTCAATGAAACTTTGTATCTTCCCTATTGAAACAAGGTTTCTAGATTCGCATAGATAAGGCCTTCGGTGGACAACTTTTATAGGCTTGTTTTCACCTAATAGGATTTGTAGGAATGTGTTACCATAGATTCTCTTGACAACATGATCATTTTGGTCTGGTTCTTGTTGAAGGAAGATCTGATCAAAGCATGATTTGGTGCTCCTCGCAATTATAATGGGTCATATTTCTATTTCTTTTGTTTGTCCTACAACTTTCACATTAATTTATAATCCCCTTCGGTGGAATTTTTGGTGTGTTTACTTTTCCTTCCTATTCTGTTCCAAACCCCTCAAATTGTTACGATGTTTGGGAATGATTTAAGCATGTACCTTTTCTCTAGTAGTTATACCAACGTCGTGTGTCATTTATTTATTCCCCAATTATGTGTAGAAGATGATGACTCAATATTTTCTTCTTATTTTTTTGGATCATAGTAGGAGAAGAACTCTATTGTAGGCAGCATTTAGTTAATGAATAATGGGTCATCATTTTCTCTGCATGTAAATAGAGGGGCATTCATTAGCGAACTACAAACATAGATCAATACAAGATGAGAAATATGGGAAAAATGAAATGATCATTTTTCTAGCTTCCAACATAATGTGAGTTAGTATCAGTTGTGGAATTATTTGGATGATAATCAATGTTCTATGAATTTTATTTTATAGGAGAGGATATCAGAAAAGGATAAAAATACTAGAGATGTGTACAATTTGTTTCCTGATAGTCCCCAAGGTGGCATAGTGAAAAATTCTATATTGGAACCAAAATGTAAGGAATTTACCAAGGTCATGGGTGTTTCTTATACTATGGTGATGCATATTGGGAGTGGTACTAGTGTTAATGGTTAGGAAAATACTGATAAGGATCTATGGGAGGTCAAAAATTCATCCTTCAAATAGGTTCCAGTGGAGTTGGAGGGACAATAGAAGGTTTATTCTCAACTACTGCAAGTTCAATAAGGGTTCTCAAATCATCCAAGTAGAATTTTGGATTAAAAGGTGGGGGACTTGATGTCAACTGAGGGTGGAAGTTGTAATCTAGTGGAAAATTATGTCACATTCCAGCATCATATCAGAGATTCCATCCAAACCAGTAACTGTTTTGAAGGTCGAGTGGTCATGGCTAGTGATCCAGTTAGTTTTATATAAGGAAAAATAAAAGGAGGGACAAAGATGGAAGAGGATCTCCATATATATTTATCATAGACAAATATAGGATGAATTTATAGTAAAATATTTTAATCTTCAAGGAATTTAAAGGGACAAAAATCTGATCCGGACTTGGCAGGTAGCATCATGACATTATGGACTAAAAACAAAGGGTGAAAGGATAACTCAAACATTCCAAAGTATATGGATTAATGGTTATATAAAAATATTAAATAAAAGAAGTTGGAATGAATTATTAAAACTATTTATAATATCTAGGGGATCCCAAAATAAGTGTTTTCCAATTCTAGTGAGGTCAGTGTTGACAAAACTGGTGTGTAAAAATTAGTTAGCGAGAAATTCCTTGGATTTTTTGTTCATTAAAAATTTGAAATGGTGGAAGAGTTTATTTATATAAATTATATATTACAAGAGAATGAAACCATCATGATTATGGATATTTTTGTGGCTTTCAATTGTGTGGAGGTTTCATGGCTCAACAAATAGGACCTCATTCAAATATAGGGTTTTAATAAAGGGAAGATAAGTATAGTGGATTATTCTCAATCTTGGGATAAGTTGTACAATCTATTTTAAGAGTAAATTTTTGATGATCCAAAATAACATCTGTAGTTTATCTCTTGGAAAATATATAAGGATGAATCATATATTAGTCTTTAGTTTTGTTTGATTAATTTGGTAATCTCTTATGAGGTTTATCCTCCTGGATGAACCTATGTTTTTCAAAATTTTCCATAATTTGTTTTTCAAAAAATAAAATATATTTTTCATTCATATTCCAATGGACTCACACATATTGTATTCATTAAGTTAATTTTTTTTTATTCCCTTACTATGATTTATTTATTACCTCATTATTTTGTACGCCCCCATGATATCATGTACATTATTTGAAAATTGATTCAATTGAAGGGTATGTTATGAAGTTATTTAAATAATATATTTGTATCATTATTTCAATTTAATGTGATATGTATTTATTTTCACTATGTGACTAGGCCACTTAATCATCTTGTATTATATTATGTGTATCATTATGAAATAAATAATTAATTAACTTATATAAAAGATATGGTTTGTCTTAAATTATCTACCCATGGAGTATCTTAATTGTGTTTGTGTCCCTTGTATGACATGTATGGTAGTTAGTATTTATATATCATGGTTTGAAATATTTTTCTACTTGAAATTAGCCATAATATATATTTAATCAATTTTCTTTGGGTGGTTGTTATTATTTCTACTTCTATTGTCACATACATTTACCAAAAATATGGATGATAGTCCACCCACGCTATTACCTAACCCCTACCACAAGAAGGTTTCCTTCAGCATTCATAGAGGTGTACTTATGTTGTGTAGTTCTTTGGCCATGGCATAATATAGGGAAAACAATCCCAAGACATTGTAATTTTTTCATTAAAAAATATAATTAGTGTAATTTATAGGTTATATAATATTGACCATTTAATTAATTTATGGTAGTCCACATTCTACATAAATTATTTATGGTAACTGTATTTCAACATAATTTCATCATGGTAGTCTTATTTCCATTCATGGTATTCTTATAAATACCAAATTTCAATAAATAGACTATTAAATTAATAATAAAACCATTATGATTAATTAACACTAGTAATCCATTTTTATTTGACTATTTATAACCAAAGGATATATTACTGGTTGGAGTAATGATACCAATACCTCATGTGTTCAACATGCTAGAGGCCTCATTATACATGCCATAGTGTATCCCAATTTTCAAATTTTGATTAAGCAATGATCTAGGGGAATCATCACTAAAACCCTCCATGAATCCTAAAAAATCAATTAGGTAAGAGAAAAGGGTAATTTGATTAATATGGGAAGAAAAGTCAACCGAGTGATTGATGACGCCCATTACAATCTACTTTAGAAACGATAGAATCCGAGTGGGAAAGTGGAAATAAGGGTGGTTCCTCCTTATATGTATGATACTCCCAAAAAAAGAATGTATTAATGGTTATAAAATAAAATGGGATGTAAATGAACATTTCAATTACAATTAAAGAAAACAATTTTAGGTACTACTGAATTCACAGTGAACTGGCATTATTGATCAAATTCTTGTGATGCTACTTGTATCCGTGCACTAGCCACTTAGAAGCCTAGATCAGTGGTCATGCACCCCTACCACACAACTAGAGACTCGATGACACCTGTAACATCGCGGTTCCTGAAGCCACCCAGAGTCACCCCGTACCATGTTGATCAAATGACCTCAAGCGCATTTCCCCAAACCCTAGAGGCTACCTACTAGCAGTGAGGGCCTTAGGTGTGATAGTGGGGAAACTATGCACTCATTGGCCGAGCACACAGTGGAAGTAATAAATAGATATACAATAGAGGATGAAGTCACCAAAACATACAATAGTAAAAAATGGAAGACTGAAATTAAGAAGAAACTTGATCAAATATTTAAATATTTATTGATATATATTTCTAAGAAATCATCCAAACAAACCAAAATGATTGAATAAAAATATTAAAAAAACCATTACAAAGGAAACATATAACAACTCCTCGACATCGCAAGCCTAATATTGGTCCCATGCTCACCAACTCTGAATCAGTCAAAATCCTGAAGTAGAATGGTGCATGCCCTTATCTATACCTGCAACAATATAATTTTTTTGGGTCCAAAAGAACAGCCCAAACAGGGTGTGAGACTAAATCCCAGTAGTCAACCACAATAATATATGTGCCTAACAATCTGTGAATATATGGAAGGTAATAAGAAAAAGAAGGCAGTAAATTAGGAAGTACTCAATAGAAACCAATCGTACAGTTTCAAGCATTAAGTTCCACATATCACAGAATTATCAAATCAAATAAGGAAAATAAATAGGTAGCCCTCTAGGAAGTACTCACAACCTATCTCATCTGGTCTTACCTAGAAACACAATAAACCCTTTGGGATGCACACACAATCTACCCCTCTGGTTAAAATTATAATGATATAACAAAGACTATATGAGGATGCACTAACAGGCAATTCCCCTTATATTCTAATATAAATAAAGAGTATCTGTGGAAGAACTCACAGTCAATTGTCCCTATATCCATAAGTGATTAATGAATCTCTAAGGAAGCTCTCACAGTCAATTCCCCTAACAATCAGAGGTGATTAACAACCCTCTGAGGACGCTCTCATAGTTAATTCCCCTTATACTCTACTACACCAGGTTCTCACGATCTTGTGTAAGTCCAATGAGCATTGCAATGCAATATAGACAATGTAAACCTCAAGAACTACTGGGATAAACAGTCTACAACATATCAAGAATGTTGGATAACATAATCACTCAATCCTACAGTACTAGGCATGAAAAAACATCAAGGAAGGCTAACAGGATAAATAGGACCAATCGGTCATAAATATTACATGCATGGGAAAACCCATCCAAAGCATATAAATCAACCCTATTCACATTCAATTAACCTCTACTCAAGCATACAATTAATGCAAGAAATTAACACGGTTAAACTATAAACACACAACACTCGTTCAAGGGTATTGGTCAACAATTCACATATAACACAAAGTCTTTCAACAAAAAGGCACAAAACACCTACCTTGATGTTGGGAGATCGCTATACGTGAACCTCAAGACATAAATCACCCAATAACACTGTAGATCTATAAAAATTTCTAAAACAATTAATGGGGTATAACATGAGAAAGTGGATAAATCAGGAATCAAAGGTCTAGAATATGGAAGATCATACCGAGGCAATCCCAATGCAATCAACAGTGGTCGAATCGGAGATTGGATGCTTAGTGAGTGTCTCGGATGAAGATCATGGCCGTACATATTCTCTTAGAAGAACTAGGTTGAGAATAATGCATTTTTGGAGACTAAACGCGACTCCTGTAAATTTAATGAAAAAAAATACACGGTGTGAACTTTGGAAGTACACGGCGTGTACATTCCGTTTCTATACTCTGCTTTATGCAGTCTCCAGGTCAACACCACACGGCTATGTGTGTGGCTATTACCAAGCTCCCACATGACTTCATGTGGAAGCCGAGTACATTGAGTTTACTAATAAATTACATGACATGTACTTAAAAAATTTCTAGAAATTCCCCTTTTCCTAAAAAACGACCAGCAAAGGAAAACATAGATGAAAAGGAGGTCCGGGTTCATACAAACTTCCCCCTTGATGAAATTCACCCCCACATTTTCTTAGCAAGGTGGCATAAAAGAAGAAACCCTGAGCAGCTTTGGCCACTACGATTGTACACCAGCCTCCTGCTCCGAAGTCTCATCCTGTACTCGCCCGTGCAGCCACAACACTCGTACCATAGGAACAGACCGGCCACAAAGAACCTTTGTACTTTGATCGACAATCTTGATAGGATTCTTCTC
The DNA here is from genome assembly GCA_963277665.1 of Viscum album. Taxonomy (NCBI): domain Eukaryota; kingdom Viridiplantae; phylum Streptophyta; class Magnoliopsida; order Santalales; family Viscaceae; genus Viscum; species Viscum album. The sequence goes on along the minus strand of OY728131.1, from coordinate 1,366,690,281 downwards.
GAATGATGCATCCACTTCCAACTAAACCTTTTTAGGTTAGATGACATGAGATGGGTCTGATAAGTAATGTCGAAACTGAAAAATGTGGAAGACGTTGTGCATTTCCCAATACATCTATGGTAACTACAACAGATAGGAAACCGACCCAACACAATTTAACACCTCAAACGACCCGATTTACCTCAATGAAAGCATACCATATCTCCTAATCCTTTTGTGACCCATCCTTAGTGTGACATGCAAAAAAACCAGATCCCCAACCTTGAACACTAGAGGTCATCTCCGCTGATCAACATAAGATTTTTTCCAGACTATGCAGTAGCCATCCTCATCTGAATCAACTCTATATGATATGGGGTCTACTAGACATGACATGGTCCTAGCATAGCTCCCTCTTCGGCCTCCAGCCAACATAATGGTGATCGGCATGGCCTACCGTACAAGTCGTTATAAGGTATCATCTGAATAGTTTCTTGAAAACTATCTTTGTAGGAAAACTCCATGAGAGGTATGTGATTCTACCAAGTACCTCCAAAATCCAGAATGCATGCTCACCCCATATCCTAATGCACCTGAATCGTACGCCTGTACATTCCATCTGTCTGTGGATGGTAAGCTGTACTCAAAATCACCTGTGTACTAAATGACTTCTAATGCCCCTTCGAGACCCGTGATGTTAAACATGCATCTCTATCTGAAAAAATGCAGTGTGGAACCCCATGTAGATGTAAAATCTCTCAAATGTACAACTGTCCCAGCTTATCAACACTAAAGGGACCTTGGTCAGAAATAAGTGAGAAAACATCATGAGTCTATCAATGAAAACCCATACTTCATCATTCACTCGAGGCAGCCTCGGAAACCCTGTCAGGAAATCCATTGTGACATACTTTCTATTCCAATAAAGAATGGTTAACTTATGAAAAATCCCTATTGGTTGCATATGCTCTGGATTCAACTGCTGACAGGTGGAACACCTCATGAAAAAACCAAAAACATCTTTTATCATACCAGGTCTCCAATAATGATGGTGTAGATCACGATACATCTTGGTGACACCTGGATGAACTTCCCAAACTGATGAAATAATGTCCCGCATCAGCTCCTCGGGTATGTCTGTTGGCACCCATACGCGCCCCTAGAAACACACGATCTCATCCTTTCCTATGGTCCATTAGGAATAGGTTCCTCTCCTAGCACACTCTCCTATAGTTCTAGGCCTTCAGAATCTGATTGCTGCCTCATTCACACTCAATAAAGAAGAGTAGAGGTAACATGTATAGAAGAAAAAAAAGTTTGCACATGTTTGTCATGCACCTCCAAATGCATCTCAGAGAACAGAGCCATAAGCTGACACTCAATACTGGCCTCTGAATGACCTGTATATGAGTCCTCCTTCTTAGCGCATCTTCCACTACATTTCCTTTTACTTGTATGTAGGAAATCGCCAAGCCAAAATACTGAATGTACTAAACCCACCTTTATTGTCTATATTAAAGTCACGCTTAGTGATGAAATATTTTAGACATTAGTGGTCGGTGAAAACCAAAAAATGATATCCCAAAAGGTAATTTCTCGAACATTGTAAGGCATTAACAACTATAGCCAACTCTAGAGTGTGCATCAGGTAATTCCTCTCATGTGGCCCCAACTGCCAAGACTTGTACGCAACAACTCCTTCCCCGTACATAAGAAAAACTCCAAACCTGATACCTTATGCATCACAGTACATAGTATATACCGTGACTATTTCTAGAAATACCAGTATCGATGCTGAATTAAACCTCCCTTTCAACTCCTGAAATGCTGACTCACAAGAAACTGACCACAAAAACTTTTCCCCCTTCTTTGTCAGACCCATCAGTGGCACTGCAAAGCATGAAAAATCATGTACGAAACATTTATAGTATCCAACCAGACCAAGAAAATTTTATCCCTCAAAGGAATTCTTTTTCTACTCCCAAGAAACTACTACTCTAACTTTCTCTAGGTCTACTGATACTAATGTATCAGAGTTAACATGGCCTAAGAAGTGAATCTGGTCCATCCAAATGTGGAATTTTGAGAGCTTAGCATATAACTGATTCTCTCTCTATATACTCAATATGACCTCAAGATGGGTATCATGGTCATGTCGAGTGTGACAGTATACCATGATATCATCCATGAAGATCACCATGAAAGATTCCATGTATGGATGGAACACATTGTTCTTTCGTACGATGAAGACAACATGCACATTCATGAGAGATAACTGAATAACCACATACTCATACAGACCATACCTGCTCTAGAAGGATTTGAGTTGTATATCAGATGGTCTAATGGTTAACTGATGATAACAATATCTCATTTAAATCATAGAGAACACTCGGGCTCCTTGAAGCTGATCAAAGAGGTCATTAATCATCGAAAATGGATATCGTTTCTGGACCATCAACCGATTTAGCTTCTGATAATCCACAGAAATCCTGAGGGTACCATTTACCTTTTTAAAAATAGGATATGAAAACCCCATGGAGAATTACCGGGTCTGTCGAAACCCTTTGCCTGCAACTCCCCCAACTACTTCTTGAGCTCATGTAACTCTAGTGTAGCCATCCTGTAAAGAGGAATAGACACTGGTGATGGTCCTGATACAAGAACAATGGAAAATTATACTTCACACTTCGGATGAAAACCTAAAAGTTTCTCTAGAAAGACATCCCTGAAATGATCCACCAATTGAGGAATGTCCTTCTGTGAATTCCCCCTATCATCCATATCTAGACTTTCAATCTGGGTTGTAACTCCTCCCAACCCATAATGCTCCTATGCCACTCTGATCGCCCGGACATTCCATTCTCCCTTATAAAGAAATGGTCTGGCTTTTAGTGACATGAAACTCACCCTACGATGATAGTAATCATCAACTTCCTAGAATGGAATTAAAAAGTCCATTCCAGGAATGAAATCATAGCCTTTCATCACTAGAACATATATGTCCCAAAAAAGTGACACCCACTAACCACAAGGGGGAACTCCTTGTACTATCTTAAAATAGTCGTTCTAGTCCCCAACGAAGTGTCTATCTTCAATATATCAGCAGTAGAAAATATACATAGCCCAAGGCTCTCCACAATAGTAATAGATATAAAGCTATGTGAAGACCCTATGTTGAAAATAGAAAATCTATAACTAATGTAACTAGATTTGTACCTCAAATATTAGATGGTCTTAGATCCTTCTCTGGTTGGGTCTGCTCTACTGCAAAAGTCCGGCATGCACTGCGGCCCATAAACCTACCTAACCACTCTCAGATGATCATCCCTATTGTCACTGGAAGCTCGGAGACTGACTACCACGACCACGACCTCCACCACGGCCTGAACTGCCAGAAGAACTCATGTTTCAAGACTAGAGAGGTACTGGTGGTATTTCCCCTAAACGAAGAGTCATCAAAGAACCCATGTCACTAGCTGCTGGTGAGATGATTTGACAGAAACACTGAAGATGACCCATATTTCACTAAGATCGGCACTCCAATGGGTCCCTTGGACAATGTGGCATTGTATGCCCACTCTTACAGCACTGGTATCACACCACCTGACAATGAGAAGATGCATCCCACCTACTCAGATCTCCATGTGCAGTCTCCCTACGGTGCTTCTTGCTATCAGTTAGTGGAGTACTAACTCAGGATGTCGAACCGCCCTGGCCCACAGCTGTAGAATCCCTTGTATTTTTCTCAGTGATCCGTTCTTGGTTGACTATAGAAGATATCGAAGTCAACCACAAATCCTTTACCTAAGATTTTATATCTTTCCTAAGCCCATCATCAATCATCCGTGCATGGAACAAATCATCTTCCCCTGGAATGGGTGTAAAGCCCTACAGCTCTGTGAAGCGAGAAGAATACTGCATAATAGAATGAGTACAATGCTACAGACTCTTGAACTCTCGAGCTCGATCGATCCTCATGGTCTCCGAATAGATGTAATCATAGAAGGAGTACTGAAACTCAACCCAAGACATATTCTGCTGGCACCCTTCCTATGAGATCACATCCCACCACCTCTTGGTGGATTCTTGAAGCATGTAGATATTTTCATTGAACCTCCTCTCAGGACTCATCTCTTGATGCTCGAAGATCGTCAACGTTTCTTCTAGCTAGGATTCTGCTGCCTAGGGTCCACTATCCCATGATAATGTTGGAGGATGCTGGTGCTGAATGACCCACGTCAATTCTACCATCAACGGGGATGGAGGTGGGTGCCCTTGAATGCTCTGCATCATCCCCATAAAGACCTCCTTGAACTATTCATTGGCACATGTGTTAAGTATAACTGCTGGTGCCAATACGGGAACAATTGGAGGATCTACCAGCAGTCCTTGATCTGCCATATCCATTTTCTGATACCCATCCTGTAACTGGAGTACAGCCAGAGGACATCTCGGTTGAATGACTCTTCACGGTCAAGCACACATCTTAGATCAAGAGAAGGTGAGAATTTTTGTTTTCTATAACCTATATACATGGCGTGTATAATGAATACAAAAAGTGTTCCCTGAATCCCTTCACATGGCGTGTGCTTCTGCCAAAACCTCTCATGTAACACCCCATACACATGGCGGGTTGTCCTAACACAAGGCGTGTATTTGGGTTCTCTTACCCTATCCATGTTATTTTACATGGCTAACCCACACAGTTCACCTAGAAGAATACTACACGGTGTGTTATATCCAGGCACAACATGTACTAGACAAGCTTCACTGACTTGTGTTGTTAGCTACATGGCCGAATATATGGCTCACACTACACGATGTGTTTAGGCCAGACATGGTGTGTATAAGAAAAGACTCAACCGACCCATGTTGTTAGCGACACTTCCTGTTACACAGTACTACAACACGGCATGTAAATTTGGTACACGGTGTGTCCTACCAAGTTTCCATACCCCGTGTTTATGACCACACTGTATAAGACATGGTTAGAGACTACAAAACGTGTATATGCAGTACACAACTTGTACTTAACAAAAATATTTTTTCCTGAACAGACGAACACATGGAATGTATTCCTCATTAAATGCCATGTATTTTGGGTTTTTCTGGACATTAAGCCTCATAAATATCTTTGAAAACCGTAAAAAACACTAAAACGATCATCAATGATCGAAATTCCAATCCGTGAGGGCTCATACATCCCGCGAATAAATTTTTGGAATCTTATACATCTTATAAACAAGGATAAAAGTGCAATGATCTACCAAATTCCTGTCCATGACGGCCCATAACACCTCTAGAACCATGGTTTGGATTTCATTCAAGAACGCCCTTACAAAAAAATACCCTATCAAACAACATGTATTCTATCGGGGCATTTATCACAACAACATGCATATCTAGCACAACACCTATCACAACAACATGAAATCACTAATGCATCCTAAATGGCATGGCAAGAACGCATGAAATGTGATTTCTAGGAAGTGCATATATGATGCGTGATATGGAATACCCCCATATCATTTTGTTGTGATAGAAATAGAACCTCAATAACATCAACGGTAACAACAAGAAACATGTGAATCACTCAAGTTGAAATAAAATCAACTATAAATTTTCAAACTAGAAAGGTTTTATTAAAAGAGGTAGATTTGATTTTCCCTATACACAAGTTATCTACTCCCGAGAACAACTTATTACCAAGTACATATTTCTTCCTAACACTGGCTATAGGCTCCAAAATGTAAGTCAGAAAGAAAAGAATTCCTCTGATACCACTTTGTAATGTCATGGTTCAGGAAGCCGCCTAGAGGTGCCCCATACTCGGTTGGTCACAAGGCCTCAAGTGTATTTCCCATAATGCAAGAGGATACCGGCTAGCTGTGATGTCCATTAGTGTGATAGTGGGGAAAATATTCCCTCATTGTCAGAGCACACAGTAGAAGAAATAAACAAATAGATAATGGAAGAAGCAGTAACCACACCATACAACTATAAATAGTGAAAGTCTTTAAATAAGAAGAAACTAGAGCATATATATAAATGATGCATGATAAATTTATCTAAGAAAGAAGCCACACAAGCCATAATGTTGGGATACAAACAGTAAAAAACCGTGTACAAATGAAACAGATGACAACTCATTATCATCTCATGCCTCAACTTGGTCCCATACGCACCAAATCCAATGCAGTCAAAATCCTATTGTAGTAGGGTGCTTTCTCTAATCTATACCTGCAAGAATATAATCTGTTTGGGACCAAATGCATTTCCAAAATAGGGTGTGAGACTAAATCCAAGTAGGCGACCACCACAAGATCTATGCCTAATAGTCAGTGAATATATGGCAGTTAATAAGCAAAAGAAGGAAGCAAACAAGGAAGTACACATCAATAACCAGTCCTACAGTTTCAACAATTCAGTTACTCATATCACATAAGCATCTATTCAAAGAATGATAAGACAAACAAGTAACCATATAGGAAGTACTCATAGCCTATCCCCTATGTTCCTACCTAGAAACACACAAAACCCTCTGGGAAGCACACATAGTCTACCCCTCTGGTTCAAATTACAAGTATATAATGAAGAATCTCTGAGGAATAACTCATAGTCAATTACCAATATAGTCAATTATAAATAAAGAATCTCTGAGGAAGCACTCGCAGTCAATTCCACTTATAGCCATCAGTAATTAGCCACTATCTTAGGAAGCTCTCACAGACAATTCTTCTTATAGTCAAAAGTGATTAACGACTCTATAAGTAACTCTCAGTGTCAATTACTCTTATAGTCTACCACAACAGCTTCTCATGGACCTATTTAAGTCAAACGAGCATAGAAATACAATAAAAACAAAATAAACCTCAAGAACTACTTGGCTAAATAGTCTACATCACATCAAGTATGTCAGATAAAATAATCAGTCCATGCTACAGTACTAGCATGGGAAAACATTAATGAATTCTAACAGGCTAAATAAAACCAAACAGTCGTAAACAGAACATTCATGGGAAAACACTTCCAAATTATAGCAATCAACCCTATTCACTTTCAATTAACCTCTACTCAAGCATACACGCAAGGCAATTAACACACACCACCCATTTAGTGGTATTGGACAACATTGAGCGTATAACTCAAACACATTAAATGGAAAAGAAAAAAACTACCAACCTTGGTATTGGGAGATCTTTATATGTAATCCTCAATCCATGAATCTCCCAAGAACACTATAGAGCTACAATAACATCTAAAACGTTCAACAGGTATTACTTCAGAAATAGGAGAAATAAAGAAACGAAGCTCTAGCAGAGGGAAGGGCATACCGAGGTGATCCCAATGCAATCAACGACAGTCGAATCAGAGATCAGATGCTTGGTCGGGGGCTCGGAGGAATATCGCAGCTGTACATGTTTTCTCAGTGAACTAGGTAGAGAAGACGACCATTAAGGAGATTAGATGTGACCCTGGTACATTTAAAGAAAAAAATACACGTCGTGTACTTGGGAATTATATGGCGTGTACTAGACATTTCTATACTCCGCATTAGGTGGCCCCCAGGTCACCCCAACACGGATGTGTGTGAGGCCATTACGTGACCAGCTCAGGCTTCATGCGGAAACCAAGTACACGGCGTGTACTCTTAAAGTACACAGCCTGTACTTCAAAAATTTCCAATAATTCCACTTTTCCTAAAAAATGACCAGAAAAGGAAAACATACCTGGAAAGGAGGTCTGGGTACTTAGAACGCCCACCCAAGTCCATGGGGTCCCTCTTAGGCACTATTCGATACCATTTATTATCTAAAACCCCCAAAAACGATTTTAATTCCATTATAAATGAGGTATTATCTCATAAAACCGCTTATTAAATAGAAATTCAACTACCATGGTATATTATTGATCAAAATCTAAAATATCAATTTCAGATTAGTTTTAAAACCAATAAAACCAAAAATTCCGCTAACTCCACCAACATTAAATGGTTTGGGTGATGACACTGGGGACCTTTATAGTTCTTTGGAGAATCACAATAACAGTTATTAGGGATGAGAATATCTATGATGGGTTGTTTTCAATTACTAAATTCATTGTGTGTTTTGTTAACTGTGTAATTCCATATTCAAGATGATCGAAATATTTGTAAAGTTTATATCATTTGTATGGAAAACCAGAGGAGGAATATTTTATTATGTTTATTGAGTTAAAATGATGGTTTTTGAAATGAGAATGTGGGTAAAATATACCCAAAGTTATATTCAATTTTATTTTTGAAAATTTGGGAATAAAAAAGTTTATATATAAGCCAATAAATAGTTTGTGGGATTATATCAAAAGTTTACTTATCTTGAAATTAGTAATATAAAATCCTTCTTGCCATCAGGGACTAGTTACCCCTCAGGATTCATGTATTATTTACTAAAACAAAATAAATATTATTGTTTTTTTCTTTTTATGTGTGTTTTTGTAAATATACCTTGGTCGGTTTGTTTCTTGGTTGTCTGATAAATTGAATGTTCCTTATTCTAGCCTATATTCCCTCATTATTCTTTATCTATTGATCATGAAATGACAAGTGAATTTGATTCAATAGTATATGTATATGTTTTTACATTCTTTTTTCATATCACTTATTTATCATTTTTCTGTAATTATACAAGATTTATATAGTCATTAATATTTACTATTATTATATATTATTATTAGTTATTATGTATTTTTAGAAATTTTTACTAATTAATTATAAATGTTTTTATTTATTAACTTATTAATCAATATTATTTTAGTTATTATTTATTATTTATATATTGTTGTGTTCGTCGTGTAATGTTAGGTCAAATATTTTCAGACCCACGATCTAATCAGACCCAACCTCAACCCCAACCATTCAATCATAAACATAACATACCATATGTGTAACCTGGCCTGACTCGAACCAAAAGATCCAGGTCGGGTTGGTTCTAGTTTAGACACCACTTTTAAATATTTTTCACCAATATAAAGGTAAAATATTTTAATAAATATTAAAACTATGTGATAAAACCCAAAAATTTCATCTTAAATATTATTATATTAGAGTATATAGGATATTATCATCTTATATGCGAATTGGGATAGATTTATTGCCACATTTCCATGAAAGTCTTTATATTATTTCAAAACATTTGAAAATTAAAGAGTGAAACTCCCCTCATTTAGAAATGGGGACATCATATCCTATCCTATTCACCTAAATTCAGCCATTTATCAAGAAAAGTACCATCCCAAAAAATTTATCTACATCCATACTCTTGTCATAGTGGTTTTATTATTACCAAAATAAAAACCTATAATTATTAATGTGTAAACTCAAGGAGGTTTTCCAATAACACTAAGTATAACACGTAACCATGTGTTTTCATGTCATCTAGATATAACACCTCCATAAAATACTCAATAACTAAGTTGGTAATATAAAATAGGAAACATAAAAATACTAAAATGATATTATTTTAATGTAATAACTCCATTCCATCTAGGTTTCAATCTTCTGGGAAATAAAAAAACTGATCGTGTGTACGTGTGGACTACCTCCTCTACAAAGAGATGTGTACAATTTTTCATCACGACCTCACATAGATAGTTATTATAAAAGATTCAATGAATTTATATTTTATTAATTACATGATTATGATTATGTAAATATAATATGTTACATACCTTATTTCACTTTAATGTGTTGGAATACAATAATGTCACTCGTGTGTACTTGCAGACTTCTACCTCTACGAAGATATGTGATCTTTTTATCATTTCATTCATTCAAGAGTAATTTTAAATTTGATTTTAATATATAAAAATTATAATTATTCCATGTCTATTATTTTATATTTCATATAATAATTTACCATTTTGACAACTTTCAACCAATCAAAGTAGTCATGGGATTATGATATAAATGTACTCAAAATTATTGAAATGAACATAAAAGATTTATTAACTATATACAAAATAATAATAAATGAATTAAAAGGTATAAAAATTAGTAACTAACACTAAAAAGTATTTTTAGGAATTTAAATTGTTACTCAAAGTATATTATAGAATATTTAGTGTACATACACAGTGATTTTGACTCGTGTTAAAGTATTTTTCATTAAAATCATATTTAAAAGATTAAAAGGTTTTCTTATCTTATTTTCTCAATATACAAGTTATTTAGAAATATAAAATTGTTTTATTCCTATATTAAAATATATGTAAAAATTAATTTTAATCCATGTTTTATTTAATTCACAATGTTTTTAAACGAAATCCTTTTAATTTTTTCCAAATGTGATATTTTTTACTTTTTCAATATAGTGTGGAAAAATTGTTTTTTAAATATAGAGTATAAGATGAATCTTCATAATTTATGAATGTTAATATTTAATAATATTATATGTTATGTATTCATGTTTTTTTCTCAAAAGGATAACATATTTACCATTCTTTTGGGAATTTTTAATTTACGTCTATTCAACGAAAAATGATTTTCATCATTATCTTTACTAGAAGACCTGAAGTGTTTCTATATATGTTTTAAATAGAATTAAATGAGATCGTTTTTACATTTATCTGAATTTATGTAAAAATGATTGAAATATTGATATGAATATGATACCTAATGGCGCAAAAATGTATTTTTTATTTTTTATGTGATTTTTCATGAAACGCTTTGGACATATTACGGAAAGATAATTAGCTAATGTTTAATGGAAAATTTGAGCCCTTTTTAATGTTGAAAAGTACGTTTTCAATAAAATTACTTTAGGAGTACCCATATATTATAATAATCCATCATGAATATAATTTTTCCATTATTATTTCTTATGAAATTTATTATGAAAATATTTTGGAAGTAAAATTGATTTATTCAGTAAGTAATTTATTATTTTATCTCAAAATTATTTCTCTAAAAGGGAAATTTTCTTTTTAATTTTATGAATTTAAAAAATTAAATAATTGGTTTATATATTAATATATCCATTACTTATACTTTTTACAAATAGAACGTAATCATATTCTTTTCACAGGGCCTAATTATGAGTATGAACTAAATCGAAGATAATATTTATTCTATGGGGATTATACATTAAATAAGTTAACGTTTTTACAATTATATGAGAGTTTAAATTTATGAATTCTATTTATAAAATTAAAATATATACTAAATGGATGTTTCAAATTTTTTTAATGGTTTCATATGTAATATCTTTTCATAATGCTCTAGAATTATAGACCTAAATGATAATGGAAATATAATAAAATTAAGTACTAATTATGAAATAAATATTTATTAATTTATTATGGTTCCTGTCATAATAGAAAATACTACCTATATGATATTTAATAAGATTAATTATCATTTATTCATAGTATCTGAATTTAAATTTCAACTTTCTCTTTGAAGATGATTTTATTACATCATTTTTGTTGTCATAGGGGTTTTTAATCATAATTTTTATTTTTATTAATTCTGTTATATGAACCAATTATTTTAATTTCATTGGTATATATAAATCCCACGTATCTAATTTTATAATGAAATTCATGAAATTAAATGAAATTAGAAAACCATCTAATATTATACTTTGCATGTGTTTTGATTAAAATGTTCACAAATTGATGAGGAATTTGTTAGATATAACCTCATTTATTTGAGATATAAGTTTTTATCTTGATCATATTAGTTCTGTGATTGGTTTTTCATCCCTTATATTTTATACCTATCTTTACCCTTCCCTATTGGTAATTTTAAATTTTTAATAAAATATTCCTTCTTAATGAATTTATTCTACATAAATTTTGGGGATTATTAGCAATAATTCTCCTTATATTGGAAAATGATTTCACTTCTTTATATATATTTTATCATCCTATGAATTTTATTCTTTTTGGAAACCTAATTATTGGTTATCTCATGCGACCTTCATAATTTTATTTTTTTTTATTTACAAAAGGATGTTTTATAATCCCTTATTTTGACAAGTGTTTTAAAAAATCATTTAAGAATAATAAATGGGTTTTCATTCATTATCACATTCATTATCATCAAATCCTCAATTACTCAAGATAACTATTATGTATTCATCATGGATCTATTATTGAAGATTATTTTAAATAAATGTTTAAAAATAATAACTTCATCTTTTAGAAACCATTATATCATTTTCAAGGATCTATTATTAAAGATTACAGCTAAAGTTAATTGTTTAAAAATATTTAAACATCACCTTCAGAAATAATTTTATATTTTTCTATCATTAATAATATAATATTATTTTAAAAAGTAAAATTTTTAAAAATAATTTCACTTCACCTTCTTGAACCATTATATATTTTTCAAGGATCCATTATCAAATATTATTATTAAATTCAAAATTCTTAAATAATGCTTAATTTTTTAAAATAATTTTATATATATATTATTGGGGATTAATTATTAAGACTTATTTCCATATAATTATATTGAAATTACTTTTTTTGATCTCTTAAAAGTGTCCCTTTTGATGTGTTTCATAACTTCTATTTATGAAAATTTTAGGAAATTTTTTATAATGAATTTTTAATGTTCGACAAACATTTTCCAATTTAAATTTAATTTATTAATATCTAATATAGTTATGTTATTTGAATCAAATTTTAATTTTTTTTATTAAATAATACTTTTGAGTGATTCAAAATCACTTATCAACTAATCTAAACCATGAACTCATTTTATGTTATTTCATTTTGGAATGTTCAAAAAAGAATTTTGTATTCATGGGATCATCATGACATTATATAAGAAGGATTTTTTGGAAGACATGTGTATGTTTGAATGTTATGTTGTGGGTGGGTACTAATAATCCTCCAATTACTTTGGTAATTCTTTATATCTCAAAAAATAATAATATAAAATGGGTAATGTTGCTCGATCTACTATGGGAAACAGATTGTGTTCCTTAATCAACTATAAGACACATGTTTTGTTTATGGATCTACTATAGGAAATAATATGTAATGCCTAATATAATATTTTAAAAAGGATTTAATGTCTATTCAAATATGTTATATAGAGTTTAATTCCATTTACACACTTTCAATATTTGTTTGATTATTTTTATACCACATTTCTACATTATATACATATTTTATGCCACAATTTTCATGTTTAGTATAAAACTATTATATACTCTTATACCATTGAAAATATTTTATCATTCGATATTTCATATCCTTATGATACAATATATAGTTAATTCATATTGTTACATATTCTTTTTAATAATATATTTCTCCCATGCTTATTTTTTAAGAAATTCATATGATCGAAAAACTAATTAAATATTTATTAGTTATCCAATATTATTTTTTGTAGGTGAATATATTCTCATTTTTCCCTTACCAAGGTTGAGAAGGTGAGTATAACTTTTAAAATTATAGAAGGAAAACAATTATGTATCAATTATGGAGAAATGCTCACAAGTATCGAAAAATAAGTTTATTATTTATCTTATCCCCAATGAAACAAACCATACATTCTTGGCATTATGTAATTTTTAGAAGATATAATGTTAAACATATAAAAATAATGTTAAATATGGATATGTCTTTCTCAGATCAAATCATCAAGTATCAAATCCTATGTTTAAATATTGTTTTTTAGAATTGTATTTTGGACTGTTGGTTATGGTAACCTCATTAATTGTGTGTGATTTTGACCAATCTATTGATACATATACACGTGGTTAAGTTAGGTGGGTTTCAACCCATTAGAAACCAAAATTATAAGCCTATAAATAGAATATATTTTGTCATGATAGAAAATTGTTTGTGGTATATCACATAGTGATGTTTCAATTTCTGAAATGTATTTGATGTATCATATTTAGTTGTGAAGTCCATATTTGTGTTTATTATGTAATAATTTTTATGTATTCTTATCCAATAATATATATTATTGATGATGTATTCTGTGAGTGATGATATGAGTTGATTCCTTACGAAGGTACTTATTTAACCTCTATGGAGTGTGATAATATAAGATACATGGGGATAGTGTTTATACATTTTTTGGGGAGTAAGGATGATAGATGATAGATGGGGAGGGAAATTTTCTGACGTATTTGGTGTGAGGTAATTATTGGATAAATTGGGTTGGTGCTTATAAATTATTCATTGAGTGATAATGTGAGAAGATGACAAGGGTGGGAACTGATCAGATGTATAGGGAGTGATGATGTGAGATAGTACCTAGGGATGGAAAATGTGTTATTCATTGTGGGAAATTATTCTTCCCTTATTTTCTATTTATGATTGAGGTTATAATGGTATGATGATACGTTGTCAGTAGTTTTGTTTATGAATATCGTTAAAATACACCATGACACAATCCAAATAATCTATTGTTGATATTAGGTTTCACTATGGATCCATAGGATCACTGGTCTTTTATTTTTTTTGTGCATTAAGTTTTTATTATGATCATCAATTTGTGATGTGTTTATAATAGATATATTTAGGGCTACCATTGGTGGTGACCTACTGATATTTACAAACACCCTTATTGGGCCACCATGGAATCCAAAATAAAAATCATGGCTTCAGTTCAAGACAAGAGCTAGGGACCTATTCTTGATGGTTGACATGGATAGTTAGGAAATATCTTAACAGATTGATTAGTCTAGAACATGTGAATAGTGTATCATTTATCTATATTTTTTGTTTTCATTGGTTTAAAACAAACAATGATTTATATTATGTAATTAACCAACCATTTAGATATGAAATTATATTCTGAATGAATAAATTCTTTATAATGTAATACAATTATATGAAAAACTTGCACTTTATTTCGTTTGTACTGTTATAAAATGTTATTATAATTTTCCTATTGAACTCCAATGACCACTATGCATCACAAAAATTAATAATATAGTCATTATAAATTGACTATTTATATTAAAATATATTAAGATTTATGATTAGATCTAATTAATAGAAAATGAAGATGGGATCGAGTCAACCATTAGGATCATTCCCTATGAATCCCATTTATTAGAACTTATGCGGGAGATTGAATTACAAGGTTTTCCAATTACCAATAACATATTTAAATTCAAAAACATAATCATCGGAGACAACATTTATTATATAGGTTCATGCTTATCATGATAATGCCCCAAACTGTGTTCAGTGAACCACATCAATAAAGAACCATAATCACATACCTTACCCTTAGTGAATATGGCAGTGTAATAATTGGTTATGTGTCTAGACACCATTATTATATTTTTTAGGAATTATTTTTTATAAAATAATGAATATATTTATTTATTTTCATTATTAGTTTATATATATTTCTATATTTTAGTCGATGAATGTGGTATTTCCATACAAATAATAAAAATTATATTTTTGGTATGTATAGTGTTTTTATTGAAACAATAATCTATATATTCGTTGGTTTTGAAATAAATTTACATTTTATAAAACATTATTATTAAATGATTTTTTTTCTATAAATGATAATATAATTTAATTAAGCCAAAGGTAATTTTTATATGGGTCATATTGTTATTATTTTTATAGAAACTAGTATTTTTCAACTGTTGTGGTGTATTATTTAAAGGTGTAACTTATCATATTTATAAATTTATGGTATGTATTACGAAAACATATTTTCATTTAAGATATATAATAAATAATATAATGGGAATCCAATACCAGAAATAGATTTCCCTTTTTTAATTATGTATTTTGATGTTTATTGATTAATTTAACAAATATTTAATGAATCCTTCAAAACCAATGTTTTATTTTAATGTTTTAAAAACAATCCTCTATAAGTATGGATTACATCCACATCAACAACTCTATTATTTTAGTGAATTAAATTTTTATCCTAATAATATATTTATGATCACTCATCTATAGAAGAATGAATGGGGAAAACCATGATAAGGTTGGTTTTCTTGATTATTTTATAGAATAGATTGAAAAACCTCAGTTTAGAAATTAATAAATAACTACCAACTATTTTTTTATAAATACACTACCAACCTACCATTTCACTTCACTCAAAACCCATTGGTCACGAATTTAATTTGTTATCACTCTCTAAATACTTCCCAAATTTTTTCATAATATCTTAATATGCTCCTAAAAACATTCATGGTCTCCCTATTAATGTAAGATATTATATACATACTCATCTATATTAATGTACATTTTATGTATTAATCCATTTTATTTCTAGTTATTCGTGTTGAAATTTGATTTTATAGATCAAATTTCAATCCATGTTATTCCAATGTTTTTAGATACCACCTTTCACTATTACTAAATCCATATATTAACCTTTACATACACATGTTATGATATTGGAATTATTATATGATTTTCCATGAAATTATTTTGTGTTGTGAATACTCATATCCATTTCATATTAGGGGTATTCACATTTTTGTATATATAAATCAATGAATTAGGATTCCCATGTATATAACGCATAATCATTAATCATGGTATAAAATATAATGAAATATGTTCTTATAATTAAATATATATGTGGTGAAAAATTTCTTGTATATGATATGAATATTTTGGGGGGGGGCTTGAAATTATATATCCATTTAATATATTTTGTATTTTTTTTATCTATTGAGGTACCATTTTAGTTATATAGGTGTATATAATAATAAAATTATGTTATGATGAATTGATGGTAAAACATGAATTGTTCTTCTATTTTCATGTGTTATGTTTTTTCCTCATTCCAATGTTCCCTTTATGATATAATCATTTATCCAGAAACAGTGTTCTAGTTTATAAATCTAGCTGTTTTATGTGACCTTGATATTCCAATAGACTCACACTTATTACATTCATCATGCTATGATTTTATTTTTAACATATTATGATTTATATCTCGGTACATTCTTATGTGTGACTCCATGTTTACCATGTGTTATTAGAAGATCAAATGAATTTAAGGGAAAGTTATGGAGTTTTAAAATAATGACTATCTATCCTTATTTCATGTTAATGTGTAATTTATATCATTTCTCAAAATCATTAGTCCTACTATTGTTCTTGTATTTTATTAATTGTATGTCTATATATTAAATAATAAATTATAGTATATAAAATATATGGGAATTTATAGTTTGTATCTGATGAAGGCCTGAATATTTTTTCTGATTATGATTAGAAAACCATATTGAAAAACATAGGATAAGAATAATAATAAAAAACTATCCCTAAATCTTGTAAAAGTATATATCAAGTGTTTTTTAGGTAGTGAAATATCTTTTTAGATACTACAAGTGGATGTTTCCCTAGTATAGTTTAACCATGGGGTAATAACCATGAAATGGGAGAAATGGGTATAATCTCGATTTTCACCTAGTTCCTAAAAATGAGGTCTTGCTATACATCTGATATGACAAGTCACCAGGGTATACTTGGTTAAATTTTTAAATCTCTTTATGAAATGTTATGATAAATAAATTTTCTTATGATATTTAATTATGAAAAAATTACTTTAGGTAACATATATTAAAACCTATAAATTCAAATTTTAATGAATATGTGGAATATTTGGGTTATCCATTTTATATTCGTACTTTCTCATTAATATGAAGAATAGATTGAAATATTTCATCCCAAATTTTATATTGTATGAGGTAAATGAATATAATAAGAATAAAATATTGAAATGTGAGATTATCATTCATTCATGATCTTCAAAAGTCTAATATGAATTTGGTTCTACTCATTCTTTTATATAATGAATGATTGGTAAAAATATTCAAACAACAACTCAAATTGTGGAATTCGAGTTATCATTGAAAATGGAAATTGATTCAATTTTTTCATCCCAATCGTATAACTCATCCCCTATAATAATTTTCTAGATAAATTTCCTAGAGAACATTATGATAAACTCTTTAGTATAATTATATGCTTTTTTGGGAGGGTATTTTATTTTCAAGTATAATGACAACATAAATGTTTTAGAGAATTAAATAACCCTATGTATCAAAAATAAACCTCCAATTCAATAAAATTGTAAGGTTATTGATGCATATACTTTTGAATCATCATCTCATGAATTGATATTATCTTCATATGAGATTCCATATCTACTTCAAATGATATACATTGTGTAAAAATTCTTCCTTCATGACATTTCCATTATAATGGAATATGTAGATGTTTTCCTCAATGAGTTTTCTCATCATCCACCTAAATGACATGATTATTTCTTGATCAAAAATATTCTCTGAACATTTCCTATATCCATGACTCTATTTAAAAATCCAATTGTTGAAAATGAAGAGATGAAAAAGAAACTACAAGAGAATATATATAAAGTGTTTATAATTCCCAGTAATTCATCATAGGGTGAGATGGTCAATTTCGTTAAATATAATAATGGGTTAATACTCCCTTTCACTAATTTTTATGATCTAAATAGACAATGATAAAGAAAAAAATATCATCATCTATAAATTGATGATTTGTTTGATCAACAATATGGAGACTGAAGTATCTATATGTTGGATCTTCTGTCTAGATATTATCATGAAAAGTTGATGTAGGAGGATATCCACTAGGTTACATTTATAACATGGTATGTGAACTATTAGTTTAATCTAATGCAATTTTGACTCACTAATAATGAAGATATATTCATGTAATTAATGAATAGATTCTTTAGGGAATTCCTCAACAAATTTTTTCTTGCCTTTATATAAGATATTCTTGTCTACTCGTAAAGCATAGAAGAAGATGATGAGTACTTTTTTGCCACATTTATTTCTAGTATACCATTATTTTTTTATATTGATTTTGATAATTTTTTGAATATTTTAGAGGTGGTCTAGCTGATTTCGGGGGATACAACTAGGTCACAGTAGGTTTGGGGATTTTTATTGCCTTTCATGCTATAGCAGTCCCACAATCCATCAAGAGGAATCCACTGAATCACCATTGTGGCACTTATAATAATGAAATTTATTTTAAAATCCACTAGAAATATGGTGGTGATCTTATAAATAATTACATCTACCAAGAAACCATTGGGTTGCTAGTGATGTCCACCAGTAATCCAATAGTGTATTGATGGAGGCCATGATTTTAGAATATATTTCTTATGGGTTCTTTGAAAATTTCATTCCATGCATGTGTAACAATTTAGACATATGTTTTATTACTTATTATATAATATGTTCATGTATAGAAATGTTCAGATCTATTATAAAATTTTCTCAAGTGGGAATTGTTATGGATTATGAATATTTATTTATAAGATGTTATTTTGATTTATAGTGGATATCATGTATCCGATTTTTCATTCTCTATAATATATAGTTAGGAATTTAGGGAGATCCTTGTTGGAATTTCCCCTAAGAGGGGTTTTCCCAAAATTGGTCGGCATGTACTTGGCAGATCTCAACCAATGGGATTTGTCACATGTGTTTTTATTTTATACCCATGAGGGGGATATGTCATGTGGATGACTGAGGATTCTTCTAGAATGGTTTAAATATAGGTATATCTAGTCTCGGAAGACCTATCATAAATTTTAATCATATATGATTTTTTTTATATGTACCATTTTTACCTTATTTTCATTAAATTTTATATCGTACAAAATAATTTTAAGCGTCGTTGGTGGAAGGCTACATAGTATGGTAATCACATCGTACTCAGACATTTTGATGTTGTTGTCAATTTCATGACTATGTGTATATTGATTGGAAAGGGCAATGTGATGTATAGTTGAGTAGGTTAGTAGGAATATATAGACGGTGGTGGTTGAAATTTTCTATATATATTGTTTTTGTTATCTTCAATATTACACTTACTTTGAACCACATCATAGTTTGGTTATTAATCTAACACACCATATAAACACTACAAAATATTGTTTAAAATCTTATATGTTGTTATAATTATGCTTATTGACTTAGTCATTTTTTTATTTTCTTTCCAAATTCATTATTATATTATATTTTTACCTTGTACCGAGCTCATAGTCTCTCCACAATGTTCCATACGCCCTCACTACCAGTTGAAAACATATTTTGTAACTGTATACATGAATAGGGTCTTGAGGAACCCCATGATTGGACCTATTGTTTTAGGTAAGGGTTTAAAAAAAATTATTTGAGTTCCCGGTTCACTATAATGACTCGTATCCTTTACGTCAAATGATATATGGTAGACACGATTTATTATTGTTAGGACTTGAGGAGGGGGACTATGTTAGTCTCATGAATGAACTATACAATGGACCTCAAATATTTCATAATGTGATACTTTATATTATTTATTTTTTATGTAAATATTGATTTAATTCCCCTTAGGTGATGAATATTATTATTTTATTTATTATGGGGAGTTAGGGTGAATTAATCCATCTTAATGTCCATGTAGGATAACATTACATATACCTATTTATTGTAATTGATAATGCCCAAATATTACATTGTTATTTGAATTATGATGTGTGATTGGTTCATTGTTTATTGTATTCATCTATTTAATCTTTTTGATTTATATAATTGAGTGTATGTATATGGTTTTGAGTAATGTACATGTAATAGAGGCCTGTATTGGAGTTTGAATAGATTATAGGGCGTTATACCTAATATATTTTCTTAACATCTTATATTGAGCAAAGATGTATTCCCTTATGAGTTTTTGCGTTAATTAATTGGTATCCCTATTTATGTTGTTGGATTTTTGTAAGTATTTTCTAATGTTTCAATAAACTTCACTTCATTGATATATAAAATATCCATTTTTAAACCCTTTTATTAAGGATGATGTAATTAGTGTATACTCCCATTATTTCTCTTGCGGGAAGCCTATAAATATTATCCAATTTGGTCTATTTTACTGATGTATGTTTACGAGGGATGATCCCATAGCGGCATGCCAATATGCTTTCATTATTCATGTGACTTACATCTCTAGAACCCCCCATATGTCTATGTCACTAGAGACCATCAATATTTGAAAGACTAAATACAGGTAATCAAGAGAATTTTTTCCCAAGTTGAGACCTTACAGGATCAAAATATAATGCTTAATACATTTAGGCTTCATGATGGGTCTAAAAGATAGTGGGATGTCAGGTTATATAATGGTATAGGAAAAAGGATTAAATTTTTGGATTTCAGTGCCTTTTCTTGGAAAATCTACTCTCTAATGCACTAAAACAAGATTTCGCAAAGGAATTCTTGGATCTCTAGTAGTGGATGATGAAACTATCTGACCACACAAAATTATTAACATAGATTATTTTACCCACATAAATTATATATTTTTACGAGTAATATAAGGATAGAATCTTTATGATGGGTCTTTACCCTCAGATAAAGTGTCAGATCAGTAATTTCGATCTGGAAAGATACATTGATGTTCCACAAATGGAATCGATGCTCAAGAAAGGAATTAAAGAAGATAGAGATTCAATTTTTTCATTCAGATATTAGTGGACTGATAATTACATTATCCAGTTCCATACCAGATTCCTATTCTAGGAAGAATATGGGGAATTTATAGGAAATATTATAGTGTGGTTGTTGGTAGTCATAGTAGACTAGAGGTTACTCAACTTATTATATTGGTGTAACACCCTAATATTTTATGAGAAGTATATTTTTTCTGTCTTATGTTATACAAAAAATAAAATAATCTTTCACTGTACAAAACACTAGCTTGGCTTGCGTTACACGCAATCGCGACCTTCCTCGATAGCGTGTGTATTACGCAACACCGGGTTTCACTAAACAACGATATATTGTTATAATATTATTATGGACTATCCGTTATGAATATTATTAACTAAATTTTGAATTTTATAACATTATTATTCATCTTACATATTTTCTAGAACATGGTATGAGAACAAAATAATTTTTTTGTGTAAAATAATTATTTTTATAAAAATACAGTTTTGCCGCCTTTTGATGGTGCACCCATTTTAAATATTGTTTTTGACATGTTTAAAAATGAAATTTGAATAAAATAAATTCTCCATTGAAAAAGGATATAAAAATATAATTTGGATAAATTTTTCATATTATTCTGATAACTTTTCTTATTTTAATGAATAGTAAATACACGCAATATTTTAACTAAAAACAATTTTTTTCATCACAAAAATTTATATTGTGAGATTATATTATTAATATGTTTTAAAGTGTAATTAGAATATATTTTTACCATTTAATATAATGTTGGTCAATGGAATTAATTTCACATTGAAATTGGACATAATCAATTGTCGATCTTTTTATAGTTATTATTTCTTAAAAAAATCTATTTGTTTTGATAACGGGAATTACTTTTACAATTAATTAATTCTACTTCTATATTTTGAATTTGAAAAAATAGACATCATTTTTGAATTTTGAATATCAAATATATCATAGGCTGAATTTTTGGTATTTTAATGAAAAACATCAATTTTTGATGAATAGTGAAACCACTTAGTGGTAGTTAAAAAACTGACTCCTTCATTTAAATGAAATTTTACCACTTTTGTGATTTGAATTTTGAAACTCCTAACTACATGGTTGTTATCAAAATGTAAAATGTTGTTCAATAAAATGAAAATAATTTTGGTGAATAGTAACTTTTGATTTTTATTTACTGTGGTTAATGGTAAATAGGGTAATTCAATGTTAAAATAATATTATAATAATTCAATATTACCTTGAAACTTATCCTAACATTATTAGATGAGTAGTGGCCGACAATGGTCAACATTGGGTCGATTTTTGGACCCCATTGAGATACTTGGTAGTGATAATGACAATTTGGATTAATTAATTTAATGTAATGACAAAATAGACATTAAGAAAAATCATTTAGTAATTAATTTTTATATGGGTTCATATTAATTATCATTTCTACTATAAATATTCATTGAATAGATAAAAATATTTCCTAAATGGTGGTATTTTGTTTATAATTTTTAGACATCATATAAATTAAATTATTTATGACACAATAATGATGTAGTATTTTCCACATTAATAAACGATTTAAATAAATTAGATTATAATGATTAAAATATTATGCAAAACATGTCCAATTCTTATTTGATGATTTTATTTCTACCATGAGTCATATTTGCTTCATATTTAATTTTTTTTTGGACCTTTTGAAACCGAAGATATGTTTATAATAAAATTATATTTTCACACTTTCCAAAGGTGCCCCTCTCCTCACTTATAAAAAGGCACCTCCTCCCTCTCATAATTACCCAACATTTACCCTTAATTATTGGCCATCCCATGCACATTAATCTCCTCAACCATCCTAGTAATATTCTCGAGGCCCTGTTCTTCTTCAAAGACCAACATTGGTTCCCTAATAAGAGGTTTCAAAGAGGCGTGTCGAAGAAGAGGTAATATCTGTTACCGATTCTTTCAAATTTATTTCTTATTCTACTTCCTCTTCTATACTTATTTCATTATTAATTAATAACATCAGTATTAATAATATACGGATATGTTATTATAAATATGAAACAACCCTATTTCACCATCTATCCATCCTATGGAAAACGAAATCACCGCGCGTGCGTACGTACGAAATACCGTCTCCACGCCGTGGTGTAATCTGTTTCCCACCACCACCTTACATGGATGGGAATAATGGTGTAAATAATAACTATATATGATTATTGTAAAGTGATATTTATTCTTAAATAGTATACATACACTTCAATACTATTCCATGTTCATGGGAACGATATCATCGCTCGTGCGTACGTACGACCTCCCATTTCAACGTTGTGATGTGACTCATTCTATATGATCTTCATTTATTAATGATAATACAAATTAATTGAATTAATAAATATGATATAAATTACACTAATACCATTCTGGAAATTATGTATCCATAACCTAAAAAGAAGAATAAGAATTTATTCGACATAACATGCATAAGAACATAAAGTAATAAACACCCGAATAACAAGTAGAAATGAAATATTAATAATATGAATACAAGAATATGACCATATATGATATAATGACAATGAATATGATTTTTTAATATGTCAATGAAATTATTGAAATCATTGTACAGGAGGTTCAGATATGTTTGAATAAAATCAGACCTAAGGTAAGGGAAAATATCACAATCTCATTTTTATCCGAGATTGTTTATACATCAAAATTTACTGGGGAATAATTATCATCCATATCCATGTTTTCTCAATATGTACTACTATTTATATCCTCCTACAATTTATTAAATCCAATTTTACCCTTTGGTGAGTAAAATATATGAATGAAATCATTTGTCTTTTTTAGTACGAGGTATTTTCTGACTTTTCCGGAAAATGTATGAGAAGAATATTATTTTTTAACTTACACGAAATGAATGGATTTATATTATTTCATAGAACATTATTTCCATGAAGCCTCCTCTACAAGTTTTCAACTTTATTTTTAATCAAATTATTTTAGTTAAAAATTGTATGACATGATAAGAGAGGTAAAATGTTTTTGAAGTAGAAAGGATATTTTCCTCAAGAATGGAGTTCAAATGTTTTATAAAAATTATTTTCCATCTATGATCATATAGGGTTCTGTTTCATTCCCTATTTTTACATTGATTTGATTATATTATTATGCAATTAATTTTATCATGTGTTTTATCTTATATGGATTATATTATCATGAAATTATGTTTAGGAATCCCATTTTCATTACATTGGTTATGCTATGTTTTATGATTTTGTGGCTCACATAAGAATGGTTTCATTATGAGATGGGTGGGACTTATATCCCCCTCCATTGCATTGGGTAATGATTTATATCACATGATATAGACATGGCTGGAACGGTATGTTAATCTGGTTCAGTGATATAGGACTGGAACGAGGAGTGAACTCGGTTCAGTAATGGACTTTGTCTGCTATGATGGTCTTGTAAATGAGCCTAGACTAATATTAAATAATTTTCTATGATTATGTGTGTATGCCACAATGTTTCATCTTTTAAGTTATGATTATTGGGATTAAATTTCACTTCTATGATTTATCCCATGTTATGATATTATGATCTCTTTTTCATGTTAATATTTTCAAAATGTTATGTTCTTATTAATATGATATTATTGATATTTATTTTGTTTACCCTTAGTGAGAATTTGAGCTCAACCTTTTGTATGTTTTCTTTTCCCTACGTCAGGAAGAAGGGTATTAATTAGGATATGCCAAAAGGGTCTCTAGATATGAAGAAATAAACGAGACACAATGTAGATGATTTATGAACCAGTTTTTTATGTTTCCTAGTTTCTAAAGACACTATACCTATACGGTCCTATCATGGTTTTGTAATATGTTTTAATAAGTATGCTTCAATTATGAAATAATAACCATGTATGTAAAGTATGGGTCCTTATAGTTGGTATCATAGGAATGTTGTAGTCAACCATTGGAAACTAGGATGTGAAAGTCTTAGTAATGACTATAAGGATATGTCTAAACATAGAACACAATATTATTGTTTTATAAATGGCTTTGAACAACCTGTTATAAGACCTAATGTGTGAAGTTTTATTCTTGATTATGTGTTTTTTCTATTATGATTAATGTTTCTCACACTATGATTCTTGGTTATAGTCAATGGTTGGAACCCAAAGGAACCATATTAATGCTGAATGTGATGGAAAATATAATGATTTTCCCCCCTGAGCAACCAAACGTTATGGGAGATGGAATGAAAAATCTTGTAACCATGATCTCACAACATTATTAAGCTATGAATCATGGAGGACTTCCAAACGAGAAAAGGAAGGAGCATCATTATGTTGAATACTTCATGAGGCAGCATCCACCTTCATTCAGTGGGTCTTCTGCTCCATTAGTGGCTGAACAATGGATTAGTACCACTAAAAAGATATTTTCAGTCCTACAATGTTCTGAACATGATAAAGTCATCTTAGTAGTATATATTTTGGAATGTGAAGCTGATCAATGTTGGAATCTTATTTAGAATACAAGGCAAATGGATTAAATTTAGTCCATGGAATGTGATGAGTTCAATAACTTATTTTTCAATAAGTACTTCCCTTGTTCTCATCGAAAAAAGATGGATAAGGATTTTCTTGAACTGAAGAAAATGGATGATGAATCGGTTGGTACCAGCGAAATATTTTTTAAAGACTTGCAAGGTACGCTTCCAGAATTATTATCCAACTTGAGAGTAAGATCGATCGATTTTTTAGTTGCTTAAAACCAAGTCATCGAAGGGCATAATCCATAAGGGACTTCAATTGCTATGAGTAAATATTTCGATGTGATCTTAAGGATTAAATGGAGATTGGAGTAAGCCATCAGTCATATGGGTTTGATAAGAAGAGGAAAATGGAATTCAAAGGTTAATCTAAAGACCACACTGAAAAAAACTTGAGTTTTCTCTTATGCTCAAATTTTGGATTGAAACATGGAGGGAATTTTCTTAAAGGGACAAGTAACTTTTTTAAGTGTGGAATAGAAGTCCATCTGGCAGTTGAATGTTGAAATAATGGGATGAAGATGTATAATGATGTGAACCAAAAAAGGGATGCACAGAATGCACCTCTGACACATTAGTGTTTCAAGTGCAAGTAAATGGGTTATTATGCCAGTAAATTCCCTAATCCAAGGGTTGTTGATGATGATCGACATTAAAAAACTATTAAGGCCAAAGACAAAGGAATTTTACATGAAATTTCTATCGGCGATGTGGAGTACGATAACGAAGTGGTTAAATGTACACTTATCATCCACTCTATTGTAGAAAATGTTTTATTTGATTCTGGATCCACCTACATTTTTTTTGAAGAATTTTCTAAGGGCATCGCCATACTACCTCATCAATTAGATGTTGAGATAGCTGTGAAAACTACTAATGTCACAATGGTTTCATCAAAAGATTACAATTTTTCTACAATTGACGTTTCTAGGAAATGTGCTTCCTGGAAATCTTGTGATCCTTCCTATAGAGTAATTTGATGTCATTCTTGGCATGGATTGGCTTTCTTTATACGGATCTCATATTAATTTCCAATGAAGGGAAATCACATTTAATATTCCTGATCAATCTACTATCATCTATCGATTCAAGGATGAATATAACCTTCCAGTAGAAATTTCTTCCATCTTATTGGTCTTGATTCCAATAAATGAAGGTTATTCATCTCAAATGGTTGAAGAGAAAGCCACTATTATGAATATGCCCATTGTACGAGAGTTTGATGATGAATTTCCGGAGTAATTACGAGGTCTTCCACCGAATCGTGATGTTGAGTTTTCAATAGAACTCATACCGGGTGCTATTCCCATTTCTAGGACAACTTATAGAATGGCCCCAATTGAGTTGCAGGATTTGAAGAAGCAACTCTCAGAGAATCATGATAAGGGAGTCATACTCCCTAGTGCATCGCCTTGGGGGGAACCTGTTCTGATTGTTAAGAAGAAAGATGGATCAATGATACTTTTCATTGATTATTTAGAACATAAAAAGATCACTATCAAGAACAAATATCCTCTCCCACACATTGATGACTTATTTGAACAACTACACGGAGCTCAATACTTTTCCAATATTGATCTTCGTTCTGGGTAACATCAATTAAGGGTCAAAAAGAATGATATAACAAAGATGGCTTTCCGTAGAAGGTATCAACACTATGAATTTATCAGGATGCCATTTGGTCTTACTAATTCCCATACAATCTTCGTGGATCTAATTTATAGAGTCTTTATAAACTATCTTGATCAGTTTGTGGTAGTCCTTATAGACGATATTTTTGCCTTCTCAAAGAGTAAGGGAGAACATGAATACCACTTGAGAATTATATTAAAGACCCTAAGAAAGGAGAATATTTATGACAAACTTACCAAGTGTGAATTTTGGCTTCAAAAAGTTTCATTTTTGGATCACATAATCTCAAGAGAGGGGATATCTATGGAACCAGCAAAAACAGAGGTTATCGAAATATGGTCAAGAACAACAACAGTAACTGAGAACCAACGTTTTCTTGGTCTGGAAAAATATTATTAAAATTTTGTTATTGATTTTTCAAGGATATCTATTCCACTCACTAGGTTCACTCGAAAATGAGTTATGTTCTTTTGGACGGAGGAGTGTGAAGAGAATTTCAAAGAGTTAAAATGAAGGTTATCCAGTAGACATGTGCTCACACTACCGTGTAGTGGAGAAATGTTTGTGATCTACAGTGATGCATCCAATATGGTATTGGGGTTGGTTCTAATGCAAAATGATATGCTGATAGCTTATGCCTCACGACAGTTGAAATTACATGAGCAAAATTACTCAACTCATTATTTGGAGCTAGTCGCGTCAATCTTTGCATTAAAAATATGGAGGCATTATCTTTATGGTAAAAGGTGCGATATTTATACTGATCATACAAGTTTAATGTACATTTTCATACAAAAGGAGCTGAATATGTTCCAAAGAAGATGGTTAGAGATGATTAAGGACTATGTCTGCTCAATTCATTATAACCCTAGGAATGAAAACAAGGTGGCAGATGCATTAAGCTGACAACACCATACTAGCTTATCCATGATGAGGATCACAAAAGATCCAATATTTATGGATTTACAAAGGATGGATCTTTGAATTATAATGGAAGGTTAAAAATATTATCTTTCTCAAATTAATGTTCAACCATCTATACATGTGAAGATTAAAGAGGCAAAAAATAAGATGTACAATTACAAAAGAAGGTGAAAAATGTTCCTAAATTCAACCTTGATTGTGTTGAGATAATAAGGTTCAAAAATTGGATTTTGGTTCCTCCCATCCCAGAATTAAAGAAGGAGATACTAGATGAGGCTCATAGTTCATCATTATATATTCATCCGAGAAGCAAGACAATGTATAGGGAACTAAAAGAGTACTTCTGGTTGGATGGCATGAAAAGAGATGTTGCTGAATATTTCTCTCGATGCATGGTTTGTCTGTAAGTTAAAGGTGAGAGTTAAATGTATAAGGGGATGTTACAACCATTACCCATACTAGAATGGAAATGGGAAGAAATACCTATGGACTTTGTCAATGGACTTCCTAAAACATCCAAAGGCTATAATGTTATCTGGGTTATATTTGATCGTCTTAAGATGTCGGCACACTTCAATGCTATTAGAGAATATTTTTCTATCTGGATCAGCATTCCAGGACATATGCGAAAGAAGTGGTAATATTAAATGAAGTACCACATTCCATTTTATCTTTTTGGGATCTGAGGTTTACCTCGATGTGTTGACGAAGACTTCAGCATACTTTAGATACAGAGTTGAGTTTCATCACTACATATCATTCTTAGACAGATGGTCTGTCAGAGAGAAAAATTCAAACTCTAGAAGATATAGTATGATCTTTCTCTATGGATTTCAATGGTGTTTGGGATCAACACCTACCTTTGGTGGAAATTTCTTATAATAATATATTTCACTCTAGAATTCATATGGCTCCTTATGAAGATCTCTATGGAAATAAATTCAAGACTCCAACGTGCTAGGATAAAGTTGGGGAAGGAAAGATATTAGGGACTGATCTCGTTGATGCGATGGCATAAATGGTCAGATCTATTCAACAACACATAAAAGAAGCTCAGAGTTGACAAAAAAGTTATGCTGATAACCGATGAAAAGACCTAGAGTTTGAAGTGGCTGATAAAGTGTTCTTATGAATATCTCCATGTTAGAGAGTAATGAGATTTGGAAAGATGGAAAGCTGAGCCCTAGGTATATCGGTCCTTTTGAAATACTTGATTGTGATGGGATGGTAGATTACCGATTGGCACTTCCACCTAATATCTCTCTAGTTCACGATGTGTTCCATGTATCTCTCCTGAGAAAGTACATATCTGATCATTCACATGTACTAAGCTCATAAGTTGTACCACTGGAGAAAGATCATTCTTATGAAGAACAACCGATAGAGAGTCTGGATCATAGCGGAAATGGTCTACAAAACAAGACCACTAACTTGGTAAAAGTTTTATAGAGGAACCACCAATATAAGAATCTACACTTGAGCTTAAGGACATGATGAGGGAGAGGTATCCTCATATGTTTGTTACGAAGTGACGAATTTCGAGGGTGTAATTCATTTTAAGGGGGTAGAATGTAACACCCTGATATTTTATGAGAAGTAAATTTTTTAGGCCTTATGTTATACGCAACATCAAGGGAATCTTTCACTGCACACACAACTAGCTTGGCTTGCGTTACCCGCAATCGTGACCTTCCTCGATAGCATTTGTAGTATGCGATACCAGGTTTCACTAAACAACGATATATTGTTATAATATTATTATGGACTAGCTTTTATGAATAGTATTGACTAAATTTTGAATTTTATAACATTATTATTCATCTTACATATTATCTAGAACATGGTATGAGAACAAAATACTTTTTTCGTGTGATATAAGTATTTTTTTTTAAAAATGCAGTTTTTCCGCCTTTTGATGGTGCACCAATATTAAATCTAGTTTTTTACATGTTTATAAGTTACATTTGAAAAAATAAAATTCTTTATTGGATTCAGTATATAAAAATTTAATTTGGATAAATTTTTCATATTATTCTAATAACATTCATATTTTAATGAATAGAAAAAACACGCTATATTTAAAATAAAAACAAAATTATTCATCATAATAATTTATATGGTTAGATTATCTTCTTAATTGGTTTTAAAGTGTAATTAAAATATATTTTTACCATTTAATCCAATGTTGGTCATTGGAAATAATTTTACCCTGAAATTTGACATAAACCAGTGTCGATCTTTTGATATTTATTGTTTCTTAAAAACACACTATTTGCTTTAATAACGGGAATTAATATAAAAATTAATTAATGCCACATATATGTGGTGAATTTGGAAAAATAGACATTATTTTTGAATTTGGAATATCAAATATAGCTTAGGATAAATTTTTGTGATTTTTATGAAAAACTTCATGTTTTGATGAATATTGAATCCACTTAGTGGAAGTTAAAAAAATTACTCTTTCCTTTAAATGAAATTTTACAACTTTTGTGAACTGAATTTAAAAAATCTGACATATATGGTTGTTTCATGAAGTAAAATGTTTTTCAATAAGATGAATTTTTTTTGGTGAATAGTATCTTTTGACTTTTATTTACTGCGGTTAAAGGTAAATAGGGTATTTCAAGGTTAAAAGAATATTATAATAAATCCAAATTATCTTAACACTTACCCTAACCTTATTGTATGAGTAGTAGCCGACCATGGGCATCCTTGGGTCTATTTGTGTACCCCATTTATCCACCTGGTAGAGATAATGACAATTTGGATTAATTAATTTAATGTAAAGAGAAAATTGACATTAACAAAAATATTTTAGTAATTAATTTTTATAAGGGATTATATAAATTATCATTTAGTCTATAAATATTCATTGGGACTCTAAAAATATTTTCTACATGGTGGTATTTGTTTATTATTTTTTGACATCAAATACATTATATTATTTATGACACAATAATGATGCAATATTTACCTCATTAATAAATGATTTCAATAAATAAGACTATAATGATTAAAAAATTATCCAAAACATGTCCAATTATGATTGGATGATTTTTTTTTCTACCATGAATCATCTAGTATTCATTTTTAATGATTTTTTTTCCTTTTTAAATCCAATATAAGTTTATAATAAAATAATATTTTCACACTTCCCAGAGGTGCTCCTCTCCTCCCTTATAAAATGACACCTCCTCCCTCTCCTCATTACACAACTTTGATCCTTCAAGATCGGCCAACCCCTGCCCATTACTCTTCTCAACACCACTAGTATTATTCTAGAGCACATGGGCTTCTTCAAAGACCAACATTAGTGCCCTAAGAGGAGGTTTCAAAGAGGTGTGTCGAAGATGAGGTAATATCTATTTCCAATTCATTCAAATTTATTTCTTCATCTACATCCTCTTCCTTAGTTTTATTATTATAGAGTAATAAAATAAGTATCACTCATATATTGATATGTTATTATATATATTAAACAACCGTATTTCACCTTCTATCCATCCTACGGAAAACAAAATCACCGCGCATTCGTACGTACGGAATACCATCTCCACGCCGTGGTGTAATCTGTTTTCCACCACCACCTTACTTGTATGGATATAATGGTGTAAACAATAACAATATATGATTATTTAAAAGTGATATTTATTCTGAAATTGTATACATACACTTCAATACAATTTCACAATCATGGGAACAATATCATTACTCATGCGTACGTACAGCCTACCGTCTCCACGAAGTGATGCGACTCATTCTACATGGTCTTCATTGAATAATGATTATATAAATGAATCGAATGAATAAATATGATATATATTACACTAATAACATTCTGTACATGAGGTATCTACAACCTAAAAATAAAAATAAAAATTAATTCGACAAAACATGCATAAGAAAATAAAGCAATGAACACCTGAATAACAAGTAGAAACGAAATATTACTAACAACTAGATAAAAATATGACCATATATGATATAATAAAAATTAATATTATTATTTAATAAATCAATGATATTAATTTAATCCTTATACAGGCAGTTTAGATATGTGCGAAGCAAATCAGACCTATGGTAAGGAAAAATCTCACAATCTCATTTTTATCCGAGATGTTTTATACTTCAGAATTTACTGGGGAATATTTATCATCCACATCCATGTTTTATCAATATTTAATATTATTTCTATCCTCCTAAAAATTTTTAAATATAATTTTACCCTTTGGTGAGTAAAATATATGAAAGGAATCTTTTGTCGTTTTTTGTAAGAGGTACATTTTGACTTTTCCGGCCAAAGTATGAGAAGAATCTTGTTTTTTAACTTATACGAAATGAATGGATTTTTATGATTTCATAGAACATTATATCCATGAATCTTCATTTACAAGTTTTCAAGATTATTTTTAATCATCTTTTTTAGTTTAAAATAGTATGACATGATAAGAAAGGAAAAAAATTTGATGTAGAAAGAATATTTTCCTCAAGAATGGATTTCATGTGTTTTATCAAAATTATTTTCCATCTAAGATAATATATGGTTCTATTTATATCCCTATTTTTACATTTATTTGACTATGTTATGATGTAATTAATTTTATGATTTCCTTTTATCTTATCAGGATTATATTATGATGGGATGATGTTTATGAATCCCAATTTTATTACATGGGTTATGCTATATTTTATGATTTAGTGGAACACATAATAATGGTTTCATTATGAGATGGGTGGGACCTATATCTCCCCCCAATGTATTGGGTAAATATTTATATCTCATGAGATATACATGGCTGGAACAGTAAGTTATTCCGGTTCAGTGATACAGGACTGGAACAAGGAGTGAACTCGGTTTAGTAATGGGCATTGTCCACTATGATGGTCTTAGAAATGTGCCTTGACTAATATGAAATGATTTTCTATGATTATTTGTGTATACCAAAATGTTTGATGTTTTATGTTCTAATTATTGGGATTAAATTTCACTAATATGATTTACCCCATGTTATGATATTATGATCCCTTTTGCAGGTTATGTTTTTCAAAATGTTATATTCCAAATGAAAATGATATGATTGATATTTCTTTTGTTTACCCTTAATGATAATTTGAGCTCACCCTTTTGTATGTTTTCTTTTCCCCGAGTCTGGAAGAAGGTTATTAAGTTGGATAATCCAAAAGGGACTGTAGATATGTTGAAATAAATGGAAGACAGTGTAGGTGATTTATGAACAAGTTGTTTATGTTTCTCAGTTTCTAAAGACATTATACCTATACGGTCTTGTAATAGTTTTTTTATATATTGTATTAAGTATGCTTCAATTCAAAAGTAATAACCATGTATGTAAATTATGGGTCATTATAATGGGATATGGATCTACTATTTTCTATAGTTTTTTAACGAAGAAAACTTTTCATACATATTTAGTACATTCTCTCTATACTTATCATGAGTGTGGGATGATATGGGGTCTAAATTTGTTATATCACTTTTCATAGATCATGAGCTCGATAGGAACGAGAACAAGACCTCAACAACTAGTTTATAGCTTCCAAATGATAGTAAATGATGTGACTCAAGACACTCTATGGAATCAAGTATTGGTGGATGATAGATCATATAAAATTCATAAAGCTTCAACATCTCGTGAAATGGTGCATTCCATAGTTCTATGTTTGGTTTATATTTATTCTTCTATTTCTTTAGATTAGATTTATGCACGTGAATCCAATTTATTCATATCATCTAAAGAAGTTGTTGGGTTTGAGTTTCCTATTAAATTATCTTTGTTGTTATTTTCTATCGATAATACCCTTAAAAAGAATGTAGAATATGTTTTTATCTATTAAAAAATATAATTGTAGTCTTTAACCTTGATCATGTTTGGGTGATTAAAATTCTAGAGAGGATGTGTTTTGAAGTGATTTTTGTCAATGATTGGTTGGCAGGATTCAATGCACACAATTATTTCTATTAGATATGAATGAATATTTCATCACATTAGGGTAAAACTAATGTTTAATGTTGAATGTGGTGTCTTGGTAAGCATAGTGTGACCATACACTCATAAAAGTGAATTATTTTCATCATTAGTGGCTAGTATGATCCTTGATGTTGATTATAGGGTGAATCCATCCTAAAATCATCTTCTGTTGTACATATAGTGAGATGTATTTCAAATGTATTTTGTTTGGTTTCATACAAATAAAAGAGTTGATATTGATATCCATCATGTTCTAAATTTACATACCAAATCAATTACACTGCATAGCATGGAACCAGTAAATTTAAATGATAATAAGGTGGAATTGATGAACTTGGGGAGAAATTCTTCATCAAAACAAGAGCCTACCCATGTGTTGATCTTATATTTTAGTCCAGATGTTAGACATTATTATTAGACATTGTGTGGACTATCAGATGTTGAATTAGATTGCAGTGAAGAATAGGTACCCATTTCCCGTATTAGACAAGTTGATTGATTAGATTAGTGGAGACCAATTATTTAATAATATTGATCCACATTCTAGATATCATCTTACTCAGGGAAAAGATTATTACATGCAAAATAGTGAATTTATGAGTAGGTATGATTTAGATGTGTATATTTTTCTACCATTCAGTCTTATGAATTCCTTAAAAGTGTTGATTAATATCATAAAAAATATCATCCAAACATATTTGGATTCCATTTTATTATGTCCGTTGATGATATTTTTATATATTACCCAACATAAGAATAATATATCAAACACCTTGATATCGTGTTGAGTACATTTAGAGGAAATTGAATTTATGATAGGTGCTTGAAGTGTCACATTTGGATACATGGGGTACACATTCATGGGAACATGGTTTCTTAAGAAGTAATAAAACATGATTCATAGAAGTTATAGCTGGTCATTTCATGGGAATTGTAATGGAATGTGTTCTAGATTCAGATTTTTCTTAGGTTTTCTGGTTACTATTGGAGATTCATTCAGGTGTTTTCATTCCATGATGCACCGATGACCATGTTGACTAAGATGGTAGTTATGATAAAATGGAAATATCAATGTTAATGGTTCATTATAGATATTAATAATAGGTAGGCATTGGATCCAATCACGATTCATCCTAATCTTGGAGTTGCGTTTGCAATTTACTATAATTATTTTTTAATTGGACTCGGGCATATTCTAATAAAAAGAGATAATGTCGTGTCTTGTTTGACTCATAATATGAGACCCCATGGGAAACATTTCATACACATGACTTAGAGTTGTAAGATGAGGTTTAGGAATTGAAATTATATTAGCATTACCTCTTTGGTGAGAGATTCATCATGTATACCAACCATAAGAATATTTTTTATATCTTCTACCATCACGACATGAATCATAATTTGAGACATTGGGTATATTATTAATAGGAATTTTACATCTAGTGGTATTATTCACTTGAAAAATCCAATGTAGTCATTTCTAAATTATCAGTAATATGTGATAAGTTAATGAAAATATATCTAAAACAAGGTTGAAGCTCATGGATAAATTGGATGATTTTTAAGATGGAATAAAAAATAGAATATAGGTTGTGGATTGAGAATCCTTTGGGATTGATTTATTGTTAGTATAATGAGTAATGATCAGTCAATATTTTTATCTACATTATAGGGAAATTCATGAGATTTTGGCATCTAGTGATTCAATCTTATGTTGGGATTTGTATAGATAAGCAGTGCTTATAGTAAATGGATGGGTAATGGATCTATATTTTAGAAAAGATGAGTTGATTATATCCTCAAATTCATTGTACTGGAAAATACAGTAGCGGTCGAACAAGATATATCACAATGTTAATTGTTTACTATGTTGGCCCACCATGAAAGGAGATATCCTGGTTTTTTCATCTAATTGTCTGACATGTCAAAAAATAACATCCAACTGTAGTGACCTGACCATAGTTATCCATAGTTGTTGTATTATTATATAACATTGGCATGATCACAAGGGATTAAATCCCGAAAGACCAATCAGTTTAGTAGCCTTGGAATTACTAGATATAAACATAAGTATTAAATTACATCATGAAATAAAAACAACAACAACATTTTATCTATATTGGCCACATTCATATCCCTTATCCTATTCCTGCAGGTCAACTATAAAATACTTCTCCACATCCCGAGGAAAATAAAACATAGAATGGGGTGAGCTCAGATACTCAGTAAGGATAAGAGTATTGATAAAACATTTATAAATAAACATAAACATTTATGGAAATGTATAAAACTAAAAAAATAATTTTTAAACATAATATAGAAATGTAAAATTAAATAATTCCATTTACTTATTCACATGGATATTCTACTAGTTTACTAATCATATGTAATATCAATAGCTAATTTTGTAATGATGGAATGCATAATGTCGGACATCCAAATAACTTAGTCAAGGCCTCATGCCAAGACTAAAAATAATATTTTGTCAAGTCATTGTGCCAAGACACTAGTATGACTCATGAGACCTACCGATGCATCATGGAGCTATAGCGGGCTCCACCAATCACATACAATGTCCAATACAATCCTCTTATGAAAATGTTGAAACATAACACAAACATTTGTATTAAAACTAGAATAAAAAATGTTAACACATTATCCATAAACCATGAATGGAATAATATAACACATCCAATGTCAATCATATCACAAAACATTCCATACAAAATTATATATTTGTATTGTAATAAATCAACTTCAACCCATTAAAGGACGTTGACGTAGATAAAATCAAATTTCTTTTAGATAAATATCTCTTTCTATTATTAAATCATGTAAAAGCTACGTAATTATAAAATAAAATATTATTTTCAAAATTTTCTTATAAAATTTTAAGTGAAGCATCAAAGGATTTATAATGGCAGAGAATAACCACACCTGTTGTATATGTTAAAAAACATTCTTACCTTAATTTGTCGAAAAGGTCATAACGTGCCTTGTTTGGAAAACGATGGAAACATTCCATTCAACCCATTTTATAAAAAGGAAAAGAAGCATATAAATGACTATAATCGATAGTCTTGTAAATAGTAGAAATGTTTTGAAATAAATTTTTATGAAACTCGAATGTGGATGATAAGGAGGTCCTAGTAGAAACTTAGGTAAAAACAACCTCAGATAATTATGAGATTTGGAAATTAACCCTTACCTTGTAATTTTTCTTGGTTGAGTGTATGTTAACCTCCTCTATAATATTTAAAACATTGTTATCAAATTATACAAGAGCCACATACATAAATATGATATCATATATGATCATCTAACATTGCATTGTAAATAATATTTTAGTAGTATCACTGATTTGGGTGTTAAATGATTTGTTTCGCTTTATTTGTTTTGTTATGTAAGTAATGTTTGTTATGGAAAAGATTTATTTTATTCATATATAGAATGATATAATTTCATAAATATTATTTTAAATAGTCAAATGAAAATTATTCTTTAATGTTTACGATGAGGAATGAATCTCATCGCGTTCGTGGAGACGGTAATCTGTACGTACGCACCAACGCTACTTCCATTTCATTTTTTATTTTAAATGGAATGAAAAACGAATTATACATAGGTATATTAATATTACAGTATAATATAATATTTTATATACATTATATAGGTCCATTAACAGCATCTTTTATACGTTCCATGTATGGTATGAACGAGTTACAACACTTTGAGGGGGCACTAGTCCACACTTCCTCAAATGAAATTATCATATATATAAAACACGGAAAGAATAAATTTATGATATAAAAGTTAATTAATGAAGATTATAGATAATATAAAAATCATAAATATCATATATAATTAGAGTTCCATAATAATTTCCACCATAAGGGGTGGTAGTAGAATATTTAATAATCATCATTTCGTGAGGTACTGGTTCGCTGTCCACAGAAAAATTATGTTATATACCCATTAGATGGAGGTGTGCATAAGTTTAGATCAAATAATTCTCATTAAAAAAATAGTAAATTTTTTATACTAGATTAATTAGAAAAGATATTAATAAAGAGAGTTTAGGGGGTAGGAGAAGTAAAATAAAATAAAAGAACATAAGATGAGATGTTGCTTTTAAATCGGGTAAATCCCTTTTGTTTGAACCAAAAGGCTTCCTTAAAGTGCCTTATGAAAAAGGTAAACCTTTTAAGAGTAACAGAGATATTTAGGGAGAATAATTGTCTAGTGTTTGGATGATCCAAGGGACTTGAGATGTGTGAGAAATTAGTTAGAGGTGAGGTATTTTTATTAGGGGGAGGTGGGGCTCTTTAGGAATGTTTGAATATATTAATTTATTATATAAATATTTTCTATTACTAAAGATCCAAAACACATTAAAGTATAATATAAGATGAGTCATGTTCGAAATAAAATCATCCAATAAGAATTAGATAGGATTTAGAGATTTTTTTAATTTTAATAATCTCATTTACTAAAATCACTTTTTAATGAGGTGAACACTACATCATTATTGTGTCATAAATAATTTTTTTTATATGATGTCTAACATTTGTAAACAAATAACCTAATGTAAGAAATCATTTTATCTATAAAATATTTGTTTATTTTTGATAATATAATTTATATAACCCCTTGTAAATATTATTTTATGAAAAGATATTTTTTATGTCATTTCTTTCATTACTATTAATTAATTAATTTAAAGTGTCATTATCACTCTCAAGTGGCTCCATGGAGTCCAAAAATCGACCAATGGATTCCCATGTTCAGACATGTATCACCCAATAGTAATAGGAAACATGTTTGGCTAATTTAATATAATAATAATAATATTTTTTGACCCTTATTTACCAGATTTACCTTTTAACCATGGTAAGTAAAATATTCACTGAAACAAATATTCGTAATGTCTACAAATAAAAATTACCTATTTAAAAAATTTAGGCCTCATGATTCCAATTATTCAATCCATTTTTCCATATTCAAAACAAAGAATTCGTGGAAATTAATTTAAAATTTATTCCTGTTGTA
Organism: Viscum album; assembly: GCA_963277665.1. Lineage (NCBI taxonomy): Eukaryota > Viridiplantae > Streptophyta > Magnoliopsida > Santalales > Viscaceae > Viscum > Viscum album. The sequence goes on along the minus strand of OY728131.1, from coordinate 1,366,650,635 downwards.
AAAACCAAAAGCTTGTTTTTATGAATTAATAACTATCACAAGATTGCCACATGTTTATGTTCAGTTTAAATATGAAATTACATCCAGTGACATAAATTATATTAAATGATAAAAATATAATCTAAAGAAACTTTAAAACAACTAAATTGTATAATTTAACAATATAAATTATTTCAATTTAAAAAATTCTTTTTAATTAAAATTTAGTATTTTACACTATTCATCAAAAATTGAATGTTTTCATAAAAGTACCAAAATTTGACGCTAAGAGAATTTTGATATTACAAATAAAATAATTAAGTAGATTTTGAAATAATATTTATATAATTTTATTAATTCGGTATTACTATTCATAATGGTACGTTTGATTGGTCGTAGTGTGTTAGAATTTCAATGTTGTGTACAACGCAAGCTATTTCATTATTCTAAGAGAAACGTAAAATGGAAGATTAGGGTGTTACACAATCATCAGTTACCTAGGGGATACTCTAGACACTTCCAATACCTACATTAATGTGGTATTAGGTAGTTCGAGGCAAGATTACCATGTTTCCTAGGACCCCAAGTGGTTCAGACTCGTTTGGTCGGTAATGTACCAAAAGAACATGTTGGGCCACTTTATACTGATCCAAGATAAAAATTAGTCGATCTGATATGAGTGATCTATGTATGAGAATTTTTTGGGACATATGGAGTGAATTAGATCATGGTATTCGATAGAGATTTTGGATCTACCTAAGAGTTTTGGAAGGGCTTGCAGAAGGCAGTGGATACCCAATTTAATTTCAGTATATCCATTCTTCCTCACGGTTATGGGTAGTAAAAAAAATGATCCACACATTAATGGGAATACTTTGAGTTTACATTATACATTTTATATTATCTTGGGATGGACAATTTTCTTACGTTGATTTTTCCAACATTAGATGTTTCTAATCCTCAATTTGGATGGATCTCTTTGAGGCTCTGTATAAGAAAACCATGTCATTGAACACTATAACCGAATGAGGTAACTGATTCATTAGTTTTCGGAATGATAATGTTACACAATACATTATAGTTAGTGTATATGATTCAAAAATGGATGGTTTCCACTCAGAACAGGGGGAAGTCTTATTCTGACTGAAGGAGATAACCCTTGGAGTTCCTTGTGGGTGACATGGTTTTCTTGTGGGTGTCCCCTCGATTGGAGTATAAGAATATAAGGTGTAAAATTAAGTTGTAATGATGGTAAATTAAGACATTTATTAATTTAAAACATATTTGGATGGTCTTCTTTTAGTTGGGCCTTCCTCCATGGAATGCTGGTTGGAAAACTATACTCCATGTGTCTCATATTTAAAAGTAAGATCAAGATCCTAGGAATGATCTCAATTGTGAGGATATTGGCCTATATTCAAATGATCCATTTGTGTAGATAACTATTTAAATATTTTAACGAAGTGAGAAAGTTATACATGTATATATTTTTCTTGTTGTTCATGTTCTACAGTAGCATAGGCGCATTCAGGAGGATGCATGGGAGCAAGAGGTTGTCATTCAGGCATAGTGGTCAAACTATTCAAGAATTATTCTTGGTATACATTACATGGATGGGAATTCCTAAGAGGGGATAATTTTGACACTTCTCTTTCATTCACCCAACTCATTTTATTTTTTACATAGCTTTTGATTATGTTTCTATGAATGTAGAGGTGAGGTAGAGGGAATTGGGGAGATTGAATAGGGATGAGGTAGGGTGGGGAAATTTTTTGAGATTTTAAAGCTACATAAAAACCACTATATAGATTATGGTTATATTCAATAGAATTAAATCTTCCCAGTGCCCATCAGGTAGCCAATGGATACCACCGACAAGATGCTGGCATTCAAAGAATCACATCAGGTATGTTGAGTTTGTATTATTTTTTCAAATATGACCCCATAAACGTTTATATATTCTCTAAGGCCCCATTATACACTCCAAACCATATGAGACATATCCATTAATTTTTTGGTTCACACCCTCATTCCCAACAGCACAATTTGATGCCCGAATGATGACTTGATCACACATTCGTCATCTTTTATGTTTCTCATTTAGTCTTGATCAATCTATATATCTTATCAATGATAAAAAATATATCCCTAATATATTTACCAAATATATGTTTTTGTGAAATATAATAGGTTTTTTTTTATCATTGATAGTTACAATACTTAAATTGAAGGAATTGGTATCTACACAACCTTTGGACATAGATCAATGTCGATAGCCAATCATCCCTAGTATGTTTATATTTAACCTACCTTTAATATGTGGTTACTTCTCGAACACTATCCTATGACTCTAAATCTTATCGATTCAGTGTGGGTTATATGACTCAGTAGTTCTTCTACACTCATATGAGGAACCTTTCATCCAAATTGTAGTTGAACCTGCGGTAGGAAGCCTGTGACATTAGAAAATATTTTCTATAGGTTCTTGGAATGTTTTTATTGGATGTTTCTATATCCGAGCAATTCCTATTGTTTATTATTGATCTAATTATGTGTGTTTGTGTTTGTGAAAGCTTGTTGTGACTTATAAATTATGTTTTCATACATGTTTAGTGTGAAGTAATATGATCCCTTCTTCATGAAATGTGATTTTTATCTATCATTTCGATCATGCATGGTATTCTATATTCTATTTCATCTATAATTAACAATATAGATCAAGATAATTTTGAATATCCCCAAATAGGGATATGTCAGCAATTGGTTATATTGTACTTTGTATATCCCAACTAGTGAGATATGCCACACATTTTTCTAGGTTATCTCCTTGATTGTGACATGTCATGAATATGAATGATGTTTTTATCGTGGTTACCATACTCGTAGATCTAGTCTCTAAAGAGATGGTATATTTTTCTATAATTGTATGATATGTGGTTTAGTAAATTTTTAACCAATTTAACTTAATGGAATGTATTTTTATATCATGTGCACTGATTTTAAGGGTAGTTTTTGGTTTCATACTAATTATTTTACTCAAACCCAACATGATAATTTCAATGAACTTTTAGATTTCATAAATAGGGATCTATTAGAGGGAAAGGGACTCATGGTAGATGGTTGAGAAGGTTATTAAGAGTATGTAAACAATTTTGGACGGACCTTAGGATATATGATGATACATTTCAATTTTTACATACACTTAATTAGGATCCTCTATAAGATTAGTTATTTACCCAATATTTTATATTGATACTACATGGGATGAGATTCATTTTTTTCCTTATACACATATTGTTATAAATTTATTCATTATATATTAATTACTATTTTCAATTTAATTACTATACTCTATTTTTTATGTGGTACTGATTATATAGTCTCCCCAAAATATTTTACAGGCCCCTACTGCTAGTTAGAGATATTTTATAGATGGGGAGGAATTCATGATGTCATGTTGCAACCTTGGATCAAACCCTATGGTTAGAGTCACAAAGATATAATTTGAATAATTTATTAACGGCCTTTTAGAAGGAAAATTTATATGAATTGGATAATAAATTTGAATTTTGGATGGATTAATTTACATTCTTTTGAAATTATATCAATTTAAAATGGAAATATTTACATCCTTCTATGATATTGTAAACTGAATGATAATATAGACAAATATCTAAGACATATATCGATAGTTTTCGTGGATTATCTAGGTATTATCATATATTTTCGAGAAAATTATCATGATGTTTGAGCACACAAACCAATATAACATGGAAGGAAGTGAAGTTTTCCTATATCAATGAATGTGGTGAGAGATTTAGAATGTTAAATAAGAGGCAAATCATTATGCATGTTCCCACATTAACCACTAGTGGGGAAATATTGTTTATCTATAAAGATGAGTAAAAAAATATTTCCTTGTTAACTAATGAAAAATGAAAAGGCGATATCCTCTAACTCACACCAATTAACGATCCATGATCTGAACTACATGATGCATTATATAGAAATAGTTGTAGTATTTTCACATTAATTATTTGGAAAAATTATCTCTATGGAGAGATGTGTCACTTATATATGTATCATAATAATCCTCAGTTATATATTCAATTAAAAGTGTAATTATATACTCTATTGAAGGTGTTTATATCCGTCAAAAAATTATTATTATTTAATCCATTACCATTAATGAATTTTGTGTAAAGTTGAAAATACAGTACGAAAAAGGATCACAAAACATTATCCATGTTCACGATTTAAATTGATCTAATATTATTGGAAATGTAATTCATTGACCTCAAAATTATAAAACGAAATTTATCATAACTTATTAAAATAACTACACAACCATCCATTCTTGAGAGGATCTTCAGGCCCAAAAATATGAAAAATAGATAATGAGAAAGATAGTTAATATTCTGAAGATCAACATTGATAAAGACAATGTTATAAGGTATGGAACCATGATATGTTTCCCAAAAAAACTAGTACTCAAGATAGAACATCTGGATGATATGCATAGCTCATTAATCTATATTCATCTAGGAAGAACTAAGATATATAGATATCTATTGTCATTCATCTAGTGGGAAAACATAAAGAGTGGGATTATATAACTTCTATCTCAATGCTAGATGTGAAAATAAATCAATATTGAATGATAGATATATAAGGGTATGCCATAATTATTTTTTAGGATTTTCTACAAAATGAGAAAACATGACCATAGATTTCATCATATGAAACACCAAAAAATATAAAGGAAATAACTCCATTTATGATGTAGTTGATCACTTTAAAAGGTCAACACATTTTGTTATTATAAAAGAATATATATATTTTGATCAAATTTCCACAATATAGCTATGATAAGTGGTAAGAGTATATAGAGCACCCCTATCTATTATATTAGATTTTATTTGATGATTACAAAAAGGTTTTGAAAAATTCTTCATTAAATGTTGGAAGAATTTCCATGTTTCAGTACTTTATATCACCATAAGATGGATTTTCAATCTCAGAGAACCATTCAACCCCAAAAGGATATAAGTAGAATTTTTTATTGTTTTTGAAATGATGTTGGGATCATCAAATTCCCCTAGTAGACTTGTCATGTAATTACAGTTTATGTTATTATATTTAGACGAAACCTTATGAGGCACTATATCTAAAGATGTGTCTAACCCCAACATGGTGAGATTATGTTGGAGAGTGTAAGATTATGGAACCTATTCTTATCATAAATATTGTAGACACTATTCAATAAATTCAAAATATGATGAAGTAGGTACTTTGTGGATATAAAATATTTATTCGTAATAATTGACCAGATGTGGAGTTTGAGGATAGAGATACAATGTTCTTCTATATATCTCTGTTGAATAAATTCATGAGGTTTGGGAAGAATAGAAATATTATTTTGAGATACATCAAGCCCTGTTATATCATTGATCCCATTAGTTCAATGTAATATTGACTAGAACACCAACCTAACATATCTCAAATAAGTTATGTATTCCATATATCCCCCAACAATTACATAACATACAAATCATAGGTACTTAATTTAGAGGTGATACCATGGGGGAATGATATTTCCTGTGAGGAATATCTAAAAAAATAAATCAAAGAGAAAATTTTTAATGAAAAATGTTAACTCATTTTATCAATGTACTATGAAAAAAACAAATTTTTCTGAAGAACCATGGGAACTTGAATACATGATGAAACAAAATTACACTCACACATTTTAATGTAAAAAAATAAATTCCTAGGTATAAATTTCTGAAGGGGGGAGAATGTAATGACCAAAAATTTTATAAATTAAATCCCACTCTAAATGAATAAATTTTTTATTAAGTAATGTTGTTACTGAAGCACAAGAAAAATATTTCAATTGGATTGATATAAAATTTAGCCATAAATATCATGTCAGACATAAAATACCATTAAGCATGACAAAAATTTATAGTAAAAAAAGTTTTATATTTATATTTAATGTGAAAATATATTAAGTTTAATGATATGATCCAATTGACTTAGAAGGTATAACCAATAGTCTTGACCAGAATGATTATACCATATAAATCCCATTTAATAGCGATTCTAAGGGAGAAATAATTGTTGGGGTTTTCCTTAACCATGATCAATATTAGATTGAATAATTCAAAATTGAGTGAAATTATTTATGGGAGATTTTTAATACCATAAGGATCATGGACTAAACCATATTCAACAAACCATGCTGTCAAAGTACCACCATCACACTACTTAACCATATGGCATACACAGGGTTAATAAGGGTTTATGTATCTAGACCTCAGTTAGAAAAAAATATATGTATTATTAGTATTAAAATAATGATTATATTTACTCATTTTCATTATTTAATTTTTTATGATTATATATTACTTTATGATATTATATTTTTGTATGATGAAAACAAAATTAAATTTTTGGAAAATATATAGTTTGAATAAACACATTAAATTGTATTTATTCATGAATATTGAAATAGATTTTATTTTTAAAAAAATTATAAACAAATAATATTTATTTTTATATAAATAATAATATAATTTTATGATGTAAAATGTAAATTTTATAAGTGTTAGAAAGATATAATGTTGGTAAGACGAAGTATTTTTCTATAAATTTCATATTTTTATATAATGGTTTAAATTCCCTTATTTTAAAAAAATGGTAAAATATATTTTATTTTTTAGATTGTCACATTGAAATTAACCAATGGTGAATATTTAATAATTCTCTAAGATAGGAAATTATTTTTTCAAATAACTAAATACTATATAAATATATTATATGTATTGTGACATCATAATATCCTGAAATTTATCAAATGAATACTATAAAGGGAACTCTAATCCAAAAATATATTGCACCCTTTAAAATAATGCATTTTTAATTTAATTTGATTTATTATAAAATCTAGTAATGAATCCCCCCAAACCATTATTTTATTTGATTCGACCCAACATGGATCAATGTAACATAGAGATGTTCAAGGGTGAATTAGTTATATGTTATTATTTTATGTTATATATATTTTCTAAAAACCTTTTCACCATTTAAAATTTTTTCACATTACCGAAAATAAAACATTCACACATCAACTTGAACAAAAGTATTTACAAGGGTTACAACTCAATAAGAGTAGGAGGTCATTGGAAAGGTATGGAAATAATCCAATACAACACAATCCAATATAAAACAATCCTTTTTTTTACATAAAACAATTTGCAAATACACTTACACTTTTGTAGCACTATTTTCCATACAATAGTGAATCTTCTTATTCAGTAAATAATGTTATAAAATAAGTTTTGTAACAAGTTTCTAATGCTTCACTGGTTGGTTCCAAACATGTAATTGTATTGATGGATCAAATTGTAATTTTATTAATTATTTTATTGAATCAATTATTTTATTTTCTACCCAAAAATAAGTTGAAACAAATATTCAATACTTCATAGGAAAACTCTATCAGATTATCAGTCAGATTCACTAGTATGCTTCACATGATTATACGAATAGTATAAATGGACAACCTGAAAACAATTATATATCACTTATTACTTTTCCTAAAAATGTATGAAATATTTCACATTCAGATATATAGAAATCTAACCTCTACTACTTCTTCACTCTTCTAATATATGTAAAACATTCTCAAGAGAACTCTGCATACATTCTTTCTCTATATAAACATCCACTAATACAGAAATTCTCTCACTCGATCCCATATGTGAATAGTGTAAGTGTATGTAGATCTTTGACCTTTATTTATAGGTTCCTTATAAATGTAATGGGTGTGAGACCACATTCACCATCCTACCCAACTAAATTCCCAGAAACGTGAATTTTAAATTCATTATTAATTTATATTTTCCCATTTCAACACATCATGATCTCACATAGATTCATCCCAAAACTTCATAAACATTCTAAAAATATTGTCCTTCATCTAACATTGATACTATTTCTCATTATGATACAACATTCCATTCTATTATATTTTTTAATTCTATTTTTTTTAGGTTTTGTAGAACAACACAAGAATATGTAAAACCGATGAGTTTCCATTTTGATTCCCCAATAGAACCTATTATATCAAAGAATTATTGCACAATATAATTAATTCCTAATACATTTTATAAAATACTCAGTATATTTATAAAAATTCACCTCTTTTAATTATTTGATCTAGAATTACTCAAATCAATGAACATGTATTTATGATTAGGTTCAGTGCACGATGACTTATCAGTGATAGATTTTATCTGGTGGATCAGTCCTTTATTTCTTGCACTGAATCACCAACCTGACATTGTCAATGGACTCTGGACCCACTTTAAACAATTAATAAATTTTTTAAAATGGTTTACTATAATTGTGAACTCATTAAAATTGATCAGATTCTGATCCTATCACATTGATTGATCTCGGAATATATATCTTTTTGATTGGTTCTGGAAAATTCATTGTTGATACCCCTAAAATAGTTCCAATCATCCTATGATGGATTTTTCGAACACTATTTTTCATGGACTAGTGTTAGCAATACATTTTTACTTCCATATTCACAATATCTTATAATTTATCCAATGGATTAGATCATTAATTGGATTGAATAGTAAAATTAATTGGGATATCTGATAGATCTGTTGAATAGTAAATATATAATGGTTCTGGCTATAGAAACATATAACATCATAGAATTCAGAACATTCTCCATATAATGATCCTCACACTGATAATATATGATTATAAGACATTGAATTCATACTCTCATTTCTTCTATAATCATTTTCTTTTAACAAAATGTATTCATAATGTTGAAAGAATTAAGATCTTCACAGAATCTTCTAACCTGTAACAGCATGTTCTTTGAATTTGCATCATTCCCTTTACTACCCAATGTTTGGATGCATCTATTTATTGAAAAATTATGATATTGAAAACCTATAAAATATATAAATAATTTTCATATTTGTATACAATATCGTGAATGACATTCAGACTCCAACGCAACTTCTCACTTTGATTGAAAGCTTCATTTTTTTAAAATAATGTGAGTTCGAAAAACAACTTCATCAAAAAAATTAATGAATTGAACAATGAATCTGATAAACATTCTAAATAAATTTCTGTCTCACCATTTCAGTATGGAACTCCTTTATATAGTCACCAAAACTTATAATGTGAAATAAATTTTCCAAATGACTAAAAAATAGAAACATCTTCTATTTGAACCTAAAAATAACATTCAACCTACTTGGTTTCCACAATATCCCATTTGAATTTTTTTCCGAACAATTTTCATAATTCATTGAAACTTTATAAATCAATTTATAGATAACTAATAATCAATTATAACTCTATGTGAGAACACTCATTATGGGAAACACTTATTTATTGATTGGAAAACAATTCCTTCCAAAATTAGATACCTGTGAAACAACAACTACAAAATTTAAATATTTTAAAGTGTCCAACTTTTCACTTTCCATTATTACTATAAAATAACATTTCTTATAACCAAATCAATAAACTATTATAATAGCTCACACATGAACATGTTGAGATCACATATTACCTAAAAATCCCCCTAAATATATGATTCATTAAAATGTTTAGAAAATATTAATACATATATTTATGAAACATTCATTTTATCCCCATAAAAACAGAATAAAAAGGAGAAAAGAGATAAGTGATAGAGGAAAATACCTAAACAAAGATATAAATACGTTTTATGCCCATGTTAATCCATAGTTTTAAAAAATGAATCCTTTGGTAAAGGTTATTGGAATATTTTAGCAACTTGTAATATAGGAGGAACACACTCCATCTTGAGTTCATTCTTCTCCATAGGATTTTTGATGAAATGATATTTGATGGAAATATTTTTTGAATTAGATTTTTTTTCCTTGATTTTTAATAAGGTTTATATTTCTCTAATTATCACTACTCAAGATAGGTGCAAACTTCCATTAAATAGAGAATGATATTCTAACTGAGTCTCCAAGAAAATAAGTAGCATTACAGCTTGAGTGGTGCCAACATACTCATCATTAATATCTCTAAGTGTTAATGAGTTATATTTTGTAGTATTAAAACACACAATAAATTACCAGGGAAATAAAAAAACCATATTTATATCTTATATCATCTATACTTTAGGCCCAATTAGCATTTTTATAACCAAACTAATCAATTATTTCTGATTTTTTCATATGATTCTAAAATATATTTTGCCTATATTAAATCTATGTATTAATTTTCATATAAAATAGATGTAATTCTATTGGATCAATTTGTAGCCATGAAAATAAGTTAATGGTATACATAATATCTGGTATTGAAGTAGTCAAATATAAAAATCATCTAGTAATCTTCGAAATCTCTTTAGAACCAAATTACATTCCTTCTCAATATTTAATATTTTTGGATCCCCTAAAATTGGTGTGGAAATTGTTTTCTAATTCTCTATTTCAAATTTTTTCAGATGAAACTTATCCAAATATTCTTGAAAAAGAAAATTGAATTTATTATTTTGTGAGATTTATAACCCATGAAAGCATTTGAATTCAAAAAGGCATGGAAATTTCCAAAAAAAACAAGTTAATTTCATTAGGAAAAATTTCACAATTTATTACATAATTTTAAGAATCATTAAATTATACAATAATAATTATATAGATCTAATGAAATTTCATGATGTTGATAGAATAGTATATATATTTTGGAATTCCATTCCCTTATAGATTTTTTAGACAAAAAAATATTTCATAAATTTTTACAAAAAAAATTCATTTATCCCAATTAGAAACAACATAGTAGTTCAATATACACTTCTTAATCATGTAATCAATTCCGAAATGATGACTTGACATCTATATGAAGAAAAATCTATCTTCATTGTTTAGAAATTGAATGAAATTTTCAAATTTTTTCTACCCTTTATACTAGAGAAAAAATATCATCAAAAAAAATATCTTCAATTTGTGAGCAACCTTTTTAAACAAATAATTCCTTGTTTATTATCACTTCACAATAATCAATAAAATTATTCTAGAACTACTAAGTTTCACTAATATAATTTCTATAATCTATTAAGGTTTGAGTTCTAAATATAATTCATCTCCATAGGATTCAACTCTTCAATCATAGATAGAATCCATTAAGGATTCTGAATGGATTTATTATCATCTTTTGGATCAACTTTTCAATAAAAAGAATTATATGTTACAACTTTTGATGTTCATATTATATGATCCTCTTGGTGCTGATCACTAATACGTTTTTGAGCATATACATATTTTTTCAAGATAAGATGACATGTACATTGTTCATCCTCTTCACTTGAAATAGTTGAGTCTGACTCTTCCATCATTGTGGAGTCACTATTGTTATAATTGTTATCTTTTTCTTCAATAATAATTCTTTATCCGTATTGAAAATCCTCAATTTAATGTTTATTTCAAACATATACCTCATATTTTTTAATAACATTTACATCAAAAGAATCAAAAATTATTTCTATTTCTTTGTTGAAATTACTATATCATCATCTATCTAGTGTATAGATTAGATATATTCTATCTGCACCTCTTTGATCAAAATTTATAGGGTTTCATATTTTTTTCATTATGATGCATAGGCTCCGAAAAACAATTAAGTATTTAAAATAATAAATTTACTCATTGAACATTTGGAAAGGATTCATAACAAAATGTGGTCTATAAAAACACTAATTCTATATATAAATAGTGGTGATCGTATCTTTCCTACATAATTAGTGAGCAAGACCTTGATAAATCAACATTGTACACCCTTCCCACATCTCAAATAAACATAAATTCTCCCTTTCAGTAAAACCATTTTGTCTTGGTCTGTAATGTGTTCCGAACCCAAACTGAGTTCCATGTTATTCAAGATAACATCTGAAATCTTCTTTCTTGAAATAACAACCATTATCAATTTAAAACATCTTCTCATAATACCTGAAATCCTTATCATATCTACTACTAAAACTCTTAAACATTTCAGGAGCGTACTATTTATGTTTTAATTACATAATAAAATTAATATAAGTAATTTAATCAATGAAAATATAATGTACTTATCTTAAAATTTGGATTGTTTTCTAATTGGCCCCCAAATAATTGAATTCATTAGTTTCAAGGAATGAGCTGAATGAATATAAAATATCTTATACATTGAGTTCGTAATCTCTTCTTTTTTTAAAATTACACAACACCCATCTCATCTTCTTTTCATATAAAGAATTTGACAAATGTTGTCTCCCTTTGATATCATACATGTGTTTCTCTGACACATATGTGACAAAAAAATTTCTATAAGTATCATTCTTCCCTTATGATCATATAACATAAATTTTGAGCTACGGAAACATGGATCATTTTCAATTTTATACATTTTCCTCTTGTAACAATATTTACGTATTCAAATAATTTTATTACAAAAATCATTAATGAAAATATATTTATTTCCTTCATAAATTTATTTTTGATATAGTCAACAAGATATGCTTCAAAACATCTACAGACAAACCCTAATTGGATTTATACTTATTTTCACTATTAATTTATGAGCATAATCCTTGGATTATTAGAAATTCATTATTGCCAAATATCATAATTCCTCTATATAAATCATTCACATTCTTCAACAATTTCAAATCTACTGTAATGTTAAAATAACACGCACTATACAAAATTCATGGTTATTATAATTTTTGGATTTTAGATTACATTTTATATCAAGACATTTCTCATCCCTAGTAAATTCCTTCACATATATATTTTTAGATTTTCTAAGAATATATTTTTCTACTGGTAACAAAACAAGAAACACTTTTTAAAGATGTTCTATTTTTTCACATCATTCAAAAATATACTCAATAGGTTGGAATATAATGTAAACATTCTTAAAAATCACATATGTATTCATTAAATATGATTGAATACCCCTCAAACATTTATTTTTGTAACTCATGGGGAAATTGTTAAGTTGTTCATTAAACCAACAAATATTTTTCATATGCTCACATCCTCTATAATTCCAGAAGTAACAAACGATTGAATTTTTACCCCTATAATTTATATACTTTCTAGAGTTGTGAACATGTTTTCCTAAAACATTCTTAAAATTCATATTAGAACAATATTCTGGACCAAACATCATATTATCACCATGAATTTTCTTGTTTTATTTGAATTTTTCTCCAGCTTTATCAGAATCTAATGTTTGATAAAAAAAATTTGGAATAAAATATTTACAAAAAATTCAATTTTTAACTTTTTTGGTTTTTGACACCTACAATATTTTCACATAACTCTTCTTCATGGGAAACTTTTCATGTTTCATTCAAAATTTTAAAGGAAAATGTTTTATATCCTTTTAACATTCACTATTTCCTTAAATTATATATCTGTTGAGATAAAACTCTTGAATATTATAACTCCATACTCAGATTTATAAAAAATTTAAACACATTATTAATATTAATCTACTGTATTTAACTTCAATTCAATCTGTTCATTGTAATTCTTTTATTTTAATATATACCTTTTGAGACAACCAACCTCCTCCATAAAATAATATTTATATTTAGAAAATCAGTATTTTTTTCTATGGGAGTTTTTTATTAGTCTTCTTGATTTGACTTTCAAGTGTAATCATCTTTCTAGAAAATTATTTCAACTCTCTTTTCAGATGAAATTCTAACTCGGCCCCTTTATCTTCAGAAATACTACTTACAAACTCTTCATCGTTAATAATTTATTTGAATGTATTCTATCTAGTATCTTTAGCAAAATTTTCAGTGTCAACTTCAATATCTTCATATTTAGTATCTTTAGACAAAAACATATCATTTTTGATTTATAAAAAATTTACCTTTTACCATGGAATAATATTTTAAATTTTCACCATGTTTCTTCCATGATATTTTTGGCCTTATAACATCTTCATATCTATCTTATTCATTCCATTTTCATGGAAAATTAATTTAAAATATCCCAATATCCCCAAACTCAATAAAATTCAAGGGTATCTTCCCATTATACATTCTTGTACCTATTTTCAATTTTTAAAAAAATAAGGATATAAAATTAATCAATATTATTACTTACCTCATTTTCATATTTATAACTTGTAAATATTTCATCTTTGATTATCTTATTAGATTTTCCATTCTTCGAATCGTTGAAATACAAACCTAGTTAAAATTTTACTTTTCTTTTCAAATAGTTATATCATGTCATTTCATTATTAATGAGAGTGTTATTAATGTCATCCAATTGTAGAGTTTTTGGATCTCGATCATCCAAATATGATACATTGGCATCACGAATTATAGAAATTATTATTAAGATCTTATGAATAATAATTAAATCTTCTCTCTTCTCACCAAAAAATCTTATTGTGATAATAATATCCTTCACCCAAATAAACTAGTCGCCAATAAATTCATACTCATTCATTATGATGACTTAATACTTTGGCCTCCATATTTATATCATATCCTAATTTTCCTTTTTATTCCCTTGATAAATGATTTTCAACTATCCCCACCTAACATTTATTGTAGAAAATACCTTCATTCAAGGAAATTGTATTTCAGAAAATGATTAGATTGGATCAATCTTAGCTCTTACACCATTGTTGATGTTCTGGTTATCAATAGATATATTTGGAAAATTCACACAAAGGAAGAAAATCCATCTGTATCAGCTTAAAAAACATTGTACCCATGAAACATAAGATACAAAAACATCAAAACTTTCCAAATATGATAATTCTTTCCATAAAAGGAATGAATCCCCTAATTCTTCAATCAATTCAAATTCATGATAACAACATCTATTATATCAATTATAAAAGAGTAAATGTATTGAATGTTCACTATAATACCACTTTAAAGGAAAAATTCGCTTCATTGTATCCCTAACAGGTTTGGCTAGTAAAGATGTTATATATTTTTCTTTTATATTTTCTTTCGCTTCATTGTATCCCTACTCCATAATTATTTCTGGTCCATGGATGATTTTAAATAATCCAATACCACACAATATAATAGAAAAAAAAACCTTTTGTGTGGATTCACTATATAGGAAAAAAACTTACAATTGTGTACCACTATGATCAATATAATAGTTCATGTTCTTCAGCTAACACAAATGATGTAAAATTATTTTTTTAATTGATTTTACGAATTAAATTTTTTTTTATAAACATATAATGGTGCTTTTGAAAAAAACATATAATATTATCATTAATTAATATAATAAATTATTCACTTTACTTCTCTGCATCATGTAAAACAACTATTTTTGACTTCGTATGATAACTCAATCTGATGATCAATCTTATTCTTCAGTAAAAAAATAGTCAAAAATATTGTTTTAAAAAAAATTGGATCAATTAACTACTTCCTCCGAAATTTCCATTCGATTTCTTGATCTGATATGAAAATCATTGAACACTACTACTTCTTTAGTCTTATTCTCAATTGAAAACGTTCCATGGAAAAAAATTTCAAGAAACTTTTATTCTATTAGAACTACTATAAAAATATCGCATCCTTCTATATATACCACATGTGAACTATTTCAAATTACATTACACTTTTACCTCGATTTTTAGGTGCTATAGAAATGGAATGGTTAGGAAACAACATTCACATTTCTTAACCTCCATAAAAATTGTTGCATAATTAAAAGAAATTGAAAATCCCTTCAGAAAAACAACATTAGATTTAGAAAATTTCACTTATTTCCTTTATTTAGTTATAAATTCTTCAAATTGATGAAAAAATATATCTGATGATGTCCATCCTATGTTGACTTATTATTTTCATATTTCACCTGATGGATGAGTCTGTGAATCCTTCAGATGTCTTATCATTAGTAATTTTTTGGATAATTATTGTCCCACATTAATCATTCAGTTGTTTTTTAATATTGTTGAATAATTTTCTAAACCTCATACAATGAACGTTTTATAATTGCATCCTATTAATTAGTCTCGACAAATTCAAATTATTTATTGGTTCCAATAGATATTTTTGATACTAACAGATAATTTTTCATCTACCTAGGATGTATTAGTGGCACACACTGTTTGATGTACCAGTGTTGGCAGTGGATTTTTTATTTCTTATTCTTTATAACTGATAATTAATCATATGGATTAGATGATTTGTTGGATATGAAATTTTGATGAATCAGATAGTCAGATGAATCAGTAGATCAGTACATCTCTAAAATTCTAAATTCAGAAACTAAATGTTCACTTACTTTAGTCAAATTCAATGTTTGGTGATTATCACACCAATGAGCTGCAATAGAAATACATTTACAGGGAACTCTATTTTCTTATTAAATATCATTCTTTTATTATAAAATTCTTTGTGATTTTGAAAACATTAGGATTGAAATAACATCATCTGATATTGCATTGAAATGTTTTATAACATCCCACTATTCACTTTTCCTTACATGGCTAGCATCACAAGTGTTTCAGAAAACATATGATATTGAAAACATAAAAAATATGAAAGTGTCATTTGATTTAGTATCATAAATCGTGAACATCTTTCAGACATTGATATGAGTCCTCACACCTAGAAAAAATATCATTTTGTATAAAATGTGAGTTCTAAAAATAACTTCACATAGAAAACAGTTAGATGAAAAAAAATATTTCTGTTAGAATTTCATAATAAAATTGTGTCAGATAAACTTATTCCTGAATTAAATCTAATCACCCATAATTATAAAGTCAAATTATATTTTTTAATCATTAAAAAATTAGAAATAACTTATTTTAGCACCAAAACCCCATAGTAAATATTATTGGTCCAAATAATATTTTTATGGTTTTAACGGAAATTATTTTTAAACTACACTCACATATGCATCACTAATTGTATTATTTTAATGAGTCGATTTGTTATCATAATAAAATATTTTAAACCATTCATCTTTGGAAGAAATAGTTATAAAGAAATTTCATATTCTATTGTTTTTTTTAATCTCTTAGTGTCTTAAACATGAGTTTAGAAATTAATATTGAATTCCCCTATATTAAACATTAAATACCCAGCAAACATCCCATTCATATTCAATAAATCCCCCTTGATGATGATGTTTAACTCCATTTGACTCTATAAATCACTCCCACAGTGTTCCCAGGCTAATTAGAAGGTCCTCCCAAATTTGATAAGCACTCTTTAAATGTAAGAGATTGTCTTACTCCGCCTCTTTGTTCAAGAAATTTCTTTATATTATATTTTTTATTGGTAATAATTTATTTTGAAATATTTTTTACACATCACTTTAGTATCTTAATTATCACCAAGTAATTATATACAATATTTCGATTTCATTAATCCCTTTTATGAACCATTATGTACACAGGTTATACTACCAAAAATTATTCTCCGATCTTCCATAAATTGTTTTTGAATAACCATAACTGTGTCCACTCATGCGAATTAAAATTTTCAAATATATCATTGGTTGATTTGGTACACTTATGTATTTAATCCACAGTCAATAATAATATGATTAAATTTGAGGAAATGTGTTCTTATTTAAAATAATCTATGTTAAGAACAGTTTCGTGTACATGATATGAATGTGATTGGTGGTCCAGAAATTATTTAATCATATAATGAATTGTGTAGTTTTTTACATCATGATATAACATGTATGAAAGATTTTTTGTTGACCAAATATCAGTAGATTATGATTCCTTGGCGTTTATCCTTGAATTGTTCATCTGATGTCATGTTTTATGTTGTTTTTTCATTCATATACTGTCTTGATGTTATCATATTATTTCCTGATTTGATGTTTTTGATTACGATTGTCACTATTTTACACCATAATATTCATATGGACGGATCTCATAGCCAACCATTATTGGATATGATTCATCAAGGGGGTGAAGAGATGTCTTCTCCAGGTCTGTAATGGCAGCATAAGCCATTTTGGTCCCCCCCCCCCTTAGGTAGCGGAGGGAACGCTTTCTTCATTCATTAGTGGGGAGTATCCTTTTCCCTTTTTCCATGATATATTTTCTTCATTTGTTCCTAGAATTCTCTATGGGACCAAAGGTACCAGATTTATATAATAAAATCTATAATAATCCAATCGAGTTAGCAGAGCTCAATGAAACTTTGTATCTTCCCTATTGAAACAAGGTTTCTAGATTCGCATAGATAAGGCCTTCGGTGGACAACTTTTATAGGCTTGTTTTCACCTAATAGGATTTGTAGGAATGTGTTACCATAGATTCTCTTGACAACATGATCATTTTGATCTGGTTCTTGTTGAAGGAATATCTGATCAAAGCATGATTTGGTGCTCCTCGCAATTATAATGGGTCATATTTCTATTTCTTTTGTTTGTCCTACAACTTTCACATTAATTTATAATCCCCTTCGGTGGAATTTTTGGTGTGTTTACTTTTCCTTTCTATTCTGTTCCAAACCCCTCAAATTGTTACGATGTTTGGGAATGATTTAAGCATATACCTTTTCTCTAGTAGTTATACCAACGTTGTGTGTCATTTATTTATTCCCCAATTATGTGTAGAAGATGATGACTCAATATTTTCTTCTTATTTTTTTGGATCATAGTAGGAGAAGAACACTATTGTAGGCAGCATTTAGTTAATGAATAATGGGTCATCATTTTCTCTGCATGTAAATAGAGGGGCATTCATTAGCGAACTACAAACATAGATCAATACAAGATGAGAAATATGGGAAAAATGAAATGATCATTTTTCTAGCTTCCAACATAATGTGATTTAGTATCAGTTGTGGAATTATTTGGATGATAATCAATGTTCTATGAATTTTATTTTATAGGAGAGGATATCAGAAAAGGATAAAAATACTAGAGATGTGTACAATTTGTTTCCTGATAGTCCCCAAGGTGGCATAGTGAAAAATTCTATATTGGAACCAAAATGTAAGGAATTTACCAAGGTCATGGGTGTTTCTTATACTATGGTGATGCATATTGGGAGTGGTACTAGTGTTAATGGTTAGGAAAAAACTGATAAGGATCTATGGGAGGTCAAAAATTCATCCTTCAAATAGGTTCCAGTGGAGTTGGAGGGACAATAGAAGGTTTATTCTCAACTACTGCAAGTTCAATAAGGGTTCTCAAATCATCCAAGTAGAATTTTGGATTAAAAGGTGGGGGACTTGATGTCAACTGAGGGTGGAAGTTGTAATCTAGTGGAAAATTATGTCACATTCCAGCATCATATCATAGATTCCATCCAAACCAGTAACTGTTTTGAAGGTCGAGTGGTCATGGCTAGTGATCCAGTTAGTTTTATATAAGGAAAAATAAAAGGAGGAACAAAGATGGAAGAGGATCTCCATATATTTATCATAGACAAATATAGGATGAATTTATAGTAAAATATTTTAATCTTCAAGGAATTTAAAGGGACAAAAATCTGATCCGGACTTGGCAGGTAGCATCATGACATTATGGACTAAAAACAAAGGGTGAAAGGAAAACTCAAACATTCTAAAGTATATGGATTAATGGTTATATAAAAATATTAAATAAAAGAAGTTGGAATGAATTATTAAAACTATTTATAATATCTAGGGGATCCCAAAATAAGTGTTTTCCAATTCTAGTGAGGTGAGTGTTGACAAAACTGGTGTGTAAAAATTAGTTAGCGAGAAATTCCTTGGATTTTTTGTTCATTAAAAATTTGAAATGGTGGAAGAGTTTATTTATATAAATTATATATTACAAGAGAATGAAACCATCATGATTATGGATATTTTTGTGGCTTTCAATTGTGTGGAGGTTTCATGGCTCAACAAATAGGACCTCATTCAAATATAGGGTTTTAATAAAGGGAAGATAAGTATAGTGGATTATTCTCAATCTTGGGATAAGTTGTACAATCTATTTTAAGAGTAAATTTTTGATGATCCAAAATAACATCTGTAGTTTATCTCTTGGAAAATATATAAGGATGAATCATATATTAGTCTTTAGTTTTGTTTGATTAATTTGGTAATCTCTTATGAGGTTTATCCTCCTGGATGAACCTATGTTTTTCAAACTTTTCCATAATTTGTTTTTCAAAAAATAAAATATATTTTTCATTCATATTCCAATGGACTCACACATATTGTATTCATTAAGTTATTTTTGTTTTATTCCCTTACTATGATTTATTTATTACCTCATTATTTTGTACGCCCCCATGATATCATGTACATTATTTGAAAATTGATTCAATTGAAGGGTATGTTATGAAGTTATTTATATAATATATTTGTATCATTATTTCAATTTAATGTGATATGTATTTATTTTCACTATGTGACTAGGCCACTTAATCATCTTGTATTATATTATGTGTATCTTTATGAAATAAATAATTAATTAACTTATATAAAAGATATGGTTTGTCTTAAATTATCTACCCATGGAGTATCTTAATTGTGTTTGTGTCCCTTGTATGACATGTATGGTAGTTAGTATTTATATATCATGGTTTGAAATATTTTTCTACTTGAAATTAGCCATAATATATATTTAATCAATTTTCTTTGGGTGGTTGTTATTATTTCGACTTCTATTGTCACATACATTTACCAAAAATATGGATGATAGTCCACCCACGCTATTACCTAACCCCTACCACAAGAAGGTTTCCTTCAGCATACATAGAGGTGTACTTATGTTGTGTAGTTCTTTGGCCATGGCATAATATAGGGAAAACAATCCCAAGACATTGTAATTTTTTCATTAAAAAATATAATTAGTGTAATTTATAGGTTATATAATATTGACCATTTAATTAATTTATGGTAGTCCACATTCTACATAAATTATTTATGGTATCTGTATTTCAACATAATTTCATCATGGTAGTCTTATTTCCATACATGTTATTCTTATAAATACCAAATTTCAATAAATAGACTATTAAATTAATAATAAAACCATTATGATTAATTAACACTAGTAATCCATTTTTATTTGACTATTTATAACCAAAGGATATATTACTGGTTGGAGTAATGATACCAATACCTCATGTGTTCAACATGCTAGAGGCCTCATTATACATGCCATAGTGTATCCCAATTTTCAAATTTTGATTAAGCAATGATCTAGGGGAATCATCACTAAAACCCTCCATGAATCCTAAAAAAATCAATTAGGTAAGAGAAAAGGGTAATTTGATTAATATGGGAAGAAAAGTCAACCGAGTGATTGATGACGCCCATTACAATCTACTTTAGAAACGATAGAATCCGAGTGGGAAAGTGGAAATAAGGGTGGTTCCTCCTTATATGTATGATACTCCCAAAAAAAGAATGTATTAATGGTTATAAAATAAAATGGGATGTAAATGAACATTTCAATTACAATTAAAGAAAACAATTTTAGGTACTACTGAATTCACAGTGAACTGGCATTATTGATCAAATTCTTGTGATGCTACTTGTATCCATGCACTAGCCACTTAGAAGCCTAGATCAGTGGTCATGCACCCCTACCACACAACTAGAGACTCGATGACACCTGTAACATCGCGGTTCCTGAAGCCATCCAGAGTCACCCCGTACCATGTTGATCAAATGACCTCAAGCGCATTTCCCCAAACCCTAGAGGCTACCTACTAGCAGTGAGGGCCTTAGGTGTGATAGTGGGGAAACTATGCACTCATTGGCCGAGCACATAGTGGAAGTAATAAATAGATATACAATAGAGGAAGAAGTCACCAAAACATACAATAGTAAAAAATGGAAGACTGAAATTAAGAAGAAACTTGATCAAATATTTAAATATTTATTGATATATATTTCTAAGAAATCATCCAAACAAACCAAAATGATTGAATAAAAATATTAAAAAAACCAGTACAAAGGAAACATATAACAACTCCTCAACATCGCAAGCCTAATATTGGTCCCATGCTCACCAACTCTGAATCAGTCAAAATCCTGAAGTAGAATGGTTCATGCCCTTATCTATACCTGCAACAATATAATTTTTTTGGGTCCAAAAGAACAGCCCAAACAGGTTGTGAGACTAAATCCCAGTAGTCAACCACAATAATATATGTGCCTAACAATCTGTGAATATATGGAAGGTAATAAGAAAAAGAAGGCAGTAAATTAGGAAGTACTCAATAGAAACCAATCATACAGTTTCAAGCATTAAGTTCCACATATCACAGAATTATCAAATCAAATAAGGAAAATAAATAGGTAGCCCTCTAGGAAGTACTCACAACCTATCTAATCTGGTCTTACCTAGAAACACAATAAACCCTTTGGGATGCACACACAGTCTACCCCTCTGGTTAAAATTATAATGATATAACAAAGACTATATGAGGATGCACTAACAGGCAATTCCCCTTATATTCTAATATAAATAAAGAGTATCTGTGGAAGAACTCACAGTCAATTCTCCCTATATCCAAAAGTGATTAATGAATCTCTAAGGAAGCTCTCACAGTCAATTCCCCTAACAATCAGAGGTGATTAACAACCCTCTGAGGACGCTCTCATAGTTAATTCCCCTTATACTCTACTACACCAGGTTCTCACGATCTTGTGTAAGTCCAATGAGCATTGCAATGCAATATAGACAAAGTAATCCTCAAGAACTACTGGGATAAACAGTCTACAACATATCAAGAATGTTGGATAACATAATCACTCAATCCTACAGTACTAGGCATGAAAAAACATCAAGGAAGGCTAACAGGATAAATAGGACCAATCGGTCATAAATATAACATGCATGGGAAAACCCATCCAAAGCATATAAATCAACCCTATTCACATTCAATTAACCTCTAATCAAGCATACAATTAATGCAAGAAATTAACACGGTTAAACTATAAACACACAACACTCGTTCAAGGGTATTGGTCAACAATTCACATATAACACAAAGTCTTTCAACAAAAAGGCACAAAACACCTACCTTGATGTTGGGAGATCGCTATACGTGAACCTCAAGACATAAATCACCCAATAACACTGTAGATCTATAAACATTTCTAAAACAATTAATGGGGTATAACATGAGAAAGTGGATAAATCAGGAATCAAAGGTCTAGAATATGGAAGATCATACCGAGGCAATCCCAATGCAATCAACAGTGGTCGAATCGGAGATTGGATGCTTAGTGAGTGTCTCGGATGAAGATCATGGCCGTACATATTCTCTTAGAAGAACTAGGTTGAGAATAATGCATTTTTGGAGACTAAACGCGACTCCTGTAAATTTAATGAAAAAAAGAAAATACACGGTGTGAACTTTGGAAGTACACGGCGTGTACATTCCGTTTCTATACTCTGCTTTATGCAGTCTCCAGGTCAACACCACACGGCTATGTGTGTGGCTATTACCAAGCACCCACATGACTTCATGTGGAAGCCGAGTACATTGAGTTTACTAATAAATTACATGACATGTACTTAAAAAATTTCTAGAAATTCCCCTTTTCCTAAAAAACGACCAGCAAAGGAAAACATAGATGAAAAGGAGGTCCGGGTTCATACAAACTTCCCCCTTGATGAAATTCACCCCCACATTTTCTTAGCAAGGTGGCATAAAAGAAGAAACCCTGAGCAGCTTTGGCCACTATGATTGTACACCAGCCTCCTGCTCCGAAGTCTCATCCTGTACTCGCCCGTGCAGCCACAACACTCGTACCATAGGAACAGACCGGCCACAAAGAACCTTTGTACTTTGATCGACAATCTTGATAGGATTCTTCTCGAATGATGCATCCACTTCCAACTAAACCTTTTTAGGTTAGATGACATGAGATGGGTCTGATAAGTAATGTCGAAACTGAAAAATGTGGAAGACGTTGTGCATTTCCCAATACATCTATGGTAACTACAACAGATAGGAAACCGACCCAACACAATTTAACACCTCAAACGACCCGATTTACCTCAATGAAAGCATACCATATCTCCTAATCCTTTTGTGACCCATCCTTAGTGTGACATGCAAAAAAACCAGATCCCCAACCTTGAACACTAGAGATCATCTCCGCTGATCAACATAAGATTTTTTCCAGACTATGCAGTAGCCATCCTCATCTGAATCAACTCTATATGATATGAGGTCTACTAGACATGACATGGTCCTAGCATAGCTCCCTCTTCGGCCTCCAGCCAACATAATGGTGATCGGCATGGCCTACCGTACAAGTCGTTATAAGGTATCATCTGAATAGTTTCTTGAAAACTATCTTTGTAGGAAAACTCCATGAGAGGTATGTGATTCTACCAAGTACCTCCAAAATCCAGAATGCATGCTCACCCCATATCCTAATGCACCTTAATCGTACGCCTGTACATTCCATCTGTCTGTGGATGGTAAGCTGTACTCAAAATCACCTGTGTACTAAATGACTTCTAATGCCCCTTCGAGACCCGTGATGTTAAACATGCATCTCTATCTGAAAAAATGGAGTGTGGAACCCCATGTAGATGTAAAATCTCTCAAATGTACAACTGTCCCAGCTCATCAACACTAAAGGGACCTTGGTCAGAAATAAGTGGGAAAACATCATGAGTCTATCAATGAAAACCCATACTTCATCATTCACTCGAGGCAGCCTCGGAAACCCTGTCAGGAAATCCATTGTGACATACTTTCTATTCCAATAAAGAATGGGTAACTTATGAAAAATCCCTATTGGATGCATATGCTCTGGATTCAACTGCTGACAGGTGGAACACCTCATGAAAAAACCAAAAACATCTTTTATCATACCAGGTCTCCAATAATGATGGTGTAGATCACGATACATCTTGGTGACACCTGGATGAACTTCCCAAACTGATGAAATAATGTCCCGCATCAGCTCCTCGGGTATGTCTGTTGGCACCCATACGCGCCCCTGGAAACACACGATCTCATCCTTTCCTATGGTCCATTAGGAATAGGTTCCTCTCCTAGCACACTCTCCTATAGTTCTAGGCCTTCAGAATCTGATTGCTGCCTCATTCACACTCAATAAAGAAGAGTAGAGGTAACATGTATAGAAGAAAAAAAAGTTTGCACATGTTTGTCATGCACCTCCAAATGCATCTCAGAGAACAGAGCCATAAGCTGACACTCAATACTGGCCTCTGAATGACCTGTATATGAGTCCTCCTTCTTAGCGCATCTTCCACTACATTTCCTTTTACTTGTATGTAGGAAATCGCCAAGCCAAAATACTGAATGTACTAAACCCACCTTTATTGTCTATATTAAAGTCACGCTTAGTGATGAAATATTTTAGACATTAGTGGTCGGTGAAAACCAAAAAATGATATCCCAAAAGGTAATTTCTCGAACATTGTAAGGCATTAACAACTATAGCCAACTCTAGAGTGTGCATCAGGTAATTCCTCTCATGTGGCCCCATCTGCCAAGACTTGTACGCAACAACTCCTTCCCCGTACATAAGAAAAACTCCAAACCTGATACCTTATGCATCACAGTACATAGTATATACCGTGACTATTTCTAGAAATACCAGTATCGATGCTGAATTAAACCTCCCTTTCAACTCCTGAAATGCTGACTCACAAGAAACTGACCACAAAAACTTTTCCCCCTTCTTTGTCAGACCCATCAGTGGCACTGCAAAGCATGAAAAATCATGTACGAAACATTTATAGTATCCAACCAGACCTAGAAAATTTTATCCCTCAAAGGAATTCTTTTGCTACTCCCAAGAAACTACTACTCTAACTTTCTCTAGGTCTACTGATACTAATGTATCAGAGTTAACATGGCCTAAGAAGTGAATCTGGTCCATCCAAAAGTGGAATTTTGAGAGCTTAGCATATAACTGATTCTCTCTCTATATACTCAATATGACCTCAAGATGGGTATCATGGTCATGTCGAGTGTGACAGTATACCATGATATCATCCATGAAGATCACCATGAAAGATTCCATGTATGGATGGAACACATTGTTCTTTCGTACGATGAAGACAACATGCACATTCATGAGAGATAACTGAATAACCACATACTCATACAGACCATACCTGCTCTAGAAGGATTTGAGTTGTATATCAGATGGTCTAATGGTTAACTGATGATAACAATATCTCATTTAAATCATAGAGAACACTCGGGCTCCTTGAAGCTGATCAAAGAGGTCATTAATCATCGAAAATGGATATCGTTTCTGGACCATCAACCGATTTAGCTTCTGATAATCCACAGAAATCCTGAGGGTACCATTTTCCTTTTCAAAAATAGGATAGGAAAACCCCATGGAGAATTACCGGGTCTGTCAAAACCCTTTGCCTGCAACTCCCCCAACTACTTCTTGAGCTCATGTAACTCTAGTGTAGCCATCCTGTAAAGAGGAATACACACTGGTGCTGGTCCTGATACAAGAACAATGGAAAATTATACTTCACACTTTGGATGAAAACCTAAAAGTTTCTCTAGAAAGACATCCCTGAAATGATCCACCAATTGAGGAATGTACTTCTGTGAATTCCCCCTATCATCCATATCTAGACTTTCAATCTGGGTTGTAACTCCTCCCAACCCATAATGCTCCTATGCCACTCTGATCGCCCGGACATTCCATTCTCCCTTATAAAGAAATGGTCTGGCTTTTAGTGACATGAAACTCACCCTACGATGATAGTAATCATCAACTTCCTAGAATGGAATTAAAAAGTCCATTCCAGGAATGAAATCATAGCCTTTCATCACTAGAACATATATGTCCCAAAAAAGTGACACCCACTAACCACAAGGGGGAACTCCTTGTACTATCTTAAAATAGCCGTTCTAGTCCCCAACGAAGTGTCTATCTTCAATATATCAGCAGTAGAAAATATACATAGCCCAAGGCTCTCCACAATAGTAATAGATATAAAGCTATGTGAAGACCCTATGTTGAAAATAGAAAATCTATAACTAATGTAACTAGATTTGTACCTCAAATATTAGATGGTCTTAGATCCTTCTCTGGTTGGGTCTGCTCTACTGCAAAAGTCCGGCATGCACTGCGGCCCATAAACCTACCTAACCACTCTCAGATGATCATCCCTATTGTCACTGGAAGCTCGGAGACTGACTACCACGACCACGACCTCCACCACGGCCTGAACTGCCAGAAGAACTCATGTTTCAAGACTAGAGAGGTACTGGTGGTATTTCTCCTAAACGAAGAGTCCTCAAAGAACCCATGTTACTAGCTGCTGGTGAGATGATTTGACAGAAACACTGAAGATGGCCCATATTTCACTAAGATCGGCACTCCAATGGGTCCCTTGGACAATGTGGCATTGTATGCCCACTCTTACAGCACTGGTATCACACCACCTGACAATGAGAAGATGCATCCCACCTACTCAGATCTCCATGTGCAGTCTCCCTACGGTGCTTCTTGCTATCAGTTAGTGGAGTACTAACTCAGGATGTCGAACCGCCCTGGCCCACAGCTGTAGAATCCCTTGTATTTTTCTCAGTGATCCGTGCTTGGTTGACTATAGAAGATATCGAAGTCAACCAGAAATCCTTTACCTAAGATTTTATATCTTTCCTAAGCCCATCATCAATCATCCGTGCATGGAACAAATCATCTTCCCCTGGAATGGGTGTAAAGCCCTACAGCTCTGTGAAGCGAGAAGAATACTGCATAATAGAATGAGTACAATGCTACAGACTCTTGAACTCTCGAGCTCGATCGATCCTCATGGTCTCCGAATAGATGTAATCATAGAAGGAGTACTGAAACTCAACCCAAGACATATTCTGCTGGCACCCTTCCTATGAGATCACATCCCACCACCTCTTGGTGGATTCTCGAAGCATGTAGATATTTTCATTGAACCTCCTCTCAGGACTCATCTCTTGATGCTCGAAGATCGTCAACGTTTCTTCTAGCTAGGATTCTGCTGCCTAGGGTCCACTATCCCATGATAATGTTGGAGGATGCTGGTGCTGAATGACCCACGTCAATTCTACCATCAACGGGGATGGAGGTGGGTGCCCTTGAATGCTCTGCATCATCCCCATAAAGACCTCCTTGAACTATTCATTGTCACATGTGTTAAGTATAACTGCTGGTGCCAATACGGGAACAATTGGAGGATCTACCAGCAGTCCTTGATCTGCCATATCCATTTTCTGATACCCATCCTGTAACTGGCGTACAGCCAGAGGACATCTCGGTTGAATGACTCTTCACGGTCAAGCACACATCTTAGATCAAGAGAAGGTGAGAATTTTAGTTTTCCATAACCTATATACATGGCGTGTATAATGAATACAAAAAGTGTTCCCTGAATCCCTTCACATGGCGTGTGCTTCTGCCAAAACCTCTCATGTAACACCCCATACACATGGCGGGATGTCCTAACACAAGGCGTGTATTTGGGTTCTCTTACCCTATCCTTGTTATTTTACATGGCTAACCCACACAGTTCACCTAGAAGAATACTACACGGTGTGTTCTATCCAGGCACAACATGTACTAGACAAGCTTCACTGACTTGTGTTGTTAGCTACATGGCCGAATATATGGCTCACACTACACGATGTGTTTAGGCCAGACATGGTGTGTATAAGAAAAGACTCAACCGACCCATGTTGTTAGCGACACTTCCTGTTACACAGTACTACAACACGACATGTAAATTTGGTACACAGTGTGTCCTACCAAGTTTCCATACCCCGTGTTTATGACCACACTGTATAAGACATGGTTAGAGACTACAAAACGTGTATATGCAGTACACAACTTGTACTTAACAAAAATATTTTTTTCCTGAACAGACGAACACATGGAATGTATTCCTCATTAAATGCCATGTATTTTGGGTTTTTCTGGACATTAAGCCTCATAAATATCTTTGAAAACCGTAAAAAACACTAAAACGATCATCAATGATCGAAATTCCAATCCGTGAGGGCTCATACATCCCGCGAATAAATTTTTGGAATCTTATACATCTTATAAACAAGGATAAAAGTGCAATGATCTACCAAATTCCTGTCCATGACGGCCCATAACACCTCTAGAACCATGGTTTGGATTTCATTCAAGAACGCCCTTACAAAAAAATACCCTATCAAACAACATGTATTCTATCGGGGCATTTATCACAACAACATGCATATCTAGCACAACACCTATCACAACAACATGAAATCACTAATGCATCCTAAATGGCATGGCAAGAATGCATGAAATGTGATTTCTAGGAAGTGCATATATGATGCGTGATATGGAATACCCCCATATCATTTTGTTGTGATAGAAATAGAACCTCAATAACATCAACGGTAACAACAAGAAACATGTGAATCACTCAAGTTGAAATCAAATCAACTATAAATTTTCAAACTAGAAAGGTTTTATTAAAAGAGGTAGATTTGATTTTCCCTATACACAAGTTATCTACTCCCGAGAACAACTTATTACCAAGTACATATTTCTTCCTAACACTGGCTATAGGCTCCAAAATGTAAGTCAGAAAGAAAAGAATTCCTCTGATACCACTTTGTAATGTCATGGTTCAGGAAGCCGCCTAGAGGTGCCCCATACTCGGTTGGTCACAAGGCCTCAAGTGTATTTCCCATAATGCAAGAGGATACCGGCTAGCTGTGATGTCCATTAGTGTGATAGTGGGGAAAATATTCCCTCATTGTCAGAGCACACAGTAGAAGCAATAAACAAATAGATAATGGAAGAAGCAGTAACCACACCATACAACTATAAATAGTGAAAGTATTTAAATAAGAAGAAACTAGAGCATATATATAAATGATGCATGATAAATTTATCTAAGAAAGAAGCCACACAAGCCATAATGTTGGGATACAAACAGTAAAAAACCTTGTACAAATGAAACAGATGACAACTCATTATCATCTCATGCCTCAACTTGGTCCCATACGCACCAAATCCAATGCAGTCAAAATCCTATTGTAGTAGGGTGCTTTCTCTAATCTATACCTGCAAGAATATAATCTGTTTGGGACCAAATGCATTTCCAAAATAGGGTGTGAGACTAAATCCAAGTAGGCGACCACCACAAGATCTATGCCTAATAGTCAGTGAATATATGGCAGTTAATAAGCAAAAGAAGGAAGCAAACAAGGAAGTACACATCAATAACCAGTCCTACAGTTTCAACAATTCAGTTACTCATATCACATAAGCATCTATTCAAAGAATGATAAGACAAACAAGTAACCATATAGGAAGTACTCATAGCCTATCCCCTATGTTCCTACCTAGAAACACCCAAAACCCTCTGGGAAGCACACATAGTCTACACCTCTGGTTCAAATTACAAGTATATAATGAAGAATCTCTGAGGAATAACTCATAGTCAATTACCAATATAGTCAATTATAAATAAAGAATCTCTGAGGAAGCACTCGCAGTCAATTCCACTTATAGCCATCAGTAATTAGCCACTATCTTAGGAAGCTCTCACAGACAATTCTTCTTATAGTCAAAAGTGATTAACGACTCTATAAGTAACTCTCAGTGTCAATTACTCTTATAGTCTACTACAACAGCTTCTCATGGACCTATTTAAGTCAAACGAGCATAGAAATACAATAAAAACAAAATAAACCTGAAGAACTACTTGGCTAAATAGTCTACATCACATCAAGTATGTCAGATAAAATAATCAGTCCATGCTACAGTACTAGCATGGGAAAACATTAATGAATTCTAACAGGCTAAATAGGACCAAACAGTCGTAAACAGAACATTCATGGGAAAACACTTCCAAATTATAGCAATCAACCCTATTCACTTTCAATTAACCTCTACTCAAGCATACAAGCAAGGCAATTAACACACACAACCCATTTAGTGGTATTGGACAACATTGAGCGTATAACTCAAACACATGAAATGGAAAAGAAAAAAAATACCAACCTTGGTATTGGGAGATCTTTATATGTAATCCTCAATCCATGAATCTCCCAAGAACACTATAGAGCTACAATAACATCTAAAACGTTCAACAGGTATTACTTCAGAAATAGGAGAAATAAATAAACGAAGCTCTAGCAGAGGGAAGGGCATACCGAGGTGATCCCAATGCATTCAACGACAGTCGAATCAGAGATCAGATGCTTGGTCGGGGGCTCGGAGGAATATCGCAGCTGTACATGTTTTCTCAGATGAACTAGGTAGAGAAGACGACCATTAAGGAGATTAGATGTGACCCTGGTACATTTAAAGAAAAAAATACACGTCGTGTACTTGGGAATTATATGGCGTGTACTAGATATTTCTATACTCCGCATTAGGTGGCCCCCAGGTCACCCCAACACGGATGTGTGTGAGGCCATTACGTGACCAGCTCAGGCTTCATGCGGAAACCAAGTACACGGCGTGTACTCTTAAAGTACACAGCCTGTACTTCAAAAATTTCCAAAAATTCCACTTTTCCTAAAAAATGACCAGAAAAGGAAAACATACCTGGAAAGGAGGTCTGGGTACTTAGAACGCCCACCCAAGTCCATGGGGTCCCTCTTAGGCACTATTCGATACCATTTATTATCTAAAACCCCCAAAAACGATTTTAATTCCATTATAAATGAGGTATTATCTCATAAAACCGCTTATTAAATAGAAATTCAACTACCATGGTATATTATTGATCAAAATCTAAAATATCAATTTCAGATCAGTTTTAAAACCAATAAAACCAAAAATTCCGCTAACTCCACCAACATTAAATGGTTTGGGTGATGACACTGGGGACCTTTATAGTTCTTTGGAGAATCACAATAACAGTTATTAGGTATGAGAATATCTATGATGGGTTGTTTTCAATTACTAAATTCATTGTGTGTTTTGTTAACTGTGTAATTCCATATTCAAGATGATCGAAATATTTGTAAAGTTTATATCATTTGTATGGAAAACCAGAGGAGGAATATTTTATTATTTTTATTGAGTTAAAATGATGGTTTTTGAAATGAGAATGTGGGTAAAATATACCCAAAGTTATATTCAATTTTATTTTTGAAAATTTGGGAATAAAAAACTTTATATATAAGCCAATAAATAGTTTGTGGGATTATATCAAAAGTTTACTTATCTTGGAATTAGTAATATAAAATCCTTCTTGCCATCAGGGACTAGTTACCCCTCAGGATTCATGTATTATTTACTAAAACAAAATAAATATTATTGTTTTTTCTTTTTATGTGTGTTTTTATAAATATACCTTGGCCGGTTTGTTTCTTGGTTGTCTGATAAATTGAATGTTCCTTATTCTAGCCTATATTCCCTCATTATTCTTTATCTATTGATCATGAAATGACAAGTGAATTTGATTCAATAGTATATGTATATGTTTTTACATTCTTTTTTCATATCACTTATTTATCATTTTTCTGTAATTATACAAGATTTATATAGATATTTTGATGCTTTATTTCACTATATTTTGGAAAAATCTCTCCCAAGGGTGACTTATTAAATTTGTGTACCAAGAGTAGATCCTAGAATGGTGAACACATAATCTTTAATGATGATTTAGGGTAGGTAATTTTAATAGTTAATTAATATTTTTCTTTTATCATTTTTGAAGGAAATTGACTAATGAATAAAAATTGAATATTGAATATTTTTCTCATTAGTGGCCATAGAGTAAACTTTGTATCTTTCGCATATAATTTCTTTCTTTTTTAATGATGTGACATTGCACAATGATATTAATAGTTTATGTAACTTCCTTGAACCAAAATACAATAAACTGGTGGTCTATGTCTGGTGGTTACGTGACCTTAACTGCGTCCCCCCCCAATATTGAAAAGGTTGTCGACTAGTAGAAGGGGTGAAAATAATCAATTGGGGAGACTATATATCTTTTTTAGGGAAATCCACAACAGAAGATAATGAAAATATCAGAATAATAATCAATAATTCCAGATTATGCGTAGAGAACCATTCCCCAAATCGGGGTACAACCATGTCCAACAGTAATTATGTCATGCCATGCTACAAGTGAAAAATTGAACCAAACCCATACTAAAGATAAACTGAAAAATCCCCCACATAGTCTTGACTCCACGTCTGGGTCCCCAACAAAAACACTAATCCCAAACCCACTCCCTATCAAGATCAATTTCCCTTGTCTGGACATGTAGACATGATGCCTAATCGGGTTCCCAAAGGAGGCCTGAGCGGGGTGTGATTACAACTCAGTAGGCCACTACAAATGGTGTCTGAAAAATATCTGGTATAATCAATTGAGCATGAAAAAGGGAAATTAATAATAAAGGACAATGAATGATTAAGTGTCCTTAGCCTGTTTAGGCCCATTACCAACAATTATTACAATTTCCATATCTTACCATTTACCATGCATTTAGCATGGGTTTATCAAACACAGTGAGTTACATGGGTTTATTTTCACAATTACATATATGAGTAAAACAAATAGTTTCCCTATCTCACTAGGACAAACTACCCCATTCCAACCATATCCTAACCTTGATGCATCAATCTGGGTGGATGCAAACGATAAATAAATAGAAGATTAGTCCTATCCGTACCAAGTGGATTAGGATGGAGTTTAGAGCCTCATTCCAACTTGACCTATGTGCGATGATCCTCAATCAATACACCACACTTCTAATCTATGGGTACATAATATACATATATGTTGAAATTAACCATTTACACATTTTCATAACCATTTCCCAAGGGGAACATACACCATAACAATAACATCATGGTTAATACAATTCCATAACCCATTAACATATTTTCCACACTTTACAACATTTAGCCATTAAACCAAATTCCATTTTATTATGTTATTTAAGAATTAAATCATTGTGCATATCTAAATAGACTTTGTACATTATTCCTATCTCAATAGGGTTTATTAACATGCTCATGACCCATTAAATTGTGATTTCTAATCATTTACACAACTTAACCCAATATAACTTAGGTTATCCTCAAGCCAAGGTGCACCACCTTGCTTCTAACACAACAAAAATAGTCACACAAACATGTTTATCAAGGGATATACATTATTATTGAACAATCTCACTTTTTCTTCAAAAATCCCCAGGTCCGGGAGATTTGACAGACCCCATGGTGGCCCTAGATTAGTTTCATCACACTCGACACATCCCATGTGGATATTTAGTTTCTCTATTTACCTATTGAATATTAATTTTACCTAAACATGTCAAGGGTGATCAAAACATACCATGAAAAAACCATGAACAAAATCACACATCCACAAATCCTCAAATACAACATGGGATATAACTTATAGACCACCTACCTAGATTATGTAGGTGAATACACTATTAATTGAACCCATAGATTCTTCTTCATCCAACCATTGAAGAATAAACCTAAATCTCACCCAAAGAGAAGGGTTTTAGAGCAATGGAAAGAGAGGAGAAGAAGATACAAACACAAAACTCAAAAAAGAAGCAAGTATGGAATTATCCTTACCTGATGATTCGATATGCAGCCAATGGTAGTAAAAAACCATTGAAATGACGGATATTGATCTCTTGAAGCTATTTGGAGATTTGGTTCATCCCAAGGGTGACGAGGGGTGAATGGGAAGGAAAACTTGAGTTGGGTATTAAAATCCTGAAGTGGGAAATTTGTAATTTTTTTAAAAGATTCTGGGCCGCAGGGTTTCCAGAATGGTCTTCCAGATCGTGTGCAAACCGTGCGGAGGCCACGTTCCAATGTACCATTTCCTACACTATTTCTGAGGATGTCTTCATGGTTAGCACTTACCATGCACATACCATTCAGCCTACCCCAAAACCACCCTTTCTATATTTTTTTTGTCTTGAACCCTGGGAACACCCCCGAGCCTCCTCATGGATGTGGGTAATCAAGTAATTTATAAAAAAATGATTCAAACCAAAACATAAATGAGAACATACTGTTCTACAATCTAGGATCATACAACGTCCCCACCTTAATACGGCTCATCCTCGAGCCAGGAATGAAATATTCATTGCTCATTTGAGGAAAAGTGATCGAGATACTGAGCTTGTATATCTAATTCCCACTCCCACGTTTCTTCTTGAACATTCCCATGCTGCCATAGTACTCAGACTAATGGAACATCCTTTCCCCGAAAGACATTCTCACCACAATACATGACCAAAACTGGATGGCCCCCAAAGGATGCATCATCTGAAGCTCAACATCATCAAAATCCACTACATGAGTTGGTTCATGGTGATACCACCGATGATGCAACAAATGAGAAACGTCATGCATAACACTATACTTTTGTGGAAGATCCAATCAGTAATCCACCAGATGGATCCTCTCCACAATCTCTATTGGCCCCACATAACAGGGTGATAACATGCCCTACTTCTAAATCCATCAGTCACACAACATGGGTGACACACAAAAGAACACACTTTCAACCAACATGAACTCAAGGGGTATATGCCTCCAACTTGAATATGGATTTTACCTACTATGAGAGATTTCCATCCGTTTCCTAATCAACTCAACTTTCTCTGATGTCTCATTCATGAGACTCGGTACCTGCAACTCAGATTCACCAGCCTCCAACCAACATAGTGGAGATATAGGCGACCTCCCATAGATAGCCTAAAATGGTCCCATCAGAACCATAGCCTGAAAACTGCTGTTGTTGGACAATTCAACAAGCAATAGGTGATTCTCCTAAGAACCTCCAAAATTGAACACACAATACCTCAGCATGTCTTCCATCATGTTGATTGTAAACTCCGACTACCCGTCCGCCAGCAGATGGAAATCCGTACTCAAAATCACCTTAGACCAAAGCGCCTTCTACAACCCTTTTCCTGAATCTTGATGTGAAACAAGTATCATGATCAGAATCAATAGTCTGTGGTAAACCGTGAAACCTTACTATTAACTAAACATACAACTCACCCAACTAGTCATTTATGTAAGTCTCCTGAATTAGAAATAAATAATACAATATAGTTAAGTGATCCACGACCACCCAGAATGTGTCATTATTTGGAGGCATCCTCAGTATACCCACTACAAATTCCATCGTCACATAATTTAACATCCATTCTAGAATGGGAAATGGATGTAACAAACCACATGTGGGTTGATTCTTGTCCTACATCTCATGATAGGTAAGGCACCATGCCACAAAGCCCGCAACTTCCTTTTTCATTCCCGGCCATCAAAACTGTCAACGGAGATCACGATACATCTTGGTCAAACCAGGATGCACTGCCCATTTTGATGCATGGAACTCAAGCATCAAATCTTCTCACATGAACAATGACAACAACACTTGACCATGCACTCAAACAACATCGTCAATATCAAAGGACCAAACTAAAGGCACCTCCCCACATTTAATTATTTCTTTCATGGCCAAAAATTCGTGATCATCAAGTTGACATTCCTTATCTCATCCCAAATGTTTTGACTCAACCACCACAGAATCATGAGTCATCAGACTATTTTCCTCCCACACATCCAAGTGCATCTCCACAAACAAAGCCATCACCATCCACTCAATGTTGGATTCCAGAACAACCTCGTTTAGAGGATTACAGCTCAAAGCATCTACAACACTGTTCTATTTCACTAGTGTATATACCATCTCAATGTAGAAATACAGGAGATACTCCACCAACCTTCCCCACCGAATATTCAAATCCCAATGTGAAAAGAAATACTTTAGACTCTTGTGATCAGTATAAACCATGAACTTCTCCCCCAAAAGTAGTACCTCCTGCATGTGAAGGCATATACTACTTCAGCAAACTCATGTACATGTGATGGATAATTCCACTCGTGGGGAATCAACTGCCACAAACCATAAGCAACCACCCACTCAACTTGTATCAACACATCCCCTTGCCCGATACTGAACGCATAAAAAAACAAGACATAATTTCTACCTAGCTCAAGTAAGATAAATATCGGTGCGGTTTTCAATTTATTTTTCAACTCTTGAAAGCATTCTCACAAGCCTCAGACATCTCCTACCCGATATAAGGCCCCAGCCTTAAACCTTACTTAATATTGAGTTATTACAAGATTACACATTGAGGATCTTTTAGGGTTTATAATTTTAGAAAATTAGATCATAAAACTTGCATTACATTCCACATATAAAAAAAGTGGTTACATAAATATAGTATTCTTCTTTCCCATAAATGGAAACATATTTAAAATAAAACATGGATTCTTTCTTGACACTTACTTGACACTATCATCATATCATGTACCTTTCCCTTGACCTGTGAAAAACATTTCATAAAACTTGGGATGATCATAAAAAGCTTCGTAAGGGATATAAAAATATGGAAAGGAACCATGGGTACAAATATACATAAGAATGAAATCATAAATTACCCATAAAACATAAGCACATTAACATACCTCATCAAATAATGAAAAAATCATAGAAATCATAAGGCATAAAGGTAACATGAGGCATTAATAACTTTCTTACGTAGGGAGTAACCCTCTTGGTTACGTTTGGAATACCCATCACAGTATATTCCCTAAATCTCTTCGTAGAAACCTTAACGTTTCACTCCTTCGTGTTACCCAATGCATTGGAGAGCTATATCGGGCTCACCCGCCCTTAGTTTATCACGGAACCACCCATCTTCATAATAATGCCCAAGATCCTCAACATAATCATATCACATAAAACATGAATAAAGGAAACATAAAATTTCCACCTTTCAATCACAAGATATCAATACAACACATTGATATAAAAGCATTTTGAAAACCATTTTCAATACCAAAATAAAGTAAATTTAAAACATGGTATTTATTTTTCTTTTAAAAAAAAGTTATGGGTTGTAGAAGAAGCCGAAACTCAAATAATGGTCACAACGGTGAAGAAGTCATTGTCACTGCATACGTACGACAAAAACATTCCCTTTTATCATTTAGTAAACGATTCGTATAAAAAAGATTCCTTTTGAATGAATGTAAAAGTCAAA
This sequence comes from Viscum album, assembly GCA_963277665.1. NCBI lineage: Eukaryota > Viridiplantae > Streptophyta > Magnoliopsida > Santalales > Viscaceae > Viscum > Viscum album. The sequence continues at coordinate 1,366,612,580 of OY728131.1, read as the reverse complement.
GGGGTTTATACACCGTATAAAAGAAGGTTGTGTTTAAAACCAAATATGCCTCAATGAAAGGAGATTGAGACGAAGTCCCATACCTCGGATCCGACTTGACTCGGTCGTTCTTTAATCTCCTGAATAATAAACTTGAGTTAATTTCTACTTGTTTAAGAACCTTATTCAAGTTCATTATTTCTTTTATATCACTTATTGCCATGTCATGAACACTATGTAATTATTTATGTTAATAACGGTCGTTTTAACTATCATTGGTACTTGAGTCAAAAATAAGCCCTTTATAATTACAAGTTGTTCATGTATCCATTATATCCAGAATGGTATTCATGATGTAGATATCATATATATCATATATATCCAGTACATTAATGCATTTATAATATTACATAATCATTTAGAGGTCAGAAATGAAATGCACCGTTCATGGAGACTGTAATCCATACGTACGCATGAACGCTACTTTCATTTCTATTTCGTATTTTATAGAATGGAATCATAATGATATAAAGGTATATTATAATTCCAGTATTATATCATATATAATATCATAGTTCCATCCTTTATACATCCCACATATGGTATTTAACGAATCAAATCACTTTGAGGGGGCGGTAGTCCGCACTTCCTTAAATGAAGATATCACGTTTAACCATAATGGAAACCATAAAGGTATGCCCAAAATGAAATTACAGAAGCTTAAGGAAAACATAAACATATTATATATCATATATAAATATAGTGACATATTAATGGAAATCTTTGAAGGTGTTAAAAGAATGTTGAACAATCATCATTTCGGGAGGCATAAATTCACCATCCACGGAAACAGTATGTCCTTTAACCATTAGATGTAGGTGTGTGTAAGTGTATCTAGAATACTTCTTATAACAACATCCTAGTATATTTAAGATACTCTATTTGTTACAAAAGAAATTAATAAAAATATTTTAGGGGGTTGGAGTAGAAAAATAAAACAAAAGGACTCAAGTGAAGACATTACCTTAAAATCGGGTAACTCCCTTTGGTTTGAGCTCAAAGGCTTCCTTGGGAAGACTTCTGCCCAAAGTGAGGCTTCAAGGAGTAATAGAGGGACGTGGAGAGAAAAAATGGGCAGGGGTTGGCCTAGCCAAAGGCTTTGGGAGTGTGGGTAAGGAGGTAGAGGTGGGGGCCTTTTATAAGAGGAGAGGAGGGGCACTCTTGGAAAGTAAAGAAATGTAACTTTATTTTAAAATGAGTTTCAGATTCAAAATGTCCCACATTGATATAATTCTAGGGTAAGGTGATAAGGGTTCGAAATCAACCCATAAAATAGGTTTTGGACTTGTGTAGTTCATAGATTTTACATTATCGTTTCATTTTATTTAAATCCTTTATTAATGAGGTAATCGCTGCATCATCATGATGTCATAAATAATTTAATTTATTTAAAGTCTAAAAATTAAAAAAAACTACTATTATGTAGGAACTATTTTTATATTTCCAATGACTATTTATAATAAAATATCTGACTTGTATAACCCCATGTAAAAATTGTTTTAGTAAAACATCTCTTGTTTGTGTCTTTTTTACTTTAACATTAAATAAAATGTTATTTATGTCATTTCCCAACCAAAGTGGCTCCATGGGGTCCCCAAGTTGACCCATAAATTTTCTTGGAAGGCCATGACACATAAAATTAGGGTAGGACATATGTCACTCTCATCTCATATTATTAAAACATTATTTTTACCTTAAACTACACTAATTACCACTAATCGCGATAGAGAACTTAAAAGATACTATTCACCAAAAAATTATTTTAATCTCATTGAACCACATTTTACTTCTTAATGACAACGATGTATGTCGGATTTTTGAAAATCAAATCACAGAAGTGGCAATGTTTCATTTAAACGAAAAATCAGTTTCTTTAACTACCACTTAGTGGTTTCACTATTCATCAAAAATTGAAGTTTTTTAGATAGATACCAAAACATCACCCTAAGATATATTTGATATTCCGAATTCAAAAATGATGTCTATTTTACCAAATTCAAAACATGTAAGTTGCATTAATTAATTTAATAAATAATTCCCGCTGTCATGACAAATATCGTGTTTTTATGAAATAATAAGTATCAAAAGATTGACACTAGTTTAAGTCCAATTTCAAAGTGAAATTGATTCCAATGACCACCATTGGATAAAATGGTAAAAATATATTCTAATTTCACTTAGAAACCAACTCAAAAGATAATCTAATCATATAAATAAATTAGATTAAAATGAGGTTTTGAATTAAAATACAATATTTTTCACTATTCATTAAAGAATGAACTTTATCGGCAAAATACCAAAAATTCACAAAAAGTAAATTTTTATGTCCCAATAATAAACAATAAGATTATTTTGACAAACATAGCTTATAAAATTGTAAAAAGATAGATTTAAAAAGGGTTTGCCATCAAAGGCAGTAAAACAATCTTTTAAGAATATTAGTGTATTCCATGCATAAGATTGTATTCATTTTTATTTTAAGCCTCTAAAACACTATCTTAATCATTATTAGACATAGATAAAAATATATATTATTAATTAATTACTTGGGATGTTACACCTGATTCCCTTCTTGGTCATTCCCAACAGTGGTGCTTCCAAGTGAGAGAAATCACGAATGAAGCTCCAGTAATATCCTTCCACACATAGAAAACTCCTAGCATATGAAACACTATTGGGATACTCCCAAGACACAACAGCCTACACATTCTCTGGATCCACAAACATACCTCCCTTAGATATTATTTGACCTAGAGAATGATCATATCCAATCCAGAACTAAAACATTGACAGATTGGCGTAATGTGGATGTTCTATTAGTGTACTCAAGACGATGTCAATACGTTGGGCATGATCATCATGAGTTTTCAAGTACACCATGATTTCATCAACAAAGACATTTACAAACTAATTATGATAAGGGTGAATGATTCAGTTCATCAAATCCTTGAAGATCGCCAGTTCATTAGTCAGGACGAAGGCATTACTACAGAATCCAACAACATGTACCATCTTCTGAAAGCAGTCAGCGGTACGTCAGAAGGCCTCACCCTCATGTAATGATAACCCGATCTTAGATCAATCTTAGAAAACACTGATTAACCCCTCATCGGGTCAAACAGCCATCTGATAGTCAACAAAAAACCATAACGACCTGTCAACCCTCGTTTCCAAAAGCACATGATATCCCCAAGGATATGTACTAGGGCGTACGAACCCATTATGTTCCAAGACATCTAGTTAAAAATTTAACTCCAACAGTTCTTTCGGTGCAATTCGGTTTGATGGAATAGAAACTAGATCATCTCCCGGCAACAAATCAATCATGAAATATACATTCCTCTTAGGTGGAAACCTCGAAAAATCATCATGAAACTTTTCATAAAACGGATCCACTACTATAGGGAAGACATAATATTCACCTTATTCATCATCATGGACAAGGAATGCTACCTAGGTCATGACCCTGCCCAAATGCTGACAAAACAGCGTCGCACGACCCACTCGAACATCTGATTATCTGTGATGGATGTATGTTTCACCTCTTAGTGACTGGAATATTACCCTCCGACAATAACAGTCTATGTGCGCCTGATACAATAAAAACTAGTCCATACCCAATATCATGTCAAATCCAGACATCTCAAGAAAGAACATGTCCCACTAGAAATGATACTTGCTGACTTATGGAGATTATCCCTTACACTGCCTGATGTCTTCCTTTCACACCCCCAACAAAGTTTCAATCAACATCACCCCACTCACACTCTCTATAAAAAACCCTAACGCTACCACAAACTAATCAGAAATAAATGATTGTTTAAACCATTTTCAAACAACACACTATCATGGGTAAAATCTACATGGATCGTAAATCGAACAATTGATGGCCCAGCCTCCCCATCACCAGGTACAGACTGAACTGCCTATTGTTGACCTTCCCCTCTACCTGGGATCAAACTTTTGTACCTAGCACAGCACTTCCCTACTGACGTGGGCGATCCTACCCCAAAGTTCCGGGTTGACTACCGATGCCAATATGACCCATGGAGCTCTAACTACGAACTTGATATGGTGAAACTGGTACCTTGAATCCACTTGGCATCAATTTATCACCATCATTCATACTCTCCTGCGGAGGGTTCCTATGTAACCTCTGCATGAGCCCCAATCTACCACATGAACATCACTCAACTGGAGGTTGAGGACACTATCCACACTTGTTCTCGGACCTGGCTCATTGATAGAAGAACACCCAATCATCCCCCTAAGAGGCTGACACTGTCTTCTAACCACATTCCACACTTCTTCACTGCTGAAAACTTCGAAAACAACACTTTCGGCCCTCAAAACCTACACCACTTGTCTACCCGACTGGCAAGACAAGCCCACAACCTGAATCCCCTATTACAATCCCTTTTGGGATCAACTATTGATTTACTACCTCTATAAAACTCTTCATGAAAATGATATTCACTGGAGACCTAATCTTGTGTCTCATACCATCCTATAAATTCCTCATAACTACTGCCTCATCCCTCGCCAAAGCTGGAACAAAGAATCGTAGGTTAGTGAAGCAACTTGCACACTCTATCACGGACACCGACCCATGAGTCAGGCCCATGAACTCGCCTGCCCGCTCTTTCCTATGAGTCTCTGGGTATAAATTCACTAGAAATATGTATTGAAAAACATTCCACAACATCCCCTCATCCTTCTCAATCTGAGATAGGATTTCCCACCCACTCTTTTCCTTGTTGCACAACATATAAGCTTCAAACTAGACTCGCTTCCAAATAGGATTCTATAGATGATCAATTATCCTCTAGAAAGACTCTATCCAGAACTCTACTACATCTGGACTGCCCTCTATAGTAATGGTCGAAGGGTGCTACAGTTGAAACTCTCTGGTAAGATCAAACATAATCAGTTTGACCCGACCTGGGTCCTGATCAATCATCTGTATAAAACGTTCATGTTTCTCCCTGAATCTCTCTTCCCCACTTTCCTGGATCACCACGTTCTCATTATCCTCTACTGGAGGAGTGTAAAATCCTATTGTTTCCCAACTAGCACTCGATGTCTTGTGGAATTTATCTATATTTACAAACACAATGATTCTAAAAAATACCATAAACATTAACAACCTCCTAACAACAATGCTCTTCGCTAGCCACAACTACCTTAAACATTACTAAAAACACCACCTCGACCATCCATACCGTGGGCCATGGTTACCGTGAATAAACAACCATAAACCACCATAAGGCTCACAAAACTTGTTACGAACAACATTTTAATTCCTTACAAACCATTATGAAGAAATAATTTATTAATCATCACTTATAATTCTTTTATCATTACCCCCTTTCAATGTTTAATTTACAACATTTTCATTTTCCAATTTTCAATATTTAAGGTGCATTCTATCTTTCATGCCTCACACACCCAGCCCTTGTGTGCCTACCATGATGCATGAAAAATATAACTCTAGGTGCCTACAATGATGCATGAACTCATAACCTTGTTACATTGAGTACAAGAGCCATAGGTCATAAAATAATCACATGACACAACATGTGCATCACTAAATTGTGAAATATCATCAACTGTAACATCACACAATAACGAAAAAAAATTCCCACCCTAGGTGACTAGGGTTTTCCCTCGAACATGGGTTATTTACTCCCAAGGATGAGCTCATTACCAATTCTAGACACATCCTAACATCTATCTATGATCCCATATAACAAGATTCCAGGGAGGGAGAAGAAAGACCTCCTCTGACACCACATTGAAAAGTCCTAGACCTGGAAGCCACTAAATCGGTGCTTCGAGCCGGGTGGTTACATGACCATATGCGTGCATCCCCGTACGTCAAAGGTTGTTGACTAGAATAATTGATCCAACTAGTCAATTGGGGAGACTAAACACCATTTTTATCAATGTAAGCCACAAAAAAAGATAAAAAATTAGCAGAATAACAATCAATTATTCCAGAGCATGCGTAAAAAACCATTAGCCAAAAAGTGGTACAACCATGTTACAAAGTAAGTATGCCATTACATGATACATGTGAAAAAGTGAACAAAACCCATAATAAATACTACCTTAAAAATCCCCCAAATGGTCCAGACTCTATGACACGGTCCCCTCCAGAAACACCCATGCCAAACCAACTCCCTAGAAAGAGCCTTTTCCGTAGTCCTGACCTGCAAACAGGAAGTATGCTCGTGTACCCAATGACATCCCGAGCAAGGTGTGAGTGTAACTCAGTATTCCACCACCAACAGTGTCAAAAAAATATCTAGCATAAACAATTTTGCACGCAAAAAGGTAAATGAATAATAATTTAGAAGAAAAGATTAAGTTCCCTTTTGTCGTTTAGGCCCATTACAACAATTATTACCATTTCTATATCTTAACATTTCCAACACATTTAACAAGGGTTCATCAATCACAACAAGTTACACATATTAATGTAAAAAATTAAACACATGGGGAAAACACACAGTTTTCCTCTCTCACAAGGACCAACAACCCCATGCCAACCACATCCTCGCCTCGAAGCATCAGTCCAGGTGGATACAACAAATAGTTAAAAAGAGCATCAGTCCTATCCCTACCCCATGCATTAGGGGTGGAGTTTAGAGCCCCAGTCCAACTCGACCTCTGTGCATAGAACATCAGTAAAAAACCCCACACTACCATGCTATTTGCACAATCTATAAATATATGTTACCATTAACCATTTACACAACATCATAGCCATATCCCATGAAAAACATAAAGCACAACAATAATAAGAAGGTCAATACCATGCTTTAATCCGTTAGAAAATTTACCACACTTCATATTATTTATCAATTTATCCCAATTTCAATTTATTATGCTTTTATCATTAAGAATTTACTAATTCTTCCTATCTCACTATGTTTGTTTCATTATTTCTAACTCACTAGGATTCATTACCATACTCATAACCCATTCCATTATGGTCATTATTTATTTCCACATCTTATCCCAAAATCCCTTAGTTTATTATCAAGACTAGGTGAACCCCCTAGATTCTAACCAAACAAAAATAGTCACATAAACATGTTTATCAAGGTATATACATGATTAAACAACAATATCACTTGTACTTCACAAATCCCAAGGTTCGAGAGAGTGGTAACACCCCAAGGGTGGCCCTAGATTAGTTTCATATACCTTGATGCATCCCATGTAGAACGTGAAGGTCCCTATTTAACTTATTAAAAACCATTTTACCTAAACATGTCAAGGGTGATCATAACATACCAAGAGACACCCACGAACAGAACCACATATGCACAAATCCCCATATAAACCAAGGGCTATAACTTGTAGAACACCTACCTCAATTATGTTGTTGAACACACTCTTAATTAAGACCATACATTACACTTCAGCCAGCCATATAATCTACATCCTAAATCTCACCCAAAGATTAGAGTTTTAGAGGTTCCGAAAGAGATGGGAAGAAGACACAAACCCTATAGTCATTAGAGAAGCAAGAATGAGATTATAATTACCCGGTGCATCAATCCATAACCAATAGAACCAAAAAACCCATTGAAATGAGGTAAATGGATCTCTTAGAGACTTTGGAAGATTTGGTTTGTCCCAAGGTAGAAGAGGGTTAATGAAGAGGAAAACCCAAGTTGCGTATTAAAATACCTAAGTGGAAAAATTGTAATTTTTTTAAAAGTTTCTTTGCCGCAGAATTTTCCCACACAGTTTTCCAAACCAAATGAAAATTGTACGTAGGACAGTGTCCAATGTCCCACCCCTACACTGTTTCCTAGGATGTCCACATGGTTAGCGCTAACCATGCATAGACCATGTGGCCTACCCAAGAAAATAAATTTTCTCCCTTTTTCATGTCACGAAACCTGGGAACACCCCCGAGTCTCCTCAAGGACTTGGGAATGCAGTTAATTGAGCAAAAAAATGTATTAAAACAAAATTTCAAATAAAAAATTACCATTCCATGATTTAGGATCTTACATTTTATACAAGTAATAAAATAAATTATGGATAATTATTATAAATTATTGGCAATAAAATTATTTATCTATTAATGGGATAAGTCATTGATAAGTGAAATATTGAAGTAGGAACATGGGTTAAATTATGGAAACCATACTTTTTTAGCCCCTATAATTTCTACATCATTTTATTTATATGTTGTGTGATATTTATTTAGAGTTTATTGGGATTGAACGATTGTAAATATACCATTGATGGTTTATATTTGTGAATAATATTAGGTGAATATTATTAGGACCCTATAAGAGGTATTTCTTAGGCCCCCTTATATTTAAATCCCCATCACAAAATTTTAATAGTTTTTTCATTTGATAGAATTGAGTACATAATTTTTGGTCAGTGTAAAACACCTATTGATGAATCTTGTTACCCAATGCAGTCTTGTGTGATAATTTATGATTATCTATAAATAGTGGTGACTAATAATGGTTCTAAGAGATATGTTTTTTTGAATCATTATATAATTATTGCTCACTAGAAATGGTATCGTATTGTATTGAACTATGATAAATTTGAGAGGCTTTATATGACATGGTGTTATCATTGGAGAGAAGATATCGAGGTCAAAAAAGTTAGTTATTTATATGGTAATTCATTTATCATGTGTGAAATGTTATCAAAATGTGATAGGGTATCCATATTCAATATCTAACCACATTAGAACTAATTTGTAAAATTATTTCTGATTTATTATTTCAAGAAATGGAAGCCTCATACCATTGTGATAGATAACTCTCTAAGGGTAGTGTATTGGGTCTACTATCAAGTATATGGTTTGTTTCATGAATTTCAGTTGTAGTAATGATCAGTTATATTTTTAGGTTTGTGTACATAAGTATATGACATAATTATTTTTGGTTTTTATTAGGATTTTAATATCTAATTAAATGGTATTATGATAACTCATTCATAGGATGTTATGGTGGATGATGCCCAATTTATTGGATATCATAATTTTAGGATTCATTGTTGATATACTGTGATTAGTTCATAAAAGTAATCTATGTTATGGTATAGTATAAATACATTTCAATATATTATTATAATTATGTTATCATTATTAATTTGATATTATATATGATATTTGTGGTTTAGATATAAATTTTCTTAACCTACTATGTGAACAATTGTACGTGGAGTATATATAAAGATGTGACTCCATGTTTTGAGATATATTCATGTCATATATTTTTTCATGTAATGTTCTATTAGGAATATATTAATTTGGTTTTGGTCAATCTACTATCATAGTATCAATAAGGCTAACATATTTATTTTATCTACACTTAGGGGTGACTGACTCTACTAACCTAATATAAAAAAATTATTTCAAATTTTTTCGAGCTTCTATCAGCATGTTTTTACCGTATTTCCATGTTGTATGTACTATAAACCTATAATATTGAAATGATATATAAAGTATGGGGACATGAATTAATGACTAAAATGGATTTAAGATTTCATGGGAAGTCATCCATCCCATAATTAGAAATATAATTTCTTCTTTGAGGTCACAAAAACCCTATGATTTTGAAAAAAAATTCTAGTTTGGGTTCTTAGGTAGTATATTATTCCAGGGATTTTTATTACAGTTATAACAATTAGTTGACCTGGTATTGATATATTAATTACTAATTTCTTTGAATGAGAAAATTTTATGTGGTGTTGGTTAATTTTTAAAAAATATGCTTTTTATGATCTATGAATGATAGTACCATATTACCGACATTGTATGAAGAATGAAATGTTGGTATATATAGTTTATTCACAGGGACCCATTGATATGATATATGGGATGCATTAAATTTTTAATAGTTTTATTTCCAACTATATATACATATTAATTCATAATGTGTTGTATGTAGGTAGCATTGATTTTTACTATTGGGTTTTATACATATATCATTCATCTTCACATTATTAGATGTTCAGACATTAGTATTGGAATTTAGGTTGGGGGAAGGCCCTTAGTAAATGTGATTTATAAAGAGTATTTTGATAGCGATGTGGAGATAGTAGATATGTGAGGTCAATAAATTCTTAGTAGTGTATCATTTTTTGTCATTAATACATTTTATAATGTCCTATATTTGATCATCCAACTGGGTGGTCTATTATGTTGTATAAATTATGTGACGTTATATTATTTACCCATAATATTTCATAGTATTTGTTATTATTAATATTTATAATTTTTTTGATTCCACGTTACAAGAATGTTTGTATTTATTTTGTGGTTGTTTATATTGTTTATTTGTTAATGTATGGTTTTGATATTAATGCTATTATTTACCAATAATATATTATACATACCTCAACATAATTAGGTTTCCTTGACTTATATAAAGAAATATCTATGGTTTAAATTTTCTATGGATCAACATTGTGGATGTGTAAATATGATAAAATGTTACAATGATAAACTCTGTAGTTAAACTAATGAAATATGGAAGTTCAAATATGTTAACTATTTATATTAACAAAAGAGACCATTTAAATGAAAAATAGGAAAGATAATTATGTAAAATAAATAATATTTGTTGTTAATTTTATGAATATAATGGAAATTATGGATATTTTATATTTATAAAATATGTTTCACGACTCGATTAAAATTTATTCGTTCATGCCACAAAATTTCATTTATAACATTAAAATTAAAAATATTTTAACTATGATTTTTATTTTTTCAATGTAATATAAATAATGGAATGTGAAAATATATTATTTATTGGGAAGATTACCTTAATAATAATGGTCAAACTATATTCAGAAAATTAATACATTGTAATTATCATTCATAAAACCACACCACAATATATATATATAATAAATATGAAGTTATATATCAAATATAAAGCATTTAATAGGATGTTTTTTGGAGTTTCATATAAATATAATCTGACATTCCTAGCATAGGAAAATACATAGAGAAGTTTTGCATGTCATTATGTAGAAAGGGAAAAGAAAAAATGCATATTATGAAAAAGAAAATTTATTTTTTATTAGCAAGGACTGATAAATTTCACTTAAAAGTAAATATGATCTTATAGTATGAAAAAATACACTATATGGATTCCATGTATCTAAAATAATTTTAGAATCATGAAATAATTTGTTAGAAGGAAAATTATTCCATAAACGTGGAACAATGCAATTTAATTCAAGGTTTTTTCTTAGGTGGATAAAAAGTATTTGGTATTTATAAACAATGGTTAGAATGAAATAAGAAGGAAGGTACAATAAAATACAGCTATAAAAGGTTTAAATTTAATTTTATAATGATATGAATCTATAGGTATGAATAGGGTAAAAATTATGGAATTTAAAATAAGGATTAAAGTTAATGTATGATTGTTGGGGGGAAAATATTTAAATCACAAAATTTTTAATGTTTTTTAAACTATAGTGGTGATTCATTTCTATAATTGGTTGTTGAGTTATTTATATTTTAGTTATAATAAAATTATTATTATTAGATGTATACTAGGTAATAAATTGTATTTCAGATTAGACATAGACTATGAAGTATTTTTCGGGTGAACCATATAAAGGATTATTTCTCTTGAGAATAAATGATTACATCACATACCAAATTATACAGGATTATAATGAGATTGATTATTGTCAAAAAGATTCCAAATACAATAAAAATACTATCAAGATTAATGAATAAAAATAAAAATAATGTCATTATTGTTTTGTATTTACACCACCATGTTGATCTTCTATTGAGACTATGAAATAGTCAGTCAAAATTAATATTTGTTCCATCTCTTTAATTTTCTTTGGATTATACATCTTGTTTTTTTAAAAATGCTGAGAACCTAGTAAATAAAATGGATTTTTTTATATGAGTGACACAATTTTTAAATCCATAAAAATAAAACACTTTTCTATTTCTGGTCTCCGAGGTAGGATATAAAACTTTATGTTGAATGTTTAATTGTTTTACTAGATTTTTCTAGTATTTCACACATAATCATAGAAAAATATGAACAATAGGATTATAAAAAGGGGTAACATTTTTATGATTTGATATATCTAATGTATTTTATGTCAAGGTATTGGATTGAAATATAACTACATCTGTGTGGTTTAATATTAAAAAACACATATAAGAGTAGAAAATGTGTAATATTGTAAAAATATCGTGTTATATTGAACTAGTTTAACACATTTAAGATATGAACTACAAATTCCATTGATAATTTTTTTTAATTTTGTAGAAATGATTTTTAATCTAATATAAATTTGTGTTAAAATTTAATATATTTGAATTATTAGATGATTACTGGGAACAATTCCTTCTCATTTTTACTAATTTTTTTATTCGTAAAAGATTGAGATTAAAACAAAATGTCTCTTGTGTATATTAATATTTTGTGGATTGAATATAACATAAAAATGAATATGTTATTTTGAAAACATGATAAAATCATAAAGCAATATATTTTACATTGGTTTAGGAGGAAACTAATGATGAAAGTGAGGAATTGATTGAATTTATTTTAAGTGACACCAATAAAGAGATATGAATGTTTTATTTGATATTTATCAATTTTTTTATATTATGTGAAATAGTGGAATATGTTTTCTGAAGTAAATAATAATATTTAAGACCAATATGTGTTTAGAATTCCATGATAGATAACTTTAATGTAAATATTTAAAAATATTAAATTTTTAGAATAGTTTTTATTATCTATGCTATGTCATTATTGTGAAAATAGTGGTGATAAAAATATTACACAATAACATTTAGATGTTGATGAATAATATATTATAGATACCATTCAAAAATAATAAATTTATAAAATAAGTTATGATAATACTTGGAATACAAGAATTTATATTTTCTAGATGAATAATAAAATAAAACAAATAATGTGTAATAATTTAATGATTTCAATTGTAAATATTAGAAATATTTACATTTATGAAATGAATATTTTCATGAAATCTATAGAAAATTTAAAATATTGAAGGAGGTTTGGTAATATAATGATATAGAGGAATATTTTTTAAAAAAATTGAAAAAGTTATAAGTTAAAAAATGTATTGACTAATGAATTTATAGAATTATTGAGAAGGATACAGGATATTGAAAATTTCATCCAATATATCTAGAAGAATAATATAATTAAATTAATGATAAATATTAATAGAAATAATTATAATTATATAGGTATTAAATGTAAAAATTCATATTTAAAATTATATGAGTAAATTAAGTTGTTGGATGAATCCATTAAATGTAAGAGATATAGAATTAAGGGAATGTATATCATTCGTTTTTATATCCATCCATCCCAATTAAATAATTTATTAAATTCTAAAAATAATTAATTCGTGTAAATATGGGAATAATCTACTAGTTCTTATGAAATAATAAATATCATGATTGGGAAATATAAATTCAAAAATATATTTTTTGTTTTAACTCTCTAGTATATACTATAATTTTTTTAAATGTTATGGAATTAAAATAATTTAAAATCTTGTATATTAGATATTAATGATACACTCTATTCAATTTTTATAAATTAGTATATGATTTTTCTTCTCACAGTCGATATTCTTTTCATAATGATACATGCATAAGGTAAATATTTAGAGTAAATACACCATCAAAAATTTAATTATTGATATATTTCAATAAGTGAGGGGATTTAAAAATAAATTAGAGATGATACATAATTATGTTTTGAAATAATATAATAAATTTTATTGAAATAATTCACATGATCTAGTGGATTTTGATTTATCCTAAGATAAGTGAAGAAAACAATGAGGCGTGACATTGAAAATATGTTGAATAATAATGAAAAATTATATACAAGTAATGATTATTGACTATAAACTATAGTTAATCCTCTTACGTAGATATTAATTAATTTTATTTGTTAAAAAATAGTTCAATATTTATGTTCAATTTAGGTTTTCAAATGATTTTTCATTGAAAATCAGAGTCATTGAAAAAGATAAGCTACGATAATGTGATATATGTAATTATGATGATTTTTTTTTGAAGGCCTCAAAAATAAAATCATATAATTATGAGTCTTTGAAGTTCATATAAGCGTGATAAATTTTTAATCATAATTTGAATCATTAGGAATGGCATAAAATGATATATATTGATGAATGTTAAAAGATATATTGAAAATCATTATAAAATTGGAAGAGAGAAACAAGATTAAATTTTATTAGAACTCATGCGAATAATTACCGTATTAGAGATTGGGAAACCATAATCTAGTGATCATGAGGTCCCAAATAAAATGTTATGTGATTATAATTTTTTTTAAAATAATAATATTAAATAGAAATTGTGTTTAAAATTCTTGTTAGTAAGAGATGGTTACAAAGAATCAGTATAACCCAAATGGAAGAAGTGGGTTATGTTTTATTGACATTATTCATAAATATTAATATAGTATAATAAATCAAATAAAATCAAATGTTTTACATAGATATATTCTCGATGGGAATAAATTTGGATTGATTGAATGCATCTTACAAATATGTAAAAATTCTAAGCGTTCAAGTGTCATATAATTATAGAATATAATGGTTCAAATATAGCTAAAAAATAGAGTTTGTTACGGTATAATAATAGAATAGAATAAAAACTACATGCTTGAAATATATTTTATAAAACATGGAATTTTACCCCAATTATTTTCAAAGGGAACATAAAATTATAATGGAATTATATAACATTACAACTCATTTATCTATAATATATTATAATCTATATTGATTCCATGTTATATATAATTTTATTATTTTAATGTTTTCATCAATACTATTATACACATATAAAACCAACAATTTATCATTCTAACAGAGAAAGTTACATGATGTGTTTTTTATTTACATGAAAACTAATCATGATAACCTATAGAATGGTTCATTGATGTTGTCATGTTTTAACCCAAAAATGAAGTCTTTGTGCAGGCAGAGCCATTTAAAAAAATACCCAATTGTGGTGTTGGGTTACCTCTTTGATGGTCTGGATGTCCAAGAACCAACGCTAGATTCAGAAGAGGAGGATTTAGGTGTCGACAGTTACATCCAATTATCAGTGGATAGTTTGGAAAGAATTCATGGGAAATCCCTTCATAATCCTAGAAGGAAGAAAGGGAAGAAAGGAAATCGAGACCCCGGAATGTGCATTGTGGTAAATGAGAAAAAATCAAAGGTATGGAAAGGATATTCCTACTTCCTAAGCCGATGGAAAATAGGTCGGCCAATAATGGTGGAAACAAAGAAAGCAACGCTTTACAGAAACAGGGAAGTGGAGAACAAACTGAAAGAGCAAGAGTAGTTAAATGAGAAGAAGGGGAGTGTTTGAAACGCATCCTTCATTCCATGTTAGAAATGTTTTAAAAAGATTTTCGGGTCAACGCTTCAAAAGAGGAGATCGACAGAATATATGAAAGAATGTTACAAGTTGATGCCACGGATGAGCCAGAGGCATGGCTAGACAAACATGACTGAATCCTAGCTCGAGGTTTCAACCACTGCAAAATCAAATCTGAGGAATTCATACAGAGAATGTATTGAATGACTACGCACCTTAAAGAGCTTATCAGCAAGGATCCAGACATCAAGGTTAGTACTCTTCACTAGGAATTATACAGAGTGTCTGATTCTAATAATCTTATTCTTGTGTTTAATCAATTTGTGAGTTCTTTCAGTACGTAGTGGTATCAATGTTTTGTGAACTATGATTTCCCACTTCTCCTTAACGTGTCATTATAATAAAAATTTATATTTGGATGAGAAAAAAAATTACATCAATACAATGGGTGGTTGCGAAAACAAGATTAAATAAAATGTGGATTTTGTGTGGAGAAATTTATAGATGGTATATAATGTCTACACATGATTAAATATAGTGTATTTGGATTAATAATTTACACAAATTACCATAATAGACATAATAAGACTATTCCATGAAATAATTTCTTATTGAAAAGATAATGTTCTTTCAAGTTATTGAGAAGAATATTTCATTGAATAGAAGTTTTCATGATGAATTTTATAATAACATTTATAATAGTTTAAAGATAGACGTAGATAGTCAAAAACTATAAAATTTATAAATACCGTGTATTGATTGAAACATGCATCCAATATATAATCAATTAATGCATGGATTATTCTTAATGAAATTTGTGGTCTCTATATAGGGACTGTATTATAATATTTATATAAAAATATGTAGTGAGGTATAACTGATGGTTCTTGTATAGATGGATTAAATCATCTTTTGAGGATAGATATATAATGATTCTGAACTATTTTCTAGACACCTAAAAAATAATTATAATTGTATCTAATATGAGAACTCCTATTATTCATTCGATTATTTATTTCATAGAAGTTGTAAGAATTTTTTTTCCAAAAAAGGTATATTGAGAATTACAGAAATAGTTCCACAAGGACACATAAAATATAATAAGTATTTAAATGGATACTAGTAAATAAATTATAATGTATGTGAAAGTAATGATATTTAATAATAAAAAATATCAAAATATTATTGAGGTTAATTTATATTTTACTACCTTCATTCAATAAAATTTTACTGAATTGTTTTTAACCATACTATATTAATGTGACCCTAAGGAAATTTAAATAGAATTTTTTAAGTGAATTATTATTTACATTGGATACACAGTAAAGATTTTTTTGTTCTATTGGGTGAATAAAATATATTTTTTGATTATTATATATTTATATATATATGAATATATATATATATAATAGTACATTTATCTTTTGGGGGACATTATTATTTTTATTTTAGTTGTGTTTTATGATTTTGAATGAAATTATATAATGTTTCATCATATACGCACTATATTGAAAATAACCCTCCTATAATTAGATTTACACAACCATTATGGATGAAAAACTAACTTATTATCTTCAATGGATGTGTATATTTTTTACATAATATGGGATGGTATAAATTCCATTAATATGATAAAGAATATTTTTTATCATGCCCATAAAAATTATATTGGAATTAGATATCACATTATAAGGGAATTTTTTAGAATAAGTAACTTCTCATCAGATGAGATATTTTTTTGTTATTATCAATAAGGATCACCCAAATAAACCTAATAGAAAATTTATTATGAACATAGATGATCATCCACCTTTCCTAGCATAAACCATCCACATTATTTCAATGACTATTTTTGAAATTAATGATTACTTTCTATTTATATGGTATGGTATATATTTTTTTAGAGTGGAATGATATTAATTTTCCACTTAATGTTTGACATTGTTCGGTTATAATACTCGATCATTTTATGTTGTCTCCTTTACTATGAAATTATCTCATTGTCTTAGATAATGATGGTTGATATTTTAATCCAAAATATTTGGTCAATTGAATTTTTTCCAAATGTGAGGCTACAAACAATGTGATAGAGAGTGTCTATAATATGAGTGAGAGAGGTTATATATTATAAATGGAGTGTAAAATGTTAATGTATGGGGGTGTGAAGAGACCCAATTAAATCGGAGAGTATTTCAGAAAAAACAAGAGGAAAATATGGGAACACAAAGATGACGAGAGTTGTTTTTTTGTTTGAAGAGAAGTTTATAATATATAAGAAAGTAACAATGATGTTAATAAATTATTTTAGTTATTCTATAAGGAAAAATATTTGAGAATATAAGGAGTTTGTGGTTGTAATTTTTTTTAATTACGGACCATTGACCATCAATACTGAATTTTATTCTTAATAAAATTTTATCATGAGGATCATGATTTTTTATTTTTTGTATTAAATTACTGAAAATACAGTTTCACTAAATTTATTATGATGGCTAATTATAAAGATTATAAATATAAAATGTATAGAATGTGACCATAAAAATATTATATAGTTAATTTTCTAAATATGTAAGTCCATTGAAACTATTTAGTGAAGGGAGTGGAATCCTTGACTATGTGGAAATATTTTGACGGGGTTTCATGAATATAATGGAACATTTAATTTTTCAAAACCATATTTTAATTCATTTAAGGAATATTATATATGGTTATTTATATAATTTAATTTTAATACACCATAATAAGATATTATATTACTTTAGAAACTATTTAAAAGTGGTAACATATCATACATCAAAAAATCATTGATCATTTTTAATAAAATATGTGTGAATTGTGGAATGTTTGAAAAATAATGACAAAATATATTTTCATAAGGATGAGGAATGTTTATAAAAACTAAAATTACGTATTATAAAATTTTTAGTTGTTTCATTGAAAATGATTTTAATTTTTAGTATTATAAATATATAAAGAAAAATTTTTAGTGATAATTTATATAACGTAAAAAAAATTATTAGATAAAAATAGTACGTTTTATTTAGTGATCATTAAGTAGTTACATTAAATTTTTAATAGGTAATAATATCATGATAAAATATTTTAAGTTGATTCAATTTATCAAAAATAATCATAAAATTTTGAATCAAGGTTCTAAACATCCTAAATAACCACACAAGGGGTATCATTCAATTAAGTAAATGATTTGGAAAATTTTATGAATAAAAAATATTGGGTTAATGAATGAAAATATTTTTAAAAATAATAATAATAATAATTTGTCATTTATTGAAACAATAAATTAGTTATAGTATATTGATTATGGAATATGTTTAAGGGCTGATGTATACTATTAAATTCTCATAAAGAATATTTTATTCATCACACATTATTTGTTTATTATGATGGTAGTGGTTATTAGTTTCAAATGAAATGAAAATTTTCATTATTATAATATAATTTTATTATAATAATAACTATTATAGAATTTAGTATCAAATAATTACTCACTTTTTCATTTCTCTATACATCATTGTAAAGGATAACCAAGTAAATAAAATGTATAATTTTTGATACATGACTACATCTCATCCACTATTATGCTAGATTATAAATAGTTATTATATTTCCATCTCTGTATAATTACATGAAAGTATAAGGTTTTGGTTAAAGAATTCAATATATGAAATTTTCTTAATGTTATAATTTTTCCACATTAATCTAGTTTTGTCATGTGTCAACAATATTTATTTGCAAAATAATTAATTCAGTATATATATGACTCTATGTTTTCTCTTATAGTGAACTAAATTCTAATAGTATTTATTTTCTTTAGGGATAAAAGAAACTAAAATGGTTGGGTTATGAAATTTATCTTCTAAAAAAATGAAATAATAAAACTAGAATTTAGCATGTAATTTTTATAAAATATAATTCTTTTTAATATAAATATTATATGATACTCCAGAAAATAATCTTAAAAATATTCACTAATTAACTACTTTTAAAAGATAATTTTACTAAATAAAAATATTTGATTTCGGATTTCCAAGATCTTCATTCTTCTCATTTCCCTATAGAATAGTACACCTAGAAATAATCATTTATATAATAGTCATTTAAACAGCATTGGGATATTATAAATGTAATAATTTATTTAAAATAAATTTTCTTACAACCATTGTAATATAGATAATAGAAAAAAAATTATTCTGTATTATTATTAATGAATTATATTTCATTGGGCCACAGATTTTTGTAATAAAAACATGTAATTTATTAGTAAAAAAGAGAATTATATTTTTCTAAATAAACTTTGTTTCAATCATTATACAGTTATATTAAATAGTTTAATTTCAATATTTTATAATGATTATTTGAAAGAAAGAAGTTAATTTTTTAAATTATCTAGTAAAAATAATATTTAGAGTGATTTTTTAAAAAATTTATAAAGAAGCTGATTTTTGGGTGAACTATAGAAAATACATATTTTAGTTGAAATCTACATTTTATTTTCATGTATTTAACATGTAACATTCTATTTTATATTTTATTTAATTTTATTTCTTCCTTTTTATTATAAATAATCCAATAAAAGTTATTATGATTAAAATTATAATTTTTTGTGTTTACAAAAACTTTTATACTTAAAAGGTAATTTTCTAGAAACCCATTTTTCTTCTCATTTTTTGGGTTTGTATTTAAATTTATTTCTACCACTTATCAAAATTGAATTTGATAATATAGAGTTAATTTTTTTAATCATCAATTACATTTGTGTTAATGATTAAACATTCATTGGATGGTTATATTTTGACCATATCACATCTATTATTTTGATATGAGTCATTTTGATCATCTCATTTTGAGTTATAAATTAATATATTTTAATCTTTAGAAGAAATTCTCAGTATGTCCTCTCTGATGCTTATAATAGGACACTGCTTATCCTCTCTTCTCCAAGCATAAAGAGCCTCTTCTCAAATAATGTACATTCCAATGATCATTTATAACGTATATCCCCAATCCCTAGAGGTATCCTTTGAACGAAATACCATCCTAAGGAAGAATTACCAATAACCCTAAGGATGTTCACTCAAGAAGATATAATATTTATTAAATAGTGTTTTGTTTTTATTTTATCTTATACATCCATCAAGAATAACTTATCAATTTTAATATAATAACATTAGTACCTATAATAGAATTAAATGTTAATAAGTTTCTATTATAACCATTTTTCATATACTTATCCATCCAATGGATTACGAAAACATCTTTTGAGCGTACATCAAAATAACTACCTTGCAAGATGATGTATTTCATTTTTCATCACTGAACCTTATGGTTTGGTAATAATAATGGATAAAAATGAAATAAAATGATATATTTGATATAAATTTTAAATATTAATGGTTAATTAAAATTCGAATTCATTTTTTATCATCTAAAAAACCATTGCTCGTGCATGTGATCGTACTACATCCTCGCAAACTGATTAATTTTATTTTTCATCACTTCCTAACATGGATGGTTTATATAGGAAAATTTATATAAATAATAATATATTTATGATATAATTATCATCCTTGAAATATTAAATAATATTAACTCTATTTCCCTCATGGTTATTGAAATGTGAAAACGTTACACATGAGTATGTATAGACTACCATCTACATCTTACAATAGACCATAAATGGTTAGTTATTATTATTATTTATTTATTAAAATTATTTTCATAAAATTATTATGATAATGGAAATTATATAATCCGGATCTACTTTACCATATTCAACCTTCCAAATACATTTTGAACATATTAACACAAAATTTTCAAAATCTGTGATGTAAACATAATCGATTAATTGATTTTTATAACATGGTAATAAATGGATGAAAAGAAAGAAATGGAATACAAAAGAAAATTAACATGAAAATATTCTTTTATATGTAAATAACTAATATAAATGTATTATTCATGAATATATGTATTTTATTTGACAAGTGGGACTTGAGGTTTGGGGTATTATCTCTTAAAGATGAGTTTTGAAATGCTTTAATGGTTTCTCTATATTATCATTCCTCAATGTACATATTTTTTTATGGATATTTATATATTCAAATAAATGAATTTAAATTGTAGGTTTGCTACAATTTTTCATTTATTACAATATAGTTTGAAATGAATTGTTTGTGGAATTGAATAATTTTTTTAACATTCTTCAAAAAGTATTAATGGAATGTTTTGTTAATGTAAAAAGTGTTTAAAAATTACCCTATACAGAAACTATTATTAGATATTTCATTTCCTCTAAAATATATCACATTTTTATCAAGGAAATACCCTTATCCACTTTTTTATGTGTATTTTGGTTTTAAAAATGGGGTTTTAAAGGTATTAGATATATCAATATCCAAAAATGTTTAACATAAGGGTTCGAAAGAATATTTTTATGAGTTTGATGTAGTAAATAAATGATATTATGTGTTTCATATATATTATTATCCTAGGAATTTTTTTGATGATGGGTGATCTTGATTATACACTCCAATTCATTGGGTAATGATTATTTTATGTGAATCCATCCATAAACATTACATAATCTTTTGTCTTTATACTAGATTTTATTATTGTGCATTCCCATATATCGTTTTGGTTAATATTTTTAGATAACATTATAATAAAACTTATATAAAATATATTATATAAAAAAGTTGACATTATCACTAATTATCCATATTTAAACAGTGAAAAAAATAAAATAAAACATGTTTTATGTTCATGAAAAATATTACTAATTTCCATCCCCACCTCATCCTTTTTCATACCCATCCGTATATCCTTATGAAATACAATTGAAAACATTGGATGATAAAAAAATCACGAAAAGGAGAATATAATATAAATAAAGTAACTCTAAGTCCATGAATACTCTTAAAAATTTAATTTTTTCGTAATAAACTATGCGATCAAAATAGTTACTTTATTTCCCAATAAATTATCTACTCTACTAAAATATTTCCATCAAAAAATTTATAACAATTAATACTGGAAAAAAACTCATAAAGATTATCATTAATCAGGTAAAAAAATTAAATGTTATATATTTCTCCCTTAAGAGGTATCATAAACTTCTTTTTGAAATGATAAGTAGAATAACACGTGAAATCTTAAGATTTCCATGAAACCATATAGAAATAATTGTTAAATCAGGTAGGTAAATTATTAAATCATTTTTATATAATTATTATAATAACTCTTACATAGGGAATAAACTACTCGATAAATTCTAATAATGTCTTAGGAGAAAACCTACTGGTTAATTTCGTCCCATTACCCAATTCATTTTAGAGCTATATCGGGCTCACCCATCACCTTGAGATTTCTCAAGATCACCAACCATCAGGTGATATATCCAGGTCATCTTTCATCATAAATAATGACAGAGAACCATAACATTTTTATAATACACAAATTATTTCATTCCCATTATCATACTCATTAATAAATTCTTTTTACCCATTAGAAAACATTTTCAGACATAGAAATAATAATTACAGTTAAAATCGTTATTAAAAATAAAAAATAAGTAATGGGGGATTTTGTTTATATAAAACAAGAAATGCTGTAAAGTAATCCAAACATAAAATTATTGTTATGAGAATATGAAGAAATATTAATTTCGTATAAGTGAAAATATAGCCTTAATATTTCCTTTTTATCCAAAACTTCCATATAAAATTTGATTAAAATAAAATTTTAAAAAATATCAATGAAACTAAAAATACACATAAAACATCTTTTATAATTCATTTATTTCCATATGAATAAATCCATAAATTAATTTTAATAATATGGTCATTGAAAAAATATTTAGAAAATGATTTTCATTGCATATATTATTTATAATCCAAAATAATTATCAAATTTTAATTATTTATATTCATAAAAATTAAACTTTTCAATTCCTTTAATTTTATATATTTCAATGTTATAAACCATTAATTAATAAATTAATTACATATTATAGGTTTTAATGTTGTTAGGCTCAAATACATATTGTCACTTCAGTAAGTTGACTATGGTTAAAAAGGTAATTATTAAATCATATCCAGAATACATGTAATGATATAATTATAATTTTTTAAATTAATTATTCATTTAAAATCAAACAGGAAATTTTGTTATGAAAAATTAACAACATTAATATTATAGGGACGGTTGATCTTGCCTATATAAGAGTAACATTTTAGTTTTTCAATGGAAATGGTAGAAAAAAGGTAAATATTTATTATTTATAGAATAATGAATATCTCATTAATATCAAATTATGTGTTTAAAAAATATTATTTATATCATTCATGTGATGTGGTTATGAAAATAGAATCTCATCACATCACAGAGGTTATAATCCACACATTCGCATGAATGACGTTATCATTTTTCAATGAATATAATGTTAAGAGAATACATGATAAATAAATTAGAAGAATTATAATTATTTCTTGGATTTAATATGTATACATTAAATCCATAAATATTTCCATTAATGAGTGGTGGTGGTGGAATATGAAATAAATCGATTCGCGATGCAGTATTCCTTCATACACATAAATGATTGTACTCTTTTAAATTAATTGAATAATGGGGTTAATATAAGTTATTACATTAACATAAAATTTGAAAAATATATAGATTTTTTATATTATTTAATCATGTTATAATGAATTTTTATGGTTTTATAATAATAAATAAAACAATAACACTTCGTGTAGAATGATACCCCTTATTAAGAAGACCCCTATAAGTTTATACCTAACTTCTTCCTTGATAAGTTTTATGATCAAAAAATAGATTTAAAACGTGGGTATGAATGTAAGAAAGTTATTTTGGAAGTCATGTATCAAAGATAAAATTTGATTTTATGTATATAGAGGAATATAGGGGGTATCAATTATAAGTGGAAGAGAGGACACAGATAATATTTTTAAAAAGATTAAATTATATTATTATGTTTTTAAAAAAACTATCTCAAAAATAGAATATTTCATAACCTTATATGATATAGAGCCTAAATATCAATATGAAATATAATTTAGACAATTTTTTGGATCATTTTATCCCCTATCTCATTAGCGTAACTAGTGGTAAAACTTTTTTAACCATACACATGTTAACATATTTTTATTTTGTTTAATATTAATTATGACCAACCACTATGTTGAACTTGTTAAATTATTATTATTATTATTTTTTCAAATATAGATTCTATTTTATCAAAACTAATTAATTTAATTTTTATAATTTAATTTTAAATTTAACCCATAAAACATAATGAAAAAAATGTTTTCATATAATTCCCATTTTATATATGAAAATGTTTATATAAAAAATTAAACTATAATATTGATCATAATTAAATGTATTGGATTATTAATAATATAAATAAAATATATTTATATTGAAACCGTTTTAATATAAACTTTATCCTTTTATTTTATATAAATATATATATTGTTTTTAATGAAAATATATATTTTTCATTATTCAATGAAACATCATTATTTTCAAAAAATTATCAAAAATGAATTCTAAGATATTTTTGACTGGATTAATAAAAAATTATATATAAAATCATATTATTTTAAATTGAATTCTTTTATATAATCTCATAGGATACACAAACACTAAACTTGGTTAGAAATATAGCTTTTTCTTCTTTTGACATAAAAATTAACTAAAAATTTTAGAAGTAATATAACTTTATATGATATAATTAATGAAAAATAATTATGAATTAACATGGCTTACTATTAAAATTTCTTGGGTTTTATTATTACTGAAACTTATGGAAATTGGGTCATAATTTTTTTCATTACAAAAACATGTGGTGTCATATTTTCTTTCATTGCATTTTCTTATTCTCATGTTGCATCCCCAACAATATAGGTTTTCCATAAAATATTAACCTGCAAAATTAAGTTAATCTATCACACCTACTTTGTGATTTTAATAATCTGAATATTTTATTCCTTATAAGTGACATTTTCTTCCAAATAAACTATTTAAGGGCAACAAAATATGAGATACATATAACACATACTTTCTTAACAATGAAACATTAAATATGTTATGTAACTGAGAAAAACTCATTGGAAATTCCCCAATATAAGAAATTGATCCAACATTCACTAGGATTTAATATGATCCAATGAAAAAATAAACTTATCTTACACTTTTTACTAAAATACACACTAACATTACATTGATATACTTTTATAGAAAACATAATCACCATCCTTGAATGAAATATCATTCTTCCACTTATCTTCTTATATAATTTTAATTATTTTAGCCATCCTCATGTTTTGTTGAGTAATACTAACAATCTCCACTATATATTCCACAAATTCAGGTACCAATAAAATTATATCATAAAATTCATCCAAATAATCTTTAATCGAACACTTATTTATATATAATGAATCCATACATGACATTTATATATTATAATAAAAAAGTTATTATAAGAAAACTAAACCAATATTATATATTGATCACAAATTCCCTAATAATACTTTGAATATTCTCAAAACATATCATCCAAAGTATAAAATAAATCCTCTGACTATATATCAATTTAATGATGAAAATCTATATTGAAATTTAGTTTAGTTATAAACAACTTCAAAAGGCCTTTCCAATAATTAGATGCTAACCTGGGATCACATTCAAATAAAATGAAGAGAAGAACTCCATGTAACATTACAATTAATTTGTGTTACTGTAAAGAAATATCATATAAGAAAATATTATAGTAAATAGGACAGAAAATCATAAATTTAGTTGGTTAATAGTCATTAAACCAAATAATATTATTACCAGAGGATGTATTTGGAAATACTACCCTGAAACACATGTATATATTCCCCATTTATATTCTAGAAAAAATATTATTTTGAAACATCACCTTTGGTAAATGTTTTTAGATTAATGTTGATAACGGGTCAATTGATTGATATTAAAATCATTAATACCTTCAATCACCCCCCAATAGAATTGTTCTAGATGATATATATACATATATGTAATTCTAGGATGAATAGAACATGGTGAATAATAAGACACAAGAAACAATTATTTTTTCAACTAGGGGATCAAAAGAATCTGATAACCATCATCATAATAGGAAACAAACTTCTTTGTAAACATTAAAATTTATAAAAATTCCCTAATTGACTAATTCCATATTTCACAAAAAAATACTATCTTTCTTTAAATATTTATTTAAATTATATATTATATATGAATGCACTGACACTAGAGAAAAACAAATGGGTTCCCATATTTTAATGAATTAGAGATTCATATTTCTTTATCAATTATAAACAACTCCTCTATCTCATGTTTAGATTTTTTGGAGTAAATATATTCACAAATATTTTATGTTCATTATATATTTCACACATTAATCAATATAAATGATGTCTCTAATTTTTGGATGAAAACACTAAAATTGTAGGTTCAGGATTATGTGAAAGATATTTTTTCAATTTGTTTTAATTTACATGATATAAAAGAAATTACACTATCATTATGTATTAGAAAAAACTCATGCCCTTCAGTGAAGCATTTTTATATATAAAAATTCACCACTTCTCGATAACATGACTAGAATAAAAGTATTCACTAATATTAGTATAAATTATTTGAAATATTCATCACATTCTATTATTTATATGAACCTAACTCCTTTTTATGTGAAATTAGATAGTGGGATAGATAACCATCAAATGATGTCAAAAAAATAGTTGATAATAGCCGTATGATCCATTAAAAATGTGAATCTCAATCACTTTTGTTGGTCTTGATCATTCTTCATCTACATTAGTTTTAACATGATCAATAGTAATGTTAAATGTATTTATGATAAGTCCAAATAATGAAATATATAAAAATTAAAAATAAATTTTAATAAATTTTCCATATAAATTCGTCTCTTTAAAGGATCCCAAAAAAATCCATATCGGTTTTTCATAATCCTTATAAAATTATGAATAGACAAAATATAATGAAATTTAAACCAATAAATTATCTAAATATTCCTAGAAAACACAATTCATAAGATCATTAAATACAATTGGATAATTATTCATCACAAAGGGAATAACCAAAAACTCATAATGCACGTACCTAGTTTGAAATTTTGTCTTCTCGATTTCATCCTTAATTTGTTTCAACTGATTGTACTCGAACATAAGATTAACCCTATGAAAAAACATTTCCCTAGGAGATGATCAATACATCCATCAGTATTATTCAATGTATACATTTTCTTAATAATAATGTCATTAAATACTCTATAATTGAATAAAATTCTCATTGAACTATCATTATTTTGAAAAAAATTTAATAGGATCACCCATAGTAATGTTCTAGTGTGAATGTAAACATTATCATGAATCTCATGTAACTAAATCTTCAATTCCAAAAGATATAATTCAACCATTTAATAATGGTGTTTTGAATTTTTCTTATAATCCATCACAAATTCAACAGTAAATTTAAATTTTGGATTAGGTATAATGCTTGGTTAGTCATCCATAAATATTTTAAGTATACTATTTTATTGTATTCACAATACTAATATAATCAATTCCCTTATTCCCAAAAACATGATTGATATAACTTTAATTAACATCTCTTACTAGTTTTTGAAATTCTATATATGTTTTCAAATATGTGAAATAATTCTTATAAAATAAAAAAAATCATTTGATATTTTTTATTATTTTTATGTACAATCTTTGTAACCACCCATGTACTTATAAATTAATATTTTCACATTACCAATATATGTTTTTAAATTCATTATAAATGTACAACGAATTAATTTTTATTTATAAAAGATATGGAATATATTCTCATAGAATTATAATCTCACTTATGAAAGTATAAATAAAATTTAAATATCTTATCATTAAAAAAATTTATATGTATATATCATGGAATAATTAAATAGATGTTTTGAAAATGATAAATTACTATTTGGTATTTTTGTGAAACATAAATGTTTATTTACAATTTTATAATAAATATATGGATTAAAATAAAATTTGTTTTCATAAAATAGTTTCATTGCAACATCGAAATGTATTAAAAAATAAATTTACATGCAAGAAACATTGTTTCATTTATATATTTTTAATTATCCTTTAAACAATATTTTTTATCTTCAATATTTTGAATATCAAAAAATGATCATCTACAATTGTGATCAGTATGTTATTTGATATCTAATGGAACATACTTGTTTTTTAGTGAATTTTAAAATAAAATAATTAATAGAATTATGAATAGTAATATTACCCTAATGAATATTAAATTTTATTATTATTTTATTTTCTTAAGGTTATAAGATAATTTTATTTTAATTAATTTTCATAGGTGTTAAAAATGAGTTATATATTTAATATTGTTATATTTGAAGAAATTTTGATTTAATATAAAAAATAAAATAATAATTTTTATAAATGTATTTTCCAAAAATGGAGTTCAATTTTGAATTCAAAACATTGAAAAAAATTTGGGTTACAATTTTGGGATTTTTCTTTAACTATTTAATTTTCAATGAATTGTAAAAAAAGTGTTTTGAGTTTTCTGTAATATTAATGATATAATTAATGAGGTAATAATGATTTAGTTATTTAGGCCGACTTGTGTAAAGTAAATAAGATATGAGGGGTCCTATCTGTCCAATACCGTGGTCAAAAACCATGGAAAGTCCTTGGTTTTTCAAAGACCACTAATCAGGGGTCCTTGAGAAATTAATAAAATAGTACCCCAGTTTTGCTATAAATACCAACCCATACATTCAATACATTCATTTTAAATTCCTCCTTAACAAATCTCTAGTTTTCTTACCTCTCTAGTAGTCCTAAATCCCCCATGGTTCCATCCATCAAGTCCTAGGAGTTATTCAACAAGGTAAATAGAATTCTCACCTTCATTCTTATTCCATTCATGTTCTCTTTTATGTTTTTTAACATTCGTGTTTCCATACCGTGTTCTTATTTCAAATTTATTATGTCTGTAAACTATATTATGATTCATTTCTGGATTGGTGACCCATGTCCCATATCTTTTTAATGTATTCTGAAACCATGATTCCATGTTGTTAGGCTGCCAAATTTTCATATGGGATTTCACAACTATACTTTTATTTCGAGATCATTTCTTTTCTTATAATTTATTCATACCACCTTATCCAATTGTAATTATTGATCCAATATCATACATATTATGGATTTAATCATGTTTAGTGAATATTCACCATTATTCATAATTTCCTCTCCCACTTATTCAATAAATTTAAAAACCATATGTGAAGTGACGATTTATTGAAATCTTGGACGACATGATTTTAATTTATTTTACTTACTTAATGACTTCTCATGAAACCATTTTCATGGATGAACCAGATTATAATTAATTTATTATATCTTATATAAGGTTCTGGAATAATTTATTACATATGTGATTAATTTATTAAACAAAATGAGTTCATTATGATTGAAGAATCTGCAAAATGACCTAACCAAATATCAATAATGTTTAAACTTATGAAATATCCTCATGTCAGAATTAAAAATGATAAATGGTATTATTTATTGTTCTAGAAATATGTGAATATAATTCCATTCCAATTCGAGATTTTCACTTCATGTCAACATGAATATCCATCATGAACCGATCATGGAAACCATATAAAGAACACACCCAAAACAATATAAATAACAAAATATTACTAATAAATGTGTCAAATGATTTGTAAAATTATCATATAATGTGTTATAAAAATTAATATGATTCATTAAAATACTAATAGATTTTTTTAACCATTATTCATGATCTTTAGACACAATTTATGTAATAATAATGTGGAGAAAGGGAATTCATAACACAATTTCCATTATTTGGTTTAAAATTATTCTCTATTCATTATTTGGTATTAATATTATTGGTGAAATTATTTTTGTTCATATTATGTTGAAATATATTAATTTACATTGTATAAAAAAAATCTATTTCATTCTATTAATTCTTACTCCAACTATATTTTTAGAGGCTTTCCTTTTAAAATCCTTTTAAAACTCTCGTTAATAAATTTCAAACTGATTTTTTCATTTTTATATGTATATGTCATGAGTGGTTTCTCTTGATTTAAAGAATATTTATTAACATGAAATGGTTATTGGACATTATTTATGTTGGGTAGAGTCTATTATAACTCATGATATGTTGGGTTGATCCCATTATATCTCTAGATATGACGGGTGATCACCATTGTAGCTCTCCAATACATTGGGTACTAAGGAGATAGAATTTGACTTAATGATTATTTCATGTGTTATGGATAATGTATGGGTTATATGGTAACCATGTCCCAATTAAAGTTTATTAGTTTACTATGCATATGAGTTTTTATGATTATGGGAATTTTTTGGTTCTTATGTTACCACATGACTAATGATTTCTTTATTTACATTTCTTACTGAGTTTTATTCTCATCCCTAGATTTTAAATTTTTTTCACTGGATATAATGATGTGTAAGAGAAAGAAAGGGGTTATGATGTTTTTTATATATTTGTTTCCAAGAAAACATGTTTTTTGTTTAAATTTTTTATATTTTAAAAAATAAAGGATAATGTTTTAGTTGTTGTATCCTTATCTGAATGTGGTATGTTATATATGTAAGATATCCTAATTCATTAAAACTATAGACCCAAAAAGATCCTCATTGTGTAAGTATTAATGATCATATCTAATACTTAGGATTATGTAATTTTTAAGGCCAATTCCTTATTTTTGGTATCAGATGATGGTTTAGAAATTCTTAGGGGTTAGGATGTTGTAAAATAATACCATACATGATTTTTACTATATGGTAATTTTAATTGTTATAGCATTTATGGAATACATTGTTTCTTCAACTAAGTTATATCTTTTCAGATTGGTTTTCTGTAGAATAAATAGGGGTGATGGAGTAGGATGACACCAAGAGGCTAATGTTTGTACGAATCTACTACATGGAATGGTGGGAATCGGAACCAAGTAGTTATTGAGCGAAATAGCTCAATCGAATCAAGAAATAAATTGGTGTGGTATCCATAAATGAGAGGAACATGATCAAACATAAATAAAAATGTCATTTGTAGAGAATTATATGAGGAAATATCCTCACTAATTTAGAGGAACACAGATTAAGTGATGGTTGAATGATGGATCAATGCTCTACCAAAGACATTTGTTTTCATGGGATGTTCAGAACATAAAAAGGTAATAATATCCAATTATCATTTCTAAGGTGTTGTAGATCAATAGTATTCTCTGGTAAAGAATACGAGACAAATTGATGATAATGACATTCGAGAATGCAATGATTTTAAGTCTTTTTCTAGAAAAATATTTTCCCATAACTATTAAACTCAGAATGGAGAAGAAAATTTTGGAACTAAAGAAAAATATTGATGATTATGTGGCAGAAAATGAATCCAATTTTACAAGAATTGATAGGTACGTATAATATTTTACTCTATTTTTTTATAGTAAAATAATATATATTACTATTATTTGAAATCATTTTTGTGATGAGATTTAGCTTCATGAGAGTTTAAAAGCTATGAGAAACATGTTCATTGTTCTGAAAAAGTTGAGATGGGGTCTTCTTACATGTATGTGACTTGTGATGAAAAAAATAAGAGGTCAGGCTGGCTGGAATTAGATATAAATTCGTCAAATAAATCTAGAGGTAAGAAAATCAATTTCCTTTCTTTTAAAATTTGTAGTAAAAAGCATCCTGGAGAATATCTAATAAATTCTAAAAAATGCTACTAATGTTGAATGGTTGGACACATGTCTCGTGAATGCAAGGAAAATGATCCAAAAATTAATGAGTAGTCTATGGTGAGATTCTTTAACTGTAAAGAATTGGGTCATTTTGCTAATGTTTGTATGCAGCTACTCACTCAAGCATCCAATCATCAATATTGGAAGGAGAAGGGTGTGGAAAAATCATTTTCAACCACTTTAGTAGATGTTGAGCCATCTAATGTGGTGATATTAGGTACATTTCTAGTTTTTAAAGATTTAAAAAATGTATAGTTTGATTTAGGGAGTACACATTAATTCATTTCTGAGAAATTTTCTTCAAAAATGGGATTTCAACCAGATGAAATGAAACCATGTCTCATGGTAAAAACACCTGGAAGAAATGCTATGGAAGAAATAAATTATATGAATATACCTATAATTGTCATTGGAAATAGATTATCTACAAAATTTATTGTTTTCCCTCTAGTATAAGTTGAAGTTATTCTACGTGTGGACTGGATTTCTTTTTATCATGCTCAGATATATTTTAGAAAATTTTTTTATTTAATATAGAATTTTACTTTGGGTACATGAATGAATCCATACCATTGATAACATATCTAGAAGCTATGAAAACGATAATGGATAGAAATAAAATTTATCCTTCTCACATTATTTAAGATAGGGGAACTATCCAAATTAATGTTCTAGTAGTGGTAAATGAATACTAGATGTTTTTCCTGATGATTTTTTTGGTGTGATTCTTAATAAAGAGGTTGAGTTTAATATTGACTTACTCTGTGATGCTAATAGAATTCTTAAATGCCCTTTTCTAATGGCCCAAATAGAACTTCTTGATTTAAAAAAATTGGTTGCATGAATTATTAAATAAAGGATTCATTTAACATATATCTTCAACATGGGGTGCTTCTATCATGTTTGTTATGAATAAAGATGGATCGATGAGACATTGGATTGTTTATAGAACCTTGAAGAACATTGATGTTAAAAACATGTATCCTTTAACTCACCAATGATTTGATTGATCTTCTCTAGGGAGAAAAGTTTTTTTGATGAATGACCAAAGGTCGGGGTACCATCAGATGGATGTAATTGATGATGACATCTCGAAGACTATGTTCCTTACTAGATATGTTCATTATGAATTTGTAGTTATTACATTTGGGTTAACTGATTCACCTCCTTTATTCATGGATCTTATGAATAGAACATTACTTGATTTCATAGATATGTTTGTGATTATTTATATTTATGATATTATGGTATATTATAGAAGTAAATAAAATCATGAAAAAAATTAAGGGTTGTTTTGAAATTCTTAAATGAAAATAAACAGTTTGGAAAACTCAGAATGTGTGATTTCTGGTTGCAATAGATTTAATTTCTTGGGAACATTGTAAATAACCATGAAATAATAGTTGATCATACCAAAAAAAGTGGTTGATGAATTTCCATGACCTAAAAATGTTATAGAGATTCATTGTTTTTTTATTATAAGTTTATAACTAAAATATTGTTAAAAATATTGCACAGTTATATCGCATGCATACAAAGTTAACATGAAAAGGGGTTAAAATTGTTTGGACAGATGAATGCGATTTTGATTTTCTGAAACAGAAGAAGAGATTAGTGAATGCTCATGTTTTGGCTATGCCTCCTCGAAATGGTGAGTTTGTCTTCTACAGTGATAATTTATTAAAGGGACATGGTTGTGTTTTGATGTATAATGATAAGGTAATTTTTTATACTTCATGAATACTAAAATATAATTAGATAAATTATCTCACACGTGATTTGGAATTTGAATTTATGGTTTTTTTATTGAAAATTTTGATCCACCATTTATACAGAGCCAAATGTCAAATATTTACTGGACATAAATTTCTAAATTAAATAATCACTCATAAGGAATTAAACATGAGGCACGAGAGCTGGATTTGACTAATAAAATATTTTGATTGCACAATAATTATCCATCAAGGAAAAAAAAATATGGTGAAAGCCTTGATTCGAAAAAACATCATGTAGCATTAACCTTGTTACATTTGGAACATGATACATTGATTAATGATTTGATAAATTTTCTCTTTGGTGTAGAAAATATATCTATTTTTTCAGGATTTAGTGTAGTCATCCTTAACATATAGAAATATGAAAGCACAGAAGGATGACCATGAGCTATAGAAAAAGTTATAATTTTTTAAAATATGTAACTTTACATAATTTAACATTGATGAAAAATTTGTTTAATGGTTTATAAGATGGTTGTGATTGCCATGTGATTCCCAGTTGAAAAATCATTTTTCACCTAAAGCTCAATGTTCTCCATTTTCTGTTCATGGATCTAATGAATAGTGTTTTCATGTAATATCTTGATGACTTTGTAGTGGTATTTATAAATGATATCTTGGTATACTGCAATAGCTACGAAGATTGGGAAAATAACTTGTACATTATCCTAAAGACTCTGGGAAGAAATGAATTATATGGGATGATTAGAAAATATGTATTTTGGCATTAGTAGATTTATTTTTATGGGTATATTGTCATCAAGGATTGAATCTATGATGATCCTTCTATGATCATGGCAATCCAATAATGGCCAGCACTGATGAGTATAACTAAGGTACACGGTTTTATTGGTTTAGTAGGTTATTATCGATGTTTCTTACAGAATTTTTCCCGATTGGATAAACCATTAACAAGGCTCACATGAAAAGGGGTTAAATTTGGTTGAACATAAGCGTGTGAAATTTTTTTTATAAATTAAATAGAAGATTAGTGAATTATCATATATTGACTCTACCATCGGGGAATGACGACTTTGTTATTTATAGTGATGCATCAAAGAAAGGACATGGTTATATCCTTATACAGAATGATAGGGTTATTGCCTATGCATCACGACAGCTGAAAATTAATGAGAAAAACTATCCTACGCATGATATTGAGTTAGAAACTGTAATCTTTTCATTGAAGATTTTGAGACCCTATCTCTATGGTGAAAAATGTTATATTTATACTGATTACAAGAGTTTGAAGTATATTTTCTCACAGAAATAACTCAACATGAGGAAAAGGAAATGGATTAAACGACTCAAGGATTATGATTGCCCGATACACTACTACCTGGGTAAGGAAGATAAGGTAGAAAATTCATTGAGCAGAAACGATCATGGAGTTTTGAATAAGATGAGAGATGAAATGGGTCCTATTTTCATGGATCTAGTAATGATTGATATGGGAATCACCATGGATGGTGAATCATCAATAAATTTTCAAATGGTTTCCAAACCATCATTACTAGAAAGGATAAATAGTTATCAGACCAATGATGAAGAGTTTCAAAAAAATATTAACGCTGTGAATGATGGGAGATTGAGTGACTTTGTGTATGATGATGAAATTTTGAAATTTGGGAATAGACTTTGTGTTCCCAATATACCTGATCTAAAAATAGTATTTTTGGATGATTCTCATAGCTCCAATTTATCTATTCACAATCAAAGAACCAAAATGTATAGTGATTTGAAGGAACATTTATGGTGGGAAAAAATGAAGAGGGAGATTTCTGATTTTGTGTCAAGATGTATGGTTTGTCCAAAAGAGAAAGCTGGAAGGCAATAGCCTCGACGGGTCTTGCAAACTCTTCCCAAACCTAGGTGGAAATGGGATGATATTACTATGAACATTGTCATGGGACTACCAAAAACTCTTAGATGGAACCATGAAATATGGGTCATTGTTGATTGTCCTACCAAGTCAGCACATTTTCATGCTATAAGAGAATATTTACCACTTAAAAGATTAGCAAGACTATATATTAATTAAGTTTTAAGACTTCATGGGGAAACACTATCGATTGATTTTTATCGTGATCTATATTTTCAAGATTCTGGAAAACTATTTAGAAAGACCTAGATACTGAACTTCGTTTGAGCGGTGCCTACCACCCCCTAACAGATATACAATCAGAACGGACTATTCAAACCTTAGAAGACATGTTAAGATCATGCTCACTTGACTTTAAAGGTATGTGGGATCAATATTGTCCTCTTGTAGAATTTCCCTACAACAATAGCTTCCATTCAAGATTGAAGATGGCATCATATGAAGCGTTATATGGAAAGAGATGTCCCACACCAACCTGTTGGGATGATGTTGGTGAAAGAAAACTTGTAGGCACTGAACTTGTTGAGGAAACAATGGAGAATGGGAAGGTTATAAAAATCCGCAACAAAAAAATCATAGAGTAGGTAGAAGAGCTATACCGATAACCGAAGGAAGGATTTGGAATTTCAGGAAGGAGATCATGTTTTCATGAAGGTATCTCCATGGAAGGAAGTTATATGATTCGGTAATAAGGGTAAAATAAGTCCCATGTGCATCATACCTTTCGAAATTCTAGAACTAATTGGAGTTATAGCTTCCCAGTTTGCAATGACGCCAAGTCTCTCCAAATTCACGATGTGTTCCACATATAACTGTTGAGAAAATACTTGCCTGACCCAACGCATGTACTCACCTATGAGGAAATTGAACTGCAACCTGATCTATCTTATTGTGAAGAGACTTTCTAGGTTAATGATACAAGAAATCAAGTGCTGAGAAACATGACAACTCATCTGGTAATAGTTCTATGTAGAAACCATAAGCAGGAAGAGGCAATGTAGGAACCTGAAGAACGTATGATGAAGAAACACCCGAGTATTTTTACGTAGTAATACTCTAGAAATTTCAAGGATGAAATTATTTTAAGTAGGGGATAATTTAACACCCTAAGCTTTAATGGTATGCTTCTCTTTGATTAATACAATAGCTTGTGTTGTACGCAACTTCGAGTTCTAACACACCACATCCATTCAAACTAGTCATTATGAATAGTAATACCCACTTTTTGAAATTTTATAAATTTTATCGTTGAAAATGGACTTCATTGTTTGATTTGTAATATCAAAATTATCGTAGGGTGAATTTTTGGTATTTTTCTGAAAATATTCAATTTTTATGAATAGTGAATAACACTAAGTTATAGTTCAAAAGAGATTTTTAATTTAAATAATTATTTATATTATTTCAATTTATTTTAAGCCAAAATAAATACATAATACCTATATATGTTCAATGTAATTTATTGGATTCAGTTTATAATAATTTAGATATATAAAAATTTTATAGAACTTTTTACCGTATTTTACCCACCTCTTAGGAGCATTTAAAAATTTACATAAAATATAATTATAACACTTCTGTGAGTTGAATTTCAAAAATCCCAGAGACGCGGTTGAAATTAGTAATTAAAATGTGGTTCAATAAGATGAAAACAAATTTAGGTGAATAGTAACTTTTTACTTTTATTTACCACGGTTAAAAGTAAATAGGGTAATTAAGGGTAAAAATGATATTATTATTACCCTAACACATGTACTAATTCTATTGGATAAATATAATTCGTCCCAAAAAAAATTTAGGAATAGAAAATGAACTTCTTTGGTCCACATGTATTATATTAGGACCTTTATTATTATTTAAATCAAAGAAGTGTTAAATGAGATAAAATCCATGTTTAATAACTGAAACATTTTTAATATAGAGGTAAATAAAAGATAAATTCGACTATAAATATTCATTAGAAAGATGAATATATTTCTACATAATGGTAATTTATTTATATTTTTTATAAATTAAAAAATTATATTTATTTAGAACAAAATGGTGATGCAGTAATTACCTAATTAATTAATGATTAATATAATTGACATTATAAATATATAATTAATGTAATTTGAAACTTTTTATGGATTAAACTAATTTTCTACATCAATATTTCATATTAGAGTATTTTATAAGAAATCTCATCGAAGTGATAATGCTGTTATAAATTTCTAAAAAGCAAAATACCAAAGAGTGTAATAATTGACATAAAAGTGTTTTTAAAACAAATATTGTATAATTAATTGATATTCTATTCCTAAAAATGTAGGGTTTGAAAAAAAGACATATATAATGATAGTAGTATCATTAATTAACCACTTTTGCTTCTCTTGGAAGTATATAGTAATATTATTAACCATATAATATAAAAATACAAAGTGACATGGTAAATGTCAAACTATTTAACTAAGAGTTAAATATAAAATATAATGTTAATATAGTAACCCAAACCTATATAAAACATATTGGTTGAGTGGTTTTATACCCATATTCACCGTTTCCTTTATATAATCCATTTTTGTTTCATTAGAAACAGGAAATTATATTATTATTAAATAATATTTCTAGGATTTCCTAATGTGCCCCTCACCCTTCTTATAAAAGGGAACTCCCCCTTCTCTCTAATTCACACATTCAAAGCCATTTGGCTCAACCAACCCCAGACCAAATACCCTCTAAATTGTCTTACCTTCATCCTATAGGGATCCCATTATCCATATAGCCATACTAAGGGTCCCTTTTTATCCAATCAAAAGGATGAACCCGAAAAATATGTAAATATTTTATCACAATTTTCAAGATCCTTTCTTCTTCCACTTCCACATTCTTAGTTGTTTAAATTATAAAATAATATCTCTAGTATCTTCTATATATTATGATTTTATTATAAATATAGTACAACCATATTAATTATTCTATCCATCCTTTGAATGACATGTCACCATACGTGCATACGTACGGCTTACTGTCACCACGTCGTGGTGTAATTGTTATTAAATATATTATTATTTATATGGGTATAATAATGATGTATAATTGATGTAAATAATTAATATGACTTTATTATTATTCTGTATATATGATATAACATCCAATTATATACAATTTTAATATCAAAATAATGATATTATCTCTCGTGCGTACGTACGGATTACCGTTCTCTAGAACGTGATGAGATTCATTCCCCATCGGAATCATTCAAGAATAATATTGATTTTATGATTAAAAATATTGATTATGAACATAATA
This sequence comes from Viscum album, assembly GCA_963277665.1. NCBI lineage: Eukaryota > Viridiplantae > Streptophyta > Magnoliopsida > Santalales > Viscaceae > Viscum > Viscum album. The sequence goes on along the minus strand of OY728131.1, from coordinate 1,366,573,239 downwards.
TAATTCTTTATATGAATAAAATACATCCAATACATTACAAACATGGCTTTCGTAACCAATAATATAATGGGAAACAAATCAGTTAGGACCCAAAACGATGATCCAACAAAAATATAATTTACAATGAAATATTAAGATAATATATGATGTCATATTAATGTATATGATTATTGTATAATTTAATAACAAATATTTCACCATTATACAAGATTTTAACCTACCCTCGACCGAGTAAAAGTACAAAGTAAGAGTTAATTTCACAATCTCTTTATTATCTGAGGTTATTTTTATGTAAGTATCTACTGGGACCTCCTTCTCATCCACATTCATGTTTCTTAAAAATTTATTCCAAAACATTTTTACTATTTTCTAGAGTGTGGGGTAAAGTCATTTATAAACTTATTTGAACTTATATTTTTTTGAATGGAATCTTTTCTTTGTTTCCAAACAAGGTACTTTATGACCTTTTCGAAAAAATTAAGGTAAGAATTTTTTTATTAACTTATACGGAGGGTGTGGATATATTATGCCATTATAACAATGTTGAAGCATCCCATACAAGATTGTAATAATATTTTTAAAATACATGTTTTCTTTTATAATTATCTAACATTAAATGATTTTAAAAAAATAATGTGATACTTCTTTCAAATAGATTTGATTTCATCTATCTCAACATCCTTTGAGGGATTTTATACATATTTGAAGTCGATTCATTATGATAAAAATATTATATATTGTTTTGAAGGTTTGGTGATATGTTAGAATGTGGATGTATTATTTATATACCATTCACAGTTTATGGGTAAATTATTGTTATTTCGTATGCTAGTTTTAATATGAAAGTCTATGTTTTATTTCACCCTTTTCATATTGGGAATGTATTGGACTTAGTAAGTGAATGGTCGAGCCCTCTAATGCACTTTGATGCATCGGTATGTCTCATGAGACAGCTAGATGTAAAATTGGCAGAGGCATTTCCCAATTTTATATATGGTTTTGGATGAGGCCTTAATCTTTTTTAGATGTCTTGGCTGAAAAATTTACAGCATTATACATTCCTTCATTATGAAAATATTAATGATGGTTCATGTTGTCATTCGACTAGTAGAATACCCATGATTATGTATTATAATGGAATTATTTACTCAGCTAATATTCCTACCATAAAAGTTTTCATGTTTAATATTTTTAAAGGCATGTTTTTTCTATTATTCACCATGATTAATATTTATGTTATTTTCCGCTGTATTGTTTACACTTACTGAGCTTTTGAGCTCACCCCTTTTCGTAAGTTTCAATTTCCCATGATATGAATAAGTTATTTATGAGTGACTTGTAGGCATAATCTAGGAGTCTTGGATGATTCAAAATAGAATAAATTAGTGTTGTATTTCTTTTCATGTTTTAATGTTGAACTTATATATGGATCTTGATTCCAATAATAATAAAATATTAGTCTTTCGGGACATGATTTTCTCGTGATCATGCCAATGTTATATAATAACTCACCGACTCTGGGTAACTAGGGTCGGAGCGTCACATAAACCTTCTGATTTATCATTTTGAAATTGAAATAGATTAATGGTGGTCAATGGTATAAAATACTGAGGAATGTGTTACTAACATGATAAGTTCCCTGGGAACCCTGACACCTTATTTTCCACCTACATTGCCCTATAGACATTCTCAATACCCTTGGGTTGGAAACTAGTACATGGCATCATTTAATAAAAGGCAGAAATGATGTTTCCACAAAAATAGTGGAAGTATATGAACAATTCAGTATGCTGAAGAAAAACCACCATATATAGAATTGTAACATAAGTCAGATACTTATATATATGTAAAGTGCAAAATAAATGTACAAGAAATTAGGATAAACATACAAATTACCAATATACACATCATCTCAAATACCAAATACAAATTTAAAATACTACATCCATGTGGTTCATTCCTCTTATACGAAGTTGTAAGGAGAAAATCTACAAACAACAGAAGGAACAGGTATGGTTTGATCTAAAATACTAGTAGGGGCTCACCAAGAATCCAATAATAGTATTCCACAACTAACTAACAATATAAATATTTAATTTGTAGAATAAAACATGCATGTAGATTAATAGAATATTTATAATATATCTAGATTTACTTTTCAATTGGTGGAAATATTTCAAATAGTGGCTAACAAATATTTTGTATAAGATAGTTTCAATAAATTCACTAGGAATGTTGTAAATAGTTTAAAATAAATGGAATATATAAAAATAATCACAATTATAAAATATTTAAATTCTATAAAAGGTACAGTAGTTCCAAGTTTATAGATCATCACACACTCAAATAGATAATCACAACAATATCTGTACACATGTCCCTCATACACTAGTTAAAGGGGAGTCATCACCAACCCATATAGGATATGAACCACTATAGTATTTTTTTAGTTGTGTAAATAATTAGAAGGGTGTTTTTAGAAAAAAAATAATACGTACCTAATATTTCATTTCCTCAATGAAAAATAAAAAAATGCGGAACTTATTTCAAAACTATTTAAAAAAAATTAACCCATCTTTTCATTTCTATATGACAATTTTCATTTAAATGATAAATTATATTTTTAATCAAGTAAATAAATTTTAAGATAAAACCAACGGGTTATAATAAAGAAAATTCATCCATTTTTCTCAAATTAAAATTTTTAAATCACCTTCAAAAATAAATTTCACAATTTAAATTTCACAGTTTAATTTCACAATTTCAATCTAATTTGCAAAATCACACCCCAATTCATTGGAATTTGGAGTATTCCCCAAATTATGTCGAATAAAAAATAAAATCCCCCTTCGATAATAATTGGGGTTTTTCATAATCCATTTGAAATAAATAAAATTCAAATAATGTAGTTTTGAGTTAAATTGTATGGAAAATATTAAATAGAACCACCTACCATAGATCATGGGATCACATAACAAAAAATTTCCCAATGGGAAACTCCAACGGAGAATTTTTTTAAATGAATAACCAAGAATCAAACCAAGATTCATGATCTAAATTAATGGTTATTATATCCTCCCACAACATGGTGATCTAACAAATGCTAGGGAGGATAGGATAATTTAGTGGGAGAGAAGGAAAAGAAACGTATAAAATACCTTGAAAGGATCTAATAATGATTTACTTACTTTGATCCACCATGGAGAGGGTTTGGAGGAGTAAAAATTGGGAATTGTGAGCCCTCCCAACCTAGGAAATTGTAATTGGAATTGGTAGGACCGAGATAGAGGAAAAAATCTAGTTTAGGGAATTTTAAAACAATTTTCAAAATAATTAACTCTTGTTCACATGATTCTTGCGGTAGGGCCACATGGTTTATCAAAATAATCATCATAACGGTGTATCATTACTAGTTTGGTTTCATGATTTCTCTATTGTGGGATCATGGGTTGAAACCTGTTTTTCCAACCGTGAAAATCATAATTTCATGGGTGTGTGGTTTTCAATAGCTAGGTGAAAGGTTTGGGAAAACAGATTTCCAACCATTAATAGACAAAGAACCCTTAAAATATTAAAACATTTAACTCAAAATATCCCAAAACAAAAAAAATACCAATGAATGATAAAAATAACGGTTGGGGAGAACCTGATAATAGATACATAATGTTACAACCTCCCCACTACTTAATATTTTGTCCCTTGAAATCCTGTCAATAGTCTTCTATATCAAAAATATGATTCCACTTCTCTGTCATTAGTGCCGCCCTAATCCACATATCATGTGTACCATAACAATTTTTCATAGCTCTTGAATCAAATGTATTGTCATCCAATGAAGTTACTTTGTTTCATAATTAAATATCAATTCTGGATGGCTAGTCATAGATGAATTTTTCTTGATTTCAAGATCAATCCAACTCAGAACATGCGATGGGTCATAAAAATACTTCTTAAGCTGAAATACATAGAATATTATATGTATCAATGTCATTGGTGGTAGAAGTTATAAATGGTAAGACACATTCCATATTTTCTCAACAACCTAAACTAGTAACTCAAATCAAAGAGTATATATCCCTTACCTCCCAATTCATCAATGTCCCAAACTAGGTGAATCATTCCCGAGACCTGGTCTCCAACTATCAAATACAAGGGTTTGTGGTAATGATCAGGATATGATTTATAGTAGCTTTGTGTGACCATTATTATATGATCAATCAATTGAATGTTTTATATTCTCTCTTGAACTAATCTCTTTCCCAACAAATAACTTTCATCAATCTCTAAAGAACACAAATAATATTTTCAATAAAAAATATACATGTCCTCAATAGGAGCCATCCTGATCTAGGACTCATAACAATTGTTATATGAAAACTCACCGAGCCCGAAATGGTCATCCTAAGACCCCCAAATATCATGAATGTAGGAGGATCTAATATCCTCAATAGTCTGTATAAATCATTCTATTTGTCAAACTAACTGAATTGGTAGTACATACTCAAAAAAAGTGATCCCAATTCCTCTTAAAGGTCCCTCCAAAATGTATATGTAAATAAGGATCTCAATAAGAGTCTATAATTAATAGAACTAAATTTAAATGAATAATCTCTTCAACATAGTTTTCTCCAACTCCTAAACATTGGTTGAATTATGAATTTGTATAATGTAAGATGATTTGGTTATCGTATCAATCATAAAAAATATCACATTCTTCAACCTATGGTTCCATGGACCCCCAATCCCCAATTACATGGATATCTAATCAAAAATTTATGTTGGTACTAGAAGTGGCTGATTTTATACTAAAGATTTATTATGCATGGACTTGAATTTTTGGAATGTATAACACAGATATACAAAATTAGAGATGCTCCGTCTCATACTTTTCCATCAAAATCATTGTTTCATTCCATAGAAATTTTTTATTTCATGGGTGCACAGTCAATTGGGAATTATGGAAATCCCCTATCATATATTTCTAGTCCAATAACAGTAAAAAAATGATTTTTATAACATGGAAAAAAATTTTGGTAGAAAGACCCCTAAATAATAGTATATCCATCATAATGTGAGTCATTAATGAATTTTAACTGATCTTCATGCTATTATGATTGAATAATGAACTTGAGAAGTGATAATGTGAACTAAACACTAAATAATAAAAATCATATCCCTGGATTCCCAAACTCCAATATGAAACATTGATAAAAGATTCATCATGTTCCACTCTTTCTATGATTCTTTCGCAGCCTAGACCGAATGTTTCATGTTCATGTCATCACTGATTCAATTCCCTTTCTTTATGGTATATATGATTTCAAAGAAAAAACAATGAAGGAATGAAACCCAATGCCTTTTTCAAAAATGTAAATATTTTTGGGAGAATATATAACTCATGAATATATGGTTTAAATATATTGTATACATTTATCTAAAAAGGTATTAGAACCATATATTAACTACATGTATCACATCTAAATATTCAATGTCATGGGTGAAGTAATTCGTTTCATGTGGCCTATGCAGCTGAGAGCAATAGTGCACCACATGATCATCGTCCATAAGAAAATATCCCTTGTGAATATCTAATGTGTCACAGAAGACCCCATAGCCTTACATGACATCATGAAGAGTCGAAACCACCACAATAGTCAAATTATGATAGTGATCAATAAAAATACTCTTAAATTTATCAATCCAAGAAGAAATTACTCTCATAAGATTTAGAGAAATAGTTCAAAAAAAACATTGAGATGTCATTTACAAAATAGTCATAATATCCTGCTAAACCAAAGGAACTCTGAATATCAAACAAAATTGGGTTTTCACATGTCTTAACAACTTTATCAATATTGGGATCAATTGTTATACCAATTTCAGACACCACATCTCTCAATAACATCACATACCGAATCTAGAAATCACATTTTTAGCTTTTCATAATGTTTTTTTATCTCTATACAATTTAAAAACTAATATTAGATGATGCAATGATCCTCCTCAGACATAGAGTAAACAATTATTTCACTCATAAAAACCACCCCAAAAGTTTCAAGATGCTCAAGAAAATTGTATTCATTAAATCCATAATGATTATATGATAATTGGTTAAATCAAATAGTTTGAAAAGGTGATTATAATAGTCTTACATTCACTAAAAGGTCGTTTCAGAATTTCATTTTATTTTATACTAAATTGATGATAACTATATATGAGATCATTCTTCGAAAACTACTTCACACCATTAAACTATTCAAATAGGCCATCAATCCATGGAAACCGATATTTTACCATTTCTATGACTCTATATATTTTTAGGTTATAAATAAAAAGGTTAAATGACCCATTATATTTCTTCTTAAATAAAACAGGCCCCACCCAAGGTGAAACACATGGGCGTATAATTCCTTTGTCTAAAATATCTTTATGCTTTTCAAAATTTATAAATATGATAATTTTATTTGATGAAGTGAGGGAAATCACACTCTCAAAGCACATGACTCATTCTTAATATAGATGTAATTTTTAAAGGATGGTTTGGTTAACCTTATGAGTCATACATGACTTAAATATAATATTTTTATTATAATATGCATTTATCTGATATGATTATTATTCTTTTAGAATTCATGCGTGTGTATGGCCTTCCGTCTCCATGAACAGTGTATTTCAATTATTATCTCCAAATAATATGGATATTACACGTTCATATATATTGAATATATAGGATATTTAAATCATGAATAGTATTATAGATATTATGTAATTTTGACCATAATGCCCAATTTACAACAAAAATGATCATTTTAAACACACTTCCAAAAATTGACAAACTGACTGATATGAACACAAATAAATAATTATTTTTACAATGTGATGATGAGTAATATAAAATGGATAATAAAATTGAAAAAGGTTCTCAAAAATGTATAAACTAAAATATGTTTATAATTTAGGAATTTAAAGAATGAACAAGACAAGTCAGACTCATGGTAGGGGACTTCGTCTCAATAACCTTTTTTAATGAATATTTTGGTTTATACAAAACCTTATTTTCTAAGGTGTTCAATTATACCCTTTTTCTTTTAATTAAAATCAAATATTTAAAAAATGATTATTTTTTCCATGAAGTGTTTTGCTAAACTAAAAAATGAATTTTTTTAACTAATATGGCGACAACGACCACTCTATCGTCATATCCAATATTTGATATTTTCTTTCCTCTATTAGCATTAATGTTTTCAAAATTAAAAGAAATCCTTTTTTCCATTATGGGTAGTTTTGTTATTTAAAATACTTTTTTGAAATGGATTGATTTTTATAATATCTAGAAAATATTTCATGTGATTTCAAATGAAATTTTATTAGTTAATTATAGAAATTTGTAATATTTTCTGATTATATAAGGGTACTTATGCATTTGACGGTACTAATGTGACAAAAAATGACATGGGGTAACGTGATTAACCAAATTATGGGTGTTTCCTTGATAAACCAATGATGGTTCTTTATGTTATAACCTCCAATGAAATGGCTATGGAATTCAATTGTATATATATTCGATTTAGTGATATGTGGTGATGTCCACCATATGGTTATTTTATTTAAGTATTTTTATGTCCCATGTTACCTTTATATACTATATGTTTTTTTCAATGTGAGTTCGGGTAATTATTTGTGTAAAAAGGGTAACCAATGATATTATATTCAGTGAAGTGTTTCTTCTATTTCTTAAAGGTGGAATGTTTTACATTAAGATAACATTTTCATGCTTTAGATTTTTATGAATGTCTAACTGTTTTCATTCCATATGTATAACTTATTGGAATTTTTATGCTCATTTCATGTATTGAAATGTTTTTCCCCAGACATAAAAATGAAAAGAGTCAATGATATGATCATAGAAATGTTATGATATAAAAACATGGAATGATGTGATGTTTTTTAAAGATTTTTACAGTTATGAAAAAAATAGATATTGAGTTTAAGCAAACACTTTAAATATTCAATATGTTATGTATAAGTCAGGAATTAATTCTCTAAAGCACTAAAAATGAAAATATATTTAATGTGAATTAAGGTAAATTATTCGCTTCTATCAAGAATAAATCATGTTTTTGGTTCGGTCCTTATAATAAGTCCTCTTATATTTATACCAAATAAATCTAAAAATAATTGTTGTTTTATATTTTAATTTATAGTAAAACTTTAGAAGAATCTTATTGTCTCATAACAATTATGTTTATATCAAGTTATTCTATGTTATGTGAATAAAATGGAAAATTTAGGACTAATGATCTAATATAATGTTTTATTCCACACTGTATGGGATCCACCCTTAAAAAATACATAAAAAAATTTGGTAATACTAATAGTTATTAGGGTTTAGACCTAAAAAAAATCAAAGTGTTTCACATTTTGTCACAATTTTTTTTGTCCTAGCCTCTCTAACTCACATTTATGTTCCCAAAAAATGTGATAACCACGAAATTATCATAATTTTAACATTATTGAGAAATAAAAACCTAAATTATATGGTAATTAGAAGTAATTCATGGTATAAGAAATTCAATACCATTAAAAGTGATCAATGTTTGTATAAGGAATGAAAATAACAGTGAATAATAATATGATCACCACCAATCCGAAGGATATACCATTGTTTTTATATTAGTTATTACACTATTAGTAATTATTGAAATTATTATTCTATGTGGTTTGTTATTCATATTTATATATATCACTAATTTACCCTTTGAATCGATATTTTTATTCTATAGAAATAGCCTTAAAACGGTTATGTGGGAACCATCACAAAAAAAGAATAAAACATGGATTCACTAATATATGGAATTAAAAATTCTTAATCTATAAAATAAAAAAAACATTCAACTATATTGATCATCAAAAAATAAAAAACAAAAAATATTTTCCACCATTCTTGAACAATATCAGAAGAGTCACCACTCCAAGCAACCAATTTGAGCACCAAAACACCAATTATATCACTTGGAAAATTCACTTATCCATTAAATTTTATAATTTTCTAATATTTGGGTATGTAAATGATTTGAAACATTTGTCGATATTCTATATTTAGATAATTTCATGCTTTATCTCCGTTAATTACCTTATAATCACTTATCTATATATATTTGTCCAAGCACCCATCTTTTATAATGTATTATCCTTCTTCTTACATCATATCAAATGGTTTGGATGATTCTTCTTCTAAAAATTAAAATGGGATTGTTATATCCTATTCATACATATAAAATGTGTTGTTTATATCAATTAATGAACTTTTTATTTCTTATAAGTCTTCATTTCCACCCCATGGTTTTATCCTCTATGCGGTTTCCATAATCTATAGAATATGAAGTCTTTTTAGCCACATTATTAATTTTCAAATAAATTATAAAACTATTATTTTTGGAATCCTTTGATTTTAACTATATATATGAGGATATTTAATTTATTATGTTTGAGACATCAAAACTTGACAAATTAAGATATTACTAGATCAAATTAAATCATTGATTGATTCATCATTTATTTCATTGGCATTTGTGATATGTTAATTATGAATAGATCCTTGATTTAACTTGGGTGAGTCTTCATCATTGATGATCACCACTATAAGATCCATTATTTTTATAACATCCAAATACTATATGAAAGAAATTGGAAGAAAACCATCATCCATCTTCTATATGTGTTCAAGAAAAAGAACTAATTTTTCCCACAGACTATGTTTTCATCCAATAATTCTATATGGAATGTAAATGAATCATATATGATATAAAATAATCTTTTTGATTTTTGTATATAATTGGTGTCTTATATCTAAACTCATCATTGAAATAAACCCAAATAAACTCTAAATATTTTATAGAATGTTCAATTTCCCTAAAAATGAGTATTAATAAGTTATAATCATTCAATTTATTTATGATTGATGCATAAAAAATCACCATGTATATATCCTTAATAATTTTAAATTTCTGGATTTAGGAAATGATGTTGAAAATATGGAATCTAAATATAGAGAACTAACAATTTGAAGGTTATTCCAAGAATAACAAATTGGATTCCACTCGCAGAGTAAGTAATCGCAAGGATCAAGTTATCAGAGGTTCCTTGAGGAATCTGTAGGCATATACACCTCATTTTTAACCTGATTAAAAAAACAATAAATTAGTGGAATAAAATAGATCATTTCTCTAAGACCCACTATATTTTATGGTGGTTTATGAAATCAAAAATATTTTTATTATACATACCAATCACTAAAACCAATGATATTTTTTACAGATGTGATGCATTATAAAACATGAGGGATGACATTTTGACCACCAGAAATCATTTCAGAAATAATAAAACCTTTTGATTAACCATATTACTATGAATTCAACAAGAAAAGTGTGGTATACGATAAATAAAATCCAAGAACCATGGAAATATGATTTAGTGGAAAATATAAAGGAACACTTGATGGTACAAACATATGAAGGAATAGTTGGATGGGAATCTATAAAGGAAATGAGTTGTCTTCAAGCCAGAACTGAATGCCTAAGACCCTATTTCATCAACTACATCATCACCATGAATAAGAGAAGAAGGACACTCTAATAATATTGAAATATATTAAATTGTTTATAAAAATTATTAAATAATTATAATACCTTCTCTCAAAATTTTGATACATATATGTTAATTAAATAATTTAGATAATAAATATTTAATAAGTTATTAAAATTTTTTAATATATATATCCCCTTGGGATAATTAATTCCTCCTTCAATGAATAATTTTTAAAAGTATCCTTTTATTATGTTATTAAAAACCATTCATTCCCATCAATATAGTGTATAAACACAATAAACGGTATGGTGTGATCTAATAATCTTTGTCAGGTAATTACTATCATTATCATTTTATCTATTCAAAAAATGTACGATCATGATATGTTAAATATTTCAATATTATGACACTATTTCTATAAATGTATGTAATTTATACTCATGAATAGAATGAATATATATTTTTTACAAAACATTTACACACAAATGCAACCACACACACTTCATTATCATGATCATTGAAGAAAAATATTGAACAAATATCTAATTTATAGAAAATATATCATATGAAATTCAATTGTTAATTTCCCACGATGGATAACATGGAGACATATCATAGTATTACAATAGAAAAATTAATTACATGGTATTCAAACATAATATTGAAAACATTTATCCCTCATTTGGTATGGGGGGAGGGGATCTCTATATAATAGATCTATTTCAAAAAAATTATTCTTTGTTCAATAATTTGATAATAATTGTTCTCATTAAAATAACACACGTAAAAGAAATATTAATGTAACACACTAATAATTTAAAATATGTATATTTTCTCTGATAGATTTTGTGACATGGAACACTTAGATTAAATATGAAGGAAATTTATTTCTTAAAATTTAATCTCATTAATATCTTCCAGAACATGCATCCCTGAGTCGATATGAACCATACAATAGTATAAAGTTATAAACTAACCATTATATTGTATTGTATAAATGTTAATAAAAGTATTAGGAAAATTTTTCATATCTTTTTGAATAAAAAAAATAAGAACCATTTAAAATAAAAATAAATGACTTTTGAAAAACTGTATTTTTCTAAAAGATGGTTTAGTCTCTCGATGATTAGATTAACTAAAATGTATTTTTACCACTTTTAAGAAAAATTTTTATAAAAAAGATATTCATTTTTAAAATTAATATATCATAATTTTATTATAGTTAATTTTCTTTTATTTTATAAAATATTTCATTTTTAATGAATAGTGAAAAATGTTCTATTGTAATTGAAAACTGCATTTTCATTTAAGTTATTTATAATAAAATTATATATTTTCAATTTATTATAAATTAAAATCATTATTATATATGTATATATATATATTAATAAAATTTTATTCATTATTTTAAATTTTATATTGTAATTTGAAATACAAATATTATAAATGAATCTATATTTTCTCTTTAAAACCTTCATTCCCAACACATTTAAACGTTTAATTTTAATCTAAATTTTGTAACCTATGTAAATATAATTTTGAAAGATGGATTAAAAAATTTTAATTAAAATAATATATATTATATAATAAGATTAAATAAAATTTTGACCATAATTAATATCAAAAACCATAAAAATTATTTAACCAATATAGGTAAAAATGGATTTATTAGGGGTTTAATTAAAAATATAAGGGTAAAATGATCTAAATACATGACCATAGTATATTTTATATCCATATTCAAGAGTTATAAATTCTAATTCTCTATAATAATCCATTTTGGACCCTTATTTCATGTGAAAAATGTGGGCACAACATTTTCTTTTCAAATATTTAATGTCTACCACTAACCTCACTTATAAAATGGAACCCCATCCCCTATCCTTTTCCTACCTTATACCCTTTTGGTTCGGACAATAACTAACTAAATGAATTCCAAACATACATACCCACATTTTATTGTACATTTTTTAATAAAATTATTAAAGGAATACATTAGGTATAATCTAAAAGATGGGGTCCAGGAAGATGTAAAATTATTAACTATGCGTTTTTCATTTTTTTTCATCCACCACTTTTTTCTATTGTTATTAACCCATGATGATTTAGAAACTAAAGAATCCGCCATATATTAATATGTTTTTATGTTATGTTAATTACCAATAACCTTCCCCACTTTAATCAAATGTGTTAAAAAATCATCATTCATGTATAAGGTGGACAACCACACACTAAAGAAAAATATTGATTTATTTGTGGTCTTTTCACGGTATATTTCAAAATTGCCACTAAATGATTTTCAAAGTAAATTAAGCAATGGTTTTTAGTAGTAGTTTAAAATAATGCAGTTAAATTCTCTTAAAATATTTTTGATAAATGTTTTTAAAAAATATCATTTTTTTGCAGTTTTATCATAATCATCGTGAAATAGAACGAAAAAATAAAAAATATAAATTTAATTGATAATTTTTAATTTTTAATTTTTATTTAATATCATATATAGTTCATTTTTTGAAATTTTAATTAATTATAATTTTTACATTTATAATAATTAATAAGTATTATTTGATCATAATTATAATGTCAAAAAAATTCAATAACTTGGAAATCAGACTTCGGTATCAAATGACGATAACTTTTGATATGAGACCCATTTTTATCTCCATAACTAGCCATATAAAAGACCCATTTATATCTCCCCAACCAGTCAAATCGATGATTAAAAAATGTGATAAAACCACAAGAGAATTTCATCTTGTGATAATCAAAAGGGGAAATATATTAGAATTAAAAAAAGCTGAAAATTGAACTTTAATTTAAAATGGTCATAACATTTCATTCCGGTGTCCGTTTGGGATCAACCACATATCTAATCCAATAGTATGAAAATAACTATGCTAAAGAAGGAATTAGTTTAAGATTAAAGAGATATGTTGTGATTTTCTTCCATTGAAATGCCATGAATGCCTTTGAAACAAGGTTTTTTTTGTTGCCGACAAAAGTTTTTAAAATTTAAATGGCTATACCATCCATGATGAGTATCCTTTCTTCATGTACCATAGTTCATATAAATGACCATTTCATGATCATTGATTTAACTAGTTGTAAAGCTGAAACAGACTTTATGATCAAAAGTTATGTTCGTTTCATGGTTGATAAGGTTTTTAGAGTTTTCAGAGATTCTTACTATTTTTTTGTGTTTTAAGGGTACCACAATTTTTTAATATTCTATGGATTTCCGCCTCATTTAAGGGGGAATTTTTTCTTCTTTGGTGGGGACTAAATTTATTCTCAGGGATTACATTCTTATTGATATTAAGGATTTCTAAAATTAGCATTTTTCAAAATGTAATGTTATTTATAATTATATATATTCATATTTCCAAATATTTATCAATAAAATGACTTGAATAAATACATATTTATATATAAATGTATTGTTATGCATATAAAAAAATGGAAATATGTATTTTTTATTCAATTCAATTAAAATAAATAATTATTGATTTTATAAACATTTATGAATATTTATGCATATTTGTGTTTATATATTTTTATATCATATACATTTAGATATATATAGAGATATTTATATTCACATGTGTTTATCTATATATATATACCATTATAAATTGAAGCATTCATATATATATATATATATATGTAACACAAATATGTGTTAATATATATTTTTTTAAGTTTTGTTATAAGTAATATATTTATAGATATTTATATCTAATTATTATTTTATTATTTTATTATTTTATCAATCTATTGTTTATTAATTATTATTTATTATATATTATGTATAATTTATTATTTCCTATTTATTATTTCTTATTTCTTATTTCTTATTTCTTATTTCTTATTTCTTATCCCAAGTTAATTATATATCTATAATTATTTTTTAAATTATTTTTCATTATTTATTCTTTATTATATACTATTTATTATGTATTTATTATGGATTTATTATTTATTGATGCAATCTAATTTTTTATTTATTTATTTTTTAAATGTTTATTATTTTTTATTATTATTAAATCATTATTTATTATTTGTTTTTTATTATTAATTTATTATATTTTTTTATTATTTATATAGTTTTACGTATTTATTACAATTTATTTGTAAATTATTATTTTTTACATTTAATTTATTGTAAATTATTTTTCATTATTTATAAATTATAAATTATAAATTATAAATTATTTATTATTTATTATTTATTATTTATTATTTATTATTTATCATTTATCATTTATTTTTTATTTTTTTATATTTTATTATTTTATTATTTTATTTTAGTAAATTTAATATTTTATTATTTTATTATCGTAAATATTTTATTTATTTACTATAAAAATTATTACTTTATTTTCATTCATTTAATATTTATTTACATATCAATTATTGATTAATTAATTATTATTATTTGTTTATTATTATTTATTATGTATTATTACTTATTTATTTAATTTTCGTTATTATATTTTAAAATTAATTTTTATTAATTAATTATTAATTATTAATTATTTATTAGTTATTTATTATTTAATGTATTTCTTATTTTAATTGTTTTATTATTTTATTATTTTATAATTTTAGTAACTTATTATTTTATTATTTTATTATTTTAATTTCATAATTTTATTATTATTTATTTATTATTATTAATTTATTATATATTTTGGATTGATAAAATATTGATTTTATATTGATTTATTATTTATTTATTTATTGAATAATTATTTTGTTATATATTTCTAATTATTTATTAATTAATTTTTATTTCAATCTTTTTCTATTTTCATATATATTTATTTTTTATTTTTATTTTATTGTTTTAGTTATATATTTTATATTTTATATTTTATATTTATTTATTATTATTTATTTTATATATTTTTTTATTCTGTATTTATTTATTATTAATGATTTATCTATTATTTTTTTATTATATATTTATTGAGTTGTTCTTTATTAATTATTTATTATTTATTATTTATTTAATATATATTTTTTACAATTTATTATTTATTATTTTTAATTATTAATTACAATCTATTATTTCCCAATTATTTCGATAACATGTGTTTATCTATTATTCATATATTTATTTTTTTATTAGTAATTATTAATTATTATTTACTAATTATTAATTATTGATTATTAAAAATTGATTATTGATTCATAATTTGTAATTAATAATTATTGATTTTATATCTTATTTATTGTGTATTATTTATTTTTTTCAAATTATATATATATCTATTTTAAATTCTGTCTATTCCCCACTTGAAGAGTATGCTGGAGTGGTCAAGTCCTATCACGACCTGCCTTCACCAAAAGGAGGGAAGGGTCAGCAGGTTTCCAAGCCCTTCCTTCTTTAAGTTGAATGAGAGATAATGACCCCCGAAACCCACCTTTTATTGGTCCCGGAGTGGCGACTAGCACCAAGGGTATGGAAATTACACACAAGTGGAAGGCATTACCTTTTTTGTTTTATAAGATTGGGATATACGATGATGAAACCCAACAACACCAAGACTAAAAGAAAAGTAAATCCAAAAGTAGTCTATTCCCACATGCATGTTCCAAAATTAAAAGCCACAGGGTACAAAAGTGACTACAAGGGTAAGTACCAAAGAAAAAAAATAGCAACTGCAACTACCCCAAAGATCCGAGCTAGTACGGTCCTGCTCAATCCCCGAAGTCCTCCTAGAAACCTGAAAGCAGTTTTATATACATATGGTGAGCATAAAAGTACACTCGGTAGGGAAAACCAAAGACTCTCGTGCACAAGTTGGGGAACGTACTAAAGTCCCGTGAGATGAAGACAACCATTACTATGATGGAGTTCACCCATCCGACTCACCGGCTATACTCACCAAGTAACGCAAACCAAGTAGTATATAATTAGATCACATCGATGTTTGGGTACCCCGCGCCACATTCCCACTGGTTATTGAGACATCCTACGTATCGAAACAATCCTACCATTCTCACCGCAGTCCCACTACCACACCCACCCGCACACACCTGGGCCACAACCGCACGCATTCCCACTGCCAAATCCTTCCCATAAACACCTAGGCCACAACTGTCACACGTACCACGCCTGTAAACACCTCTTCCAGAACAACCACCACCACGTCTGATGACACCTGGGCTAGAAGATCCACTGCCATGCCCGAATTCACATGGGTCTCATCCCGAAGATACTTGGGAATCTACCTTCCCGCACACAACTGGGCCATAACTACCACAGTACCCCGCCCGAATATTCTTGGGCTAATAATGGACCTCATACCGTCACATCTTTCCCGAAGGTACTTGGGCTATCTGGGAAAGGGAGTAGAAAATGAGCTAATAACCAGCCACTAAGAATTGTGTTGGGAAAAACACCATCCCCCATGAAATGGGGGTGTTCAGCACTAAGTGCTCAACATGGGTTGGGCATGAATAAGAAACACAAAACTCTATGTATATACATAGGTAAAAAGAACTCACCCAAAGGTAGGTTTTTCTTCGGACAACCTACACATCACAACAGCACTCGAGTCCGAGTCACGTCCCTCGCCAACAAAACTCACTTGTCCCATTATTATTTTCATGTTCATTAATAATGTTTAAATAAGTTCATGCACCTACTTGGGAAACTAACACCATAAGAATTACCAAGGAAATAATCCAGCTAAACGTCAAATTAATCATTCACACCTAGTTCTCTTGTAATGCTATAACAACAAGGGGATAAGTGAGATCCCTCGAGACACTACCCTGTGACCCCCAAAATGGTTTCTCATCAACAGACAATCCCACCCCAATTCGTGATATAAACAAGGTAACCAACTTGTCATAAAACTCACAACCACCGAATCCATATCAACAGGGGATCCCATCCCCTCCCACATCTCAGAAATCGGCCCATAAAAGAAAACAACAAAACCTCTACCACCAACACAAACTATGGCCATTCTGGTATTTTTAGATGTATAATATTTAACAAACTCCATGATTTCAATTTCGTGTGCTTTAACCGGGTATTATCACAGAAGGGTTGATCCTGGTGCTTTCAATTCATTTAGCCATGTGTACATGATTAACTAATTTCCCTTTTCACTGCAGGTGTTCACAACCACAAACAAGTCATTTAAAACATTCCCAGGGGTTCATTTGTGCACAGAGAAAGACCACAAATGACCATGATTTTTAGTAGGCATAAGCCCGCCCAATTCAGAAATATAATCAAAACATAAAACATCATCAACGATCACAGCCACCCCCCCTCTTTCTTTATATAATCAGTTCATTTTCTTTATTTAGGTCTGGTTTAACCAATTCTATAGAACCAAAAGCACGTCCACCCCACATGATACACAAAAGCGAGAGACGAAAAAACTCCCTACTTGTTGATCAATGATCGACGCTAAGGCAGGGGATAGAACTTCACGGATAGCGATGCAGTTCTCTTGAAAGAAAATCGCCTCATCTATCAACGTTTAGGCCGGGTGCGGAACTTCACGCATAGCGATTCGGCTCGTCTGAACGAAAAGCTGCTCATCTGGATGATGGGTACTCCTAGCACATGGTGATCGAGAATAGAAGAAACCACAGCTAACCCTTAGTTTATATGGGTCGTGGACGGTTGAGATAAGAATGCCAAACTGCATAAGGAGCGGGGGTCGTGGGTTGAGAACGCGGCCCCACACATTATTAAAGTGGTTTGGTGGATTAAACCGATGCACACAACATGTTAATTTATTAAATATTTAATTATATCATTTATGGGTGCTACTGGGCTTTAAAACAAACTTAAATCGGGTCAAATAAGGGTTTAAAACTCAATTTTCACACTTCAATGGAAAAACGTCGACAAAGCCGGGTGACGCCGATAAGTCTCACTGATCGGTTGCGCTGATCGGTTTCACCGATTGGTCTCACCGATTGGTCGCACCGATAGGTCTCCCCGATCGGTCTCCTTGTTCGGTCTCAATGATCGGTGTCCCCGATCGGTCGTGCTGGTCGGTCTCACCGATTGGTCTCACCGATCGGCAGCGCCGATCAGTCTCACTGATCAGTCGCGCCAATCCGTCTCACCGATCGGTCGCGCTGAGACACCACCCCTTTAGGTTCTAGATTTTTTGCAAAGGAAGGGACCAAGAGAGTCTGGGTCATCACATCACATACCTCTCAAACTATTCTCACCGTCGAGAATTTAAACAACCCAAATGGAAAGAGCGGGTCTGAACAACCACCTCGAAAGATACCTCTCTAGAGTGAACCTCAATATTAACTAAGAACAATTTCCTGTCATGAACCAAGGAACATATCATGTCAAACTGCCCAAGCATGTGGGGGTTGGGGAGTCTCCTTCCCCATGTCAATATATTATCCTCTTTGGGCGGCACGGACTCGCATGCACAGGTATAATCGCATCCACCTTAATGCTTCTTGAATAGGGGTTGGGTTCTCTCCTCCCTCATACCCAGGACTTTTCACACACATTCAGAGGAAAAAAATAAATCTATCATTTCATAGCCAACAAGTTAAAATGTAATACCAAAACATCTATAACAACAGAACAAAACTCTAAACAACTCTGGGTACTGGGCACGCATCTGTGATTCCCTCTACCATGTACTCTCCTCAATCCTAACATGTCTCCACAACACACGAACCAAGGGAATGGTTCTCCCATGAAGCACCTTTTCTTTGCGATACTCGGTCATCACTGGTCTCTACACAAAAGTCACGTCGTCCTCGATGTCCAGCTCTCCCCAGCTGAGGACATGTGAATCTTCATGTAGATACCGACAGAGCTAGGACACGTGGACGACATCAAGTATCCACAGTATCGGCGATGGTAACACTAGCTGATAGGCCACTTCGTCGACCCGCCGTAGCACTTCGAAGGGCCCGATGAACCTGGGAGAAAGCTTACTCCCCTTGTCGAACATCTGTTTTCCGTGTCGATGGGAGAACCTTAAGAACACGTGGTCTCCAACCTAAAATTCCAAGGGCCACCTCCTGGTATGATCATACGACTTATGCCGGTCCTAGGCCGCCTTCATCCTTTCCCATATGAGCTGGACCTTCTCTATCATGCTCTGCACCACCTCCGGGCCATGGATGCCTGCCTCTCCTACTTTGGCCCAACACACTGGTAAATGGAATGACCTCCCATACAAGGCTTCAAACGGGGCCATACCAATGATAGAGAGATAGTTACTATTGTAGGAAAACTCTACCAGGGGAAAGTGTCGCACCCATGATCCTCCCGAGTCCAGAACACATGCCCGCAACATATCCTCCAAGGTCTGGATGGTGCGCTATGTTTTTCCATCTGTCTGCGGATGGAAAGCAGTGCTAAGGCGTAACTGTGTGCCAAAATCATGCTGCAATCATTTCGAGACCCGCGAGGTATATCATGCATCCCAATCTGAGACTATAGTCCTAGGAACACCATGAAACCACACCAACTTATCCATGTACTGTTGTGCCAAAGCATCCACAGTACTCGACTCCCTGATCACCATAAAGTGGGACGATTTCGTCAACCGGTCCACTACCACCCAGATGGTGTCCTATTACCCTTGGAACTTGGGATGTCCCATGAATAAATCCATCGATATGTCGTCCCACTTCCGCTCGGGGACATCTAGAGACTGCAGTAGGCCACCTAGATCTTGGTGTTCAGCCTTCACTTGCTGACACACTAAGCACTTGGCCACAAAATCTGCCACTGTTCGCTTCACTCCGGGCCACCAAAACAGTCTCTCCAGTCCCTGGTACATCTTGGAAACTCATTGGTGTACCTCCAGGGGTGAGTTGGGGAACTCACTGAGAACCTTTCCGTGCATCAATTCTGGAACAAACAATCTTCCCTAGAAAAGCATCTGGTTATGCCCATCCTCTATCCATCCTTCCGGACCATTGCCCTAGACAACTCGGTCAAGCATCACTTTGCACTCTAGGTCTCCCCACTGAGACTCCTCCACTTGCTGTAACAGAGACAACTGAACTGCCATCTGATTTAGTCAACCTCTACCATCATCCATCCTTGCATCCAGGTGTAAGGCAGCCAACTCCTCCATCGCCTTCCCGGTGTCCGCCGACTCTCGGACCGCATCCTTCTGCATCCTCCTGCTCAAGGTATCGGCCACTAATTGGCCCTTGCCCTCAGTATAAGAGATCTCGAAGTCATAATCTTGGATAAACTCCACCCATCTTCGCTATCACAAGTTTTGGTCCCGCTGGGAGAAGATATACCTCAAGCTTTTGTGATCTGTGAAGACCACAAAGCGTTCTCTGATTTGGTAGTGCCTCTATATCTTTAGCGCAAAAACGACCACTGCAAGCTCCAGGTCGTGGGTGGCGTAATTACGCTCATGAGGGCGTAGCTTCCTGGACCCATAAGAGATCACCCCTTGTTGCTGCATCAACACACATCCCAGGCCATGTCCTAAAGCATCACAGAACACCTCATACATCGCCCCTTCTTTTGGAAATCTAAGAACTAGTGCACTGACCAACTTCTCCTTTCGATAGCTGAAGGATGACTCGCACTGCTCACTCCACACGAAAACCTGGCCTTTCATGGTCAGGTTTGTTAAAGGGGCTGCAACTTAGGAGAATTTGGGTACGAACCTATGATAGGAACCCGCCATCCTGGGGAAACTAGGGACCTCATTCACATTATTGGGTGTCACCCAAGAAACAACTGCCTCAAACATTGATGGGTCCACCGCTACCCCCTGCTAAGACACCACGTGCCCGAGGAAGTGCACTTTTCATGTCCAGAACTTGCATTTCGACAACTTCCTATAGAGCTGATGATGTCGGAGGACCTCTAGAACTGTCCTCAGGTGCTCTACATGGTCATCCTCTGATCTTGAGTAGACCAGGATTTCGTCGATGAACACAACTATGAATCGATCTAGGTACTCCTAGAAGATGTAGTTCATAAGCCCCATGAACACAGCCGGGGCCTTCGTAACACCGAAGGGAATGACTACGAACTTGAAGTGTACATATCTTCACCTGAACACCATCTTCGGGATGTCTCCCTCCTTCACTCTCAGCTGGTGGTACCCAGACCGCAGGTCAATATTCGAGAACCATCCTGCCCCTTTCAGCTGGTCGAAAAGATCATCTATCCTCAGAAGAGGGTTGCGATTCTTGATCGCCACCTGATTCAGCCTCCTGTAGTCTATAGTCAACCAGAGACCACCATGTGCCTTCTTTGTGAACATGACTGGAGCACCCCACGGTGACACACACGACCAAACATAACCCCTCTTCATTAGGTCATAAATCTGGATCCGTAACTCCCATAGCTATGAAGATGCCATCTGGTAAGGAGCCATAGAGATCGGACGAGCGCCGGGCTGAAGGTCTATCCCGAACTCGATATCCCGTCGAGGGGGTAGAGTCATTGCCTCTTCAAGAAAGATGTCCATAAACTAATGGAAAACCTCTGGAACCTCCACCATCTATGCATCTACTGATTCCACTGACAGCTCGACCAACATGAGGAGGAGGGGTTCCTCTCGCCTGCTGCCCTTCTGACTGCTCCGCTCGCCGGTGAAGGTTACACATCGACCGCCCATGTCCGAGAACAAAAACCTTCCTCGGAAACAGTCGATGATGGAACACACAGAAAATATCCATTTGATGCCTAGGATGACATTGTATGGCTGTATCTGTAATATAAGAAGACCCCTAACTGACTGATGTGGCCCAATCATCAGTATGCATCCCCGACAAACAAAAAACAAGTCGGTCTGACCTCTGACTGGTGTCATCAACACCAGGGGAACTGGAAATATCATTCCATATAGGACCAAGGCATGGGCTAGATTGGGTGAAACAAACGAGTTCGAAACTCCGGTATCGAACAAGGCATAAGCAAGAGTGCTAAAAAAACTGATCGTACCTCGAACAACCTCCAGCCCTGCTGGAACTGCTACCTCTGCGGCGTGTAGCTATACATTCCTGGCTCCTCTGCCCCTCGGCTATCAAACACCTCCCTGACCATTCCCTAGTCAAGGTCTCTATGGAGCGCCCTGAGGTCATCCCCCTCCTCCTGCGTCTGTCCTCGGAGGAGCGGGAGCTCGCTGTCCCTGCTGCTGCTACTGGAAAGGCCTGGCTGAAAGCTGCTGCTGGGGAGGGTGCTGGGGCTGTCCGCCACCACCGTACTGTACCCAGTCCAGGCATTGACTCTGGATATGTCCATGACTCCCACAGACGATTCATCGTGGTCCCGGGCCCGAAGGAAAAGGGCGAGGACAGGGGGATTGAAACTGATACTGCTGCGGCCTACTCCCTGTGGGTCGGAACCTGGAGGGTCCTGACGCTGGAGGCCTGGTCGTGACAGCCTTCCCCTTCGATGGTCCCATCTGGATCCCCTCTCGTGACACACCTCCTAGAGCGTGCATCCTCTACACCACTTCGGCCATCTTCTGGACCTCCATGTATGTCGGCGGGGTAAAGGGGGTAACAGCATATAGGAGGGAGGGTCGGAGCGCCTCCTCTAGACGTGTTTCACGAGACTAATCGTCAGAAAAGTGGTCCGGAGCAAAACTTAGGAGGTATTTGAACTTTATTACTAGCTCCCTCACTGACATACACCCCTGTTGGAGGGTGAGTAGCTCCTGTCTCTTTTCCACCTTCATCGTCGAGGAGAGAAATTCCGCCCGGAACTCCTTCTCGAAACTAGCACATGGAACCTTAGACTCTCTCCTCTCCCCCAGGTAAAGCGTCCACCATTGATGTGCACTCCCTGCATCTAGATAACCGCCAGAGGAACCCAGTACTCAGTTGGGGCCCCAATCAGGCTGAAGGCTATCACTAGGTCCTCTAGCCAGCCTTCCGTCTTCATGTCAGAGGTGCTACCCACGTACTTCTCAAGGGTCTGTCGCTGGAAGGCCTGAAGTGTCTTCTGCCACTGGTCATCCTCTTCCTCTTGATCATCTCTCTTCCAATCGGCCAAAATAATTTTTGGGGCCTCGATCCCTTGTACCACACGTGGTCGCCTTCCAGGTGCCACAACTACAAGGTAAACAAGGAATGCATATGCCTAAGTTGTGCAGAATATTGTTCGTAAAATTTCGTAAACTTTCCATTTATTCATAATTCCCAATACATCCCAGAAACATGAGAATAAAAGTCATTATGATGCATGTACCATTCTTAGGGTCACTACCCTGCAATCAGTGTGGCCTCACTTGGTCATTCAGTAGGTCAAGAGTCCTTGCATTGGATCACAGGGTGCCCTAAAATCCCGTGTCCTAGCCAGTCTTCCCTGGAATAATTCATGCACCAAGGTCACCCAACACTATTGCCTTACCATCACATGAAATCCTCATTGTTCCTAACTTTATAATCCATCCTATCTCTCAACCTCGCCCTCTGATACCATTCTATCACGACCCGCCTTCACCAAAAGGAGGGAAGGGTCAGCTGGTTTCCAAGCCCTTCCTTCCTTAAGTTGATGGAGAGATAATGACCCCTAAAACCATCCTTCTATAGGTCCCGGAGTGGCAACTAGCACCAAGCGTATAGATATTACACACAAGTGGAAGGCATTACCCTTTTATTTTTATAGGATTGGGAGATAAGATGATGAAACCCAACAACAATGAGAGTAAAAGGAATGTAAATCCAAAAGTAAACCATTACCACATGTATGTTCCAAAAGTATAAGCCACAGGGTACAAAAGTGACTAGAAGGGTATGTACCAAAGAAAAAATACAGCAACTGCGACTGGCCCAAATATCCAAGCTAGTACGGTCCTGTGCGATCCCCGATGTCCTCCTAGAAACCTGAAAGCAGTTTTATATATATAGGGTGAGCATACAATAACACTATGTTGGGAAAACCAAAGACTCTCGTGCACAAGTGGGGGAACGTACTAAAGTCTCCTGAGAAGAAGACAACCATTACTATGAAGGACGTCACCCATCCCACTCATCGGCTATACTCACAATGTAACACAAACCAAGTAATATATAATAAGAGCACAACGATGTTTGGGTACCCTACGCCACTTTACCACTAGTTATTGAGACACCCTACACATCGAACCAATCCCTCCATTCTCACCGCAATCCCACTACCACACCCGCCCGCACACACCTGGGCCACAACCACACGCAGTCCCACTACCGAATCCCGCCCGCAAACACCTGGTCCACAACTTTCCCACGTACCATGCCTGCAAACACCTAGTCCAGAACAACCACCATCATGCCCGAAGACACCTGGGCAAGAAGATCCACTGCCACGCTCGAAGACACCTGGGCCTCATCACAAAGATACTTGGGAAACTATCTGCCCGCCCACACCTGGGCCATAATTACCACACTACCCCGACCGATGATTCGTGGGCTAATAATGGATCTCAGGCCATCACAGCCTGCCCGATGGTACTTGGGCTATCCGGGAAAGGGGGAAGAAAAGGAGCTAATAACCAGACACTAAGAATAGTGTTGGAAAAAACACCCTACCCCATGAAATGGGGGTGTTCTTCACTAAGTGATCAACATGGGTGGGGCGCGAATAAGAAATACAAAACTACAAGTATATACATAAGTAACAAGCACTCACATAAATATAGGTTTTTCATCAGACAACCTACATATCACAACAACACTCAAGTCTGAGTCACGACTCTCACCAACAAAACACATTTATACCATTTGTGTTTTCATGTTCTCTAATAATGTTTAAATAATTTTATGCACCTACTTGGGAAACTAACACCGTAAGCATATCCAAGGAAAGAATCATGCCAAACGTCAAATTAAACATTCACACCTGGTTCTCTTGTAATGCTACAACAACAAGGGGATAAGTTCGATCCCTAAAAGTAATAGATCCAAAGAAATCCTCGAGACACTACCCCACATGCCCCAAAATGGTTTCTCATCAAAAGAGAATCCCACCCCAATTCGTGATATAAACAAGGTAACCACCCGGTCTTAAAACTCACAACCACTGAATCCATATCAACAGGGGATCCCATCCCCTCCCACATCTCCAGCAATCGGCCCATAAAAGAAAAAAACCAAACAACTACCACCAACACAAAGCAGGGCCATGCCGGTATTTTTAGATTTATAAGATTTAACACACTCTAGGATTTCAATTTTTTGTGCTTTTACTGGGGGTTATCACATAAGGGTTGATCCCAGTGCTTTCTATTCATTTAGCCAGGTGTATGTGATTAACCAATTTCCCTTTCCACAGAAGGAGTTCACAACCACAAACAAGTCATTTAAAATAGTCCCATAGGTTCATTAGTGCAAAGAGAAAGACAACCAACGACCATGATTTTCAGTAGGCGTAAGCCCGCAAAATTTAGAATATTGATCGTAACATAAAACAGCATCAACGATCACAGCCCCCCCTTCATTATATATTCAGTTCATTATCTTTATTTAGGTCTGGTTTAACCAATTCTATAGAACCAAAAGCATTCCCACCCCACATGATACAAACAAGCGAGATACGAAGCAATTCCCTACTTGTTCATCAAAAATCGACGCTAAGGCCGAGGGCGGTACTTCATGGATAGCGATGTGGTTCGCTTGAACAAACATTTCCTCGTCTATCAACACTTAGGTCGGGCGTGGAACTTCACGCATAGATATGCGGCTCATTTGAATGAAAAGCTGCTTGTCTGGACGAAGGGTACTCTTAGCAGAGGTTGATCGAGAAAAGAAGAAACCACGGCTAACCCTTAGTTTATAAGTGCCGCGGACAGTTGAGATAAGAATACCAAACCGCGTAAGGAGCGGGGGTCATGGGTTGACCACGCGACCCCACACGTTATTAAAGGGGTCGTGTGTTTTAAACCGACGCACACACCAGGTTAATTTTTTAAATATTTAATTATAACATTTATGGGCGCTACCGGGATTTAAAACAAGCTTAAGAGGGGTCAAATAACGGTTAAAAACTCAATTTGCGCATGTCACTAGAAAAACCTTGACAAAGCCGGGTGACACCGATCAGTCTCCCTGACCGACCGCGCTGATCGGTCTCCCCGATCGGTCGTGTCGGTCAGTCGCGCTGATCGGTCTCACCCATCGGTCGCGCCGAGACGCTACCCCTTTAGGATCCGGATTTTTGGCAAAGGAAAGGACCAACAGAGTCTGGGTCATCACAAGTCCTTAGAAAATTTTCATGAGGTAGGGGGTTTAAATATCATCCAATGCAGAATAAAATAAAATTATAAAATTATAAAATTATAAAATAAATTTTAAAAAAATTAAAAAAATGCTACTGAATCATTAAGCATCGGTTTATACAACCATCTAAACCCCACTACTAAAAACTGCTATTAAATCTTTCTACGATGAAAGACCGACACTAATTGATTTCCATGACAAAATTTAGCGACGGTTTTTCAAAATCCTAGCAAAATGATTTAGGTACGATTTAGACCGCCTCTAATCTCAATGTTCAGTGTAGTGGCATCGTGAACTGAAGTCATTCATTTTTTCATTACCACCCCCCATAGGTGGGTATGATTATGGATATAAAATTTATATATACAATTGAAATTTATAAATTAATTATATCTTTTCATTCATTGTATAATATGATCCTTTCTTATATTTTATTACTTAGGGGACATGATAAGGTCTCTCTTGTGCACGTCGGACTACCTCCTCATGAAGCAATGAAATTTATTTATCACTGACATGTTACATGTAAGGTAATAATGATAATGTTAATGAATATATGGGACATTAATGATTATTAATGAAAATAATTATATAATTATCATTATTAATAGAAAATATATCCTTTTATTTATTACCATTTCACTCACTTAAAGATGAAAACGTCATTCATGTATGTGTGGACTATCATATCCACAAGGAGGTGTGATTAAATATTAATCAACATACCACATGAATGTTTTATATATATATAAGTATATATAAAAAATAATATGGTATTTGTGAAATAATTATCCTTATAAAACTATAAAATATTAATTACCTCTTTTCTATTATGATCATTAGAAAACGGAGATGCTACTCAAGCATACGTACAACCTATCATCTCTATGATCGTAACATACCTCATTTCTCAAAAATGTATTTCATTATATGGATTAAAGGTTTAATTTATTTATAATTATAATAATTAGGCCATGATTATTATTTTTTATATTATGGAACTATATAATATACATAATAATTGGACCGTTCATGAAAATTCACGAATTAGAGAAAATGGTAATTAACACATGAAACGATAAAAATAATGAAGGACAATTAATATGGTTGTTGTATAAATTAATATAATTTCTAAAACAACTATATATGATGTTAAATCACATTTTACCAAAAGGAAGTGGAGAATATTATAACATTATACATCAGATTTCTTTTATATAGTTTATATACTGCACCTTTTACTTGTAGTATCATGATTAATTCATAATTAATGGTATTTTATGTTTCAAATATAATTATTTCAATAATAGTGATTTTATATTAGATCTACAATGTGGAAAATAATTCCATAACTCAATTTCATTTGAATGGGATATAATAAATTTTCATTTTCTTTGATATACAAAATAATTTGTGAAATAACTATTGATTATATTAATTTTTATTTCAACACATTAAATGTTAATATAAAATTTATACACACAATCAATTCATTTATTAATTCTAAATTAAACATTATGATCATTATAAGGGTTTATTTCACAATCCCCTTCCAATTGAGATTGTTTATTATAGAATTTTAGTTAAAGGAAATTATTTAACCGTTTTCAAATAAAACAATTTTATTATCTTCTCCTTTGGTTATTCAATATTTTTTCAAGTAATATAACAATTTTTCTAGTCTATGGTATTTTTTTGAAATACCAACTACATTTTTTTCGGTCATAAATCAATCATCTACAAATTTTTTTTTTACCAATGTTTTTTTAAAAAAATAACCCTTTCCTAAATGATTCATTAAATTAATTATTTTTTAAATTTTAACTTTTAAAATAATTAAAGGAAACTTCATGTCATTTCCAATACAATTTCTATTTAGATTTTATAAAAAATGTGAACGGTGTCTTTGTTTTATCGTGTACTACATATATATAATTTAGACCATCCATGATCATTCAAACTTTTTAATGCTTATTCTAACTGTTTCAAACGTTTTTTTCATTTAATTATTTTATACAAAAAAAATTCAATCAATTGTTTTTAAAAAATTATATCCAAAATGATAAGGACATTATCTTAAAAAATGTTTTTGGGATATTTTTAGGGTATTTCATACATCAAAGACAACAACCATTTAATCATAATACTATTTTCATATTCTATATAGTTACCATCCTTATTCTTCCTCAAGATGGATTATGAACATTTTTCTGAAGCAATATTCTGACATTAACTTCCTTGATTCATTTTAGTAGTCATTAAAATTATATTGACTTCATGAATTTCATGTGAACATTAAACATCCCCTACATATCCATATTATTTATCATGGACATGTATAATGGTAAACTATATATCATTTCCACATATGGTGTTCCACATTGAATGTTATTTTTTCCCTATGGAAACTTTGATAAATATATATTCTTTACTAAATACTTTTATTTTACGATAAGTCCCATTCATCAAGAATTAAATCGATTATTCGAAATATGCGAAATGACTTGGACATGAATACATGGGAGGTACATGGTTATAAATATACCCTTGATGAGTCAACATGTAACATGAGACAAATAAATTTCTAGCCCTAGTTTAATGGGTTTATACCCATTAGTTTTAAACTATATTGTAGATAGAACATAACGGTAGTGGTTTTCATGATGCCTGAGATCATGATGTCCTATAAGTAAGTATTTCCTTCATTAATAATTCAGTTATTATTATCTATGATATTTTCAAATCAATAATATCTCTATCTAAATTTCATTCCCTTTTATTGACTAAATGGTATTTGTTTTCTCTTATTTACCTTTCTATATTTATTTTTCCATATCTTTTTAGCCATGTGATTTTCATAATGAGATTATATCTATATGCATTTTATTCAATGTTTATTAACTAAATTGAATTTGTTTTACTTATTTACCATCACATATTGATTATTCCCTATCTAATTATAATATCCATATTATTAATAGAATGTAAAGTGTGTTCAATTGATTAACTTTCCATATTTATTATTATTTATTAATTCATGAAATATTCGGTGGTACATAATCCTTTCTGATCATTTTAGATATCCTTTATTTTTCCCTTTCCCATAATTTCATGAAGTGTGATATGATAGATGTGAAATGATATTCTATAGGGAATAATGTTATTATCTAAAAATTATTTTGTAATTTGTGTTTTCAAATTTAATATGCGACTCATGTATGTATCTTCTTCCAAGATGACAAAACTATCAAGTCCATAAAGATGCGATTCTTTGTAAATTATGACAATGTAATGAAGAATACATTTGATCTTGGTAATAGGGTTCATGTTCACTGCAGTTGGAATCTGAGGAACTTCAGTAGAATCCTGTGGAACTAGATTAAGTAAAAAAATTATTAGAACCCATATCCAAATAATAATCTTTGAGGATAACTATAAATGAATTTACTAAATTTGTTTAGATATATATTAATTTGTTTTCCAATAGAATATATATATGGCCACATAATACTTGTGTAAAATTTTCCTGAACCAAAGTATATATGCAAAATAACAGGAAAAGGGTGCATCATGTTAGACCTGATCATCACCAGGTGCCTGACATAAGGAATTATTGCGCACCTGGGTTGACATCTTGAGTGATATACTTAGGATAATTCACATTATCATTACAAACCGTAATAAATTATTTGATTATATGATGATAATGAATGGCCTAGGTTAATCCTAAGGTGTTTTAGATTGAAATGAATATGTCATAATGGAATGGTAAAATGTTTTATATGTTGAAAATAATGTCTTAAATTAATGAATTACCCAGTAAAAATGAAGAATATAATGGAATGAAATAAATTTCAACCCTCTTATCCATTTGTAGTTTATTATCATAAATGTATGAATCTTAGTAATTATCCAATTCAATTCCATCTTCTAAATATTAAACCCTAGGACATGGAAGGAATTATGTGGAATAAAATGGATGAATTAAATATGCTTTGGGATTCTATAATTAATATATAGAAGTATTTTTACCAATGATATTTTGGTTATAAGAATCATGAAACATCTTTGGATTATGTAAAATTTCATAAAACATTTATTTCTTCATTAACATAATTGTTATGTATAAAACCATGGGTTTATGATTTTAATATTGATCATATGTTCATAGTCTTAAGAACAATTTTTTTGGATTTATGTGATTGGAGTCTAACTTGATTAATAATATATCTATAGAAAAATATGAAAATACAATACTTATTTCATAAATTTTTTAGTGAAAACGAATTTCAGAGATAACACCTTTACATTTTATAGACATTTTCTCAATGTTATTGATAAAATTTAGGGTTAATATGATCATTATTGACATTATAATAATACTTAAATAATATTATATTACATTGTGGAAGAAAAATAATTTGTATTCAAAGCCATGGTAAAATTTTTATTTAATGAATAATTTTTTTCAAGGATATCCAACATATTTTTTGGGAATGTTAAAGGAATTATATTAATATAATTTTTAAAAAATAAATTCCTGCATTTTATGGGTAAACATGTCACCTCTGGAATTGATATGGGGTATGAAACCACGATCTATGGATTATAAGAGTTTAACACTTACAACTGGCCTACATGATAACCTGGTAAACTTTTCAATAGTTAAAATATTGACAAATAAATATTAATGAGGAACCAATGGAGTTACTATTGAGGTTTACTGAATAATGTATTATATTCAATATCTTTATATAACCATAATGGGTTTTTAAAATAGATAGAGATAGAAAAAATGCATGTCTTTATTTTATGGATCTTATGATCTATCAAAAGTGAATTAGAGTGATTATGTCAATAAAAAATAAATTTTTGATATTTATTTTTTGGATTAAGAGATGAATTGGATATTTATTAAATTTCAACCAAAGGGTGAAATCATGCTTATGAAAATGAAATTTATCATGTTAGAATATTTCGTTATATTATTAAAAAATAAAATAATTTATATACATTATTAAAATTATTTTTAAAAAATTACATCATTTTAAAATCATATTTTATGAATCATGTGGTCCATTAATTCATCACATATTTGTGGTTTTTATGTCATTATCATTCCCTTGATCAATCACTTTCATGTGATCAATGACCTCTATCACTCACTATAATTATATACCTTTTTATTCCATTTTTTATCATCTATTTCGGTCAATGTTCTTCTAAAATGACACTATTCATGTTTTATTATAGATAAACATCATATTTCACATAATATCTTATTAATAGGATGTTTTATTTGCCCTTTTACAATGTTGGATTTTCAATGATGGGTTCTCTAAATTTATAACCCTAGATTACAGAGATCATTTTTAAATAGTGAGTATGATATTAATTTAAAATGGGGAGAATGTATCACAATGATAATTTAAAAGAATAAATTTTTCTATATCATAGGTTACATGGACCACCAATTATAAACATATGACAAAATTAATTTTTTTAAATTTGATCTCATTGACAACTTGTGAAACAATGAACCCCAACTTAAAGAAAATAATATCATATAAAGTTAAGGAAAAAAAGTTAAATTTGATGGTGAGAATAGTAATAAATAAAATTTTAAAATTATTCTTAAAACTTTTTTATAAATATAATAATCATCATTTAAATTAAAATAATAATGTTTTTTGAGGAACATTTTTTCTATAAAAAAAATGTTTGTTTCCCTTTACTAACAAAATTTAAAATAAATTATTACCAATTTTAGATGATAAAATAGTTAAAATGAACAATATTTTTCAAATCATAATTTCAAAATTAACCCCATGTTTTTCTTTTTAAATTTTCTGAAATATTTCAATTTTCAATGAATAGTGAAAAAATACTAAAATTTAAATAAAATTATATTTTTTTCTTTTATTTATTAATAAAATTAAATTATATTTTGAAAATATATTAAACTAATATAGTTCAATTATATTTCTATTAATCAATTTTATGTCGTCATAATCATTTTCGTATTTAATTTTGATATAAAAAATTATAAACTTTTGATCATTTTTAATTTAATAACCAACTTCATCATCATGTAAGAGGGATTAATTTTAAATTAAAATTCTCACTACTAAGAATGAAATTTATAAAATTGGATTTTATATTTTGATTCATGTTCATTCATATTATATGATAAAGAAAAATTAATTTTTTAAAATAATGAATAGAAAGAATACTTAAAATTATTTACCGTGATTTAGGTAAAAGTGGATTTACTGAGGGTTAGATAAAATAATATAAGGGTTAAAATGACTTAAAACTTGTATAATTTTTTTTTGTATAAATATTTAGACCTTATCTTGTAAAAAATTTAAAATAATTCATTTTTTACCCTATTTTTATGTGAAAAATATGGGAAGACCTTTTTCATTTCAATAATTATAAGTATACCAATAACTTCACTTATAAAGGGACCCCCTCTCCTCTATACATCACAGATTCAAACCACTTTTTATCCTACAATAACTACACTAATTACTTAAAAACATACATACCCACATAATATAATAAATATTTGGTTCATTAAACCATTTTATGAATAAAATAGTTCTAATCCTAAAGTGGTAGTCCAAGTAGAGGTAAACTTCTTATCTACGTGTTTTTATTTTTTTTCATTATTTTCCTCCTTTTTTATAATTAAAGCATGTTTATATAATAACCTCAAAATAATACATATACTATGATTTATAATAATAATTTAATGACATACAACCATCCCCACATCCATCTAATGGGATATAAAATCGCCAGCCATGTGTACGGTAGACTATCACCCTGCGAACCAATGTCATTCATAATTCCATTATAACGTCTCATGGTTGATTAATATTATGAATAATATATATATATATATATATTATTTAAATAATAATAAAATATTTGGATTCATTATATCAAATATACCATTTTTTACATTCCATTTCGTAGGGGATACGATAATGCTGCTCATGTTTATGGGGGACTACTACCTCCCGAAATGATGTGATTCATTTTTCCTAATTGATTACATAAAAGGAAAGAATGAAAAAGTAAATATATATATGTGATATAAATAAAAAAATTATTATTTTAGTTACATATTAATCATTATTAAAATTCCATATATCATGTTGGTTCTAACCTTTTCACTCCATTAAAGATGATATCATCGTTCGTGAACATGTGGACAACCTCCTTTATGAAGGGATGTGACTCTCTTTTCATAACCACTCCACATAGATGATATATATATATATATATTTAAATATTTAATATGGTATTTATTTTATGAGTATCATTATTTAAATACAAAATAGTACTTACCTCATTTCCATTATGACCATTGGAAAATGAAAATGTTACAGATGAATACATACAGTCTACCGTCTACATGATCGTAACATTGTTCATTTATCAAACCAATTTATAGTGATTGGTATTAAAATTATAACTGAAATATAAATATTATAATTATTTCATTGTTATTTTTATATATATTGGAAATATAAAATATAAATATTAACCATAATATTCATGAAAAACTTGAATGATAAAACAATGAAACTAACACATAAAACAATGAAAATAGTGAAGTATTATTAATGATAAGGAAATAAGAAATTATTAAACGATCATATATGAAGATATAAATATTAATATGGTTACATTATAAGTTTATTACATGTTTTATACCACTATATAATATGATACCTCATGTTCAACCAAAAGGATGTGTGAGGTAGGGGACTTCATGTTAAATTCCATTCATTAGGACATATTGCAGTGTTATGAACCTAATATATTTTATATGGTGTATATATTATCCCTTTGAAATATAATATCGTGATTAATTAATAATTAATGTTATTTTAGGTCTGAGTTTTATTAATTTATCTAATTGAATTTTAATTAATATTTACCAAGTGATAAATTGTTGTATAACTCAATTTCATTTCATTAGGTTAAATTACTTATTTAACATATTTAATATAATATGAATAATTTTAAATTAATTTTCATTAAATTATATCAGAATTCCACATTTTTATATGTATTTAACAATGATATAAAAAAATTTATTCATTGATTAAATCTCACATGAACGTTATGATCATTATAAGGGTCTATTTGGCAATCTCATTTTAATCAAGATTGTTTATTAATGAATTTATTTTGATAGAAAGTTTCATACCATTTCATAAAAAACCCATTTAAATTTCTTATACTATATTTATTTATCATATTTTCATGTAATAGTTAAATTTTTCCACTCTTTTGTACTTAGTTTCTTTTATAATTTTGTTTTAAAAAATATGAATTCATTTATCTCCCTGATTAAAAATATATTTTCAACCAAAACCGTATTTTTGAAAAAAAATCAAAATTATTTCTAACTCATTCCAAAATTTTGTGATTCATATATTTTTACTAATTTTTACTTTTTATTAAAAAAATAGATTTTCATCATTTAATATTCAAAATAATGATCATTTTCAATTTTTTTCAAAATTGAAAGGAATCATTGTTTTAATGTATAATGAATGAATTAAATTTCAAAATTTCATAACAAATAAAATGTTTTTAATATTATTTAATAAGTTTGACATTATTTTAAATGAATTTTTTAAAAATGTTTTTTGAAATGTTTGTTTTAAATAGATAATTTGAAAATGAAAATTATATTTTTCTTTAGAAATGATTTTGGAGATATTTTTATGGTATTTATGTGCATCAACAACAACATAAAAATATTCTTAATAAAATGTGTATATATTTTATCTGTACCTTCCTTATTATTCCTCTATGTGATTCAATATAACTTTTACCAAAATATTTATTTACATTCACTTCTTTTCTTCATTTTTTAGTCATTAAAATTAACTTTATTTAATCACATTCCAATGGAAATTAAATTTTACCTCAATATACATATTATTTATCCTGGATATGTTATTTATTAAACTATATATCTTTTCTACATATGTTATTCTATATTGACTGTTAATTTTTTTTAAATATTTTAAAATTCATATTCATTACACTATATAGATATATTATGATAAGGCATATTGTATATGAATTAAAACGATTATTCGATATATTAGGAATTATTTGGACATGAAGATATGGGTGGGGTGTTGTTATAGATAAACCATCAATGTATCTATAGGAATCATGATTCAAATATGTTGGATATCCTCAATTAAATGGGTTTTAACACATTAGTTTTAAAATGACGTAATGATAGATCTTCACGACCGAGGATTTGATGATACACGTTACAATGATGTCTAATAATTAAGATTTTTATTTGTTATGAACTTTTTTATTATTACCAATGTTATTTTCACAAATATATTATCTCTGGATTCATTTAATTTTTAGTTTATTGATTAAATGAATGCGATTTCAGTTTAGTAACATTCGGTATGTATTATTCCAAATCATATTATCCATAAGATTTTCATAATGATATTACCTATAGACACATTTTATTCTCAACTTATTGATTAAATGAAAATTGTTTTTATTATTTTTCCTTGACATATTGATTATTCCTTATCTAATTATGATAGATATGTTATTGATTACATTATATCTGTGATCAGTTATTTATATTTCCATGTTAATTATTCTTTATTGATTCATGATATCTTCCACAACACTTATCCCTTACTGATCATTTCTGCTCACCTTTTTTAATCCCACAGGATTCCAGGAATTGTAATATGATAAATGTGAAATAATATACTATAGTGAATAATTTTATCATTGAAATAACATTTTTTTCCAATTTGTGTTTTGAAATATAATATAGGTCACATGTATTTATCTAGTTTACCAATACTAAAAAATTATTTTATGCTTTAAGATGAGATTCCATGTATCTCATTCTAATGTATTAAAGAAGACACCAACTATGGGTTACTAAGGTCAGGGTCACTATAATTGATCATGTTGTTTTTAGGATTTTTTTCATTCATTTGATGTTCACTTTGAAAAACATTGATTATTTTTTCCTTCCTTCTATATATTATAAATATTGAGCTATTTAAGGGTTATTTAAATTAATTTAGTGAATTTAGAGTGATATTTTTATACACCATTTTTTATTTTTTATTGTAACCTATATATATTCAATAAATAAAAAAAGTTCATATTTTTGGGGGTTTTAATAGTGACATCTATTCTATCATCTATGAAATTTGAAAATATAATAATGGAATACCACTTATTACATAGGGACATTAAACTATTTTTAAATATATTTTTATATAATTATTATTTTTTCATTATTTTCAACATAATATGTAATATTGAGTGTATCAATTCAAAATTTTGAATATTGTTTCATGTAATGATATCTATAATATTTTTATGTTTATTTGAAGATAATTATCATTCATATTTATTTGTGGGGGGGGGGGGGTTAATGTGACACAAAAAAATTGTCTCTCTGATTCAACCCTTATTGTTTAATTCCTAAATAAGGGAATATTATTGGGTTAAATCAGTTAATTATTATTATATTAAAGAGTATCTAAATTTGTATATTATTATCTAATTTTATTTCTCATGCTCGTTCATAATAATTTTATAATTTTATACTAAATTTCATTTAATTGTTTTTTCAATAATATCATTTTGATGGACAATTTTTTATTATAATGGATTTAATATTAATGTGACATATCATCAAAAATTATATGGGATTATATCATTTATCAATGTTTGATAAAACATAATCGTTGTTTTCTTATGTGGATTACTATTCCTATTTAAGAAACCCATCAGTACTAAATGATATATATTTTTATATCAATTATATTATATATTAATTATTTATTATGGTTTTAAAAATTATGTATCATATCTTTATATGCTTAATTTTTATTATTCCATTATTTGAATTCATTTAGAAATTCATGAATGTATTCATTCCATTATTAAATTTGAATATGGTTTTATAGAATGTTTTATAATTTTGTTGAAATATTCATACTTTTGGTACCAATTATAGAGATTTTTTTAGTATTTTTATTTAAAATATTTTGATGAATGAAAATGTGAAGTTTTTTAGAAAACTGAAATATAATTATTTGTATATTCATTTTAATTTTTTATTTTGATTGATATTAATGTTACTTGATGTTACTAAAAATAAAAAACTCCAAGATTTACCCCAAAGATTCTATTTCCATCATGATGTTTTCCAAATAGTATACAGATTTGACTATTTCTATTAGACATATTATATATATAAGGATTATTATCTCATAGTAAAGATGTGGGTGGATTTTCTCTAGAGGTTTTATTTTGGGTGGTTCAATGTTCATCTCAATTATTTTTGTCAGGATCACTATTTGGTAATCATTCATTGAAACTCCCAATAGTCCCAGTATCTATAACAGGGTATGGACTTTGTTTTTAAAGGAACGTCTTCAGTCGGGATTTTATACCCTATGATGATTAGTAAGTCACATTGGTTTGGAGGATGGGAGGTCGATCTCACCACACACTTTTAGGGAAAATTATTCCCTACTCCAGGATTCTCTTATTGTTTTAACATATATTCCTAAATCAATTCCTAATCATGGAAGGTTTTTTACCCCCAAAAAATGACCATAGTTTAAACACATTTCTATGAAAATGAATTGGATCTCATTAGTGAATTCATCTATTTGAATATGAGGTTCTTCATCAATTTCACATTTGTGTGTTGTTGATTAAATGTTGAGCTCGTATAACCAGGAACTACAAAGAGTGTTATTGTCCAGGGAGTTGATTAATATATAGATGATATGATTGATCAATTATGAGTCATCCTATGTATCTTGATTTAGAATATGAATCAAAACCCACATAGTTAGTTAAACATGTGTAGTTTAACAAAATAAATAAAATACATTTATGTGGGAACTTTTTCACCCTGTATTTGAACTAGACCCATGAAGAGGCATCTAACATATCCTATTCATAGAAAGAATAATATCTAATGCAGTTAATTCAATCCCCTGATACCTTCCCCAAGTTAGAGACCCTAGTATTTTGGATAATTATATCATGCCAGTATTTGGGAATTACACACTATGTTTTCCATGGATGGTGTGGATTCATGATTCTCGGGATGTGGTCAAAGAAGCACAGTAAGACCATGTGAAATATTCTTGCCATGTGAATCAATGGATTTAAAGTAATTATCCTTATTTCATATGGATTTGGGGCTTACATTCAGGGAAAACTCATTATATGCTTAATCTTGAGGTCGAGCCTTTGAAATGTCTTTTATATATCTTAGTTATTTTAGTAATCATAGACATCATATTTAGTAGTTTATCAATCCATTGGTGGATGAGTAAATATAATCATCCCATTTGATGGATTGTGTCTCAATGGTTGGAATATCAGATATATTTTGGCGCTGAAAACAATTTGGCTTCCCATTTGAGGTCGGGCTCTAGAAATAGGAAGGCATCATACATATCCTGATTATTGTTGGAATCAGAGTCCTTATAGTTCAATGAGATGGGTCTTACATAATAATGCTTCCCATATATGCATGATATATCATATTTTTTTGATTATTGGAGCTTAAAAAATGAGGAAATTTTTATATACTATAGATATCATATAATATCATTGGATGGAGATTACACACTCAGGTTTCAATTTTATGATGGACATATCATATTGTGCCACTAATCGGGGAAGACAGGTTGTGGTTTTATTTATATGTGGTACATATCATATTATTTCATTGATCAATGCTTACAAAATAAGGATCTCCTTTCCTTGAAGGAGGCGTGTGACATGAATGATAGTATCATTTTTACTCCCTTATCCCACCTGATTTATGCTTAATGTGAGAAACATTGGGTAGAAAATATTAAATATCATTTATTATGTATGTAGAAATTACGTTCTGGGACTACACAAAATATGTTCTAATATAGTTATTTGGCCTTTTCATGGAATAATATATATCATAGTTATATAATAAATGAGAGTCATCATAGTTCAGTCAGTCGGGTAATACACACTCGTGTTTCCATTTAGGGAGGCCGAAAAATGATATCATGTCATAAGATGCCTGATTTTTCATGTCTACTTTTCTTCATGACATGGGTTTATTGTCTAGACAAAATTACTATTTTATCGTCATTTCATGCCAGAGGATGTTTTCCTGAAATTTCCAAATACAGTCATGTAATCCTTTTTAAATGTCTGAGGGACATCACATAATATAGATGGCATGATTGAAGGACATCGTATGACCAAGGATTACTTGTTCGAAGAACATCACATGACTGAAATGGTGTATCCTAGAATCCATCACAATATATCTACAAGCATTCTTCAAAGATGTCACATAATCCAGCTAACAATACCCAATGTCATTGTGAAAGATAATGACACACATAAAGGGTGTCACAAGAGTCAATATGGCCATTCTGGATGGTACTACATGAACTAGATGAGTTGCTTAGGTGACATCGTGAATGTTTACTAACATGTTTGGGGGAGGTCACTAGATCTATCTGACATACCCAGAGGAAATCCTGGTATTTTTCTATCTTGTATAGAGGACTTCGTGAGATCCAATTGACATGTATTCATTCCATCGTGAGATATTATAAACATACACTAGTGTATCCATGTGATAATGGTTACATTTCTAATGGTCATCATGAGTTATGGATGGTGAGCACAAAGGTTTTGGTGACACTTTGGTTTCATTTCCAAGGCACCATGTGGCTAGATTTGACATGATTGAGGGACGTTTCATGATCCAAATAGTTTTCCATAGTTGTATCATGGGATTATGGAAATATTTCCTCGTAATTTCACATAACCTAGGCAGCTCTTGTGAAATTTATGAGGATCGGAGTATATGTTCTTCAAATAAGTCTTCCAAAATTTTAGTATTGTTTATAGCCATTTGTTTCACATGAATTATATTTTTTCACTGTTATCTTATTGTATGTATCATGTGATCTAACTGGTGTGTGCGATATTCCTCACATGACCCTCAAAAATTCTTTCATTTGATTTAAGAGTGATCTCGTGAAGTTCCTATGCATGCTACATGATGTCTCTAGATGTCTATCTAATCTTACCTGATAGAAAAAAATTCCCGTTAAGGAGACACTATGATCATGAAAATATGATTTGATTCTTAGGTGTGTCGGTGTGTGGTTTTAAGAGAAAAGTTGTTATTTATTTGGGAATGGGGGATTTATAGGCCATTCCATCAAAATTCTTCTTATATTTTCATTGAACATATC
This sequence comes from Viscum album, assembly GCA_963277665.1. Classification (NCBI taxonomy): domain Eukaryota; kingdom Viridiplantae; phylum Streptophyta; class Magnoliopsida; order Santalales; family Viscaceae; genus Viscum; species Viscum album. Next base: position 1,366,532,131 of record OY728131.1, on the reverse strand, counting down.
ACAAAAATATAGACTATAGTCGATGGAGGGATTTATTTTCATTCATTTTTATTGGGTCTTGTCATATGTTATTATATGGGAATCACATGATTTTCCGGAACAATGAGATCATCATTCCAATGCACATTTATTATATTTTGTCCAATTAATGGAGTCTTACAAAATCAAGAAGACATGAAAAGGGGCATGAATATGGTAAGGATGATATATCCAATGGCATTGGGAAGATTAAGGCGCATATTTAAAGGACATTGTGTTAGTTTAGGAGGCTTATCTGGGACCTTTCACGAGGCAAAGATGGATTTACAGGGATTTGTATAACCCTTCAATCATGACTAAGTGAAATTGTGAGGTCCTAAAGAGTGAAAAAGTGTTTCACATTATTTTTATGATCGTAAGAGGCTATCTAAGTTTATCTTTTATGGTCATATTTTATTTGTAAAATTAATTTAGGTTTTCTGATCTTGCATGAGTTTCATTGAATATAATCTCATTCCTCATCGATGATGTTCCATGTAATAATGAAATGGTCTTAGGGTGTTGTGTGAGAACATCATGGAAAATTCTTTCTACTTAATTTTTGAGTAAATGGGGGAATGTGAGACTTCTTGGACATGTCTGAATCCTTTATCTTGACGGGGGTCTCCAGCTAACGTAATTTTACCCAACTATGAGTACATTCCACTAGGCCTTTGGTAGTCTCTCATGGGATACATGGGTTCATAACTAGTGTTTTACAACATAAAGAGTATCACTCAGTTTGGATGTTTTATCCCTATTTTCCAATTATCTTTTAAGGCCTTTCAGATGCTTGATGTCTACTAATTCATTTGACCTAAGAGTGCTCTTTGGGAATCTACTGCATGATCAAATATTGTCTAGGATTTTTTCACCATAGTATAATTATTCATCAAAGGATCTCCAGAGATCTATCATTGGTTATAGATTGACATGGATCTATCACGTGGCCTTTGACGATCTCATGATCACCAATATCTGGTAGGCTCATGTGAATAGTGTCATCTTGGACACATTCTTTTTCCTTTTCAGTGAGGAGTAAATAATAATCATATTCATTTATTTAGCCCCTTTTAAATTTTCTAATTCTCATTTTGAGGGAGTCAATGGTGATATAATGTTTTTGTGATGTTATTTGAAGTGTTATTGAATGTGATAAATTTTGATGGGACAACCATATTATAATCGAGAACATGATATTGGTTTTCAGATATGATTTCCTCAAACTATAATACCTTGAATGTAATTTTAATTAACATAGTTTATTCTATAATTGTATTCTTTATCTATTATACCTTGGGATTCCATAGGTGATCACATCAATGCTTGAATGATTCGAGGGATGGAAATTTATGTATTTATATGACTAGATATCTACTTACCTCTTATGATTCTATCTATTACCAAATGATTATTATAAGGTATGGTATTTTATAATATTTTTTGAAATATATATTGTTCTGTGGTGTTATTCTATTAGATATGTTGACAGAGGTCGAGGGTCTTTATATTTGGAGTTGGACATCATGATCAAAATCTATCTAAAATAACATTTGGAACCAAGTATTTATTGGTACAACATTGTGTACCTTATTGATCATGAAATAAAGGGATAGGTACCAGTGGTCAACATATACCCAATATCCCTAGGTGTGTCCTTGGTGAGGTACGTAGTACCTGGTGATAGAGGATTAAGTGATCAGGATACCCATGTACAATTTTCTATAAATTTAAATAATTAAATTAATTTATCAAAAATAATTGAATAAGAACCTTTATTATTTCCTCATAAACTACATAATCATCACTATTATCTATTTTCTCTTCTACTTTAATACTTAGGTCTTCTCCATTTGAAATCATATCGATTTATCATATATGTCTATGGATCAGTAGAAGTGAGTCCATGAAAAATACTCTATATATTCACTGTTATTATACACATTTCTTTAATTTTATACAGTAATAACTAATTCAATTGTTTATTTCATATTTTTGGTTTTGTATTAAATCCAAATAATTTGACGATATTCAGTGAGAAATATTAATCTATATTGAGGAAGGTGATCTGAAGTATTTACTAATTATATATACTAATTTTCACATGATCGATGATTAGATGGTTATAACTAGAAATTTCATTATCTCAAAGAAACATAAAATGTAATTAAAAATCCATTACACATAAAATGAGTAATTTTAAGGGAACATGTTTTCCCTAAAGATTTATTCTCACATTTTTGGTCACCGATTACCATGGGCCTACCACAATGTGTGTCAAACACTTTTAATTGGATCCCAATCAGTATATTTCTCGAAAAGTGATATGTACACATCATGAGTAGTTTTTCGTATCAACAGACATTACTTTTATGTTTTAAATGACTAATTGTACCCAGGAAAATTTATATATTTGTTCATATTTGGACAGATGAAATAATTTTGGTTAAATGATAAAAATTTATAAAAATGGAGAATATAACAATTTAAATAACAATTTTCATGAAAAGTGATTCATAAAATATAGTCTTGGGTGACAAAACTGAATAAATATGGTGAAAATGATGTTATTGTGTTAGAAATTGAAAATTAACAATAAAAAAGAGGTTTGGGATGTGAAATTTTTTCAATATATGAAGTTATAATATAATGTGAACTATTTTAAAGGAGGAAAATATTAATCGTGTAATATAACCTTTCGCGTCATGAACCATGCTAGTAAGGCCCATTAAGGATGGTTTCTAAAGTGAATTTGATGGGGACTTAAAAATTTTCACAAAAATATGCAATAAATTATATGGTTGATATAAATTTCATAATGGGATACATTAAGCATTAATTAATAGAAACCTGAACACCAATGATTCTTATAAATAGTGGGATGGTGTGTTTATTTTATGGGATCGATTCAAAGACCAAATCTTAGGGTGAGTAGTTTTGATATTCTTGGTCCTCACATTACATCTTCTTGAATTATTCATTATTGTTTTTTATGTTTTCTCCGCCCCCCAAACACCCACATCTCTAGAATTTGGGGGCAATTGCCTCTATTTTCTAGTGTAATGTGTTCAAAGGGAGAATGTGTTTTTGTATATAATTATTGTTATTTCATATATTATGGTTTTCATAATTTCATATAATAAATTTCAATCTCTTTCTATTTGATTAATCATGATCATTTATTGATGAACCTAAATGAAACATTTTATTTTGAAACTACTTAACCAGTTATTAATACGAACATTGTTTCATTTATAGTAATCTAGTTTAAATACTATATTGAGACAAATTCTATTCAGTAATTCCCTAATGTACCAATCCATGGAAAAAGGGGGATTGCCTAATTGAGTAGGGGATTTCATGAAAATTTAATCTACCTTACCCTGACAAGGACACCACCATGCATTAATTAGTTTAATATCAAAATAAAATATCACCAGAATCATAATTTATTGAACCATTGAATGCCTTAACAAATAATTTAAATACTACCTATATTTTATCATTTTTATCATTCACTAATATGTCTTCAAAACCCCTATCTTTTTTATTTCTCTTTTCCCTTTCTTAAATTCAATTTAACGAAATCATATTATTTTAAAAATATAAAAAGTCAATCCTTCAATCTCAAATGTTCAATATCTACTCACATCAACTTGATTTTTAATTAGTTAATTTACCACAGTTGATTTGGATTTATAAATTTATAATTTTTTATCCCCGTACAGAATTAATTATTTTCTATGGGTGATCAAAAATAGCACCATTATTGGGTTGATTTCAAAGTAGTTTTTATGTTTTAAATTTTAAATTAAATTTGATTAATTTCTATATATATATATATATATTATTTTGGGTATTTAGAGCTACAATTTATGTTTCTAAATAAAAAAATGTAATACTATAACACTCATAAAAAAGGAAAGGATTTCAATGAGATCAACCACATTTTTTATAAAAAAAATTCAGAGAGCAAGGTCACTATGACCATGGAAAGTTTGGAACCACAATTTGATGTTGGAGGAGTTCTTAAATGTGATCTAGGCATGTGAATACTCATTTATTATGTGTGGTCAACAAATGTTGGATTGAAAATCAAGATCCTAGAACCCCCCCCAATTGTAGAAAAGAATATGTGTTATCAATTGACATCGTGAACTATATTCACATTATGAAATCCAAATAATACACATCCTGAAACCCATTCAAGTCATTAATATAGAGAATTAATAACCTGTATATCCAACATTTAATCTTCATTAAAAGGGAATTAAGTGTTTTAATTACATAATTTTTTACTATATTCTGAATATTTAGTTTATCTTCTATTTTTAAAATCCAAATTACATGTATTTCTTGATTATTGATTTAGTAAACTGATGTATGACACATAAAATATTATGGATATTTTCCATGAAATGTTTTTAGTTTTTTATCAATAAATCATAATTATTAAAATGGGGAAAAATATAAAATGGATATTAATGGGTATAAATATTTATAAAACCATGATTAAGGGAACATGTAAATAATTTTGAATTAATAATTTTTAGAGATTTGAACATTCTTTAAATTCATGTTATTTTCAATATATATTTTAATTATTCTATTTCATTAAATAAGTAGTTTTCCAAACCATTTATTTTCATTCCCAATACATCCTCTGAACCCAATATTTCTTATACGTTTCTATAGTATATTTCTTTAGAAACACGAGCATGTTCTCGTATTGAAATTTCTTAGTGTCACACTAATGATATGACTTAATAGATTCACACTTAGTTTGATTGAATAATATTTTTATTTAATCTCTTTCTCTTTGGACCAACCATGTATTCAAACATTTATTCCAATATATCCATGAATAACCTTGTTAGTAAATGATCAATGTTATAAATCTATTTTCTCCACTGTTACCCTACAAATTATGTATTTCATGATATTTTAATGAATAAGTGTGGGGGAGAGTCCATAAATGGTAGGATATGATATATTTTATTAAGAACATATTTTTATATTTTTAAGAGGTTTTTTGAGAGGTTGTTCATTTTTACACTATCCAATCATTATTAACCACTGTTTTTAATTCATAAAAAATTGATGTTTCGTAGTAAGATAAAAAACACTATTACCATATCATAGATCCTATGATAATATGTGGTTAATTGGTGGATGATATATTTTTCTTAAGCCTTATTTTTTTTAAAAAGTACGAGATAATGATTCATTCATTGTGCTTAAATTTATCACGATCTCTCATTTATCTTATGGTGGGGAATAGAGAGATGACATATGTAAAGGTATATTTCTATCAAGCATAACTTATTACATCATGAATAATTCTTTAGAGAAAACCCTTCTTTTTGAGATGTACCTTTTTACACCATTTATCCCAATTAACTCTATTGTGGAGTATTTTGATCATAAATTATGAATTTTATTAAGTATTATATCTATCATTATGCATTATAGATACATGATTCCAAATAATCATATAGTAAGTGACATGTTTCTATGGTAATTACATCCCACTATATACATTTTTACCATGACAGTGATCATAAAAATCAATAGAAGGTAAATTGAATAAGAAATATAAATTAATAATGGATATAAAAATAAAAACATTTGAAAGATAGACTGTTTATTTCAAGATAAGAGAAGTAAAATATTTTTTTGATTTTTTTCTTTGAAATGTCTGGTGTTAATGATTTTCCATGGGTGATGCTCGACCATTTAAATTTTCTAGTTTATAAATTTCTCTAACTGTAAATGAATTTAAAGCTTTGTATGGTTATCATAAATTATAGTATATTGATATTTCCTAATTAATGACAAGTATAGATTGATTTGTGGGAGATTTGATGCTTAAAATTAATGCATTATAATTATTAATAAAATACATTACATTTATGGTTTAATTGAATAATTCTTTCTCCCATATTTAATATATTTTTCTATATTTTATAGGATGAAAAATTTGTGAGAAATGAAAATAATGATCCAAAAATAAAATATTTTCATTTAAATAAGGATTTCCATGATATATAATACATATGGGATGTTTATGAGGGTTAAGACTAACAAAATGGTTTCCAAATGATCTATAGAATTTCCAAGATTAAAATTCATGTCGTGAAAGAAGTTTAAGACAACAAAAATATAAATGATTTGAATGGAAAACAAGATTTTGTACATTTCAGAGGAGGACCTAAAATATAATTTTTTGAAATACACTTTCATTCCCAAGAGAAGCTAGATAGTCCTAATAAAAGAATGTTTCTATGGGTAACTCGATGGTGACTACCCAATTTTGATCTGAATAGACCACAAATGCTGGTATTGATCCAGGACATGTAATGGGTGGCATTAATGATGAATTATGTCCATCCCAAACCACAATGAAGTTTCTAATTGGTGTTTTTTTATTCTAGTACCAATGGATTGATCCAGAGACCAAATCATGGGGTGATAAGTTGTGATGTGTAATATTATCACTATTCTTCTTCTCTATTTTTTCATGTTTTTATTTTTTTCTCCTTCCCCCTTACTCATTCATTATAAGGACGATTGGTTAACTCATTACATTTTCCATGGTTATGTTGCTATATGGGTATGATGATTTTTGGATTATATTATATTTATATTAGTCTAGTATGGTTACCACTCTTTCAGATAATAAATTCCAATCTCTTTTTTTATTAATAATTATAATTAATAGATTAACTTAAAAGAATATTCTAATTATGCAACAAATTAACCTATTTTTGATATGGTCATTATATCCTTTATGGAAATTAGGTTTAAATATTATATTGGGAAAAACATGATTTAGTAATTCCCTAATGATATTGAATAGCGGAAAAGGGGGATTTTCATTCTATGGAGTGGATTACATGTCCATTTGATTTACCACTTCCTAAATATTAAACAACCATGAACTAATTTACTTAATTTTTATTTTCAATTCAACATGAGTTCTAAAACTAAAACACCCTGGAAAAACTACAATCGTGATTACCAAACAACCAATCTACCAACATTTTTTTACTTTTTAAAAATGGTCATCATAATTAAAATATATTTCATTTCTATACTCTCCTTCTTCACATAATGTTAATAAAGTTATTTTATATTATAATAATATTTAACAAATTGTGTTGTCTCGGGGTTTTGACCTTGAATCACTATTGTCTATATTTTAAATAATTAATTTACCAACTTTTTTATGTTATGTAAATTTTTATTTTGGTTAGCCCTATAGGGAATAAACGTCACCCCATGGGTGATCAATATGTTTTGACATATTGGACATTGTTATTTAATCATATGTATTATTCTATTGTTGGATTGTGACTTTTATTGGTATCTTGTATCAAGTTGGATTTCTGAGGGGTTTTTTATTGGGTTATAATTGGTTACCTAGTTATATCATTTGAATTAGTGAGGTTTACATACCTTTCAAATAAATAGTTCATAGATTATTGTAACATAATACATGAGATAACGATAGAAGGTTGCATGTTTGAGACCCAAACAAATATTAAAGTTATATTTGAAATGGGAACCATATTATAACTTAATATGAAATGTATGTGATATGTTTTTGAGGAGTTATTTATTATCCCGTGATATTGTTATTAATTTGTGATAATATAATAATTCATAATTAATTTTTATGTGTTGTTGGATGAGAATCTATTTTTTTTTTGTTATATTGATTATGGTACGTGAAATGTTTTCTACATACAATGTTATTTCACCAAGCATTGAATTGTTTGCCCATTTTCATGATATTAACACAGAATAGAAGAAGATACTCACTTCTCCCTTGTATGTTTAAAATAATTAGATGTTTTTTACACTTTACCATATTAATATAAATGCCATAGTATTTTATGACCACTTTTCAATGATATAATTATTTACAAGGAATGTGATACCCACTTTTTCATCAGGTTTCTATATACCTGAGATAATATCCCCATGTTGCCTTAGTATTATTTCGGTGTTGGATATTATCCATAGTAAATATTGATATCATTAAATTCATGATTAAATATGAAATATTTCCTTGAAATATTGTAGTATGAAATGTTATTCCACATGTTGATATAATATGGGGAGTTGTGCCCATTTAATTTGGTTTTCTATATCATAGGATTCAATGTATGTTCAATAATTAATTTTTTATACTTGGATATTATACCCACTATATTATTATTTTTATATAATAATGGTAGTTATGTTGAATTTATAATGGATATTGATAATTGAGTGTGCACTACAGCATCAACTGAATATTACATGTTATATATTCAATCCAATAACGTCATGGGACAAAACTGGTATGGCCGAGCAGTGCATTTATCACCAAATAATGTGACATGTTTCATATTTTCATTTTTTATTGATTATCTGAATATCACATTATTCATTCGCTTATATATTTTTTATTTGATTAAAGTAATATTTTTTTGTGGTGGATTCATTTATTATAGTCACACCCTATCAGATTATCTTGGTGAATGTACAAATTTTCTGATCAGGGACTAAGGAAATAGAAAGAGACCTATAATTAATGGATGAGATATATGGATAGATTTAAAGGCAAGAAAAACTCGGTAAAAAATAGAACATCATTATATAGTTATATCTAATCATTTTTACTTTTTTGATTCATTTTTTACAATCATCCCACGAGGTGATCCATTTTATATGTATGATTGTGTGAAATTATAGTGGGTTTTTATTTTGATATACAAGGTAATATATTGTATTTATAGTTATATCACTATTTTAATGTCTATATTATTTTATTCATAGTGGTTGATGATGATTTATTAATACCTATTTTTTATTTATTGTTATATAACCCATTAGGTATAGTAGAACTTTATTTATGATAGACCCTAAATGTTAGTCGGTTACCTTCAGTGTGGGATGAGGTGTGATTAAGGATATGTTGGGGCATAGTTTGATATTATTATTTTGGTTATAGTAATGGATATTATCATGGAATAAGTAATTTTTTTATTTCTGTAACATTTTATTATATATTAATTGGAGATTATATGCTCTTAAAACTTTGGATGACCATTCTTCATGATCCTAAAAATTACAATATTTTTATAAATTTAATGTTAAAAAATATAGGATTTATATTATTGGTATTTTAATATTATGAATTTAATATTCTGATCAAGTGTTATTTTTTAAGGCAATATTGTTTTACTCTTATCCTAGGGTGGATAAGAAGCATGTGGTCATATATGAACTTACATATATAGGATTCACCATAAATTTATATTTCTATAAGTGATTAATGTTATGATTATGAAATTTCTATTTGGTTATATTAAATGTATTCATTATGTTATTAAACATTTTCTAATATAATTCATTTATGGAATTATAGTAGAATTAATTTATGTTTTCTTATTATGGTGTTACTACTATCTGATGAAATATTTTTTGTAATAGAGGGTTCCCTATACGTAACATGAAAAAAATTGATTACTATATCAGGTGAATAGTTATCTATACAAGATTTATTCACACAATTATATATTTTACTTCTCTACATTCAATATTTATATGGTAATGTCTATATATTAACTGTCATATATAAAATGTCATAATATATCCAAGGATATAATGAGAACATTGAGATACTAGGCAATAATCTTAAAAAATATCATATAGGTTAGATATGTCCTAATTACTAGACATAGTAGATATTTGACTATTATGTGTTGGGGCCTCAGGAACATTGAGACTTATTCTTGTAAAGTTTTCACTTTGTGTTCTTTAGTATTGAGACCAGAAAAGAAAGACCCACCAACAAAAACAAAAAATGGTTTTGGCTATCATTGTTTATTCCTACCTATTAATATGTGTAATTGTCTCCTAAATTGTGATCATTAAAAATTTGTTTAGTTTGTTTTTTTAAATTATTCATGTAAAAACATGATAATTTAATCACGGTGAGATATCCGGTGTTGGGTGCACTATTGGTGTTATGAAATTGGACGAATGGTCAGGAATGGATTTGTCAGTACCGCATTAAACCTATAATATATCTTGTTCCATGTTGATCTAGATGATAGTACATTCATAAGACCATGTCCATTATAGTTGTGGGTAAATCCATTCAGTTAGATAAACAAATAATATGGTAAGAAAGTGTAATGAAACGGTTGTGTTTAATGATTTTTGAGATATTAAAGAGAAAGATATTAATTTTCCTAGTTTTTGTTTAATGGTTGTTTTTCATTGTTGTGACTACCATTATCATTGCATGGGAAACAATGGGTAGTTGGATGTTATTCTTGGTCTGTGATTATTATTGAATACCATCAAGATAAAAGACTATATGCTCACACACCATAGCCTATTCAATAATTTTCCTTCTTAATTTTAATATGTGTATAAAATATTGTAGGAACCCCCATTGGGGTCAAGGTATTGATTATGGAAATACGATCACCAAATTAATAAATAAATAAACATAATTCAAGTGAATAATAATTTGAATTTAAAGTATTTATTATTATTTTGTACAATTTTTACCAAAAATACATTGAAATTATTATTTTCACGAATATTAGATCAAAATATTGAAGGTTTATTTAATATTTTAATGAACATTGTGCCGAGTTAATTGCTCAGGTATTATCATGTAATATATATATATATATATTATATATTATAGGAACATGATAATCATATAAATTATATTTACGACATAAACATTAGACATAATGTTGCATTTAGAAAGTGTTAACTATTCAAGGGCATGTGAGGCAATACTGGTTAATTCAATTACACACTATAATAAGAGGAGATCCTCTCACCAATTTCTATTTCCTGGAAAATGTTGGGAGCTTCTCATTATTCTTTGGTATACTGCATCCTATAGAGATAATATTTTGATCCGTATCATTGGACTGACCACAGTATCATGCCTCATATGAAAGGTGATATAGTGATTGTCAAAAAATATAATGTGTCATAGGATCTATGGGCTATCACCTATTATTTAATGATCATCATTCCCATAGTTTCTTAAATAAAATGTGGATAATTTAGAAAAAATTTCCTTCAGATATTTTTAGTAGTGATCACCAATGATGAGTAGGTGATGACTGTGGATTCAGATCTAACCAAGTATTTATCACTTTTATTTCATGCATAAAATTCATTATGTGATATCAAAGGGTGTTAATCTTGAAATGTTTTTCTTAAGACAATGATATAATGTCTTTATTCGGTGGAAAATTTCAATAGTATGTCCTTTTTGGTAATTTGCTGCATACCTGGTACCTTCAATTGTTATGTGAACCATTGGTATATTTTCTATTAGTAGTGAGAGTGGTTATCTAAGGTTAGGGATCTCCTAATTCTTGTGTGAACATATATCATAGGGTCCATGTATATAGTATCTGTACGTAATTTTAGTGATTGTTCTTCCAAAACTATGATATAATGAAATTTCATTGAATTATTCTAAGTCATGAAATTTTTATTTGAGTGATTAATAAATTAGGTGACCTTTAGTTTAGTATCAAGAAAATGAAGATCAATATAACCCATTAATAGTAGATCTATAAACTCTTTAATTTTAATCTACCGCCTATTGATCATTAAATCAAAGACATTATACTTTAGTTGATACAGTTTATGGGACACTAGGCTCAGATGGTTGATCCATACATGTGATATTTAACTTTATAATTTTTTATGCTTCATCCATTAGTCATTACGAGTAATGGTGTGATGGGCATTGTTTAATAATTAAATTTATAATTTTATTGGTAAAAATCATAAAATACTATAATATTTCTTCAATAAATGAAAATTATAAAATTAATTTAAAATATAGTACCTAGTATTCATCGATTTCTATAGCATTAATATTCATCCTTCAATGGAGATTACATTATGAATATTACATTATGTAGAAAATTTACTCTACCTATCTCTATGAGTGTACACCATCATTAGGATCATTGATCCTTTGAAGAGGACACCCAAGAAGTAGAATGGGAGATAGAACCTACTCAAGTATGTTAAATGGATATTGAGAAGAAGTTAACATTTCAAAAACATTTCATTAAACTCATGATGTTAGTTACATATAATAAATGAGAATATAAGTGTCTGTATACTTCACACCCACATATAAAACATTACATATCTATTATATATATGAATCCCAACACACCTCTTTAATAACATATCTTATCCATTATTTATGTTGAGTTTTTCATTAATTGAATATTTTAATTAATTAGTAAATATCAATGAACCAACCCTTTGAATTATAACTGATTGAAAACAATGTATGATGAAGTGGAATGCTAGTTTTATCATTACATGAAACTTTACTAAATATGCATAAAATAAATATTTAATATAATATATATATGTCATATATTTATAAACATTACACATGTATCATATTTATGTAATCACCATTAATTGTATTCATGTATTTTACATGAGCATAGAATAATTTTTCACTTGCACAAGAATCCACACAGACATAGTAAAAAATATCTCAAATCTTTTTGAAACCATCAAAATTATATTAGATATGGATTCAAAAAAATCATTTTATTTTTTGAAAAATAGATTATCTAAATATTTATCCTTATCTATGGGATAAAATATGTGACCCAAAAAGACAAATTATCATTGAAAAGTAATATGAAATCCTTATTTCATATATGTAGCCAATGTGGGACCTCTAGAAATGAATGGATGTTAAAAAATATACTAAGTTCTCTGATGAGAATCTTCATTATAAATAGTCATATATTTATATGTACATATCCAAAAATACATGTATCATATACATCATATGTATAAAAATATAATCCATGTATTCATGTCATCGAGTGACTACAACACATGTAATAATCCAATCTAGTATAACCCACTCAACTTTTCTTGATTCTCCAAAAAATACACACCATGTCAATGAATACATTACATTCTATCATTCTTATATTTGAGAACCTCTAATGAATATAATATCACAAGATTAACACATCATATATGACCCCAATAAGAATGGATATACTTTTCCATTGTCTAATTAAATCAATGGATGTATCTCTTCAACTTTTTATACAAGTGAAAAAATCTCATCTAAGTTGTTATCCAAATAATAACACGGTCAAAAACACTCCCAACAACCCTCTTATTATATAATTAGATACATTGAAATGTGTAATTAGGGTATGAATGAATAATGGTTTCCATGATTTTTATCTCACCAACCTTAGGTGAGAAATATGGGTAATTCATGTACCCCCATAATATATTGATGGTTGTATAACATTCCATGAGATATACATAGGATGTAAATCCATGTAATATGTCTCTACATATCAATTCATGAATATATTATTTTTATTTTATATATAAATATTCATAGTTAATATAATATTATATTCATGCTAACTTTTAGAGGTCATTTTGAACTATAACACAACATAATGATCATCAGTTTGAGAGAATGTAAATTAATACCTTCAGGGGATATTATCATTCAATCAGTGAAATAAAATAGATTTCAAAACACATAAATGAATGATTTATTGAGTTTTCCCTTGTTATAATATCATTTAAAATTTACAAATGTTGCATCAATATATCATATAACAAATTCCAAGAGATTAAACATGACCCTCATGCTTATACTATTATAAATTCTTCATAAATAAATTTAATGTATTTTACATGTTATTCACCAATTAATGTTTACATAACCATACTCAATGATCTCCCATTTGATACATAATATGTGAAGGAATTTTTTGTTCCTTTGGGATGAATTGGGTTCCATACTGTGAAAAATATATCTATTTTTTCCTAAGATATATTGATTTCTACCTTGATTATAGGAACCACTTTATGTTCGGTAATTTACCTTTTCATCCAATCAACTTCCTTCACAGTATCTGATATAGTGATTTACTCTACCATTATTGTCGATTCAATTGTGGGGGTGAGTTTGTAAATATTCCAATTGATAAGTCTGAAATTTTTGAATAACATGAATCAATATTGATATATCATGTCTTCTTTGTCATATTGGAAACTAGAAACTATTTTAACCTTTATGCAGAGTTCATTCTCTATTCCAATGTCCAAGAACCATTCACTAGTTCTCCTCAAGTACTTTATGATTTTCTTCAATATGACTCAATGACTCTCATTGAGATAGGATTGGTGTCTGCCTAATATGATAAAACCAACAGAGAAATAGTTTTAATTACATAAAATGGAACGCATGATAGATCTTATGGATAACTCATAAGGATTCATATTTATACCTCCCGACTCTCTACAAGGATCTTGGATTATATTATGATTCATTCAACTAAACACTGGTAAAGTCCCATTCATGGATTGTATATCGATGTGTCTTTAAAAAAATAATATAATATATGTTATATATTTATCATTTTTTAAATATAAACTTACACGTACTTTATTTCTATCATTTTCATTCAAAATTTAAATTTTTATCATATGTACATATGGCTTATCGTCTCCCTAATTGTAACATATGTAACACTCCAAGATCATACGGTATGCTTCTCTTTGAATAATGCAATAGCGTGTGTTGTACACAACATCGAGTTCTAACACGCCACAACCAATCAAAATAGACGTTATGAATAGTAATACCCACTTTTTAAAATTTATAGATTTTATTTTTCAAAATGGGCTTCATTTTTGAATTCGGAATATTGAAATTAGCTTAGGCTGAATTTTTGGTATTTTTCTGAAAAACATCATTTTTTGATGAATAGTGAAACCACTTAGTGGTAGTTAAAAAACAGAATTTTTCATAAAACTTAATACTACAGCTTCCCTGAGTGGAATTTTGAAAATTCTAGAGACACGGTTAATATCAAGGAGTAAAATGTGGTTCAATGAGATGAATATAATTTTTGGTGAATAATAACTTTTTACATTTATTTACCATGGTTTAAAGTAAATAGGGTAATTAAGGGTAAAAATGATATTAATATTATTCTAACACATGTCCTAATTCTATTGAAAAAGTGTATCTCGATCAAAAAACAACCTTAGGAATAAAATATTATCATTTAGGTCTACTTGGAATAGATTAGGACATTTATTTTTATTTAATTCAAAGAAGAGTTAAAAGAGTTAAAATCAATGCCAACGAGCTTGTACCCTAGTGGTACAAGGTACTGCTTGGCATCCAAAAGACCTGGGATCAAATCTGGGCAAGGGTGAATTTTCA
This sequence comes from Viscum album, assembly GCA_963277665.1. Classification (NCBI taxonomy): domain Eukaryota; kingdom Viridiplantae; phylum Streptophyta; class Magnoliopsida; order Santalales; family Viscaceae; genus Viscum; species Viscum album. Next base: position 1,366,516,824 of record OY728131.1, on the reverse strand, counting down.
GGTACTGTAGCAAGGTACAATAGCAGTACTGTAGCAGCCGTGGAACTGTAGCAGTGGTGACACTGTAGCGGCGGAGGGACTGTAGCAGCGTGGCTACTGTAGCAGTACTGTTCACCGAGGGGTCCTTTGGGCCAAAAAATAGGCTTTCAAGCCTTGTATTCAGGCCACCTGGCCTTGGTCCTTTGGGATTTTTAATGGGTCACCCTCTACCCAGTCTAAAGAGGTCATTACTTTAAATAATAAATTGAGGCTTCAGCCCAATCCTTTAAAAAAAGAGTTAAAATCAATGTTTATTTACTAAAACATTTTCAATATCGGGTTATAAAAAAGGTAAATTTGATTTTAAATATTCATTATAATGATAAAACGATTTCCTACATAATTATATTTTATTTATAATTTTTAGCCAATAAATAATTTAATTTATTTATGACACAATGATGATGCAGTAATTACCATAATAGTAAAAAATTAAAATAATTGATATTATAAATACCCAAATAAATATAATTTGAAACTTTTTATTAATTAAAATAATTTTATAGGTTAATATGACATGTTTGGAATGATATAATTTACTTTTTTAGAAGGAATAATTCTGTTATGATTTTCACAAAAATCAATTTTCCAAATAGTGTCAAAAATGACATAAAAGAGTTTTTAAAACAAATATAATATTATTAATTGATATCTAATTAAAAAAATATATGGTTTGGCCAAGAGACTTATATCATTATAGGTTTATCATTAATGGACCACTTGTGGGTCGGTTGGATGTATATTGTAAGCTTATTAACCATATAATATAAAAATACCAAGAGACATGGTACAAGTGAAACAAATTAACTAGGAGTTAATACTTAAGGATAAGGTTTATATAGTAACCCAAACCTGTATAAATACTATTTTTTGAGTGATTTTAGACCTATCCCCACATTAACCTTTAAATAATATACTTTTTATCCATTAGAAACTGAATATTAATTTATTATAAAATAATATTTTCATCTTTTCCAAAGGTGCCCCTCAACCCTCTTATAAAAGGGCACTCCACCTTCTCATTAATTCACACCTTAAAAGACTTTTGGTTCAGCCGACCCCTACCAAAATACTCTCTTATATTCCAAAAATTTAACCTAGAGGCATTTTTTTGATCAGAAATCCATCCTAAGGATCCCTTTTGATCAAATCAAAAGGACGAAGCTGAAGAAGAGGTAATGTTTTCACCACCCTTTTTCAAATTCATTTCTTCTTCAACATCTTCTTTATTTGTTATTCCCATTCAAAAATAATGAATCCAGTATATACTATATACTATAATATTATTATAAATATGGTACAACCATATTCAGTATTCTATCCATCCTTTGAATTTCATGTCACCATACGTGCGTACGTACGACTTACCGTCTCCACGTCATGGTGTAATTGTTATTCAATATAATATTATTTGGATGGGTATAATAATGATTTTTAATTCATGTAAATAATAAATATAAAATGATAATGATTCAGTATATATGATATATCATCCAATTATATATTATTTTAATATCAAAAGAATGATATTTCGCTCTTGCGTACGTACGGACTACCGTCTCCACAAACGCGATGAGATTCATTCTCCATCGTATCCATTCAAGTATAATTATCATTTGATTATTTAAAAATAACATTTAAGGACTTGATATCATTCTGGATATGAATAAGATGCAACCTGTACATAATAAAAATGGGTTATGTAACAATACATATAAAAGAAAACATGTAAGTTAACAACCGAAATGATGATAATTCTAAGATATTATTAACCAAGCAATGTTAAAAGATCATATATGATATCATATTAATATATATGATTCTTGAATAATTTAATAAAAATTATTTCACCATTATACAGGAGGTTAACCTACCCCAAACAAGGAAAAGTACAAGGTAAGGGTTTATTTCGCAATCTCTTCATTATCCGAGATTTTTTATACGTAATAATCTACTGGGATCAGTTTATCATCCACATCATTGTTTCATAACAATTTATTTGAAAACATTTTTTTACTATTTACTAGAATATGGGTTAAATTTATTTATAACCTTGTTGACTTTTATAAGTGGTTTATAAAGGAATATTTGCGTCGTTTTCCAAACAAGGTGCTTTTTAACCTTTTTGACAGAATTAAGGTAAGAATGATTTTTTATCTTATACATCGGGTGCGTCTATTTTCCACCGTTATCAAATCGTCGAAGCTTACCTTACAAGATTATAAGAATATTTTCAATGTAAATGTTTTATTTTATAATTATGTGACTTTTAAATGATTTCATAAAAAGATAAATTTCTCTCAAATATATGAAAACCCAGTGCAAATGTATACGTATTTAGCGCAAGATTAAAAATGTTTTCAGAAAACTAGAATCTCGAGTGTGGTAGATAGGAAGGGATTGGTCGTGGACCCATCATGGCCTGTAATTAGTCGAGCAGTCTCAGAATTAGTTATTTTATTTTCAGAAGCTTGCATAAGGGTTTCAGAAAAACACTGGAGTATATTTGAGCAATTTTAAATGTAAGTATCTTCTAAAAAAATTTCATCGGTATGTCTCATGAGACAAACTAGTGTCTTGGCACAAGGCCTTGACAAAATCTTATTTGTAGTCTTGGCACGAGGCCTTGGCTATGTGGTTATGATAGTCTGGCGTTATGCATTCCATCATTGTGAAAATGGTTATTGATATTGCATGTCATTATTTGATTAGTAGAATATCCATATGAATAATTAAATGATATTATTTCATTTTATTTTTGCCATACTATGTTGAAGTTCAAGTTTAAAAGGCTTTTGTTTTAGTTATACATTGCCGTAAATGGTTATTCTTATTTATGAAAGTTTCTGCTATATTGTTATCCTTACTGGTCATTTGAGCTCACCCATTTTCTATGTTTTATTTTTCCCAGGATGTGAAGAAGTAATTTATGAATGACCTGTAGGGATAGTATGAGGGGATATGAGTGGGACTATAGAGACCATATTGTTGTAGTTTTAATTTTTTATGATGTAATGTAAAACTTTATGAATGTATCTTGTTATTCCAAGGCTACTAAACTAACCGGTCTTTCGAGACATGAACTTTCTTGTGATCATTCCAATGTTATGTAATAATGCAATGACTCGGGGTAACTGGGGTCGAGGCGTTATAGTTGGTATCAGAGGATATTTAGTACAAACCTTGGATGTGGTATTTAAAAAAACTCTGATTAGAGCACATAGATTTAAGATGGACTTTGAGGATTAGTATAGAAGAACTTCGTAAAAAAAATTTATTGAAGAGATTTTGTGAGTTTTTCAAAAAATACATCCCTGTCTGGATACAAGCAGGTAGAGGCGGCTCTGGTACATATGTACCTAGGGGTAAAACCCGAAAACACCGCTTTGATCTAGACTCGAACGACAACTGGTGCATGACAACATGCCTTGCATTCCTCTTAGTTACGACAATCCCGATGGATATGCTAAGGATAACTCCCATTTTCTTTAAAAATCATTATGAAGGGTTTATGAGTATATAATTTCGCAATGAAATCATTTTTATGATTATCAATTATATCCATATATTGTTAAATTTATGTTAAGTGTTTTATAAGTATGGAATTATGTATTTTGATTCATAAAATGATCTATTTTCTTCCATTGTTTAGAAAGGGAACCTACTGGAAAAAATGGAAACCATATCAATGCACGCACTCCATATAGGGATTTCCCTCCTGCTCAAGATAATTATAGTGGAGATGCTGATGCAAGTGGCACCGATCAGCTAATCACCATACTTGTACAACTCACTCAGGTAATGAATAATATCCTTACCCGTATAGAGCACCCTGATCCACAGCGTGGAGGATCAATGTTAGATTGTTTCATGATGCAGAAACCACCAAAATTCAATGGGAGTACAAATCCATTAGTATCTTAGCAATGGATAAATTCCCTAGAGAAAATATTTCAGGCTTTGTGGAGTAGTGAAAGGGAAAAAGTTAACATGGCAGTTTACCACCTCACAGGAGATACTGATAATTGGTGGTCATTGATTCAAAACACAAGGGAAGACAATGAAGTATCAAATATGGAATAGAGGAAGGTCAAAGATATTTTTTTAGAAAAATACATTCCTCGTGACCATCAAGAATATATGGAAAGACAATTTCTGAGTCTGAGACAAAAGGAGGAAGAGAATTTCGCGAAGTATGAGGCTAACTTTACAAGGTTATAAAGGTATGATGGAGATTATATACGTAACCCAATAATTAATATTTATAGTTTCCTTGATTGGTTAAATCCATTTCTCCATCGAGGATAAGTCTCACAATACTTCTCTTCATACGAAGACATTCTCTCATGTGCTATCAAGACAAAGAAATAATTATTTAAGTCATATGTCCTTAAAGCAAAGAAAGAGAAGAAGAGATCTTCTGATCAATCTAGGAATGGAAATAAAGGGAAGAAGGGAAAATATGAATATCCATCCTGTAGTAAATGTGGGATGAAACACCCCAGTAATTGCTTAAAAGGAACGGGAGTCTGTTACAAGTGTGTTGAAAAGAGCCACCAAGATCGTGATTGCAAGCGGAAGACGGAATCTACCGATGTTCAATGCTACAATTTCATGGAGATGGGACATTATTCAAATTAATTTCCTATGCTTCAGGGGAACTTACCTTAGAAAAGGACAAGGAATCAAGGCCATGCTTATGCTATCACTACTGCTGAGGTAGAAGTTCTGAAAGACGTGGTGGCAGGTAATTTAATGGTTTCCTCAAGTTTATAAAATGCATTATTTGATTCTGGATCATCGCATTGTTTCATATCATCCCAGTTTGCTAAGAAAATTAGATATTTCCAATTCGATTTAACAAGGGAGCTGTTAGTTAAAACTCCTAATGGAAGTATCATTGCATAAAAGGTTTATGAATCAGTCCCCATTAGATCACGTAAATGTTTTTTATCTAATGATCACATCGACATACCTATGATTGAGTTTGATACAATCCTTAGTATGGATTGGATTTCGGACCATGATGCGAAGATTTATTGTAAGAAGAACAAGGTTACGATTTTTGGTGATGATGATAAAAAACACCTTATCTTTAGAGCAGAATCATTACCACCTAATTCTTATCTAGATCCACCCCCAGTAGCTCAACTAAATTCAATTACTGGGGAGTCAGAGAATGAAATGACTATGGGTGAGGAAAGGAATGTTCAAATAGAGGATGTACCAATTGTGAATGAATATGTAGATGTGTTTCCGGAAGAGTTACCTGGACATCCTCCAGAACGAGAAGTTGAGTTTTCCATTGATTTAATTCCTGGATCAAGGCCTATATTGAAGACCCCTTATAGAATGGCCACTATAGAATTATTTGAACTAAAGAAACAACTAGAGGAATTGAGTATTAAGGGATTTATGTTCCCCAGTGTTTATCCATGGGGAGCCCCTGTTCTTTTTGTAAAAAAGAAAGATGGATCTATGAGGTTATGTATTGACTACAGGGAGATCATTGCTATAACAATAAAGAAAAAGTATCCCCTACCTCGCATTGATGATTTATTTGACCAACTGCATGGAGCTCAATACTTTTAAAATATTGACCTTTGATCTGGATACCATCAGTTGTGTGTGAAAAAGGAATACATTCCGAAGACATCATTTTGAACCAGTTATGGGCATTAAGAGTTTACAGTAATGCCTTTTGGATTGAGTAATTCACACTCTGTATTCATGGATCTGATGAATAGGGTTTTGAAGGAATATATCGATGAATTTGTGGGGTATTTATTGATGATATCTTGGTATACTCCAAAAGATATTAACATCATGAAAATCACTTGTGCATTATCCTGAAGACTCTAAGAAGACATGAATTATATGAGAAGTTTAGAAAGTGTGAATTCTGGCTTTAGGAGATTTATTTTCTTAGCCATATTGTCTCTAAAGATGGAATCTTTGTTGATCCTTCTAAGACCAAGGAAATCCAAGAATGGCCAGCACCTACGATTATAACTTAGGTACGTAGTTATATTGTTTTGGCAGGTTATTATTGACGTTTCGTCCGGAATTTTTCCCAGTTGGCTATCCCATTAACGAAGCTCACACATAAAGGGGTTAAATTTTTTTGGACAAAAGAGTGTGAAGAATGTTTCGAAGAACTGAATAGAAGATTAGTCAATGCTCCTATATTGACTCTACCATCGGAGAATGATGGGTTCGTTATTTATAGTGATGCATAGAAGAAAGGACATGGTTGTGTCCTTATGCAGAATGATAGGGTTATTTCCTATGCATCAAGATAGTTGAAAATTCATCAAAAAAACTATCCTACTCATGATCTCGTGTTAGAAGCTGTGATATTTGGTTTGAAGATATGGAGGCACTACCTTTTTGGTGAAAAATGTGAGATTTATACTGATCACAAGAGTTTGATGTATATTTTCTCCCAAAAGGAACTCAACATGAGGCAAAGCAGATGGATTGAATTACTTAAGGATTATGATTGCACAATACACTACCACCCGGGGAAGCCAAACAAGGTGGAAGATGCTTTGAGCAGAAAAGATCCTGGTGTTTTGAAAGAATGAGAATTGAAAGGGATCCAATTTTCATGGATCTAGTGAAGATGGACATGGGAATTACAAGGGAAGGTGAAACATCGATGCTTTTTCAAATGGTTGCCAAACCATCTTTACTAGAAAGTATTAATAGTTCTCAGACCGATGATGAAGAATTTAAAAAGAAGATTAAAGCTGTGAATAATGGGGGATTGAGAGAATTTGTGTATGAATATGGAATTTTGAAATTTGGGAAGAGAATTTGTGTTCCCAATATAACTGATCTAAAAAGCGAATTGTTGGATGATGCTCAATGTTCCAATTTCTCTATACACCATGGGAGCACTGAAATGTATAGAGATTTGACAGAACATTTTTGGTTGGACAACATGAAGAGAGAGATTGTTGATTTTGTGCCACAATGTATGGTTTTTCAACAAGTAAAAGTTGGAAGGAAACAGCCTTGTGGAATATTGCAACCTCTTCCCATACCTGAGAGAAAATGGGATAATATCATGATGGACTTTGACATTGGACTACCAAATACTCCTAGAAGGAACGATGCAATATGGGTTATTGTTGTTCGTCTTACCATGTATGCACATTTTCTTGCTATAAGAGAAGATCTACCACTAGAACATCTAGAAAGACTATATATTGATGAAGTTGTGAGACTTCATGGAGTACCCCTATCGATTGTTTTTGATCGTGATCCTCGTTTTACTTCAAGATTCTGGAAATGTCTTTAGAAAGCGTTGGATACTGAACTTCATTTGTGCACTGCCTGCCACCCTCAAAAAGATGGACAATCAGAATGAACTATTCAAACCTTAGAAGACATGTTGATATCCTTTTCACTTGACTTTCATGGCATGTGGGATCAATATTTACCTCTGGTAGAATTTTCATATAACAATTGCTTCCATTCAAGTATTTAGATGGCACCATATGAAGCGTTATACGGAAAGAGATGTCACACACAGACCTGTTGGGATGAAGTTGGTGAAAGAAAACCTTTAGGCCCAGAACTGGTGGAGGAAACGATTGAAAATGTGAAGGTAATACAAAACCATATCAAAGCAGCTCAAAGTAGGCAGAAGAGCTATGCTGATAATCGAGGGAAGGATTTGGAATTTCAAGTCAGTGATCATGTTTTCTTGAAGGTATCTCCATTTGAGGGAGTCATGCATTTTGGTAAGAAAGGTAAATTGAGTCCTAGGTACATTGTACCTTTCAAAATTCTAGAACGAATTGGGGCTGTAGCATACCAATAGGAAATGCTGCCAAGTCTCACCATAGTTCATGATGTGTTCCACGTATCTCTGTTGAGGAAATACATGCCTGACCCAACACAGGTACTCACCAATGAGGAATTAGAACTGGAACCCGATCTGTCTTATTGCGAAGAGCCTATGAAGATTCTCTATACAAGAGTACAAGTACTGAGAAACCGGACGACATGTCTGGTAAAAGTCTTGTGGAGAAACCATAAGATGGAAGAGGCAATGTGGGACCCCAGGGAACTTATGATGAAGAACCACCCGAGACTTTTCAGGCATTAATATTCTATAAATTTTTAGGATGAAATTATTTGAAGGAGGGGAGAATGTAACACTCCGAGCTTCTACGGTACGCTTCTCTTTGAATAATGCAATAGTGTGTGCTGTACGCAACATCAAGTTCTAACACACCACAACCAATCAAACTAGCCGTTATGAATAGTAATACCAACTTTTTGAAATTTATAAATTTTAATTTTCAAAATGGACTTCATTTTGGGATTCGGAATATAAAATTATCCTAGGGTGAATTTTTTTTATTTTTCTAAAAAACATCATTTTTTGATGAATAGTGAAACCACAAAGTGGTAGTAAAAAAACTGAATTTTTCAAAAAACATAATATTAATGCTTCTGTGAGTGGAATGTCGAAAATCCGAGGGACACGGTAAATATCATGGAGTAAAATTTTGTTCAATGAGATGAAAATAATTTTTGGTGAATAGTAACTTTTTACTTTCATTTACCACGATTAAAAGTAAATAGGGTAATTAAGGGTAAAAATGATATTAATATTACCCTAACACATGTCCTAATTCTATTGTACAAGTGTATCTCGACTAAAAACAACCTAATGAATAAAATAATATCATTTAGGTCCACATGGAATAGATGAAGACATTTATTATTATTTAATTCAAAGAAGAGTTAAAAGAGTTAAAATCAAAGTATATTTACTAAAACATTTATAATATAGGGTTATACATAAGTTAAATTAGATTTTAAATATTAATTAGAAATATAAAAAGATTTTCTATATAATGATATTTTATTTATAATTTTTTGACAATAAATAATTTAATTTATTTATTTCACAATCATGATGCAGTAATTACCATAATAGTGAAAAATTAAAATAATTGATATTATAAATACCCAAATAAATATAATTTGAGACTTTTGATGAATTAAACTAATTTTATAGGTTACTATGACATGTTTGGAATTATTTAATTTACTTTTTTCGAAGTAATCATTCTTTTATGATTTTCACAAAAATCAATTTTCCAAATAGTGTCAAAATTGACAAAAAAGAGTTTTTATAACAAATATTATATTATTAATTGATATTCAATTCCTAAAAATCTAAGGATATGCCAAGTGACTTATATAATGATAGTTTTATCATTAATGGAACACTTGAGGTTCGGTAGGATGTATATAGTAAGTTTATAAACCATACAATACAAAAATACAAAGAGACATTATAAAAGTGAAACTAATTAAATAAGAGTTAATACTTAAAGATAAGGTTAATATAGTATCCCAAACCTATATAAATCCTATTGGTTGAGTAATTTTCTACCTATCCCCACATTAAACTTAAAATAAAACCCTTTGGAGCCATTAGAAACCGAATATGAATTTTTTATAAAATAATATTTCTAGCTTTTCCAAAGGTGCCCCTCACCCCTCTTATAAAAGGGCACTCCCCCATCTCATTAATTCACACCTTCAAAGACTTTTGGTTTTAAAATCACCTACCCAAATACTCTCTCATCTTTCCCCACATCAACCTAGAGGCCTTATTTTGATCTGAAAGCCATCCTAAAGTGTTCTTTTGATCAAATCAAAATGAAGAACCCGAAGAGGAGGTAATGTTTTCACCACCCTTTTTCAAATTCATTTCTTCTTCAACTTCTTCTTTATTTGTTATTACCATTATAAAATAATGAATAAAGTATCTCCTATATACTGTAATATTTTTATAAATATGGTACAACCATATTCAGTATTCTATCCATCCTTTGAATGACATGTCACCATACATGCGTACGTACGGCTTACCGGCTCCACATTATGGTGTAGTTGTTATTCAATATATTATTATTTGGATGGGTATAATAATGATTTTTAATTCATGTAAATAATAAATATAACATGATAATGATTCTGTATATATGATATACCATCCAATTATATATTATTTTAATATCAAAAGAATGATATTGTCGCTCATCCGTACGTACAGACTACCATCTCCACGAACGCGATGAGATTCATTCTCCATCGTATCCATTCAAGTATAACTATAATTTTACAATTTAAAAAAACGTTTAAGGACTTGATATAATTCTGGATATGAATAATATACAACCTATCCATCACAAACACGGCTTATGTAACAAAACATATAAAAGAAAACGAGTAAGTTAACACCCAGAACGACGATAATTCTACGATATTATTAAAAAAGAAATGTTAAAAGATCATATATGATATGCTATTAATATATATGATTCTTCTATAATTTAATAAAAATTATTTCACCATTATATAGGAGGTTAACCTACCCCAACCAAGGAAAAGTACAAGGTAAGGGTTTATTTCGCAATCTCTTCATTATCCGAGGTTGTTTATGCGTAATAATCTACTAAGATCTCTTTATCATCCACATCCATGTTTCTTAATAATGTATATCAAAATTTCTTTTACTCTTTACTATAATATGGGTTAAATTCATTTATAGCCTTTTTGACTTTTATAAGTTGTTTATAAAGGAATATTTCTTTATTATTCCAAACAAGACCCTTTTAAACCTTTTTGACAGAATTAAGGTAAGAATGTTTTTTAACTTATACAGCGGGTGCAGCTATTTTCCGCCATTATAAAATCATCAAGGTTTCCCCTACAATCTTATAAGAATATTTTCAAAGTAAATGTTTTATTTTATAATTATGTGACTTTTAAATGATTTCAAAAAAAGATATTTGTCTCTGAAATATATGAAAACCCAGTGCAAATGTATACGTATTTAACGTAAGCATAAACAAGTTTTCAGAAAACCCGACTCTTGACTGTGGTAGAATGGAGGGATTGGGCATGGAACCATCATGGCATGTAATTAGTCGAGTAGTCTCAGAATCAGTTATTTTATTTTCAGAAGCTTGCATTACGTTTTCAGAAAAACACTGGAGTATATTTGAGCAATTTTAAACGTAAGTATCATCTAAAAAAACTGCATCGGTATGTATCATGAGAAAAAATAGTGTCTTGGCAGAAGGCCTTGAACAAATATTATTTGAGGTCTTGGCACGAGGCCTTGGCTATGTGGTTATGATAGTCTGGCATTATGCATTTCATCATTATAAAAGTGGTTATTCATATTCCATTTTATTATTCGATTAGTAGAATATCCATGTGAATAAGTAAATGGAATTATTTCTTTTTATTTTTTCCATACTATGTTGAAATTCAAGATTAAAATGATTTTGTTTTAGTTATACATTTCTTAAATGTTTATTCTTATTTATGAAAGTTTCCTCTATATTGTTATTCTTAATGGGCATTTGAGCTCACACCTTTTCTATGTTTTATTTTTCCCAGGATGTGAAGAAATAATTTACGAATGACCTGCAGGGATAGTATGAAGGGATAAGAGTGTGGAATATGGAGACTATATTGTTGTAGGTTTAATTTCTATGATGTAATGTAAATCTTTATGAATGTATCTAGTTATTCCAAGGCTACTAAACTAATCGGACTTTCTAGACATGATGTTTCTTGTGATCATGCCAATGTAATATAATAATGCACCGACTCTGGGTAACTGGGGTCGGGCTGTTACAACATAGATCATTTTTCATAAACATATTTAATAAATGGTTTTAAAAGTATAATTTATCCTAAAAATGGTATTTATTTGAGGATTACTATTCTATAGATAATAAAATAATGCTCCCATTGACCATATTCAACCTGACGATGTTATCTGGACATATGTGTCGAATATCATCAAAACATCTAATGTGAGGTAAAATGAATAATTATTTTAATACAACATCATAATTAATAAAATAAAAATGAATTATAAACATAAAAAACGTTCTATAATCATGTAAATAATTAACATAAGTTTATTATTTAGGAATATATAAAATTTGTGTCACAAGTCGGAATTATGGTAAGAGTTCCTCGTCTCAATTTTACTTCCATGAAACATATTCCATAATCACCACTTATTAATTTTGTATAGTGTGTATACATCTTATTATATATTTGATATCAATAAAATATTTATATTAATTTCAATTTAAATTTCATTTGAATTTATTTCATTCATGGGCATTATGATTCAAGTGTTAGAAAAGTAGTATGAGTTTGTTTTAGAATCTCATCATTAATTGGGATTATTTATGTTAAATTATTTACTAAGGAAATTATTTGATCATTATATCATTTACCTAATATGTTTTATTCTCATATGGTTATTTATATAAATTAAGAAATATATTTTATTTTCCACTCTTTATGTACTCAATATTCTAAAATGTAGTTTTTATGAGACCCTGACTTCGTATTTTTACCCAGTCAAGAATGTTTTATTCAATATTCATATTTTCTTTAAAAAACATTAAAAAATTATTTTTCTATTATATAATAATTTATTAAATATATTTTTCCAAGGATTGAATTTTTGGAAATACTTCAGATGTTATATTAATTTTGTTTTATGAAGGAGGAACATTATTAATTTTCATATTAAAGTACAAATGTAGTATTTTTCTAAATTAAATGGAAATTAGAGAATTTAATTACTTTCATGTATTCTTAATGTTTTGAATACTTTTTTTTAAATTTTTAATTGTTAATTCAAAATAATACATATTTCATCCGAATTTTTATATTTTATTTATTAAAACATATTTTCAAATGCGAAAATGATTTTTTCACCAAGATAATATTTAATTTTGTTTTCATAGAATTTCTATTCATCCATGACAAAAGAACATTCTTTTACTTATCCCTCCCTAGTGATATGTTGTAATGATATCATCCTAATTCTTTATTTAGATTTTTTATGATCAGTTTGACTGGGATAAATATTGGCATTCCATATTATAGTTCATCCGATATTAACTATATTTTATTTTTATGGCATTTTTTAAGTTGAATTGTTTATTCATATGATGAATGTATTGGACGTAATATGTGACGGGTGGGGCCTAGAATTATGTAACCCCTCGATTCTTTGGTAGTCCTCAAGAGATAATCTATTTTGGGTATTTAGTTGATGACTTATACATTTTTTATATGTCTAGAACATGGCCTTAATAAAAAGTTTTTAATGACTTCATTTGTGAGATCCATCATTATGAAATATAATTTTAAGCTCCATGCATGTATTTGGAATAATATCCAATGATAAGTTTCTAGATCATGGTATTTTTTATATGGAATCATTTGATCATCATTTACATCAAACATATTATTATTTAAGAAAAATTTATTAATTAAATGGAATGTGTTTGCTATTATTAACCATTCCATATTGATTACTAGTTATTTTCACATGATATATTTTAAAATATGTGGCCTTTATTATAAATATAAATTCATCATTTAATTTTTTTCTCTACGATATGAAGAATAATCATTAAATGAGATCAAGGATGTTTAATATTTAATTTGATTTTATTTATTTTATATTTTCAAATATACCAACATGTCCAATATATAAAAGAGGCTTCTTAAAAATTTATCTTTTGAAATATTATATGATATTAATGTATGTATCTAGTTTAACAAGGCTACTAAAATATTTTTTCTTTTGGGAATTGATTGTTTGAATCTTATGAAAATGTAAAAATGTGTCCACAGGATCTGGGCTACTGGGGTCACGGTATATTTGTTTTATTAGAGGAATATTTTTATAAACCTTCGGAGCTATATTTAGGACAAAATATATTATGTAACATAACACTACAACTAAAATCTATTATAATACCATTTAGAGGATAATAAGCAAAATTATTGTTAATGTAGATATTATGTGGTTTCCCATGAAATAAATCCCTCTCTAGATAAGAAAATGAAAATGGTTTTGGAAGAATTGCATCTGGAGGTAAAAACACTAAAAATAGTTCGTCAAATATATTCTAGTCATCATTAGGGTACATGGGTTAGGGATCCATTATTATGCAACTTGTTTGAAACTCTCCTGGAATATGTTAGGATAATTCATATTTTTTTATGAACCACTATGATAAATAAGAAAATAAAACCTATAATATTCCCTATTAAAATTGGATAAACCTAATGTGCCTTGGGAAGATAAGTCTATGTATGATAAAATGATTAATGGAATTGATAACCCTTTGGATGTTTTATGTGATTGAATTTTAACATGATTAATGATAATTTAGGATAAAATTATGGAATTAAAAACAATTTCATAATATTTTTAACTATCCTAATTATATATTTTATTTATATTAGATTGGATCCTTTTTTTCCATGAGAACATAATTTGTATCAATTTAATATTTTATAAAATTATAAATGTACATCACCCCTCACTTATAAAAGGACACCTACTATCATTTTTTCTTTATACTCCATGAAGCATTTAGTGTATCCAATAGTAGAGAAAATATATTTCTAAATTCCCACCCCATGTAGTTGATGACTTTTATTGTTTTGGAATATTTATATAGAAGGATTTTGGTGTAAACCTAATGATGTTGCCTATAGAATAGGTATTGTTCTGAACCGAGAATTATATTTATTTCTTCATTGACCTCCTCAAAATATTATTAAACCATGTTAGTATAATATCATATGAATTTAACTTATACTGAGATGTTATTATGGTAATGTAATAACCTAAATACATCTCCTCTTTCAGCAAATGGGATACAAAACCCTCATTCATATATACTGTGGACTACCGCCTCACGAACCGATACAATTTTTTTCTATCATTGAATCTCATGGATATTTATGATAATGGATAAAATTTATATATTTAATATTAACGACTAATTTATCAGTACAAAATAATAATATGTCTTCTGTCTTCTTACATTTTCATTCATTTAAATATGATAATGTCATTCATGCGTACATGTGGATTTCCACAACTACGAAGTGATGCCATTTGTTTTACATTACCATATAAAATGGACGATACATATATGTGTATTTAAAAAATAATGTTATATTTATAGTTAAATTATTATTATTTCAAGAAAAAATAGAAATTACCTTATTTTCATATTGATCTCTAAAATATTGAATCCTTACTCATTTGTACATATGGTCTACCACCTCCACAATTGTAACATAATTTATTTTTTCTAACCTTATTTCATGGACAGTTTTAAAAGTATATTTGAAGTAAAATGTTTTTAAATATTTCATGATTATTATATTATAAATTATTGAATGGTTACTTATTTTACAATGGTAAACCTACCAAATTCATTTTGGACATATTTAGTGAATTTCATCATAACATTCGATATTAACTCATTTGATTAATTAACTGTATATAACATAGAAATAAGTGAAATAAATGAAATAACAAATAAGAAAAATGGTCATAATAAATTAAATAATAAGAATATATTTATTTTTTAGGATGAAAAAGAAAACATGTGAAAATTCAAGCTTGAGGTATGAGAATTTATATTAAGAAATACCCCTTTTAATGTTTCCCTTCCATATTTGTTTTCTTCAATGATCATGTTATTTTTAAAAGTTTAAAAAAAAAATTGTATTTCTACTTAAAAGGATTATAAATGTAATTTCATACCAAATATTACTTTATATAAAATAATTTTAACGGTAATATGTTAAGGTTTTATATAAGGAACACTTTACCTTATACCCTCATTTTATGTGTTTTAATGATTTATTTTTTAAATATATCTCTTCCATGTACATATTATTTAAATTCATTATTAATGAATTTATAAGGAAAGAAATAAAGTATAAATGAAATTATAGGTCTATGTTAACTTTATTTTAATTTTTTTAAAAGTAATATTTTTACATATTTCATATATATTTTTTTGAAAAGGTAAAAAGTATGTTTTATTTTAGAATATAGACAATCAATAATATTTCTTTTCAGAAAAACCATTATTTTCTATTTATATTTCATTGTAATATTTCTTTTCCTAAATGAAAGTATATATTTCCATTTTTTCAATGTATTTTTAGTAACGGTTTTAAATGGAATATATATTTTGGCATCTACAAATACATTTCTTATGGGTGTAAGGAATCTCTCTAGAAAACCCTTTTAAATTGGGTTATGAAATTTATCCCTCTAGATCAATTTATATACCTCATTAAGGTTATGGAATGATTCTAAATTAAGTATACATTTGTCTCACTTATATAATCACCATATTATTACTTTCATTGATGTTTAAATAGATGCCTTGAATTCATTTCTCAAAATCTGTAAATTTGATATTTTGTTTGATTATGATATGATGCAATATTATGAATCCTAATTATTTCCATGGTTAATTATTATGAATATGAATTATGAAATATTTCCATTTTTAGAACACATAATCATGAACATGTTGAGATTGGTGTGCCTATATTACACTCGAATGAATTGGGAAAATTGATTTTCATATGATACATTATGTTTGGGATTTGGAAGTAATCCTAATCGAAAATGGAAATCATTCTATCATGTGGTGTTTTCATGGTATTAAGCATTGATGTATTCACATGTCATGTTTTTTGATACATCCAAATTTACTGTGTTTTAATGATCTTATGACTCTATGGTATTAATGTTATTCTCTTATGTGATTACTCACAAGATTATATTTAAATGAATGCATATTCTACTTCGTAAGGGTGAAATGCATAACATTTTTTGAAAAGGATTCCATAAGTTTTTATTGATTGAAAAATAAAATTTATGAATTTTATTTTACCTTTATGTTTTATTGTCAAATGTTTTATGAAAATATTTTTTAAGATATGACGATTTCACGGGTAATTAAATGTTTATTTTATTACTATATTTTAATTTTGAAAATGAAAAATATTTTATTTGTATTCCTAAAAGAGAAAGATTCATTATTTATTTTTAATTGCCATTTATTGAGATTTTTATGTTTATCCTACATATTATAAGGTTTTTAATAGGGTATTAAGGTTCACTTGGGACAATAATGTTGTCATGATGAAAAATATGATGATATTCCATGGAAAGTAAATATTTTATATCATAATAGTTTTGTTTTTTGTAAAAATTATATACTAAGAGGAAGTGTCGAATTTGGGATGTAATATATACTTTTTTAAGGGTGATATCCAAATACTCTAAAACTATAAACGATGAAAATCCTCAAATTTAAGAAAATTAATTATTTTTTTAAAACTCAATATTATGTAATGTTAAGGCTAGTCCACACAAAACCACAGATCACAACCATGAAGAATAATCTCAAATGTCAATGATTCACAAATTGAGATATAGTTTATCAAGAATGGGGATTATAATAGAGACATGGGATGATTACATTTAATTCTGATTGGTTTTAGAATCAAATACCTTATATAGTCTACTAACAAAACCAATTCAGTTGTATATTAAAGGAGAGGTCTATAATCCACTACATTTGTTTTCAATTTAAGAACAGATCATGAATTCCATATTGATTCTATAATAAAGTCTTATATATATCCCAGGATCATCGATCCATCATCAAACCATCATTGGAAAAGAGTTCCAAAATGATATTCAAGAAGAAAAGGATGTCAAGTTTTCTATTCTAAAAGAAATTACAAAAACAAAACACACCGTTCTTGATAGATATATCACCATCCAAGGGGTTTTTCATTGACACATAGATACCTATACCAATATAATAAGGAATCATAAATGGGATTTTGTTTCATCATAAATCATCCATCCAAACAAGGTTTTATAATTATATTATATATAACATACTCGGTGAAAATTCTTCATTTATGGTATATCCTGATTTGGTCAAGAACCATGATCTTTGAATAATTGGAAAAATAATCACATAGTCATCATAGAAAATGGGGATTCAGTCCCAAAATTTAAGAAAAATCAAAGAAAATATATATCCAACATATATTCATGCTCCTCTTGTATCAAGTATTTATCATAGATCTTGGGTAATCTCATCATTCTAACATTGTTGGATTATCTAACAATGAAGGATAAATGGGAGATATTTGAGAGAAATATAGGGACTAAGGGGGTAGTATAAAACTTCCAATCGACTATTAATGTTAAAATTATGATCTTGAGGGGGTTAAAACATTATGGGATTAAAATAACCTGGGTTTAGTTTATTTCATCATAAGAATATATGCATCAACTAACTAATGGGCCTCATCGGTGAGCTGGTTGGACCACCAACAAGCTTGTGGTTTCCACTAGAAATTAAGTGGAAATTTCCACCCACCCCAAGGACAATCCTCAAACAAACATTTTATCCTTAAAGACATACACTTAACCACTTAAAAACAACCTCTACGTAGTCTATGAATGAGAATAATGAAATGAGGATGAGAAATTTAAAAGTTTTAAACATCACAAAAATCGAATAAATTAATAGATGTTACAATAATTATTGTCATTCTTCGGCAGTTGAGAGGATAACTGTTTATAAAAATCCATCTAATGGATTCACTCTACAATATCATACCAAATCCATTTTTCTAAAAATACATATTCCTCCAATAATATTACTTGTATAGCCACATGTCTCTCTTCCTAGGGAGACATTACCCATGAAATAATAATATAAATTACATATTTAACACTTAATATACACAATCTATCCTCAAAAAGTATTTTGAAAATCATAATTTCATAAAAAATGATTTCAATGGAAATGAAAATAAATTTTATGGAGTTATACATAAAATGTAATGCATGGATCTAACTAATAGTAGTTTTTTAATAGTTGAAAAAAAACATACCCAATATTAAATCTTCATAAAAATATATTAAATGTTAATATTAAATGAATTTAAAAAATAAATAAATATATTATTTATTTTAATAAACATGTTAGAATTATGCATAAAAAATTCATAAAAATGTTATTTATAAAAATTTTATAAATTATATTTATTATAATTTTTCTATATTAATTTAAATATGAAATATATCAAATTTTATATTTCATGGTATTTTTATTTTATTTATTGAATTATAGACATTTTTTAATTCAATTTTTGATATATAAACGTTTTATATAATCTAAAAATCATCTATTTTGTAATATATAAACATATTACCACTTAATCCTTGTGATTTATAAATAAACATTTGCATTTATGTATCGACATCCATGGTATATAATTTTTAAAAGGTATATAAACATTAATATATAATATTTGGGAATGAAATACATAATAATTTATTTAATTAATTATAAACCATTATAATTAATTAATTCGTTCATTAACTCCTCATATGTTAAATTTTCCCTAAAATAGCTTCTATCATTAGTTATATACTTTTTTTACACCATTCAAATAAATAAAAATAATTTTGAAACATTTATCTATTTACCCTTATGAAAACCCCATTTAGTGTAAAATATATTTGTAGTTACCATTACGAAGAAACTCTACATAAAGGTGAGTCATAGAAAAAGGGTATTTGGTAAAGGTAATAAATACTAATATTTATGTAAATGTCTTATAATAACGGTAGATCAAGCTAACCCCAATGTTGAAATCTTATACCTAAGGGTAACCTTTACATTTATTACAATAAATACAGATTGGAATTAAAACCCTTTACACAACACCATCTATAACTTTGTGTGAGGACCTTCATAAGGGTAGTAATATGATGAAACATATATAGAATATTATACATAATGGTAAAAAACATTCATGTACATATCTCATCTATGTAAAGTAATAGCTTTTTACAACCACTTTTAAAATGGTAAATTAGATTTACCTTTGTAATGATCACATATATGTCTATAACCTATATCCATCTTATAAAAATGTTATTATTCATATTTATTATAAAATAAGTAAACCCAAAATATTTAAATAATTAATAATATTTCATTGATTTCACTTATGGGATTATTTTACTCATCTTGTGATTAATAATAGTATAATACAACCCATAAACAAGATGACATATCTTCAAGGAATGATTGTACTAAAATTATAAAAAAAATATTGTAATTATTATTTATAAATTTTTTTAGATTTCATACTCATCCATTGAAGAATATTTTTTGAAATATTACACTGAAAGTAGAAAATAGATGCTTCATTCCCCAAAGAGTATACTCAATCTAATGGATCCTTGATCATATCATGAGTATAACTATGTTTTTTATGGTTTTATATCACCATATTATGCGTGATAAATATTTCTCACAATGAAGAGAATGTTTCAAAAACTTTTCTTGAAAAAAATGGACTTAGTTAAGTCAAATGATAGAGATCAAATGCAGACACACACATCACACTCACACAACTGAATAGATCATATATCTAATATAGATAAATCCGGATGACCATCCTTTGTAGTGAATCTAATTTACTTCTATTACTTAGTGATACATTCAAGGAAAAAATCAATATATTTGAATTTATTACTAATCCAACCCTTTTTTTCATAACTGATCGAAAACTGTGTGGGATGAAGTGGTAGTTAAATTCATTGCATCGCTTGAATCTTCACCAAATATAAATCAAAATCAATTTTAATATAATAGTTATATATTATATATATATAATAAACGTGTATTATATTAATATATTTAACATGCATCCCATGCCAGGAATCTATGGTCACTTCAAATATGGTGGATAATAGGTTACCATGTGTCAGATAAAATCTTAATAAACAACTTTAATAAGATTACTACACCCCTAGAAAGAAGGGTAATTTTTTAAATATGTTACCAAGACCAGTGAAAATGAGATTATATAGACCCACACTCACAAATCTAGTACCAAAAACTGTTATTTAAACACTATCTATGATTACAACTCTGAAAAAATGAGAATAATATGCATATAATTTAAATCATTTCTAGAATATAATATTTTCTACTCATAGAGAAACACAGAATCCAAAATCCCAAGTGTTTTTAATCATGGTAAATTATCCATATAAAATAAATATTATAAATAATTACACCATCATACCCCACAAATATCCATATGAAAACCTTCCTTTTAAACATATTCCTACAAATAATCCCACACGAAAATGAGAAACATAAAAAGAGAGTGTTTTAAAATGATAAGGGGAAAATATACAATGGGTAATATTGGGATTACATCAAAAACAAATGTGAGAGAACATGATAATGGGACATATATCATATTATAAGGATCATTAAATCAAAATATATTTCCATAAAACATGATTATAAAACATATAATCACACAATAAATCAATCAAATACCATCGTATAATAAGTCATAAATAGAATAAAATTATCACGAGTCCT
The DNA here is from genome assembly GCA_963277665.1 of Viscum album. Classification (NCBI taxonomy): domain Eukaryota; kingdom Viridiplantae; phylum Streptophyta; class Magnoliopsida; order Santalales; family Viscaceae; genus Viscum; species Viscum album. Next base: position 1,366,495,435 of record OY728131.1, on the reverse strand, counting down.
GGAAAATAACATAGGGATGTGGTATCACCTAAGAATGTGGAATTATCATAATAATAGAAAATAATAACATTGTGAACATAGATAACAAAAATCATTTCAGGAATAATGTTTTGAGCATATATAACTACAATTATATCCACATATAAAGATGTAAACAAAGATAAATGAAATCATGTCCACATATATATATGAGTAAACATAATCATTGTAATGTGTGAAATTATTATCTCATGAGATATAATGCTTCACCCATTACATTATTCTAATTTTTGAAATTAATATCTCATGAGATATAATGCGTCACAAAATGCATTGGAGGGGTATGGTTAACCTATACATATCATAATGAAACACCATACAAATGTTCTTCACATGAAATCAATCATAAACAATATCATGAAACCACCTAGAAATAAAATGGGATACATATCCTTTCTAAAGAGTATTTTATAAAATTATACCAAGAGTATATTTATTAGAACCCAAAATTAAATATCATAAAAATATTATAAACAATATATAGGATTATCAAGAATATTATTCTACAAGAAGTAGATCCTATAGTGGTAGAGTGAAAAATTAAAGAATAGTCCTAAAAATTAGTTTTCATAAATTATTTGTATAAATACCATTGAAATAAATGTAAAAAGTCAATTTTATAATTCATTTTCAAAAATTAAATAAGAGTAATTTATTAAAAATAACTTTCAAATAATCTCTAATAATTTATCCTTGGAAAAAAATTATGTAAATAAATATTAGTGGGGGAAAAATTACTTGCATGAAAAGAAATTAATTTTTGATTTAAATATGTATTAATGAAAAAATAAATCAAATAAAGAGTTTATATTTTTATTTTTAATGGTTATTAATAGAAATATGATGAATATATAATGTAATTGCTAAATTAATTTCTTAATAAATTTTTTTTCTTATAGGAAATAATATGGACACTGAGATAAAAGATTCATTATAATCAATAAAAAATATTCTTTACAACATAATGTTTTTATAAAGAATGAAATCCATAATATAATAATATAGTCTATATAGATTAGATAAATGGTAAAAATAGAAACATAGAATATAATAGTCATGGAAGAAAGTTTATTGCCCAATGAAAAGGAAATTGAGTAAGTAAAACCCTTTCATTGGATCCCCAATTCATTGGAGGATATCTATCATACTATATAATAATCATAGACTCATAATACATATATTTAAAATAATTATTCATATTTGTTACCTTTTATATCAATCTTTTATATTCATTTTTTATTTAGTTATTATTTGTTTTAGTTAATATTCATAATCAGTTTTAATAGTTTAAATGATCCTTGTATGTTTTAGTATAACAGGTTTGGAAATCATTCCATATAAAGGATTTAATCATATATAAAATTATAAAGGCAAATTAATATAATATACATAATGATTTATGATGTTTCACTTCCATTCCATAGGAGTTTTGGGTATGGTAATCCAAAATAAAATCCACTACCTGTATTTTTTTGTTAAATTTTAATGAATCAATGGTGATATATTAATATCGACATAAGTATTATTTAAATATTATTTACATATTATTATAATAGTTATAGAAAAAAAGTGAAATTAAATACTTATTAATATCATATCATGCTTATAATTATTTTTCAATAACCATCGATGTTAAAAATTTATAGTATCATGTATTTAGGTGGTTATACATACCGAAATAAGAACATGATATTAATAGTGGATGCATTTGATTATGAAGTGTTTATATTAGAATATAATCACTACATAATAATAATGAAATTAATTTCTTGTTATTAATGATATAAATGAACATTTATAGGATTTTTATGAGGTATATTATTGAATCATATTGATATGAACTTATCACTTATAGAGAATAAATCATATCTTCTCTTAGAATCTTTGTTAGTTTGGATGAAATATGGGAAATATATAGGGACTGAAGTCGACCCAAAGTAGTAGAGAATTATTAGGGAAGAAAATATATTATATTATATTATAGAATTATGATATTTGAGTGGATTTAAATAGGTGGGGTCCTTTATATGTGAGAAGAGTTATATTTTTGGAAATGGTTATTATATAATATAAAAAAATTCTTTTAAATGGAATATGGATCCATATGTGAAAAGAAATTATATAAATTTTTGGAAAAGCATATAAATACCTCATAAACATAGTTTTATATTATTTTTATGTTATTCATTGTCTTTATGACTGGATTTAACACATTTACCTTATTTTTTCCTTTACCATGGTAAATAACATTTTACCGTGTAATATTATTTTTATGACTAAAAATAAAATACAACAAATAATTAATTTCAACATGATAATTAAAAATAGGAAATAGATTTTATTTGATTTAATTTGTAAATGTGATGAAATTTTATTTCTATTATTCAGATTGGATAACTCAATTGGTGGTAAATTTGTACCAATAAAAAATTATATTCAAAAATGATTTAAAACATAAGTCCCTTAATTTATAATTCTTCCTGATTAAAAAAATATAGAAATATATATTTTTTAATTTTTAAAATGTTTTCATTTGTTGGATCAAGCCTTAGTAAAAAATAAGTTTTGGAAACTCTTTATGACTTTTGAATTAATTTTACATGAATAAAACACATTTTGTAAATCTCAAATTACTGTAAATTATCAAAAAAATGCTTTCTTATTAGTTTTATAATAGGAATAAATTTATATAAAAACACAAAAAGTAAAAGAAATAAAATAAAATTTAATTACACAAGGGTTTCAATATCAAGATGACCCCCAATCCACTCCACATAGCAATCACCCAATACAATGTAGTTTATTATAAAATTAATAGGTCCATAACCTAAATTAGTTTCAAAAGAAAACAATAATAAAATAGTCAAGGCTATTAAAATGCCTCTCCCCAATTTATTTGTGGGATAAAAGATTTTAGGTCAAAAAGGATATCTTCTAAAATTATACGTGTAATATAAAAGAAAATATTTTAAGGAGAGGGGCCAGTGCTCTCAATATCTTTACAGGAGAAAATATATTAAAAAAAGTATAATGATAGACAAATATTAATCGTTAAGCATTAACATAAATAGGAATATATGAGATATATTACTAATTTACATAGCTTAATATGATCAGCTTCTTTTGATATAGATTCCATGAATTATTTTTCGTAAGGGAAAAAGTGAGGTTACATAGATGGTTAAAAAAACATCTTAAGAAGTATTTGGAATTAATCATTGGTGTATTACAGACACAAAATATTTTAATCTATTATCCACTATATGTTTTATATTGTTTTTTCCATGAGAGGTTTTTCTTATTAATGTTAAATCCATATCAATTTAGTTGATGGAGAGTATTCATTACAACCTAAATTTCACATATTTTGAAATTTCTAATCGAAAAGTATAAATTGAATATTTGAAAATACTCAACATCTTATGTAAGACATTTTATGTTTTCATTACATAGTCATTATCTCATTGCATTAAAAAAATAATGAAAAAGTATAATAATAATAAGGAATGATCATTTAAATACTTTATGAGGTATATAAATCTCTTCGTGTCGATAGTACCTTTTTTATATCAGTAGAGAAATTTCAATATGCAATCACTTGACATGTTCTTATGTTTACTAACATTATTCTTATTGTGGGTTTATCTCTTCATAAAGACAATACAGTAACAAATTCATTTAGTGAAACGATTAGAGAAATTTTACTTACCTTCACATGGTAACTATATTTATTCATGCAGTGGATAGTTTCATTTATATTTAACTTTAATTTTGACATAATTAATGTTCAATACACATATTCTCAATAGAATTTCATCACATAGTCATTAGAAGACTTTGAAAAAATTTGCATATGATAGGTATTTTGTTCAATTGATCAGTACCACACAGTCACATGAACATCACGGTTAGTATAATTCTTTTATATGATATGTATTAATTGTATGTTCTAGATTTAAAACTTTTTTCATGTTTATCAAAAAGACCATTTTCTAATGTAAAATAAAAAAATTATAAATGAAATTATATGTAGAATTTGGGATCATTAAAAAAAGGTGGTGTTGGTCTAAGAAAACCACCTTCCCTAATTTGATGAAAAAAGTATGATAAATATATTTCATGAAATAAAGGTATGATTTAAGAAATGAATTTAATATTTCATAGGTTTGATTAATAATATTAAAAATAAGGGTGTACATATCCTTTACTCTTTATTTTTACACTCCCTTTTTGGATTATCAAAATGTTAATTAGAAGGAAAATAAACAAATAATAGTTCAAATATAGAACCAAATGAGAAAAATATGATTATTTCATTAATGTGGGAAATGTTGTTACAAATAGTATAAAAAATATTTCAATTCAGGAATTATACTCAGAATTAGATTTTTGAACATCCCAGATATCAATAAAAGGTATTGGATCATTTATTTTAGAAGGGGATGCAATGAAATAAGATGTATTCTCAGGTGAAGAGGAGAAAAAAATTTCACCAATGACTATACATCTTGAAATAGGTTTCATATATTCAATTGATTTTTTTGGATACCAGGAAAAATGATTATAGGTAAAATATGAAATGGAAGGAGGTAAGGGCTTTGGAAAAGCTAGTGGAGCTCAGAATTTTTTATTAGTAGTTTATAGTTATGGTACTATCATCTTAGTAAAATTAATCATTGTTTGATATCTATGATCTAGAGCCTGAATAAAGGCCTCAATATCTTCCATGGAGGCTTCCAACATTGGGGTAAGAATCATTAGTTTCTCAACACGAGACTTAAATTATTAGGTCAAACGTAGAATCATAATATCTAAAAAATAGTTCTAAACATACCAATAAAATATTATTTATTTAAGATCCATCTTAGGTGGAAATTTATGTCCTTATTGATTGTTTCCCTATATTTCCCAACATGTTTGACATCGTTCTAAAAATGTGGTAATGGTTTATCTTCATGTGTTTTGAATCCCATATAACACCCCTTACTTGGACTTATTGAACTCCTCAAAAACAACTTTTAACTCTTATATAATGATATCTCTTATTATACCTTCAGAAATATTTGGATGAACTAAAGGAGTATGGGGATCAGAAATTGATTTAGAAGATTGAATTGATGAATTTAGACTCCTCTTGTCAAGATTTAATATCATATTATTTTATGGTCAATATAGACAACATATCTATTCGTTTAAATAATCTACCAAATTTCTCATTAAATCCATCTGGAGATTAATGATGGTTGGAGGATGTGAAATTTTCAACATCATTGGCTTGGTGATATTTTCAAATTGAGATTGCTCCAAATATTCTCAAAAACTAAGAAACTCTTCTCTGAAAATAGATATTAAATATAATATAAAATCATTTAAATAATCCATTATAATATAATTTTTATAAGTGATATAGGTAGGTTCAAATGTATATTAATCCATAACCAAAGAATATTATCTAACTTATCAAAATATTCCACTGCTCATTATATTTTGAGTTTATATTCAACTATTTCACCAGAATCAAATTATTCTTATAGGTATAAATGCCAATTATTCTCAATATATTCCACAATAGAAACACCATGCTTATCTTTATCATTATATTTAGTAAGAGTATGACCCGAAATGTCCTTCCTTGTTTTCCAAATTGTGGTCTCAAATAAGATTAATCATGTCTATTTGAGAAACAATATAATCTATTTTGGGTACTTAGATCTCCCTATGTTCATATGGGATGATTGGTACACCATTTCCAACTCAAAATACCCCATTAACATGATCCTCATTATGGTTAGAATATTTTATCCCTACTATAGTAGTAACGGATGACTCTTCTCCCATAGTAGGTGCATCTGGTATATATTGTTTAAATTTACTTCCTATAGTATGAAATGTATCTAATATTTTTTCCTTTTCTTTAGAGTTAGTAAACTAATCCCATTCATGATTATAACCAGTTATAGATAAATCATTATTAATAATATCCTCATTATATACCTCTTCCTCAAGTTATATTAAAGGTAAATGAAAGTCAGGTACTCCAAATTACCAGAAAACAAATGGTCTATTATTTTACTCGTGATATTCCCTTAATGTCTCATCTAGATCAACCATCTTATCGTATTATTCTTCATCCAATTCCCCAAATTCTAATTAATTCACCACAATAGGCACTTCATAATCAAAACACTCAACAACATCATCTAGTTCAATACGTAGTTCTACATTATCTCGTGGTCTAACTGAATATTTCACATGTTGAAACTTTTTATAAGTATTATATATATCATCTATCCATTATTTCAAAAAAAAACAAAGAAATTAACCCTCAAGTTCCAATAAATTCTTTTAGTTTGGTTCATACCATCTAAAATGTCAATTTTCCTCCCCTATAGTATTAAACATTTAGAATACAATAATGCTGATACAAGTTTTGAGTAAAGTATATAAATAATCTTTGATAAAGGCATCATTAATCCATTCATTTACCTCATCACATACCATTTCATTTTGATTTCGAGTTCATTTTTCATCATAAATATGAAGAACATATTTCTATGCCTCATAATACTCAACTCTCCTTTTCTTAGTCAGAACAAATTTTTGATCCTAGGTTTCTTATATTGTCAAATTAGTGAATATGTTATAGTGGATTAAGTGGTTATGCCTGGATAATTATTATGGTATAACTTGATATAATTTGATTTAATTCTTAATAAAATATCTATTTTTATAATGTGATGGTTGATTGAACTGTTATGTAATGTCAAAGTATTGTCCAGAATGAATTTTTAAAAAAAAATGTTCAAAAAATTATGAAGATTTATTTTCAAATATTCTTTAAAAATAAAATGGAATATATAGTGGAATATCATGTAGATATTAATTTCTCGAAATAACTTCTTACATCTCGATGAGAAATAATAATTTTTCATAAGATCATATAGAATTTGAAGTGATATTGTTTACCTTGTTATGGTGTTCTAGATTACTATTTGATATTTCAATATTTTATATTCACCTAAGAATTTTTTTAGTTGAATAAAGAAATTCCAAATATATAATCCTACTATGGAATATGAGTATCACTCCCTTGGTGGGAAAGCAATACCACATGTTACGTCCCGCATTGTGGCTCATATGAGAGTGGTATATGTATACTCCCATATGAGCTCATGACTGTGTAAGAATGCAAATTTTATAAGGATTTCACAAAGGTGGTAATAAAATTTATAATATCCTGAGATTTTGTAAAAAAATATTCCCTGAATTAATTTAATCATTACCATATTAATCATTTCATGCAACACTGTTTATTTCATGTGTTATATAAAACCCCTATGTTATTCCTACATTATATGCAAAACCAAGTCAATATTTCATTATAGGCAATAGATAGATTAAAATCCAGTGCATGAAACAAAAATTATTTCTTTTATTACACACAATAATGGGTCCCTTCAATAGATTTCATTACACGCAAGGCCAGGTTTAATCTGAGTACAAAAAACTATTAGTATTTTTATTAAAATATTTTTATAGTTACCACATAGAAAACAGATACGAAATTATGAATAATATTAACTAAATTATGAAAATATTATTTAAAAGTGAGTATAAAATGAATACATTGCTTATCAATTAGTAGGAGTGAATGTATGAACTAGTCAAAAATAATAAAATTATTTTTCTAACAAAATTATTTTTTCACTGTAAAAACAAAAAAAATTCATAAAAAAATAAAAATATTAATTAATGTTTTAACTAAAATTTATAAATTTTATATTAAATCAATGTTTCTAAAACTTATCCAATATATTTTATATGTATAATAAAATAATAAGTCTAATTTTATGAATAAAAATATTTCTTTTTAAGATAATGTAATTTTATTGCCTTTTAAGGGTGAACCCATAGTAAATCGGATTATTGACAATTTAATAATTTTTATTTAAAGTGATAAAATTTATTTTTGGTTTAGGATTATGGTATTTTTGTATGGAGTTTCATTTTTTGATGAACTGTGAAAAGTAATGAATTTTAATTCATAATGGATTTATCATCTATTTGTTTATATAGTAAAATTATATGTTAATTTATTTTAAAATTTAATATATATTAATTATATATAATTTATTCAAATATTTTTTATTAAAAAAAATTGACATTGAAATTGGACATAATAACATTTAAATCTTTTGGACCCTCTCTCTTTAAAAACTCATCATCTCATCCCATCAATGGGTATAATATTAATTAATTTATACAACTTATGTTATTATAATTTAAAAAAATGGATAAAATTTTTAGAATTTGAATACTTTATAATTCGTAATATGGTAAAATTATTCTTTTACCAAAAACAATTATTTAGTAGAAATAAAATTATTTAGAGGGATTAATTTAGAAATGAGTTTACATAATGGTTAAACGTTAATATTAATGGGAAAAATGACCTCGACACTTTTACATGATCCATTGGTTGGACATATATCTAAAAAATCTCTTATTGGATCAAAAATTAACAATTATTTGTGTCTTATGATGTCATAGATACGTCTCAATATTGTTGGCCTTTTTTTATTTATATGAATGCAACACCTAATCCACTATAAAATGGAACTCACCCCCCCCCCCCACACACACACTCAAACCTCACAAGAATCATTTTAATTTCCCAAACCTACCAAAATATCATATTAACTTTCTTAAATCTGTTATATAGGTCTCACATTCAGCAAAAATCCAATCAAAGAATCCGTTTTGTGAAAAGAAAAAAAGATACCCAAAGTATAGGTAACAACATTCCACAAGATCATTAGTTTTATTTTAATTCTCCACCCCCTAAACACTTATTTTTACATTGTTATATAATATCCAAAATATCCTATATTTATTTATATATACATATTATACTTTTTTTGACCTATAGTTTCACAAACTTCCATCAAATGGGTAATTAACTTATCAATGGTGTGTATGGTGGACTATCACCTTTTGAAACGATCTCATTAGTTTTTTCATTACCACCTATCATGGTATGAAATTATGATGTTCATACGATTTTTTTATGATATTCATGATATTAATTATTTATTTATGATTTTTTTATTATTATATAATATATATATTCATTATTTATATTTTTTTAAAATATGATAACTTCATTTTTGGACTACTACAATATAACCTCTTCAATGTGATGTGATTCATTCACAGAATAAATGGAATTTTTTAAGGATTGGTTTAGTAAAAATATATGATATATATTTTTAATAATAATACTACTAGAATGATAATATATATATATACAATTATTTCATTTACTTTCTTTCTTTTAATACGACAAGAAAGAGGAAACAACATTCATGTGTACCTATGACCGACCGTCTCTATGAGTGGTGTATTCCATTTCATATATCTAACATTTATAGCATATTATAAATAGTTATATAATGAATAAATAAGATATATACCACTTTTAAAAATATTTAAATAAGTAAATATTGATATATTTATGACGATCAAGAATGATAAGTCAAAACATGCATGATAGATAATGCAGTTACAACCAAAAACGTTTCTTTAACATTGAATTATTAATAAAAGGTTAATTTAAATTCATAATTTAATATTATGTGGTATTATATATTTAAAATGGATATTTATTATATTTATAATAAACATATTTTATTATAAATTAGTTTTTAATGTGTATAAAAAATTCAGGACTTAAAGTAATAGTTTTCACATCTCACTTTTATTTCTGTGAGATTTATGCCTTAATCAGCAAATAATTATTTTTTGTGGTGTATATACTTATAATGAATTTATTATATGTTCATTATACATAAATATATTTTCATTTACATATTATTTTTTTAATATATTTTTCATTTGATTTTTTGTTCAAAAGTTACCAAATCGGTGAAGTAAATTTTATTCAATTTTCTTTCTTTGAGATACGTGTCATATTGTGCAATTATATTTTTATATGAGGTGTATATGATATTTTTGGGAATCTTATTTTATGAATTTTATTATTTTAATGATATTACCGGATTAATATAATATTATTCTATCATTGGCAGTGTAATTTAATGTTACCAAAATGGTAAGAGTTTTCACTCCAATCGCATCATTTAGCGAAATGTTTTTAGATTATGATTTCATTGATGGAATATTAAGATATTTAACTCTATATATGTGATGAATTATATTATTCCTTTATTATTAACTATATATCCAATTAATTTTACTATTTTCACAGTCTTTTTTACTTAAGATAATTAATACAGTGTTCTTATGAAAATCTAAATTTATTTCTCTTTTCATTATAAAATCCATGTTCCTCCAAAAATGTGTTTCCTAAAAAAAATTAGATATATTTAATATTATCATATGAATTTTGAAATATATTTGTAACCATGTTTTACCTTTAGTTGAATTTTTTTAAATGTGTTATTCTTATAATTTTTTGATCAAGGGAATTTTCCAAAATTTTTAAGTTGTAGAAAGGAATGCTCATCATGTACAAACATACACACCATCATGACAATATTGTCTTAACAATTTCATTTTTAATTTTATAAGGTTATTTTAAAATAATTGTTTTTACTTGTATTCATTATTTTCATTTACTTTATTTTTTTCAATGAAATTGATTTTCAAAAAACAAATTATAACAATATGTGTTTAAAATGACTTTCATATCTTCTTTTATATTTTTTTCAAAATTTTATATTTATATAATATTATTTCAATGATTTAATTATGTATTTATAAGTTTTCAAATATGGTTTATAAAAAAGGTTTTCTAAATTATTTGAAGAATTATTTTTGTGTTTTTAATGAATTTTCAAATAATTTGTTTTTCAAAATATCTTCATCATTCCAATAAATGTTTTCAGAGATATTTTATAAGAAATAGTATTTCAAAATTATTGATGGTTTGAAAAAAAACTATAATAAGAAAACATATTTTATTAAAGAAATATTTTCAATGAAATTGTAAATATTTTTTATATGAAGAGGATTTATGAGATGTTTTTAGGAAATATATTTTCAATGGAAGTATATTTTCATTTATAAATGTTCCATGTGATCATTCAAAATAATTCTCTATATAAGATGACACAATTTTTTACAATTTATTTTTTTACTATGGATATGATCCAAGATTAAAATTCATATTCATTATTTAATAGTTCACGATTTAATGGATTGATGTTTATGAAACTTTTTTCTCTTCCACTAGTTATATGTTTATGAAACCTAATTCTTTTCAAAAGTTATTAGTTGATGAAATAATTATGAGACCTATATATTTTCCAAAGTTATTGATATTATAAAATGATTATGATACCCATTTAATTTAATGGGTTGTGATATGTAAATGTTTTATAATCTTATGGCACACATATGTATGATTTCATTATGTGACTGGTGTAACCTATATCACTCTCCATTGAATTGGGTAATGTTTGATCACTCCTCAGTATATATGTTATGTGTGAATCTAATTAAATGTTCACAAGGCTATGAGTGATTCTAATTACATGCTCACAATATTATGTGTGAACCTAATTACAAGTTCAATATGTTATTCATGGACCATGTTTTGTGTCTAGATGTTTATGCGTGAACTTGATTACATGTTCAAAATACTTTGAGTGATCCTTATTATATGTTCCCAATGTTATGTGTGAACATGTTTACATGTTCATAATATTTTTCATGGACCAAGTCACATAACCAAGTCAATGCATGATCCTTAATACATGTTCAAAATAATATGTGTGAACCAAATTACTTGTTCACGATGTTATGTGTGGACCTTATTATTTATCCATATGTTTTTGTGGGTTCTCGATTCCATGTACATAACTTAATGTATGAAACTATTTCTAATTATACATGTTCATAATTTTGTGGGTTCTCTATTCCATGTACATGACCTGAATCTTGATTATGGTCTTTGTTATGGATGGTATGATCTTATAATTATCTAATCATTTTATAATACCCTTATTCTTATAATTATGCTCACATATCTCTATATTTACAATTATTGAGCATAAGAGATTTCCCTTTTTTATGTTTCCTTTCCCATAGACTATTAATAATGGTTTTCATATAGGGGTAAGAAAGGGAAATATAATAATGAATATATTGAATATATTTTACCAAATTCGAAGAATGTATTAATTGTTTCCATAGTCACTATAGTATTATAGTAATTTGGAATTTGTTTTTTTAATTTTATGAATATTAATCTAAAGTGATTTAATATCCATTTACATTAAACCCAGATCTCCATAACATGTGGGGATAGGACCATGTGGATTGTTTGAAGTGTATGTAGGAGTAGATCCCTTACTACTAGCCCAAGGGTGTTGTAGAGCTAATTATTATAAAATGAATAACATATCCATTATAAAGATAGATGTGGGATACTATATCCACTAAACTATTTATTCATCGTTAAATGGATAAAAATATAATAATAGTCATACGATGAGATCAATCCATGCCATCGGATCTAGTAGTGTGTGTCAACTTCATCCCTCACATTAGGGATCTGTGGTAACATGTTTATCCACAATTGATTAGCCATGTTACTCATGTAAAACCTTGAGTAGAATACCAAAGATAGACTTATCATAATTATTAGTATTATACTAGTTTTTGATTGTGGAAATGATCATCATATGATAAATTTAAAATCCCATTCTTTTCCAAGATTCATGAAAATATTTTACTTTAGTGAAGAGTAAAAAATATTGAATTTTGTTCTCTGAAGATGTAAATAAGCTATTTTTAAAAATTTTCTTTATAAAAAAGACATATTCATTATTTTTCACATATATCAAAGAAGAGAGTGAAGAAAAGTAATAATAATTGTTTCATGGTCATAAGTGGTGAATATATAATTCACATAGTCGATTTATAAGGGAATAACTACATAGTCATTTTTTATAAATGATATGTGGCTGTCTGCATTACGGATACCACCAAGGTGACTCAAAAAATATATTCACGTAGTAAATTTATATCTAAAAAATGTTTACATTTTCTAGTTTTATTGAGGAGTGATTCCATTATTATCTAAGGTGATCCACATAACACATTTATTCATGAATATACCCATTTTTATTAGAGCCTCAAGAAACTGATTTCGATGTTGTTGTTTTGAAATTATTTCATAAAGAGATTTAATATTTAAAGTAGTTTTTTGTCGAAGAGGAATGTTTGGATATATATAATTGATATTATTATATATACTATGTTAATAAACTTGATGATAGTTTTGTCTTATAGTTATTTAAATTAGAAAGTATCAGTGCTTCCTTATAAATTCAAATATAGGACAGCAATAAAAAAGTTCATTTTCAGAGGGATCATGAATTTTGTATAACAAATAAATTTTATATATATCAATAGATCCTCAAGAATATTTTACTTGGAATATTGATAGAAAATAATCTATTTAAAAAATTGTGATATAAAATTGATGTTTTATGTTTGAGGTAGTGCAGTTGTCATTCAATGATTTTTAGTGAGAAATTTCATTTTTAGGGAAACTAATCAATTGTGAGAATTTTTCATGATGAGGTGAACGTAATATTTTTTATTCCTTTAAGAGATAGGAAACAATATAAAAACTTATTATTTAAAGAATAGAGAATCACCCATAATCCTTACAAGAATTTCAAAAATATAGTGTTCATTAAGTATGATAATTCTATTTGTTGTTTAGATTTCAAGAAAATGCATTTAGTTCTTATTCACCATGAAGATAAATAAGTTTATTAAAGATTTAAGGTGTTCATTATAAGTCTCACTATATATACTTTACAAAGTGTGGATATTACTTATTTAAACATTTGGGAAATTTTTTTAGTACTTGTAATCCCTAAATTTTAATAGTGATGTGAGGATCCATGAAATGACAATTAGTTGATCATGGAAAGGATATGTTTTTTCAAACCATATAAAAATTCTTGTCTGTTTTTCATTCATTAATATTTTCATATGAGAGAAGTGTTACTTTAATGAAGAAGATATCAAGGGTTTATCTATCCATATAGGATGGCTTAAAATGATTATTACTAATAAGTTACAACTTATTTTTCACCCCTGTTCAATATATAATTAATATGGCTCGAGAAGTAGTATTAGAGGATACAAGGTTCCCCTGCGTTTCTACAATTTTTAGGACTTCCTATAAACATGAATAATTCATTAAATATATGAGTTGTTCTATATTTAAATGAAATCGAAAAAAATTATTATTGGAAGTATTTAATGTTATCATTTCTGTTATCACAAGGCCTATAAATAGTTATCACTATTAGGTATCAACCAATTTGCAGTAGATGGTTCCATGACATTTTAATTAAAAATAAATATCTATGTTGATATGAAATCATGAAAGGCTATACTATCATCTTTACTAGACAAATTTAACAACATGGAGATGGGATTTGGCACAGATAAATAAAAGTGGGAAGAACTAGATAATATGTTTGAAATAAACATCAAAATAATAGAAGAAAAATTATAAATCAAGATGGATAAATTTTAATATTTAATAATGGAGAAGATGAAAATTTTTATGACTAATTTAAAAGGTTAAATGATATTTTTAGACATATCAGAGGATTTAGTGACAAATCGGATGATTGAATTATTGTTAAATTTTTAATTATATTATTTCTTGAAAACTTTTAACGAATTTATTTATCTATGGATTAAATTCTTGAAATATCTCTTGATGAGTATCATAATACTCCCCTGAATTATGATATGATAAAATCTCATATATTCATTAAAACGAAAAAAGAAGAAATTATTTTCAAATCTATGCACAAGGTATATATTATTGAGGAATAAATTTTCAAACCCTAATGTTTCTAGATGAATTTAATGATGTTGATGAGAACCATAATAAAATCATAGATATCATATCCAGAAATCTTAAAAGGGGAAATGGGAAGTAAGAAAATAGAAGAAAATCAATTAAATATTTTAGTAGTGTTTGTGTTAGAAAATTTTCAATATATTTTCCAATGAAGTGGAATCTTATAGAATTGGATAAATAATAATTAGAATAAAATTAAATGTTGAATCCAAATGAAAAATATGGTAAAACATACCAGAACATTAAACAAAACAAAACATATGTCTTTAAAAATGAAAATGAAAATCAAGATGATAAAATATGTATATCACATTTCTTCTCAAAGTGACGTTTCAGATGAGTATTGTTATATAAAATACATTAGACATATGGAAAATATTTAAAGGAAATATTATAGCTCCCAAATTGAAGAGTTATAAGGAAATTAAGCGTATATGATTCACATGCATTAAATAAAAGTTGACGTCCATCTAGAATTATAGAATATGATCCAGAATGAAGATAAAGAATCTAATAAAGTGGTTGATAATATTAATATGGTTGATGATGATTTTTATAACAATTATGTGAGTACATTGAGGATATCAATCCTGACAAGGTAAAAGTGGCTATGAAAAAAAGACAAGTAAAAGCATTAGAGAAGAAGATTAAAACTCAGGGGGAAGAAATTTATAATTCTATATCCATGATCCTAAATGGTGATAAGGATTTTGGAATAATGATAATTGAATATGTTTATTATATTTATTTAAAGGTTGAATCGTCATATATTGCATTAAATTTTTTTATTAGTTTTTAGGTAAATTTTCAATGCTATTAAATATATGTTATTAAAAATTCACGACTTCAGATGGATGGTTTAATATGAATTATTGGGAAATCATTAGCTGAAAAAAACCTTAAATTGATGCCTAACTTTTTTGGGATGATAGGTAATGACCAAATGATTCTCATTTAAACAAAACATGTAAAAATAAGGTATATTGAATATCATATTTCAAATAGATTTCCAATGATAGACTTAGTGGTTTTTTTGAAGTTTAAAATTCAAGGTATACTGTTAGTACTCTTGAATTTATTGTCACAAATCCATTATATGCCGGTACATCATGTCCCCACCCATAAATCAAATAATTACCCAATTTAGGGGTATCCTCTTATAAAATATGAATAATTGTCTCTAAGAATATAAAAAATTTTGAAAACTCTTATGGAGTGTTTTAAAATAATTGTTTTAAATTACATGAGGAAATTAATTGAAAATTTAGTTAGTAGGATAACTTTTCTGATTTTTTTCACATTATTATTCCTTATCATAATAAAAAATTCCTAAATATGAAAACATTCAACAAAAAATAATGTTAAAAAATAATTTGACTGTGGATGTTTATTTAAGGACCAATAAAATAGGAAACATCATGGTTCATAATAGTTGTTTTCTTCATATGACAAGAGATAACATGCTTCAGAAAAATATTAAAGAACCTTATAAAATTTTTTCAACCTTTTGAAATAATATATCATTAAAAATCAAAGTAATTAGTTTAGAAAAAAATGAAACATTCAGAAAAAATTCATAGGAGGTTTTATTGTTTTATTGGATAAAAGACAAATTATTGATTGTCTGTAAATTATTAGATGAACTCAATGAGGTCATATTCAGTAATAAAAATTTTCTTATCAATAGAATTTTTCATTAAAAAAATGAGATGAGAAATAACTGGTAAAAATTTATTTCAAATTAGAGACCCCAATAATTCATGTTACCTTATTGAAAATGATGAAAAAACATATGGACTTCACGACATGGACATATTGGTAAAATGAAATTATTTAATATTTGAAAAGATAATATGGATTGGAATTTATATCCATTAACATTAAAAAATGATCAATTTTATTAAATCTGTGGGAATTTAAAATGGTTAAGGGTAAACACAAGATAGTAGAGAAATAGTAAATAATTACTCTAGATTTAGTTCACTCAGATTTGGGTGGAAATATGAGGCATAAATATACAAATTGATACATGTATTTTAACACATCCATTGATGATTTCAAATTAATAAAAACATTATTATTTTTAAATCAAAATTCATTCGTAATTGATATGGTCAATATGTATAGGAGAGATGTTAAAATAGATCATGGAATACACATAATGATATTGATGTAAATTCATGACAAGGAATGACCTGGATATAAGTTTGAATATTATCCAGGAACAAGTAGAATAATACATAAATATAGCACACTATACACACCATAATATAATGAAGTTATATAAATAATGAACTATATTATTGTGGAGATAGGGAGAACCATGCATACTGATTTTGGAAAATCAAAATATGTTTAAAGGGAAGTAGTGTATAATAACGTACATATTTAAATTTTATTTTTTATTTTGATACATTGTAATTAGACATCAAATAAAATGTGGTATAAGAAAATTTGTACTAGCATATACTTTCAAGTCTTTGGTATCCTTTTTATATTCAAGATTAGAGACACAAAACTAGGTAATTTTGATGATAAGTTTTCCCAAGGTGTATTTCATGTATATTTTTCAAACGGGAAAGGATATAGATACTGGAATAAAAAACATCGTAAAATTAATGACTGTTATAATTCAAAATCATTTAAAATATACCCTTAATGTATGATTAATATATAATATTTATTAAATAATATAATGAAAACAATATAAATTTTATAGAATATGTTATTAAAAACCCAGATGTTAAAACATATATAGGATATTTGGGTTCAAATCTATAATATGATGAAGAATAAATTGCAGAAACTATAAAACAAAAATATCGAATATTGATGAAGCCTGTATAAATATAAAATATTAAGGGTGAAAATTATACGCTTATGTAAAGGAGTATAATGATTCCTTATAAATATCATGTTGAGGAGCCAACTAGAAGAAGGTAGTGGTTTGAAAATAAGAAAACAACTATCTTTAAATTGATTCTATATCAATAAAGAAAAACATTTTAACATAGATAATGGATTGATTCTGTTAAAGAAGAGTTAATTCATGATGAAAATAATTCCATAGGTGAAATTGTTCCCAGGACTAATGATAAAAATATCATTAGAACCACCTCGGTCTATATAAATAAGTTAAATGAAAAATAATCGTTGTCAAGAATTAAAATGTACATTTATGAAAAGTATACCTAAAATTATAAGGTTTTAATTTTTATGAAAACTTTTCTATAATTTCAAGTTTACAAGCGATTATAATTGTCATTATTTTTTAACCTATATAAAATATAACATTTATGAAATTAATGTCAAATTCGACTTCTTAAATAATGGCCTTTAAGTTGATGTGTATATTAAGGACCCAAATGGGGTTTCCCTTGATAATGATAATAGTAATGCATAAAAATTTAAAAATGATATTTATAGCTTAAAACATGCATCATGTCATTGGTATTCAAAACTACAAAATTTATTAAAGGAGCTAAATTGTATCAATGTAAAGGTGGGTAGAAACATTTATATCAAATAAATGATCAAAAGGTTCCTTATAGTAATTGTATATTTTGATAATTTAATTTGTTTAGGTGATTGTGAATATTATTTTTAATATTTTTATACCAAATGAACCTATGGTTTGGGATGTCTATTCTTAGTGAGATGAGATACTTCTTGGGATTAGAAATATTACAACTATCAAATTTTACATTCTTATTAAAATAAATGTAATATAGATAATTGTTGAAGAAATTTGAAAAGGTTGAATAAAAGTTAGTGTATACACCCATCCAACTGAGTTTTTAGCTATCTATGGATGAAAATAGAGACATTATTATTCAAATATAATTTAGAAGGCTTATTGAGTGTCTAATTTATCTTACAGCATAGATAAAAGAAATATTATATGTTGTGATTCTCAACATTAGATAATAGTGAAATAAAAATGGTTCATTTATTATGGCTACCAAAATAATTATTAGGTATATTAAATGGTCAAGGAATTAATGGCTACATAAAAGAAGGTAAATAACTTAAATATGACCAGGTTTACAGATGATGATTAGAAATGTGATTTTCAGGAAATGAGGTCCACCATAGGTGAGATTTTCCTCTTTGGGGATAGTTTTGTGAGTTTTCATTATAAGAAAAAGAACTCAATCAAAATGAGTACTAAAATGGCTTAAAAACTTTCTACAACTAGTGTTTTAACACAACTGATATGGATAATGGAACAATATGATGATTTAAGGGAAAAGTTAAAAACCATTAACAATTCATTGTGATAATTAATGTGAAATTTATCCTCTAAAAATATTTATCAACATTAATGATCCAATAATTTTAATATCTTCATTCATTTCATCAATGATAAATTACAAAATAGAGAGTTTGATTTACAATTTATTCTAACTCAATATCAATTGGAATATATCTTCAATAAGGTTGTTCCTAATGAAATATTTTACACATAAATTCTTAACATGGGTATTCATCCATTTTTGAGTCATTCAAAACTATTTTATGAGACCGCCACAAGGGTTTTGATTCATTTGTCAACGGGGAAGAGTATGTGTACTCTTCCTATTCTAATGAGTGTGATTTGTTTATCAAATTTTTTTACTATAAAATGTGGGTTCAATGGGATGAGACAAATGGAGATTTATTTATTTTCATCCAAAATTTATAATTTTTTTCATTGAATGTGATGATATTTTTGCATGATTTTAAAATTATGATAGATTATGGATAACACAGACATCATTGGTTATATCTCTCTATTTTTCTACATCAGTTTAGCACATGTAGACTTAGAGTTTAATATCTAACATATTTTTTCTAATAAAAAATTATATGAGATCATATATCTCTGATATGTGGTCAGGAAATATTCATAAAATGGAAAATAAAATTCTTTCTAAAGAAATATGAGTTGAGATGACCCCACATACGCTTTTAATTTTTTTCAATAAGGGAAAATGTTTATACTACACAATGGTTTTGTGAGATGTATTAAGTCTAAAAAAATTAAAATGTGATGGATTCTTAAGGTCTTGTTTCATTTTTATTCAAATAATTATATATGTTTTTTTATTGAAGTTTCGATTCTTTTAAAATTTGTTAGGTTCTCACATTATATAATTTGATGTCATGATTGATAAATTCCCCATGTCTAAAATTCTATGATTGATTGAAATGTTATTTAATGGCAAATAATTCCCTTGAAGTAACCTTCTGAAGATAAAAAAATTAAAAACATGTTAATGAGTGATTTGTACTTAGTAGTCAAAAATTAAAAGGATGATGTTTTGGAATATCAAATAGATATTCATTTTCACAATGATTTTTTCATAACAAGGTAATGAACACAAATTTTATAGAAGATAACACATAAAGATAATTTGTTTTATTTGAAATATTATAAAGGTATGTTCTTATATTTGATAATTCAATTATTAATAAATGGATATAATTTGTGGAAGATTACATAAAAAATCAAATATATAGGTGATTAAAGGGGAAAATGTACTGTTATTGTGGTGGGAAAGATTTCCTAACTCAACTAGCCCACATGCAAGCTAGGATGAGAGTGGGCCATGTGTAATTCCACTTGAGCATTCTCCGATGTATATTTGTGAGTATGGTTAGGCCAGGGTGTCATTGGGCTTTCTTAGGTGTGGCACATCCCATTACGAATGGGTGTAGATTATCTGGATGTTGATACACTACTTCTAAAATGAGGGTGTTGCAGTGCTAATTATTATAAAAGGAAGATCTCATTCATGTCAGATTTTGATGTGGTCTACTAAATCTATTAAACTATTCACACACCATTAAAATGATACACATGTATGTTTAGTCATCTGATGGGATAAATCTGATTTTAGCCATTCACGAAGTTTTTTTCATCGTCATCCATTTGTCATGGGATCTGTTTAATGCATTTTATGTACTGTTGATGATCCATGAAAGTCATTCCAAACATGGAACAAAATACCATACATAGACTAATCACCATCTTGAGTCTTATTATATATTTTAATGATGTATTCTATCATCATACTATTGATTCATGCATAAAATTATATGCCATAATCATGTAAATATATTACTTTTGTGAAGAGTTACTGAACTGTGAACTACGTTCTCTTTCAATGTAACAAATATTTGTTTTTATATATATTTATGATTGAAATAATATGTTTATGCGGTTTCACTTTCATGATAAAAAATAAAAAATAAAAAAGGGATGGAGTTGATTTATAGGTAGAAATGGTTATGTGGTCATTCATATGACTACTTTCTATTGTTATAATTACATATACATTTTTTATAAGGTCTAATTAGTGGTTCACATTAATTATACCACAAATGTTATTTGGTGAATATAGATGTGTATCAATTTTTCTATGTAACTAATGTTTCATGTATCAAGTTTTAGTGATAATTTTTGTGAATGATTTATGAATTGAACCACGAACCTGATTTATTCATGTATGCATTTTCACTATATATCCATTTTCAGAAGATTCTCACATAGCTAATCTCTTTGTATAACCTTTCATATTTTCTTGAATATCCATTTTAGTGTGCAACGGGATGTTTATTGAAGCGGGATGTTTGACACTGCAAAATTATTGGTTTTTTTACCATGTTAACAAATGAAATGATATCTGAGTCATAGGTATATTTTCAATGATAAGGTACCAATTTGATCCAAGAATCCTCATGATGAGTAATGTGATAAGAAAAGGCCATTATTGGAAGGGATAATGAATATTTTGTAAACACCCTAATGAATATAATCCCATGAAAATCAAGAACATTTTACTCAGCCTTATAATAAAAATGATTTTATAAAATAATAGTTGAAATAAAATAATGGTTGTAGGTGTGAGGTATTATTGATGCAATTTAATGTTTTTTACTGAGAAATTTTGTTTCTGGGAATATAATCAATTGTATGATTTGTGAACATGAATGTGAAGGAATTCCATGTGATCCATTCAAGTGAGAGGGGACAAAAAATATAACTTATAAATAATGGTATGAGAATCACCAATTATCCTTACCTAGATTTTGAAAATATAATGATTTTGATAAAAGAATAGTCTATTTTATTAAAAAAAATATCTGAAAACCCATGTAGAGCTTCTTCATCATTAAGGGTTTGGAGTTTTTGAATTTTTTAGGTATTTAATATAAAAAATACAATATATTATGTATTGGGTGGGGATTTTACCTTTCTAAACATGTTTGAATATTTTTCAGTACATGTAATCACTATGAATTAATAGTGATAAAAAATATGTGAAACAACCATATGTTTATCATAACAATGGTTATTCTTTTTTTGAACATTGTAAAAAAAATTGGATTTCATTGATTTAAATTAATAACATATAGGATATGTGAGACTGTATATAATTATATATAGATGATTTAGTTATCCTAAGAGGCATAATTAATAAGGAAATTTCATAATGTTACCAATGATTCACCCCCCCACCTTTGGTGGATCTGGCCTGGGGCACTACACACTTGTTTTATAAATATTGAAAATAGTCTACATTAAATATTGAGATCTAAAATTGTTTTTCTATTTAGGATTTATTAATAGATAGTTGTTATAGTTCACATTGAAACATGAAATGAAGATGATTTATTTGATAAGAACCATGATCATCCTCATGCTCACACTTGGGTGGTACTTTTAGAATTTCCAACCAATGCACTAAAAAAATTCCAAAAGATCCATATTTATCATTGATCTAATGGATATCTTTTTCTATCCCTAGATAAACTCCATAAATTTATATAATTCCTACAATTTCAGTGGATTAATACGATTATAGTTATCCTTGAAGAAGTTATCACATCCTTGACATTGAATCTCTTTATATACTAGTGGTTTTCTCAATAGTATCAATTATGCACAAGATTATTTCTATGTGGATACTATATGATAAAATAAATTTGGGTTGTGAGGATTCAATATGGAGATTCATATTCCTTAACATTCTTTGAACATTTCATAGTAGGCATGTCTTCATGAGGTAGAGTGTCAGTAGAATACTTCATCATTGCCATTTTCTTGATTCCATTCAAACTTAGATAGTTTGAATTCAGGTGAAATATTCAAGATAAGATGGTTTGGGTTATAAATAATGATCTCATGAAAAAGGTTTTAGGTATAATACAATGATTCTAAATGAACAATAGGGGTTTTAGGGAAAAAATATCTCCATTTATTTGACTTATAATTCCAATTTCATTGGTCAATCATTTAGGGATTAAATAACATTAAAATTACAAGAACATAAAAAAATTCCACTAATGATTTCGATTAAAAAATAGAAGTGGTAGGTACACTGACCATGTCATTATATTAGATTATATGCAATAATAGTTATTTTGACCATAAGATTATAATTCCATGGAAACTGTAGTAGCTATTAGAGAGATAATCTGCAGTCGATATAGTGGCCACGTGAGCTAAGCTACACGGTTGGTATAGTGACCAAATGACATGTTGGTCATGGTATGTATACTTGATATGTGGAATAAAACTCATGTTTTCATAACAATCCTTGTGAAATAAATATCAAATTAACTTTTAAAAAAACAATAAACAACATCAGTTGGAAATTTTAAAAACGGATTTAAAAAAAATATAAAATTTTAAAAATAAAAATTGAATTATTTAAAAATATTTTATCATAAATAAATCATGTCTAATATAATAAATTCCCTCAACATTAAAATAATTTATAAATACATCAGTATTTTTATGTTTATTACTAATGACCTCAACAATTATATCACCATTTTGAAAATGGGATCTCAAAAACTGATTTCTAAGATCAATCTGTTTCTTCCTTGAATATGATATATGATTTTTTGTGATATATATTTCAATTTTTATGTCTCAATTTGAAGGGTAAGGTTGACATATATATCAATAGTTGGTTAATGTATTTTTTATCCACATGATATTTATTCTATAAATACCTGCATCTTTATACAATACTTCTGTAGTGGATAATTCAATAGAGTTCATTTTACAACACAGTGAAAAATTATATTTTCCCCAAAAGTGACATGAAAAATATATGTTTTCCACTAGAATAATATTGTCATGATTTGGATTTATTTTTTAGGAATTTATATAAATTTAAAATAAGTAAATATCGTTATTATATATTTATTTGACAATTTTCACAAATGAACACATGAAATATAAAATCAATTCGACTAGTAGTAAATTATATTAAAATTCAAATCATACCTCAGTAAGTGTTTAAATAAACAATCTTCCTGTTTTTATTATGATATATTATAGATATTGTTCTCTAGTAAGTACCACTTCCTTTAGTACTATCCATACTCTAACTTTTTTAAAGATCCTTATTATACTTCATTTTATTTAAAATTATTCCTTGAATATTTTAAAAAATATTAAATACAATGAAGAATTTTAACTCTACCATTATACTCATTTCAAATTCGTTTTCCCTTATTTTTTAAAATTCAAAAAGACATGGTGTTTTTAGGTGATCAAAAAATAATATCATAGACAATAATTTTTACAACTAAAAAAACATATGAAATTATTTTATTAAAAAAATAATGGTCATCTATTCATTTTGAAAACCCGTTTGAAATAAAAAAATGAGTTTATAATATTATACCAATATCTTAGAGATTTTTTTTAACCACACAAAGTGTTTTGTAATTTAAAAAATGATTTACAATATGATGGTATTTAAATCGTGGGTGTTTTTCCACAAAAACATCAACTATTAGTTTACAATTTAGGAATGCAGTCTTTACATCCATTTTAAATAATCTTAAATCCTAATGTATGTCATTTTTATGAAAAATTCATATATATTCACGTCCATATACTGGAGAATTTTTTTATCATAGTCAATAACTTCATCTAGACTGTACCATTATGCAACCAGTATTTATTTATTTCTAATTATTGCGCCTGCAATATTTATTTTTCTATAAAAACCTACCTAGTTCCAATTTTCAGAAAGTCCTTAGGTCATTCAAATAATTCCTAAACATTTATAATTCCAAATTAATTATTCTCATCTAACATAACCATTACCCAAAATTCATCATCAATTTATCTTGTGATATAATTATCTTCCAATTGTGAAAAATGCCTGATTATCTAGCTTATTTCTATTAGATTCTCTATTCTATTTTCCTCCATCTTTGTCTCCTAAAATTTTATCTAAGGGATAGTCTCTAAGATTATTAATAGATATATGTATAGAATTAATTGATAATTAATTTTAAATATAGGTTTTTGCTTAAAACTATCTATACATAGTCATTTTATTATCAGTTTCAAAGAATTATCACTAGGTTTGATACTTTTATCCATACTATAAAGGAAATCCTCATGGTTCTCTAGGGTTGTTTAAGGATCATGTGGATTTTGGTCATTGATATTTACATATTCACATTCTTCCATGATATTTCCCATTTTTTTAACTTACATTTTATAAATTATTAAATTTTGAATAATTAAGAAATATTCCATTATAAATTTGCGATGTAAATTTTTCTGAATTCTCCTTTGTAATGATTATAAATAGTTTATAGAAAAAATAATCTAATCTCATTAACATATGGTTTTATAAAATTCCAAAACTCATATGGGGTTTTCAAAAAAATTTGTATAATAGGTACTCTATTAATAACATTTCAAGTTGTATTCACAGCCTCTTCAAAAATTTATATTAGTAAATAATATTCATAATGCATAGTTCTGGAAATTTTTTACATAGTTGAATTTCATATTTCTACTATAGTATTCTATGTTAGAGTTCATGAAGATGAAAGGTTGGGATTATAGCCAGGTTGTTAGCATAGAGATTAGTAATATTCATTTCCAAACATACATCTATTATCACATATTAAATTTATTATTATGATTATGATACGGATTCCAACATATTTTTCATATCTGGAAAAAATAATATTAAGTTCACTTTTATGGAAAGAAAATAATACCTACATGTATATTGGATGAAAGTTTACTATAAAAAGTGCATTTTGATTCCCATTAAATATATAACATATAGAGGGTAAAAATAAGTCCATTTTTTCAAACTATAGGAATTTAAAATTGGACTCTTATTTCATTGGTTTGAAAAACACATTATATTGTTTCCCTCTTTGACATGGGTTACAATCTTTTTCAGTTTGGAATTCTAGTTTAGGGAGATCCTTAAATAAATGTTTCGGAATTATATTTATTTGCGAATATGGGTTTCAATGCCCTGGGATCATATTAAAAATCCAAAAATCATTATAAAAGACACTTAAATAAGAAATAATTTGGGAAAATAATGAATTCAAATAATAATTATAAATATTATCATTAAAGAGTAGTTAAAACCGAAACATGATTGGAATCATATATATTATAAGCATTATTATAAAACCTTACATTATATTCAAAATAAAATAATTATGACATGCTAACTAGATTATATTTTACTCCATCTACCATTAAATATTAAAAATAAAAATAGTACAAGACTTTCTGATTTGACCAAATCCAATTAGCTTCACATTAGTGTTGTAACCAAAAGTGACATGTAATCCATGTACAATGATATGTTTATTGAAGATATAGTTTTCACCAGTCATGTGTCTATCACATACACTATATAGATACCGTATCTATATAAAGGTTCTCATCAATCAGATTTCATATAGAAAAAATTAAACAAAAAATGATTTACATAGCCATAATTTCCTGGGCCATAAATGCTTGTAAAAATAGCCTTACGAATAAATTTTTTTAATTGATTCCTTTAAACATATTATAAACTATTATAAATAAAATAACTAATTCTAGAAAAATTAAGACTATTTACAAAACAAGAAGAACTAGAATAAGGGACAAATTTGTTCTTCTAAATATTTCTTAAACCCAGATAGTAACCAATCTCAATGATGTATTTAGTAGTGGGTTTTTAGTAATCCAACAAATATTTTCATTAACATTTTAATAATTTACCCTATCCTTTTTCAATTTCTCATTTAACATTTTATGTTCATTTTTTCCTTTATTAAATGATAATTCTTGTCCATTTGTACAGTAGAATTAGATTTATATTGAACTGTTAGAGCATGATATTTCTATAGAATTTTATATTTATCCTTCAGTTCAAAAAATGATTCCTATAACATGTTAAAGTATCCAAATAAATCATTAATGGATATATTTTCTTCATTTTTTTTTATAATGGTTCGAAATATTACCAGGAGAAACACAAATGATATTCAATACCTCATATCAGTTTATTATGATAAACATGTTTGATATGTCATCTTTATATTCTTTAATATATTAATATTCACATGAACTATCCTTTGAGGAACTCCAAATTTCATTAATAGACTTTTTATATTGTTTTCCTAGGTACTCATAATTTATATGATATTTCATATTTGAAAAATCATCCTAGATGTGAAATTTTACTTCAGAATCATATAATATTATCTCCTTAGTGGAATCATCAATTTTCCACTCTTTCCTAAATTTAAATTATATTCACACATATAGTATAATTATATTATTTGAAGTGCCTCTTCTAAATATATAATATTTGGAATAATCATGCTAGGTGACCCATTTCCTCATCATTATCAGTAGGTGATTCATCATAATTAAAACTTTTATATTTGATTTTATATTATATCATAGAGTTATTTGTTTTGAAGTATGCTTGCTTTTTAATAGGATCATTTTTATATTCTATATTTGATTCATGTCCCTCCTTGTACATAATTAATTTTTTGATGAGTTCCTCCACAAGTTGTGTACTTTTGTCATAGAGTCCTCGGATTGAAACTAGAGTACCTCTACACCAATCAAGTTAACATCTTAAAATCCGCATCACTTTATATTTATCAATAATAGTCATTCCATGCATATGCATGTTAGTGAAAATGTATTTGAACCTAAAAGAAATTTCAAAAATGGATTCATCATGATTCAATTTTAAAATATCATATTTAATAGGAAATTTATATTTTTGTAACTCTTTTTCATTTTATGTTCCCTCATAAGACATAGCAATAATATCACAAATATAAAAAACTATAGAATAATCATATGTTCTATTAAATTCACCTTTATCTAAAGCATAAAATAAAATGTTAACTACATTATAATTTCATTCATGTGAATCCTTAGTGGGATCACTCCATTTGGAAAAAGTGGCTTTGGTATTATCACTCTTTTCCTCAATAAATGTCCAAATATCAATTCCCATGAATTATAGATGAATTTTTATCCCAATAAACAATTGATAATTGTCCATCACATTAATATAAGAATTTTAATTAATGGATGTTTCGTATTTATTATGATTATCTATAATTATTGAAATTAATAAATAACATAAATTTTTAAGTCATTTAATAAATCTCGATTACAGTAAAAAGTATTATAATGTTAATATAATAACAATTTTTGGTCAGGGTGGACAACTCAAGAGGGTGTAAATTTATTTCCCAACAAAAAAACATGTTAAAAAAATATTTAAAACTTCAATCAACCAATTTATTAAAATTCATAATTAACTAAAATATAAGAATTATTTAATTTTATATTTTAGAACGGTTTGTAAAAAAAATTATAATAAGTCAAATAATAGGAAATTTTAAAACCCTTTCTAACTTTTGAATCAGTTTTAATTGAATAAAATAACTTAAATAAAAAACATAATAAATTAAATTATAAAAGTAATGCTTTATTTTTAGTTTCAAAAATACATTCATTTTTTTTAAAAACAACAAAAAAAAACAATTGAATTAAACAAGGGATTAAATATCAATCATAGACCTAATCCCCTCTACTTGAATATCACATGTTTCCCAAAAGTTTATTATAATATAATATGATTTATAACCATGATCATGTTTTATAAAAAAATTAATCAAATAGCTCAATCTATTAAAAATACTCTTCCATTGTTCTTTATGGGTTTATAATTTTCTAGGTCTAGCACAGCCTCTTCCACAATTATATTTCAGAGTAAAAAACATCATATTTGATAGAGTGTCTAGTAATCAACAATTTAGTACTAGAGACTAAGAATTCGTGACCTAGCTGCCACATACTAGTTCCCTGAGATGTTTCCTTACATGACATCAAGAACGCCTAAACATATTCCAAATGATATCGACTAGTTTCTAGGGTCTATAAGGATCATGGATAGACTATACCCTCTCTTTCCATGTGTAACGACTACGTAAATCAGAATATCAATTCCATAAATAATATAAAATAATGACTAATCATAGAGTGCAAATTTCTAAAATAGGGGAACCTAACCACAATCCAAAGATATAAAAATGTCCCCCCATATATGTGTCATGTCACAACTAACATCCCAGAATAAACACACACTGACATCTAACAATAGGGTCTTCACATCATACCCGGTTCCCAAATCCATTCTTCATCCTAAATACCAACTCATCAATCCAATATAATAAGCTTTAAGTTATCCTGTAATGCAAACATGATGTATATTTGGGTTCCAAATGATGTCATGAGTAGTGCGTGTGTAAAACCCAATAAAATACCACCAATGTTAACTAATGAAATAATTAGTCTACAGTAGTGTAATAGTTGAACATATAATAAAACAAAAAATGGTTAGAGTAAAAGGGTTTAAAATTTATCACTCTCTAATTAAGAACATTAGTCAATGGGTTCACGATTAATCCAAACCAATTATATATTCTTATAACTGTCATGGATTCTAAAACATACATATATGTTGTACCCCACACTCTTTGATTTTCATGATCACAATCACTTTCATATGTGTTTAACCTTGTTTTTAAGTGTTGTGAATGATAGGCAAAAGATTGCCAAAGGATTGGCCCAAGAATTGATGAAGTGGACTGAAATTCAGTCCACTGGCCAACTGGTGTGATAGCACCGGCCAGTCGGTGGACCTGGCAGAGGCATTTCCCACTGCCAGGTACCACCGGTCAGCCGGTGGCTCTGTCACCGGCCAGCCGGTGGCACCCAGATGCAACAGTGTGAGCTACTGTCTCCCCACCGGCCAGCCGGTGGCTCATCCACCGGTCAGCCGGTGGAGTCTGGACAGAAGCTTCTTCTCCTCTGCCAAGGCACCGGCCAGCCGGTGGCCCTGCACCGGCCAGCCGGTAGCCCAGTCAAACTAGCCGTTGGGTTTGACCAGTCAACCCTCTTTTGGCCTCCAACGGCTCCGAAGACCTCTCAAACGGCTCTGAAGACTCCCCAAGGGTTCCATGCCTATAAATAAAGGCCAAGGAAGCCCCGGACACTAACCGGATCATATACAAAGCCACCGTACACATTTTCCATCTTTGGCGTACCTCCGGCGGACTTTCTTCAAAGGAACCCACCTTGCTCCAACAACTTCCACATCCAAGGAGCTCCACCAAAGAAGCTTGGAAGCGGCCTTCAAACATCATCAATCAATCAAAGGCGCCCAAGGCTTCTCCAATTACGGGTTTTATTGTATTTATCTTTTTGAGCTTTAAATTTGGGTTTTGTGCCTACAAACCCCAACCTTTTCTCTATCCTCCCTTTCTTTTGGGTTTCACATCACCATTAAGGTGTGAAAAGGTTGCCAAGCTTTCCTTTAAATAGCTTGAGACATAGGTGAGCTATCCTTCACCTGTAAGAAGGATAGTGGGTTCTTGCTAAACCATTAAAAGCAAGTGGGTTCTTGCTTAACCATTTCAAAAGCAAGCTATAATAGGTCCTAGTGCTACCTCAAAGCCTAGTGGGTTTCTTGCTAAAACCATTGAAAAGCAAGCGGTAGAATCTCTCAACGGTTGAGTTGGGAGCGGAGACGTAGGCCGGGTTTTTGGCCGAACTCCGTTATCAATTTCTTGTGTCTTGCCTTATTTATTTCCGCTGCATTTCAACATTGATTTTAATTTGTTAATCATTTTTTTAAAAGGCAATTCACCCCCCTCTTTCCATCACTTCCCTCCCGTTTTTCTCCGACCCAACAATTGGTATCAAAGGACGTATTTGAATAATTCCCTAACCAGTTTCAAATTAAAGATCCTATTTTTTTTTGATGGCTTCTACCGCTTCTTCCTCTCAATCCCCCGATGGACATTCTTTGGATCGTGCTCCATTCTTTGATGGAGCCGATTATACTTTTTGGAAAACCCGCATGTCAACTTTTCTCAAAAGCATTGGATATCCTATTTTTAAAATTGTCATGCATGGTTATACTCTCTGTAGTAAAGATGAATCTAAATGGACCCCCGCCGACATTAGAAATTTCGAGCTTGATGGCAAAGCCATGAATTCTCTTCATTGCGGGTTAGATAGAAATGTATTTAATTGTATTTCTACTTGCTCTACTTCTTACGATCTTTGGAAATTTTTAGAACTAACCTATGAAGGTACTAGAGAGGCCCCAAAGCAAGAATCCGATCAAAAGCAAGAACCCGCCGAAAAGATCAAGCCCGTTTGCCCACCTCACAAGAAAAGGGCCAAGAAGAAAAAGAAGAAGGCTTCAAAGGCAACATGGAGTGATAGCTCCACCTCTTCATTCTCCTCCTTCTCCTCGAGCGACCAAGGTAAAAAATGCCTAATGGCAAATCATGAGGTATCATCTTCCGACTCTTCTTCCTCGTCTTCTAGTTCTTCTAATTCTTTCAATCATTTGTCTTATGAAGAACTCCAACATGCTAGAGACCAACTTGAAAATGGTTTTCATGAGCTTTCTTCAAAATTTGTCGCTTTGAAAAAGAATTTCAAAAAGATTTCCTCCGAAAAAGACCAACTTCTCAAAGAGGAGGAGGAACTCTCCCTAAAAATCCAAAATTTCCCAAATGTTGATTCTTTGGAATCAACCATCAAGGACCTTAGAGAATCCCTAGCCAAATTCACCAACGGTGAAAAACATTTGACCAAATTATTGGGTTCTCAAAGGGTTTCTAGAACCACCAATGGACTTGGCTATTCCAAGCAAGCCTCCTCCTCCCATGCACCCACTGTTTTTGTTACGGGGAGCTCTAGCTTTAAATTTTGCAATTATTGTAAAAAGCCCGGGCACCTCATTTATGATTGTGATTGCAAAAATGCCCGGTACGGTAGGCCAAAGACTATTTTCTATTCCGATGAGTTTTATAGGAGAAGACCCGCCACTAGACAAGTATGGATTGAAAAATCCCTTCTTGCGAGTCTCTCCGGGCCAAAATTTATTTCCTATCCCCGGTGATTTATTGTCTTTATTTAGGGGGAGTTAGGTTCTTTTAAGCCTTTTTGTGAATTAAAAATTTTCATTCAAAATTTTCATTTCAAATTTTCAATTCAAAATTTTCGATTCAAACTTTCAATTTCAACTCTTGGTATCGAATTTTTATTTCCAAAATTTCAATTGGTTTTTGATTCAAAACTTTCAATTCAAACTGTTATTCAATTTTTTCAATTCATTTTTCAAAAATTCCAATTGATCTTGATTTTCAATTTTCCCTCAATCAAGTTTGATGCCCCATTCTATTTTGATAATCACAAAGGGGGAGAAATTTCTTGATTGATTGGGGGAGAATCCTTTTCATCATGATTAGTATTTATTTTCAATTTATCATTTAGGCATGCCTTTCATTTAAGTTTTTACATTGCTTAGATAAGTGATTGTGATCATCAAAATAGGGGGAGATTGTTGTACCCCACACTCTTTGATTTTCATGATCACAATCACTTTCATATGTGTTTAACCTTGTTTTTAAGTGTTGTGAATGATAGGCAAAAGATTGCCAAAGGATTGGCCCAAGAATGGACAAAGTGGACTGAAATTCAGTCCACCGGCCAACCGGTGTGATAGCACCGGCCAGCCGGTGGACCTGGCAGAGGCATTTCCCACTGCCAGGTTCCACCGGTCAGCCGGTGGCTCTGTCACCGGCCAGCCGGTGGCACCCAGATGCAACAGTGTGAGCTACTGTCTCCCCACCGGCCAGCCGGTGGCTCCTCCATCGGTCAGCCGGTGGAGTCTGGACAGAAGCTTCTTCTCCTCTGCC